>CM024962.1:8436054-9036054 GCA_014282245.1 Rhododendron simsii
TTGGATACAGTGGATAGGCAGTTGTAATGTAATGGGGTTTGACGATGGACAGAGAGACAATAGTTTACCAGGAAACTGTCGCCGTACAGGAAAAATTCTCTCTCATAAATTCAGTTCCTAGAACGAGATGAAACTTGAAAGCCCCTGTGAAACTTCGCAGATCGAAAAGAAACCTCACGATAGTGTTTCCCAGATGTTTCGGAACGAAAACTCTGCTACGGACGCTCTATGTAAGTGCCCTGTAAGGTTATCAATCTCGAATCGGCCACTACGTAACATACCACTATTAAAACGGGACACATAACTTGGTGATCTTTTACTGTTTAAAGTACGAGGTTGTTCGAATCAATACTAGGTGTACCAGGCTGTTTCGGTCATATTACGAAATCTTTACAGGGGTAAGAATATAATCATATTTCGACATCTTGATCAGAGTTCATTTTTTTCCTTGATTTTCGACAGTAAAGATCATCCCATTATACCTAAACGAACAAAAAAACGACAACTAGAACAACAGAAACAAAATACACAACAAAACAATGAAAACAAAATACAAGAAATTCTGCCGGGAAACAAAAATTTTATTGTCTTCAAGTGACAGAATACCAAAGGTTTCCCCAAGAATACACTGTTTATTATACTATTGCATAAGGAGTTAGAATATCATACCTTTCTATATTTCCTGTTTATTTGTTTTTCTTGAAATTGTACCTCTTTATATTATGCTTTTTTAAATCAACGGACTTGTAGCCCAACGGTTATTTCCTGGTCCTCAATGAAGGCCAGGGTTCGAGTCTAGCCAGAGGGGTTTGTGGTTGCACACCTATGGACTAACCTACTAGCTAGCTTTTATTCAACGTTTTGATCGTTTCAGATTCTCCGCAAGTTAATCAAGTGAAAATTCTAGTTCCGAGGGTCAGTGAACCCCTTTTTCAAAAAATGCACTGAAAAAGTACTTGTTGACATACTAATGTAATTTTTTTTTAATTATTGTTGGCGTTGAATCATTCATGCGAAGTTAAAATATTTTACATATAGATTGAATTTTATTTTATATTTTCGGCACAAGATCACTTATGCGAGTTAAAATTAAGTGAATGTCCACTGAAATTTGGGTAATCCAATATTGTAATTCCTCAAGGAATATTGTCCTATACTAAGGGCTATGTATTGAATTATGTTTACATTTTTCTTCATTATAACACATCCCGCTCAATTAAAGTTTATTCTTCGCATAGACCTTTTCATTTGTGACACATTCTATATTTTGTCATCATAAGATGAAATTTCTCATGATCAAAATCCTGGAGCTACTCTTGTTGACCAACCGAAGAGCGAATTAAGATGCGCAAAAGCTGGCCCGGACACTCTTTATCGTCAAAATAGAAAAACAAAAAAATTGAAGCTAGCATCCTTTCATTTGGATTTCTTCGTTTTACAGTGAGCCATTGCAGTTTTCTTAATACTAGTTCCATAGGTTTTTTTTCTTTTTTTCTTTCTAGGACTAGGAAAAGTCTAAGGAACACAATTTCCGAACACAGTTGTGTCGGAAGCCTTTTGAATGTATGAGGGTTATGTTTTAAAATTGTGTTCCTATCATTTCTCTTTTTTTAACAGGTACTCAACACATTCTTTTTTGGTATCTTCGTTCAACTAAATTTCAATATTTTCTTTCTATCTATGTATGTTTCAATACTATATGCAAACAAAAAATACTATGGCTACGAATGGAATCAGTACCTGATGGGATACAGACCTCTTATTCCACATAATGATTTGAGACGATCATTTTGTTTGAAATGAAATCTAGCTATTTATTTAGATAGTGATAAGTGCCTCATCGATTCGTTTCATTTCATTTTTATTTGCAAGTGAGAAGTCTGAATAAAAAATTGAACAAAATCATCAAGCACTTGTGCCTTGTCGATTCGTTTCATTTTTAGTTCCAAGCATTCTTAGCCATAAAAAGCCCCAAAAATTACAGAAACCCAAACCTCTACTCTTCTCAGGGAGACACAGATGACCCCATTTCCTTCACTGGAGACCCTTCCCATTCCCACCCATCCACATGAAGTATTAATGAAGTGAGAGGGAGCCCAAAAAGAGGATAGAAGGTAGATTGGACTTCTTTACTCCTTTTTTGGACTTGCGGCTGATGTATGCTTGGCCAAAACACAACGGCCTGCAGAATTAAGAGAAGAACCCCTCCAACTTTGGAGTCGTTTTGACATGGGTTGAGACATAGACTTATTCTCTCTGTCCTTTTTTAAGTGTCTTGCTTCGTAATTTTAATTTATTAAGAAAATATCATTATTACATCTTTCACATCAACTTTTACCTCTTCTTTTCCTACTTACCCTTTATGGAGACATCATCATTACACTTTTACTCACAAACTTTTTAAAATGAAATTTACTTTTAAGAGCAAAATGAAAAATGTACCAGTTTTTACCCATTAACTTTACAAAATAGATACTTTTTAAGGGACAACCCAAAATAAAATACTAGACTTTAAAAGGGAACGGAGGGAGTATTAAGCAGATCTCCCTTTTTTCCTAGGTAAAGTTTAAGGAGGCCCCGAGGTAAATAACTGGAGAAGGCACCATTTTGACACTTTTAGGAGCAAAATGAAAAATGTACCAACTTTTACTCGCTAACTTTACAAAATGGACACTTTCTAAGGACATCCCAAAATGAAATATTAGACTTTAAAAAAAGGACGGAGGGAGTATTAAACAGATCTCCTTTTTTTCCAAGGTAAAGTTTAAGGAGGCCCCGAGGTAAATAACTAGAGAAGGCACCATCTTGACACCCAAGATAGAACCCAACAACTCTCAATTCTTCCAAAGACATGTTTGGACTAACAAAGATTCCAAACTTAATAAGATTAATATTGGCCCTCTTGATGACAATAGGTATTGAGTACCACACAAGAGAGAATGTGAAACAATCATCTGCAAAGAAGAGATGGGAGGGAGATAGGTGGCCTAACAGATATCCCTTTAAAAACACCCAATGAGGCAAATGCAGCGAAGTATGAGGATAGGCTTGTAAACACGAGAATGAAAAGACAACAAGAAGGGAAGAAAACCCCTCAACGTTGACTTGTATTAACAAGCACCGAAAAGGACACAATGGTAACACAATGGGCAACGTACTGTACCCATTTAGCACTAAAACCCATCTCAACCACAGTTAATCCTGTCATATGCATAAATTCATATCAAGTTTTAACGCAAAAAAGGATTGTTTCCTCGCATCCTCCCTCTCACCTCCGGTAACTATCCTCCAGGTTGTAAAACATTGGACTGTTGTGGGTGCACAGCGGTGATCAGAACCAGCTCATTGTGTATCCATTTGTGAAAATTAATCAACATGATTGCACATAGACAGCTAAATCTACAAAACATTCCAGAAGAAAAAATACATAGCTACTACTATTTAAAACTGTGATTCATTGCGATCTGAGAAAGTTAACCGATATCAACAACAAATCAGAACCTGAGCACAACAGAATAGAGTTCTACTGCGCATAAAAGACTCACACAGAAGGATCATCAACGAACTTGATCAACGTAGATCTAACAAGACTATAGTCTGCTTAGTTTAGACTGCTGCTCTGGAAGCACACAAGATTCTGGCAAGAAAAAACAAAGGTTCACAAACATTCTTAACCAAAACGGCTGCTTCATGTGTTACAGAACAGTACATAGTAGTATGTTATCATCAACAAAAAGCATGACAACCTAGAACACAGAAGTCTTTAGCTACTTAAAATAAATAACCGTTCTAATATCCATTCGTCCAACCAAAAGCATCACTCTGTCGCCCATGGCTCCTCCCTGAAAACAAGGACGTTAAACAATGCCAAACAATCAAAATCAGTTCTACCTGTGATTAATCCATGCAAATTCTAAACAAGCGCTATTGAAAGAAAGTGAACAGACACCAAAAGTACAATTAACATGGTTCACATAAAGTTGAAAGAGTCCTTTCATACGCTCTTGTATGAAAATATCGCTATATGCATTATTATTAATGCGTTAAAACAAATAAATCTGCTTGGACCTCATGGTAAAATGGTCCTGAAAAATGCACTGAAACACCAGTACATATACTTCTAGGTACAAAGGATTTGAAGAGAACAAAGAGAATACCGAGACGGAATATAACAAGGACAAAAGATTGAATTTAGCGCCCAATCCGCACACTTAAGCAAAAGGAGGAACATTGTTCTAGAAGCAATGAAACTTTTTGCCCAATGTAGGTCATCAAGAATTGCTGATAAAGCACTAGATCTCTGCACGATTTTCCTTTTTTAAGTTGAAGATCCCACTCTTATGGACCTTTGTTCAAACTTAGTGTCCCCACCCACTACACCACCTATATCTCAAGTAACCGCCGCTCTATCATTCAACCTACAATCTGGTATTTGCAAGCCACTCCCAGTTTTCAACAAATTTTAATTTTAGCAGCAGCTTCAGTTCTGGAAGTCAGGTTAGCTGACCCCATGTGTGAACTACTGAACACCATTGCCCCAAAAAGAACTTAGTTTTCCACATGTAGAATTTTTTTTTTTTTTTTTTGACAAGTAAATATATTAGAAACGAGGCATTAAGGGAATACCGCCCGTATACAAAAAGGCCACCATCACAAAAAGGCCCTGTACAACACTCCTACTTGACAAAAAAAAGCTCAAACCAATCTAAGAACTGATCAATAGCGGGATTACAATCTCCCTTATCCCAACTATACAAGCTACTAACCACAAAGCTTTTGATTCTAAACAAAGGCTTTTCAATCCCTTCAAAACATCTCGAATTCCTTTGACGCCAAACAGTCCACATCAAACAAAGAGGGATCATGGCCCATACACGCTTTCTTCTCTTGCCCACTCTAGCTCCGTTCCAAGCAATTAAGAGTTCCATAACATTCCTTGACATGGCCCATTTTAAACCAAACCAAGAAAAGACCACGGACCAAAGTTCCCAAGCTATTGGGCAATGTAAGAGAAGATGATCCACTGTCTCCGCATCCCTTTTACACATGCAACGCCTATTAACAATAATTCTCCGCCTCCGAATCAAATTATCGATAGTAAGAATCTTGCCTTGAGAGCCGCGCACCAAACAAAAAAACTCACTTTCAGTGGCGCCACTGTCTTCCAAATCATTTTCCAAGGGAACGAAACATTTCCACCTCAACCTAATACTTGATAAAAAGATTTCACTTGAAAGCATCTAGATTTAGACAATTTCCAACGCAACTCATCCTCCCCTTCCCCTATTCCTTGCATACCATACACTTTAGCAAAAAGAGCCAATAGAGCCTCTTCCTCTTCCTCCCCATCTCGAACTTGCCTTCTCAAGCGAATGTCCCAAACTATAACCCCCTCATTAAAAGAAAGATAATCGGCAATGGATGCATCCCTATCGCATGCCAGAAGGTAGATATTGGGGAAAGCATCCCGTAAGCTCACTTCCCCGCACCACACGTCATTCCAAAATGTCACCTTTTTCCCGTCACCAACAGCCAAATAAGTGTGACCTATAAAGGTGTCCCACCCATTCATGATACCCTCCATAGCGCCACCCCATATGGAAGCCTCACATTACAAGTAGACCACCCTCCCCTCCCACACCCATATTTTGTTGCAATCACCTTCCTCCACCATCTTTCTCTTTCGTAAGCAAATCTCCCAAGCCATTTCCCCAACAAAGCTTGATTGAACAACTTTAACCTTTACACTCCCAACCCTCCTTTTCTAATGGTGGTACACACCGTATCTCAATCAACTAGGTGATACTTGAACTCTTCCCCCACACCTCCCCAAAGAAAATCTCTTTGCAACTTCTCCAACTGCTTAACAATTGAAACCGCAATGACTAACAAAGACATAAAATATGTAGCAAGCTAGAGAGTGTATGATTTATAAGAGTCAATCTACCTCCTTTAGGAACGTATTGATGCTTCCATCCCGCCAATCTCTTCTCAAATCTTTCCACCACCGAATCCCAAGCTGCCTTTGATTTGAACGAGGAACCCAACGGTAATCCTAAGTACGAAGTAGGAAACGACATCACCTTACAACCCAAAATTTGAGCAAGAGAGTCGATATCATCCACCGCCCCCACCGGGATCATCTCCGACTTTCCCAAGTTTACTTTAAGGCCGGACACCACCTCGAAGCATAGCAACACACACCGAAGATATCCCACCTGAGTCAGATCCGCATTGCAAAACAGAAGAGTGTCATCCGCGTATAGAATGTGAGAAACCATCAATCGCACGTCATCCACCCTGCCCACCTTGAAACCCTCTAAAAATCCACCTTGTACTGCTTTCTAAATCATACAACTGAGTACCTCCATGACCACAATAAAAAGAAAAGAAGAAAGGGGATCCCCCTGGCGAAATCCTCTAGAAGTCTGAAAGAAACCGGCTAGAGTTCCACTCACCAAGATAGACATTCTAACAGACGAAATGCAAGCTTTAATCCATTTCCTCCAAAGCCCTCCAAAGCCCATTCGTTCCAACATATAAATCAAGAAGTCTCAATTTACATGGTCATACGCCTTTTCAATGTCCAGCTTACACGTGATACCTGGAGTACCACTCTTCAATCTCGAATCCACGCATTCGTTAGCAACCAAAACTGCGTCAAGAATTTGTCTGCTTTGAACAAAAGCATTTTGGGACTCTGAAACAATTTTTCCCGCCACATTCTTCATACGAAAAGCCAACACTTTAGCCAACAGCTTATAGGCTCCCCCTAGTAAACTGATAGGTCTAAAGTCTCGAATATCTTCTGTTCCCCCCTTCTTTGGGATCAGCGCAACAAAGGAAGTATTCAAACTCTTTTCAAATTCGCCATGCTCCCATAAATAATTGAACATACCCATCACTTCCTCCCTTACCACTCCCCAAGAATGTTGAAAAAAGGCCATCGACATACCATCTAGGCCAAATGCCTTGTCTCCATTCATCGACTTTAGCGCAGATACCACTTCCGTCTCATTGAACGGCCTCTCCAACCAAGAAGCCGCCTCCCCCATAAGAGTACCAAACTGTAAATCGTCAACTAGAGGGCGGTTCACCCCCTCCTCCCGAAATAAACCAGCATAAAATTAGCGATTCCACTTTTGATATATTCATCCCTTTCCAAAATATGGTTGCCGATTTTAATCTTACCGATGAAATTATTCCTTCAATTACAATTGGCCATCCTATGAAAGCAACGAGTATTCCTTTCCCCCTCTTGTAACCAAAGATTTCTAGATTTTTGCTGCTAACTAATTTCTTCGAACTTCGCTATTTTTCCAAACTCTTCTTTGGCAATTTCTCTCAAAGCCTTTTCATCCTCTTGTAGTATAGTGCAAGACCTTGTTCCTCTATGTCCCAGCGGAGAATTCCATCAATAACCTTAGCCTTTTGGAACTCCAATCTTCCAAAAACTTCGAAATTCCACTTGCGCAAATCTACTTTCAGCAATTAAGCTTCTTGGCCAAAATGAAGCTCGGCTTTCCCCTCACTAAATAACTACTCCACCACTCACCCACCCTTTCCACGAAACCCTCGGAAGATAACCACATATTCTCAAATCTGAACGAAGTACTTCCTTGCCGAATCCCTCCACTGTCTAGTAAAACGGGCATATGATCCGAAATAGGCCTTGGGAGAGAAAACTGCACAACATTTAGAAAATACTCCTCCCAAGAGGTTGAGAACAAAAACCGATCAATACGGGACATACACCTATTCTCCTGAACGCCAAACCAAGTAAAACTACTCCCAATAAGCGGAGGATCTACAAGCTCCAGGTCGTTTATAAAATCTGAGAATTGCCTCATATCACCGGAGATCGAAAGACACCCAAATCTCTCATACAGAAATCGAACGGCATTAAAATCCCCTCCAACGCACCATGGGGCATCCCATCTAAAAGCCATCGCCGAGGGCTCCTTCCACAAATCCCTCCTCTGACAACTGTCAACCGGGCCGTTCACACCTGTGAACACCCACACAAAACCATCAACTACATTTTTAAACAAACACGACAACGAAAATAAACCATACTCAACCTCTACTCTTTCAACCACTCTACTATCCCACATCACCAACACCCACCCCCCCATAGATCTTTCACACTATCCTTCGAAGCCTCCTTTAATTTTGTTTCTTGTAAGCAAACCACATCAGCCTTCCACTCTTTCAAAAGCGATTTTACTGTCCCTCTTTTCTCCCTCGCATTCAATCCTCTCACATTCCAACTGAGAATTTTAGTCTTCACCAAAAGATAAAGGATTAACCCCTTCCACTCCTATGCAACCCTTCTTCCGACTATCATAATTAATGGAACACTCCAATCTCTTCAACTCCCTATCCCCCGAATTGGCCTTACTCCCGCCCTTCTTTGTTTCCTTCACTACTCCTTTCCTCCACCTCTCCTCAATATCCAAGAACAAGCGCATAGTTCTATCTTCAAAACCGTCGTAAGAGACCCCCAAAAATTTACTGAAACCACTAATTCTCTTCAGAACCCATCTCGAGACTTCATCCTGAGACATCCCAACCATTAACTTATCTTCATCGATCCCCATTCCAACTGGCTCGCAAAGATCATTGCACACTATCTGCCCATCTTCTATCACCTCCTCCACCCAACCCAAGTTATTGAACGATTCATCCCTCTGATTATCCCACAACGAGAAACCCTCGACAGTTAGCCCTGAGAACGGCACCAACTCCATACCCCTTGAGCTCAACAATCCTTCCCTTGAGTCAACCGAACAGCCCCTACTCGCCCTACCCGTCCCCACCCCCAAACCTTCCACCGAGGCTGAACTCTGCTGCCTCAAAACATCCTGAGAAGAACAAACACCACAAGACAAATTCTTCACCACCCTCCCTTCGTTCCAAACCTCACCCATCTTCTTTTTCAAATCCTTCCCCGACGCCCCTTCATCAACTATACCAGGGCTGCCTTCCTCCAAAAAAGAAAAATAAGAGGGAGAAGAAGGAATAAGACGGTTAGGAATCAAACACACCTCGCTAGCATCCTCGATCACAGGAGAGCTCAGTCCCAAATCGATTTTGTCTCCGACAATTGAGAGCGAGAGAGTTCCAACAGGGCCAAGACTGATTCCAGCACTCCGTTCTTCCCCTTTCTTTTGAGACGGTGATGCCCCACAGAAACTTGGACCCCCACCCGGATCCCCTACACTGACGGACTGACCCATCTTTTATTTTTGATCTCCACCAGTTTGGACCGAACTGGCCGTTTAAATAAATAGGCCCACTTTACATCAGAAGCACTCCTGTTGTATTCGTGATGGGCTGGGTTGGGCCTCACCCAATTAGAGTTATTCTCGTGCCGGCCCACTCCTCTCCCAGGCCTACCACTATTATGAGATTCAAATTTTGAAAAACCTGTGTCACCATAGGACCCCTCGCCCCAACCCCCACACGCTCTCTGCGAGATGCCTCCACGCGTCTTCTCCAAGCTGTGAACTACTAGTTCACAACCACCGCAACCAGAAGTCACGACCCCGCCACCACCCTTGTCGATGTTCAAAGCAGGTTGAAACACCACTATTGGGCCCCTCTCAACCCACAATGGCAGGTCGAAAACCCAACCTCCCATCATTACCTTCACCTTGGCCGGAACCATCTCCGGTGCACCTCGGACGGCAATTCTGGCCCAACGCAGATTATCCCGTCGCCTCATTCTGTCATCTACCCTAACGAATCCACCACAGAAGTCTCTAATCTCTCTAAACACTTCAGAATCCCACAAGTGCTGAGGCAGACCTAAAATCCTTACCCACCACCGACGGAACCTCCCCTTTTAGCACAACACCCAACCGGCGAGCACCACTCTAGATGAAACCTCCTTTTTGCGAAGCTCCATCTACTCTTCATTACCCTCTGAGCTTCCTCCACTAATGGTAAAGTGAATAGAAAATCAACCCCACCCCAATCGAAGACCTGAACACCAGCTGTTACCTTCCAAGATATCTGAGCGGCTGAGCCCACCTTTGCACCTCCATAGCTGATGGTAGCTCAGCAACCCCCTCCTCCAGTCTACCCACCAAACACCTTCTCAGGAAACGAGTAGTGTGCTGTGTAGACTCCGCCCTCACCTCCACATCACACCCCCTTCACTTTCTTGCCTTCTCCACCACCTCTACAGTATTCGCCGACCAATCGCCAATATTCGCTACATCAACAAAGGATCTGCCATCGATCTGACCTCCCAATCTCTTCCATCCACAAAACTCCCAAAATTTCCTTGAGATATCCACCCATCCGCCAGATCCAGATAGCTCCAGCAAACACACAGACCAGATCCGGCCGCCATCCCTTACCTCCAATCTCAGGTAAAAACCGCCGACGAAAGGTACACGATTCACCTGTATTCTTCTAACAAAACCCCCATAGCTCCAAGAAAACCCCTTTTCATACCCCAACGACGCGTCTTCCAAAATTAAACACACCCATTGCATCTCAACATCTTTCACCCAGATCTCTCTACGAACCCCTGCTCCACATTCCACAAGCCTAAACCTGAGCCGTTCTCCTTCACCTTCGTCTGCCAACTCCAGCGATTTCGACCCTAGCTGGACCAGGGTTTTCCGCCGCGGATCCATTTTGTATGACTAATTATTGACACGCCCTCACATGGGTTAATTCATAGTCCAAGCTGCAAGGAGATGGTTTCAAGGCTTTTTGCACGGAAGTTGCAGCTCCAGATGCATAAATAGCTAAAATCTCTATGAAGTACTTCGAGAAGGAAAATCAATACTCTCTCTGTCTCTCACTACCCAAATTCGATCGACGAACCCTCCACACGTAGAATACTACCCGCGTAACTAGGATGGGGGTCACAAAATGGAAGAGCAGAAAGTGAAACAAAAAACAAGCAAGCACATCCACAAAAGACAACTCCAGGGGATTAATTGGAAGACTAGAACACATAATTAATGAGATTAATAGAGAACTTTCTAGCAAACAAAATAAAGCTGGAAAAAAACATGAAGGGATTGTCTAAGAACACTCCGACATGGTGATGAGACAGTTGCAGAGAACGACAAGACCCGACAAGGTTACAAGAATCAAATAATAGCTTCAACAATAGCAACATAGACTTTCCTACAATCCAACGTTCTAAGGAGTATCTAATTGAAAAAGAAAACCTAGACACCTGCAAATTTTCACAACCATGCCAATCATTTTTGAAATTCATCTCCACTTTACAGATTGCCAACCCCCACAATTATCATGTAATAATACCACAATGCACGAGTTAGGGGCAAACTGTCACTGAGGACGTGGAAATGAAAGAACTTTTAGATGCTTGTAGAGAGCATCTACAATAGATATATAAATACAAGATTAATCTAGCAAATATTACAAAGTTACTTTCAAAAATGTAACAAAGAAAACGAAACTACTAACTTCCTAATAACAAGACATGCAGGGAGACCATATGCCAAAAGAGAACTTTCGGGATGTATGACCACAACGACGAGCACAATTAGGTACAAACAACTTGGGGAAAGCAGTAAAAGTAAAACCAAACTAATCGACAAATTGTGCTCTCTTGCATTGACTCCCGCTGGTACAAGGCCAGTAAGATGGTAATTATATTCATCTTCATTTTTTTTATAAGTGGTAATTATATACGTCTTTAAGCAAATGGAAACTTTACAAAAGCTAATTTCGATTTTCATGACGAGCTACGTCCTATAAGAAAGGATCCAATAGCTTCATAAGTAGTCTATGTTTAGAGTAACCGACTAATCTTACTCCAAAGTTGATTAATGTAAGCAGGATTTGACAACAAAAGGAACAAAACCATGATTGAAAAGTATTGAGAGATCTCTCAGGAACCCGAAATCTCCCAACAATCTAGATTTAAATTCCGTGACACACAGCTCGCCCTGAGTCTACTATGAGTGCAACTCTACACAAAACCCAGACAGTTTTTGTTTGCAAAAGCACAAAACCAATGTCTAGAATTCACCTCCACCTTACACTGTCAATCTGCATTTCTCTTCACCAATACAAGAAAAATAACGCCATAGTATGACTTTTTACGTGCTCATAGTGATCTTTTGCATATCTAAAGCTCGATATACAACTACAAATTTGTCTAACAAGCTTGGACCCACAGCTTGGCGATATCAGGTCGCAAACCCCAATTTGACACAAACCAAAACTATTAACTTCACTACTGACGGTGACAAGCCAGGCCATACTAAACATTAATTGAGATCAAGATCATATGCTCGGATATAGGATCATAACAAGTAAATCCCATGGCATGAACTTAGACGCATTGAGCCAAACTGCTGTTGTGAACCATGTTACTTAATAATAATGCATTATGATTTAAACGCAATTCCTTAACAAGTAGATTTATTGTGCTTAAAAAACAACAAAACTGCTGACCTGTTCCTCCCCTTCTATCAGGCCTTCTTGTGCCATTTTCGCAACATTTCTTGCTTAATTTTAGCGCTTGCCAAATTATCTGCCAGAAATGATACTTTCGTCTCCAAGTATGCCTCTGGGTCTCTGGGAATGAAACATCAATAGTTATTTTCATCTCAACAACACAGCTAGTGATTTGTTCAAAATCTGGCAAAAATATAAAATCAAAGAGAAAGAAAGAGAGAGAGACAGAAATGAAGCAAGGACCTGAATTAACTAAGGAAAATTCTTTGGTGGGAACAACAGAACATGAATCACAATGCATCTACTCTACGGCCCAAAGCATTACATGCTAACACTAGGAAATAACCAAGTGGAAAGCATTACATGATACCACTAGGATATAACCAAGTGGTGCGTCTTTGTCGGTGTTCTATATGTTGGCCAAGGCGGGCCTCGTAGCCGCCCCAACTATACCCCTGGGCGTTTGAATTGGCGGTCTGGGAGTCTTGGCGTACTTTGGCGGCAGGCTTGGCAGCCTTTGCGGGCCAAAATGTGTTGTATTAAAATCAAAAGGGCTTACTATGTAATTTTACAAAAGCCTATATATACAATTACAGATTTAGTCCAGTCTTCAGTTCGTCTTCCAATCCAGATCAAAGATTGCCCTAGCCCCTAAGCCAATTAACTCCAGGCAAGAACTGGTGTCTGATTGTCGTCACCAGTCTGTCTTGCCGGTATGCATATGGTTCTCTCTAGTCTCCCACCATTTAAATAGACTACTGATTGGAAAAACCAACTTGGAACAGAACCCCATTAGTTTGTCACTTTGTCGAATATACTATAGTAAGTTTACTAAGTTGTCTACTGTGTGAGTGTGAGTGTGACTGTGTCGTATTATATTATGCATAGGAGTATAGAACTAGGAAAAGCATATACATTATATAGAGCACTCATGATTTTTTAGTAGTTTTCTACTTTATGCACAGAACCATAGCTTTGCATATATGTTTAATAAAATTATATGATTAAAAATATTATATGACTGTTTTGTATTTATTTATGGACTGAAATGTTTTGTCGTTTTGATGTCTTGATCTTTCACTGTTTTTTATGTCTAGGGCTATTGTAAATGGCTCAAAGTCAAAATGTTTCTGCAGCGGCTTCCTATGCAACCACTGATAATTCAGCAGCCCCCCTTAAAAGACAATCAAATGACGTTGGATGGGCTTATGGAACGTCAGTGGATCCTTCGAATCTTGATAAAGTGAAATGCATTTTGTGCATGCATCAAACGAGTGGAGGGATTGGTAGGATGAAAAGACACATAGCTCAAATTAGCGGGGATGTTGCCCCTTGCCCTAAAGGGGCCACGGAAGATTAAGCCAAGTGTAAAGTGGCAATTGAAGAGGGAAAAAAGAAGATTGACAAGAAGAAAACGGCAATTGAAATTAGGGAGGAAGTGGCTATCTTAAAAGAAGAAGTTGAAGTTTTAGGGTCAAGAAAGAGGCCCAATACTCTAGGTCCCATAGATAAATATGTATCGGTTATCAATCCCGAGAAGAAGACGCGACAACAAAACATAAATGATGCATTTGGAAGCAAAGAGGTGAACAAGTGGATCGATACTTGGCTCCATGGGTGTATGAAGCCGGTATCCCATTTCATGCTATTGACAATGATAACTTCAAACAATTTTGTGAAGCGGTTGGTCAATTTGGCTCGGGCTACCAACCTCCAAGTCAACACAAACTATGGGAGCCTTCGTTGAAGGCAGGGGTGGAGAAAAACAAAACGTTACTCAAGAAGCAAGAAGAAGAGTGGGCTTCAACGGGTTGTTCGACTGTGACCAATGCTTGGACCAACCGAAAGAGGAGAACCATAATGAACTTGTGTGTGAATTGCAAGCAAGGTACTGCTTTTCTTTTTTTCTAAAGAAGATTCAGAAGAGTCGCACATGGGGGAATATATCTTCAATTATGTTGACAAGTGTATTGAAGAGATTGGGCCACAAAATGTGATTCAAGTGGTGACGTACAATGCTTCAAACAATATGGCTGCGGCGGATTTGTTGAAAATCAAGAGGCCAAACATCTTTTGGAGCTCATATGCCACCCACCTTGAAGGAATTGGTAAGCTACCAAAGTTCAAAGGAGATATAGATAAGGCAAAGGCCTTTACTATATTTATTTATGCTCACCATAAGACTTTAGCAATGAAGAGAAAAGCTACCAAAAAGAGAGATATATCGAGGCCGGGTGTCACTAGGTTTGCAGCCTCTATCTTGACTTAGCAAAGTTTAGCAGAGAAGAAAGAAGCCTTGAAGGTAATGGTTACTAGCAATGAATGGGGAGGGAGTAAATGGGGTCCAAAAAGCACAAAAGGGAAAACACCATATGCTACCGTGCTTAGTATAGCATTTTGGAATGGTGCAAGTCTATGTTTGAAAGTGTTTGCTCCACTAGTGAGAGTGCTTCGACTTGTTGGTGGGATGGAGAACTAAAAAAGGCAAAACAAGAGATTATAGAGGCATACAAATCTAAAGAAGCTCAATACAAGCCAATATTAGATATCATAGATGCAAAAGGTAAAGGTCGGCTAGATAGTCTATTACATATGGTAGCTTATTTGTTGAATCCTTTTTACTTGTACAAGGATCAAAGCATTCAAAATAATTCAAACACCGTGGAGGCGGTTATTCATTGTGTTGAAAGTTTCTATCTGGAAGATTTGGATGCCAAAGCTCATGTCATCAATCAAGAGTTGTTGATGTACAAGAACAAAGTGGGTGTCTTTGGAAAAGCAGTGGCCCTTCGCGGATGCGAAGTAAATGATGACAATTATTATCCGGGTAAATTGTGGCTTTTTTTAAAATATAAATTACATTGGCTTTTTATTTTTAGTAGTTATGTTAGTAGTAGTAGTAACTTGGTACAAATGGAATTGTAAATGGTGTTATTTTTTCCATGACTAGTTGGATGGTGAGTATTCTCGCTTTGACTTCAAATTCATCCGGTTGTGAGAGAAGTTGGAGCACCTTTGGGGGGGTAAATCTGTATACTCTTCCCCCTCCCTCCCTCTCTGTCTCTTGAAGTAAATTAGTGAGGAATTATTCAAAAAGGAGAAATGGCATTAATATATTTTTTGTATAGACACATACAAATAAAAGAAATAGACTAGATGCATCAAGGATGAGCAATCTAGTGTATGTCCAAGTCAATGTCAAACTCATCAACAAGAAGGCAAGTAGGAAGGAGAAAGATGTCTTACTTGCTAGCGATAGCTATGCAACCAATGCACAAGGATGAATTGTTGAAGGTGGTGATGATGATGAAGTTGAGTAGGGTTCGGGAATTACGTTTGAGGGGCTTGCCAATGCTTTGGAAGTGAATGAAGTCTTTATACCCAGAAGAAGTGGTAGAAATGTTGAAGTACGAGAGCTACATGAAGAAGATTTTGTATCGGAAGATGACTCCAAAGAGGAGGGAGATGAGGAGATTGACTTCTAGTCCGATGGAGACGAAGTTTTGGAAGGGGTATGGAGCAGAAGAGTTAGAGGAGGGAGATGAACTTTGAACCTTGCATTATGGATCTAGTTTCTACTTATTCAACTTATTTGGTAGTTGGTACTACTTAGTTTCATTTGGGTTTGTACTAGTTTGAAGTTTGAACATTGTTGGATCTTGATTGATATTTGCATTCTGGAGCATTGGAGCTGTTTTTATTGCTTATGTCTTGTTTGTTATTTAAGTTTTTAACTGATGTAGTATGAGCTGGATTCCGGTTCAAGTCAGGATCCCTGATTTTGTTACGAACAGGACCTCGTGCAGTAGTTCACTTTCCCGATCAAATTTCGATGATCCGAACCGTTCAATGTATTTATAAGGGTACCCCCAACTAATCAGCAAAAAAAAAAACGATTGGATCCAAGCAGTTTTTCACAAAAACGCATTTTTTGAAAAACTGCACAGATTAAGTCCTTCACGGTTCTATTTTTTGATGATTTCTAGTGGGTACCCTTAAAAACAAGTTTTAAACACATTGAACGGTTCGAATCATCTAAATTTGATTGGGAATAATGAGGTCCTAACCATAATAAAATCAAGGATCCCTGACTTGAACCGGACTCTATGTGTGTGTATATATATCTGCATATACATATATATCCCTGATTTTGTTACCATCCGCACCTCCCATTTCCCAATCGAATTGCGACGATGCGAGCCGCTCAATATGTTCAGAACGTGATTTTAATAGTATCCGCGAGAAATCGGCAAAAAAAAATGACCGGGAAGGGCTTAATCCATGTATTTTGTGTACAAACGCTATAAATGCATTTTTATGGAAAGCTGTCGGATCAAGCCCTTTCGGGTCATTTTTTTGCCAATTTCTCGCGGGTACTCTTAAAATTATGTTTTGAACATACTAAGCAGCTCGGATCGTCGCAATTCGATCGGAAAATAAGAGGTGTGGACGGTAGCAAAATCAGAGATCCCTGATGGGAGCCTGACTGGTATATGTGTATATATACACATTACACACACACAGTCCCGATCAAGTCAGGACGCCACCGAGCTCCGGTCCGCACCTCTCTTTCTTGATCGAATTTCGATGATCTAAGCCGCTCAATGTGATCAGAACGTGATTTTAAAGATACCCGTGTTAAATCGGCAAAAAAAATGATCGGGAAAGGCTTCATCCAAACAGTTTTTTATTGAAAGAGTCAATAAAAAACTGCTCAAATCAAGCCATTTCTAGTTATTTTTTTTGGTCGATTTCTCGCGGGTACCCTTAAAATTACGTTCTGAACACATTGAGCGGTTCGAATCATCGAAATTCAATCGGAAAATGAGAGGTGCGGACGGTCCTGATCGTAAGTGGTCCTGACTGGATCCTGACCGTGTGTGTGTATATATATACACACTAACCTTCTAATGAGGACGTCCTCACTTTTACAAAATGCCACACTTCTAGGCGGCCTAGGCTCCCGCCGCCGCCCGACTACCACCAAGCACCATTTAGAACACTGGTCTTTGTCTAAATTTAAATGCAACCTCGAGCTAATTAATATGACGGGAAGGTTAGTGTTACACAAAGAAGAACCATTGCAAAAATGATGAATATGATGGTATACAATCTGAATTAAGGAAACAGATGAGAAGAATGATACTCGTATTTAAAATTGGTGTACTATACCTTCTATTTGCAACCCAATTATCCACCCATGCCCAAGCCCTGAGACAAAAACACAAGACAAATTATTCCACCAGGTATTATTAGTTGCAAATGGAACAATTAATAAATGAGCCGAACAAGTAGTGAACTTTCAATAGCCTGGTTTAACAAAATTTTTATTTTTGGAGCGGCACCTTGGTTAACAACTTAACAAGCTTACAAAAATATTCTGGCTAACGGATTTCAAACGAGCTTTAATGGAGTAATTTACAAGCTCAATACAAATGCTTGCACATAACACTCCCTGAGAACAGACTTGCAAGAGGAGGGTCCTAACAACTTATATACACATGGCCGAAGCCATACATAGTCGATGTGTGACATACCACCACGCTCCGAAAACAATGTCCACTGCATCGACACTTGAGACCAGTCTCAAATAAAAAGTCTATACCGGTGATCTTGGGGATATAATAGACCTCGCAAGCTACTACCAATAACTTGATTTTAGCATTTTGGGCCATTTATTTGGCTGTAACAAATACGGTAGGAGAGAAACTCGTGAACACGACCGTGTGGGCTCAAGGAAGTTCAGTAGTTTGACCGATGCGGCAAGTCCGTAGTGAAGCCCAAGAAAAGAAACAAGCTAGGTTGTGGCAACTCCGGCGACTAGGCAAACAATTTGGGTAAGATCTTGAAGATGCGACGGGACGCAACTAGAAAAGGATGGAGAGTTTGCAACACCCAGTTCGAAATCCAAAAGTCTACATGAGTGATGTTGCGATTATCTCACAAAAAATGGTGAGATTTGGTAAGAAATGGCTCCCCTTTATTTATCTCATCATTTCTCACCATCTTCTCACCATCCAAAGAGGTTGTTAAGGTATTCTAATCCAACCTCTAAGGGGTCCCTGTTGCAACTCGAACCGCAAAGCTGCAAACCATCTTATTTGGTGGATAGCTTTGATCCCAAATGATACAAACCCTTGGGTAGAACTCACCTCCAGAATCTGGCATGGCGAGGGCATGTGCCTAAGAGCTTATTACATCTACACTGACAAGCCTATACTTAGCCGATGTGGGACTTGGGCATTTCTACATCACGAGTGCCCTCTCCTTTCACTCTATTTCTTATCTTCTGTTACGAGAAGATTCATATCAACTGGTACAAGAGTCATCGAATCAAAGCTCAAGAAGGGAACAAATGTGTGAACGTTTTGGGTAACAAGAAGCACATTTTCTTATAGGAAATTAACAAATTAAAGAATACCCAAAACTTACAGGGGTCCACCCTCAATGGTAGAGTTAAAAGCACCAAAAAAGGCGAATAATTTGACCCACGAACGCCAAGTAGCTACAAGAAAGAAAATTGAAGTTATTAAAACTAATTTGTGAAGAAGAACGATAAACTGCAAATGGGGGAAAGAATCGATCACAAGGATTCTCCATACTCCTTTTGGCTAGTTGGGGTACCATGCTGGAGATTGGCTGCAACCAAAGCAACAAGCGAATGTATTATGTACTCATGAGTTATGAAAAAGGTCGAAAACAAAGTGTAAAAGAGGAACCCTAATTCTACCAGAGATACCAAGGGGAAACACTATAAGATGAGATAGTAGCAAATAAAAACAAATCGGAACAGAAGCATCAAAACTAGTCAGATTTTACAAATGGCGAACAAAATCCCGATAATCAATCAACTGCCAACGTACAGTGGTAGTTCGACGCGCCGACTTGTTTTTCTTTCGCTCTCTCTCTCTCTCTCTCTCTCTCTCTCTCGTGCAAGGTCGTATAAATCATCAAACCCCATCCTAAGGTCCTCATTTAGCCCAAAGTATGTGATCCACCCGAAACCCGCCAGATCTATCAGGCTTTTATCCGGTTGGAGCCCATGAAACTGGTGGGCCGGCCTAGCCCGTAGTTTGTAATAAGCGGGTTTGGGCCTATGAATTTTTACTCAGCCCACCCGTGAGGCCGCCCGTGATACCCGCCCAATAGCCCCCCGAGCCCGCCCATTGGCCCGAAATTCCACAAAACCCTCTCTTTTTTCCCTTAGTTTAGTTTTTTCCCAAGGAAATTTAAGCCCGCCGGCCCGTCAATTGGGTAGCCCGTGAACTTGACCTGGGTTTCAATTTATGGTAGGTAGCCTGGCCCGCCCAGCCCGAAAAAAGAAAAAGTCCGATCGGACCGGCCCGTGAGCAGGCTTGGGCAGTGAGTTGACGGGCTAGGCTGGCCCGACCCGATGATGACCATTACCCCATCATATGGAGAGTTGAGTTTTGTTCATCCTCTGTTTGGGAGGATAAATAATACTCTATTTCCTATTAGTTGAAATAGTATTTTGAAGAAGGACAAGAGGGTAATTTCACATACCAACTCACATAGACAATTGCTTAGGTGAGTGAAATAGTGTGGATACCACCACAGAAAGATATCATACTTACCAAAAAGTGTATTGTATGATAAATATTACATCATATTATAGTTGGATCCATACTATTTCAACCAATCAGAGAGAGAGTAATGTTCACAAATTGCACTCCCTGTGGAGGAGTATAGAACCCAGCTACGGGTACACTGAGTACACTCCCACCTTTGAGATTTATTTTGGGATTCGGTTAATAATGATCAGAACCGTTTAATATTTAAAAAATTTTTGTTTTAATTTTTTCTAAGAAAAGAAAATTAGATCATTTATAAATTGATAACGGTTTGATCAATGCCTTGTTTGGTTTGGTTTTTGAAAATTTTTTTGAAAAATTGTAGGGGTAATAAGTGGAGAGAGATAGAGAGAAAAATGTTGGAAGTAGGGGGAATCTAGGTGGAATCTAGGGGGAATTATTTTTTGAAAAATTCTTTTTGAATTTGAAAGAGAACAAGGCACAAGTCAATCAATTTCGCTTGTTAATTTGTGTGTGTGTGTGTGGGTGGGTGGAGGGGAGGGGGGGGGATCTCTTATCGATATCCAAATAATACGTTTTTTTTACAGTAACTTTTAAAAATATGTTTTAACCCAAATAAACGGGACTCTGAATCCCTACAATGCTCTAAAAAGACTACAACTTGCAGCCACATCAAAACAGCGCCGTTTTGGGCCAAGATGAGATATTCTGTACTACGGACTACAGAGTATTACACGGCACAAACCCTCTTCCCTCTTTGTCTCACACGCACATACGCTCTCTCTCTCTCTCTCTCTCTCTAATATCGAGACACTCTCTTTCTACCCTTCATCCTCTTCTTTGATTTCTTCTGCAATTTTTCTTTCTTCACTCTAAAAGGTATATGAGCGGTTATAAATAATGGTAATACCCAAAGAGGAACAAGAACAATTTGAGCAAAGCTTTGATGAAATTTGATGGTTGATTGGATTTTTTCTATCGATTCTTGTGATTAGTTTGCTAGAGATTCTGAACCAGAATATAAACTCCATGGAAAAAGAGTTGGTTACGTGGATTTATCTCTCTTCCAGAATTACTATATTTTATGAATTGTTTACTTTTTCTTAGTTAGGAGCATTTTTTCCATATCTGATTTACAATTGAAGTCATTAAGTAAAAAAGATTTTGCTTGGTGACCAAAATTGATCGATCACAAATTATAGATTTTTGTTTTGGAGTACTCCATCACAATACCTTAGCTTCTGGAGGGGAAAACAAAGAAGGGGACAAATGGGTCTGTGAGAGAGAGAGAGAGAGAGAGAGAGAGAAGATAGAGGACTTGTGTGGTGTAATATCCCATCTTGGCCCAAAATGGTGCCATTTTGATGTGGCTACAAGTTTCAATCCTTTTAGAGCACTGCAGGGACTCGGAGTCTAATTATTTGTATGAAATACAAGGTTGATCGTCAAACAATCCAAAGAATAGGGCGCGGCTATTCGCAGCCACCTATTTTCTCCCATAGCTCACTATATTTCGGTAAGTGGTTGTTGAAAATCATAAATAACATTTCGGTAAATAGTAGTTGAAAATAAGATTATATTTCGGTAACTACATGTCGAAAATATATTCAATTTTTGGTAGATAACTGCCAAACATGCATTTTCGGTAAATAGCTGTTGAAAAAAAATCATATTTCGGTAATTGGATGCTAAAAATGTATCTCAATTTCGGTAACTAACTGTCGAGTCTAATTGAAAATTTTTAACGGGCTGTGGGAGAAAATAGGTGGCTGCGAATAGCCGCGCCCAAAGAATATTTGTTTGTAGGGCGCCGCTATTCGCAGCCACGTATTTTCTCTCATACCCCGTTAAAAATTTTCAATTAGACTCGACAGCTAATTACCGAAATTAAGATACATTTTCAACATCAAATTACCGAAATATGATATTATTTTCAACAGCTATTTACCGAAAATGCTCGAAAATGCATGTTTGGCAGTTGTCTACCGAAAGTTGAATATATTTTCGACATGTAGTTACCGAAATATAATCTTATTTTCAACAGCTATTTACCAAAATGTTATTTATGATTTTCAACAACCACTTACCGAAAATAGAGTGGGCTATGGGAGAAAATACGTGGCTGCGAATAGCCCGGCCCTTGTTTGTACCTAGCTCTTTTTTCTTAAGGAAAAATTATAACTTTGAGCCCTTGTACTTTGAGCTGAAACCATTTTCAACCCCTTAACTCTAGAATTAGACCCTCACACTCCTTCAAATATAACAAGTGTTGCTGCCACATGCTACGAACGACAATGTCATGCCCGTAAACAACATACCAATATAGACTTACCTGCATAGTTTTCAAGTTTGAGTACTTATGTTTTATTACATCTTTGGGAATCCTTTTTAAAATGGAATCAATTAGAAAGATTAGCGAGCTAGTGCATGTGTATTGTGTGACGGAGCTCGTCAACATGGAAATATATCTGAATATAATCATATCTGAAACATGCCGCGTCTAACACTATTTCTCATTTTTTTTTTAGATAGATAGCTAATATGAATTACGTAAGATGTGATGATGATACAATAAGACGTCATCCACTAGTCTAACTAATAAGGTTTCACCTTGAAACAAACAACAATACATTAAGCACATTGATAAGCACCCGATGTTATCATTACGGGTGGGCTAGGACCCTAGTTTTAGCTTAATTTCATTGATAATTTAGTTGCTTTTAATTACTTTTGCACGTAAGGTATTTTTGTTTTGTTTTGTAAAAAAATTGTTCAAAACAGAAGTTTTAAAGCTCAAAGCATACCAAAGACATTCAAAGACCCGAAGGTGACCCGTCAGCTCGAGAAGGCAAGCCAAGGATCAAAGAGGCAAGGGCTGGACCTATCTTGCTCGGTATCGGTACCTATGAAGAATTTCTATCGGTAACTTTGGTTTCTTGGTATCGATACCGTGTGCATTAGCAGCATCCCAGCGACGGCAGTTACCAGTCTCGGTATTGGTACCTCCTAGTTTTTTCTATCGGTACCGAGAGCATTAGCAATAGCGTAAGGTGTTTGCTATCGGTACCAAGGGCTTCAGAGGGGGATCTTTGGAGCATCTTTGGAACATTCCGTGCGCAAAACTTGGAGAATATAAATACCCGTGATGTCATTATACAAGCAGAGATTGTATTGCATATTTTTAGATCTAGATCTAGATTTGAATTGCTTTTTTGTGTCCTTTATTGTTCTTCATTTTCAGTACTTAATATTTAATTTCCTGCTTTAAGTAATTAGTTTTTGCTACTTTAACCTTCATTAAAGTTGTAGACAATCTTTTGATCTATCATATTATCTAGTTTTCTTCGAGTCTTGTTATTTCAATATGTTAAATAGATTTTTGCTTGATCCTATCTCTTTAGATATGTGTAAGTAGTTTTCTAAGGTTAAGTCATGGGGTGAATAGTGTGGGGGGCTGATTTCTTCTCCTCTATCTTGATCCTTCTGAACCGAGTGACGTGGCACCGGATGTCAGGCACCTGCAGAACCGGAGGGGGTTGTGCCTCCGGGAAAAAGCTCCGACGGTCTAATCAGAAAAAGAAGCCGGGAAGAAGTTTGGTAAGAAAAATATATGCTAGGAGAGTCAAGAGTGTTTGTAGAGCTCCCCTTCTACTTGGAGGAGATACCTCAGTATTTATAGGCGGAGAGGGGAAGAGTGTAGAACGGATTGTTTCTGTCACCCACGTGCTTGATGACGCTCGGATGACGTCACGAGTCAGGAGCATTAACTGAACGCCGCCTGTTGGGAAAAGGGAAGCCGCCCAGTCAGACAAAAGGGGAATCACATCAATCAGAGACGTCCCATCCTTTGTCAGAGAGGCTTTCCCACATTTCTTTGAAACCTTCCAGAAGGTTCTGGAACTGTGGTCTCCGAGTGAAGTCATTGTGTCTGAGGAAACGAGACGTGACAGCATGTATTCCACCGAACAAACGAAACCCAACTGCTACCATATCCGAACAAACGGGTCTATCTTCCTTCGGAACGTGATGGAAGCTCGGCAAGGCCCCTCAAGACACTTTATCCTTCGGATAAAGTGTACGACTGACGTGTCAAGGCTCCCAGTGGAACAGTTGAACCTTCTGGACCTTCGGATATTTCGCTCCACTACAATAGCCCCTCAACTCCTGTTTCCATAGTTGTAAACCCTCGGAATGGAAGGAGGAGTTGAAACATCAGTAGTGGCCGAAGAAAAAAAATCGCCACCGAATCAGAACCGTTGACAGGGCTTCCCGAACGTCAGTGCCAACTCAAACGTCAGAAAGATGTTGAATCGTCAGGTCTGTACCTTTCATTTAATGCTTCTGTAACCGCCAGCGTCAAAAGCGACCACGCGTCCAGCCGTCATTGGGTGTCGATACGGCGCACCCCGTACGTTTCCACGTGTCACCCATCGACGGTCACATCAATCTCCCGCCCAAATCCTACGGCTAGGGGCTCGGCGATGCTTCGAATTCCGCCCTAAGTATAAGAGGCGACGAGAGGAGAGAGAAAATCACTTTTTCTCCTCCTCTCTGACGTTTGAATAGCACAGGCCGTCCCTCTCTCCAGAAATTCAAGCCATCTGAAGATTTTCGACGATTTTGAAGACTTCGACTCAGATTCTTCTTTGATTTCCAGGTATATTTCTGCTTTCTAGATCTCTTCTTATGTCTCAGTTGTCGTTACACGCTTTCTGGGTTGTTTTTCTTGCCTTTTGCCTGGTTTTCCCGCCTGTGCACTGTAGAAAAAGTTGAAGATATTCATCTGTTCTTCCGAACATAGATGAGTCTTCAACATGTGTTCTTCCGAGCACAAATAGGACGATTTCCCTACCAATTTGCAATGTTTATTTGGAATTTCTGCTCTGACTATTCATCTCTCGGCGGGATTGGTTCCCCCGGAGTTTCATCTCACCGAACATAGGCATATTAAGAGTTGACCATGCAATTCGCTAACGGTCCTTCCCCTTGCACTGTTGCTTTTAGGTATGGCTACTTCTGCTTCGGTTTCATCCGGAGAATCGTTTCGTTCGGTTGATAGCGCGGCGCTAGGAGCCGGAGGTGAAAACCTAGCGATAACCGACGCCATTTCCAACCTCGCTCGGAACATTCGTGACGAGGGGGAGGATTCAGAAGCTTCCGATGGGATTGACCGCCCTACAAACGTCGTCCCTCTTCGAACGATGCCACCGGACAGCGAGATCGTTGACCTGGAGGAAGGCGATGATGAAGCCAAGGAAACAGTTTCCGAGCGGGAAACATCCGAGAGAAGAACGCCTCTGGCTTCCTCCAGTCAGACCGAGGTTCTGGGTGGAGCTACAGGGTCTCCATCCAATCCGCCAAGGAAGAAGAGAAAGATAGTCCCCCTAGACCCCGACGTTATTCCTGACCGAACAGGAAAGGACCCATGCCCGTATTGGAAATCCTTCGAGAGCGAAGAAGGCATGAGGTCCTTCCGCAGGGATTACAAAATCCCGAACGATGTCGTCGTCACTCCAGTTCCTGGCCCTCGGATTAGGTTTAGTGACGAACACATCACGGTTCCACTAATGGCCATTACCGAAGGTGGCCTCAGGTTTCCGATGCATAGGGTCCTCAGGGAGGTCCTCTCTCTCTTCTCGCTCACTCCTTGCCAGTTGAGTGTCAATTCCTTTAGAATCATCCATTCTATAATAAAGCTCGCCGAGCTAAAAATGTTCCCACTTGAAGCCCATCACCTTTTTGAAACTTACACGATGTCTCGCAATGTGAGATATTCGAGATATTATCTGTGTTCCCGAAGGAACATGGCAAAAATAATTCCAGAAGGGATGTACGACTCCGAGAAATGGGCCTCGGATTACGTCGAAGTTTGGGTAATTACCAGTTTCCCCAAACGGAGTACGGGCAATTCGAAGTTGCCACACGCAGGGGCGAACCTCGTAAGAAATCAGAACTTTTCACTGCTCTCTTCAATTTAAGTCGCTCGTCCCTTTTAGTCCACTACTTTTTGTTATTCGAAATGATGTTTTACTTCTTTTGTTCAACAGCTACAACCAGGATTAACAAGGCATTGTTGAGAGCTGCAAGGAATTGCAAGCTTGCTGCCACCCTTCTCACCATCCCCTGGGAAGAGAGAGACGCTCCCACGATCCTCCAATACAAAGCAGCGTACGGGGGCAGGATCCGAAGGAAGGAGGCTGACACAGGTGAGGAGTCCTCTGAAGATCTCCCCGAGGAACGTCTGCCGAGCGAAGACAGGCCTCTCCGTGGGCTAATCCGGGAACCCTCCGAAGACACCACACCCGAGGGAGAAGAGAACATGCCGCCACGAAGCATGAAAGACTTGCTTCAGAAGAAGTTGGAGGCAGCTGAAAAAGGCAAGGCCAAGGGCCTATCGAAGAAAGCCGGGGCGCCAGAGGCCACGAGCTCTGGCCCGAGCAAAAAGGTGCCCCCACCTTCAACTCACAAACGTGCCACTCCTGTTCCTCTATAACCGAAGGAAGCCCCGGCTGGCAAAAAACAAAAAACGGTGCAGACGGAGGCCGAAGGTGATGCTACTGTGGCGGTCAAGGGAAAGGGGACGAGTGAGGACAATGTTCCATGGGCTCCGAGCTTCATCACACCAGACAAGAAGCAGGTCCTGAAGTCTGACAGCCTTCGGGAGGACCCTTCCCTCGCCCTGACATTACTGTCAGGGGTGGGCCTGCCAAAGGATGTCCAATCTCTCCCCTCGCTCAAAGCTGCGCTCACCGAGTATTATTACCATGCTGCGAGGGTGAGTTTCTTCGGTTTTGGTCACTTCCATTTCGTCCTTTATTTCTTTATTTCTTTATATAATAAATTGCCCTTTTTCCTTCAGGCCTCGCAGTCCATTATGAGTGTCAACCTCCATCTCACAGAGCACGAGAAAAAGAAGAAATTGCTGCTGCAATCTTTACAAGTGAATAAGGATGCAGCTGATGAATACAAGAAAAGCTGGGAGGAATCCGAGGCAGCACGCAAAGCTCTCGAGGCTCAGGTGTTCAACCTCAACGACCTGGTAAAAGGCATGCAGGAGGCTGCTGAAAAAACCAGGTTGGAGGGGAAGGACGAGGGCTTGGCCGAAGGAAGAGCTCTTGGCCGGGAGGAGATGAAGGTGGAGCTGGAGAAGGAATACAGCAAGGGGTACGACAAGGGGTACTATGAGGCCGAGGAAGCTGCAGCAGAAGAACTCGCCGAGGCCCAGGCTGAGATGCTAGAAGACCAGCATAAAGCAAGCTTCATGCTGGGCTACAACACAGGCTTTGATGACGCCGGCGTGGAGGCTGATGACGAGCGGAGACTGCTGGTTGAAGTTCCCCCTCGTAGTCAAGCCGAAGCGCCACAGGCCGAGGAGGCACAGCAACAGCCCGAGGCTGAGGAGCAGCCTGACCCTGTCGTAACGCCCGTAGGTGCATCTACCGAAGTTGACACCACTCCAGCTCCTCTGACAGATGACCCTACTCTGCCTCTTTTCCCCACTCCAGCCCCTTGAGTTGTTGGGCGATTTGCTCTTTTCGTTTTGTTCTTCTTTTTATTGCCTGTTTTGTTAATTTGAACAAACGTTCGCCAGTTGGCATGTAAGACAATAGATCGTTGCAAGGTTTTGGAACTGTGATGAAATTGTTACAAGTATTTTTGTTCGGTTCAAGTATGGTTGTTCGGTTATTGTGAATTGATATGTTGCAAATTTGTTGGTCACGTTCCATCATGTGTTAGTATAGCTGCCCAGAATTTTAGCTGCCCATTATAGCCCCCTAGCTGCTAGGATTACCGAAGGATAAAGGCGGTAATTCAAGCAGATAGTACACGAAAATGGAGCCGAGGGAAAGCCAAACATGAGCGAGTAGCCGAGGGCTAAGGGGAGTTCGCCCAAATGAATTAGCCGAGGGCTAAGTGGAGTTTGGTTAAACGAATACGATGCGGAGCCCAACGGCTTAATAGTGGGCTAGGTGAGATACCCAAAACTTACAGAAAATATAGAAAACAAACAAGATAAGAAAAGCAACTTCTATTATCATGGCCCAAAGGCGTACAATGGAAGAAAAGCAACAAAGATAACAATGGAAGAAAAGCAAAAACATGAAACAACAGCTAGCCATGGAACTTCCGAAGCTTCTGGGCATTCCAAGGGTTAGGTATGAGAGTACCATCCATCTCAGCTAGCTTGTAAACCCCATGACCGATCTTCTCAATCACTCGGTAAGGACCTTCGTAGGGATCCTTAAGTTTCGTCAGTTTTTTTGTTTCCACAACCATCTGAAGAACGAGATCCCCGACGTGGAACGGCCGAGACCGAACGTTCTTGTTGTAGCCCCTAGCGACCTCCTGTTGGTATGCAGCGTGCCGAAGGTTAGCATTATCGCGAAGTTCTTCGGCAAAGTCCAATTCAGAACCCACGAGTGCATTATTAGCTACTGGGTTGATATTTTCCGTACGAGCTGTTGGAATCAACGTGGACAGGGGGAGGACGGCCTCCATGCCGTAGGCCATTGAAAATGGGGTACGTCCCGTGGAACGCCGAGGCGTAGTACGATAGGCCCACAAAACATGAGGGAGTTCCTCAACCCACAATCCGAGCTTTCTGTCCAAACGACGTTTAAGCCCCCGAGTGATGGTCTTGTTTGATGCTTCGGCTTGACCATTGCCCTGTGGATACGCAACCGAGGAATTCTGGATCGTGATCTTCCGGCGTTTGTAGAATGCTTTAAGGGCAGCAGCCACGAATTGTGAGCCGTTGTCTGAAAGTATAGCATATGGGACTCCGAACCTCGAGATGATGTGCTTCCAAATGAACCGTTCCACATCACCTGCAGTCGTCTTTACCATTGGCTTGGCTTCGACCCACTTAGTGAACAAGTCCGTGGCAGTCAACAAGTACTCAAAACCTCCGGGAGCCTTGGGCAATTTTCCCACAATGTCGAAAGCCCATACTGCAAAAGGCCAAGGACTTGTGATCATCTTGAGTGGAAATGCTGGTTGGTGAATAAGGGAAGCTTGTTTCTGACACCGAACACAGCGTTTCACATAGTCTTCGGATTGTTTCACCATCTTGGGCCACCAGTACCCTTGAGTCAAAGCTCGTTGCGCCATGCTTCGTCCACCCGAATGAGCCCCACAACTACCCGAGTGTAGCTCGTCCAGGATGCAGTCTACTTGGGGCTCAAACACCACTTTCAAATCCGGGCCGGTGAAAGTTCTTCGGTAGAGACTTCCACTGGCATCCAAAAAGTAATTGGCAGCACGACATCGTATCTTGTGAGCTTCTTTTTTGTCTGCAGGCAGCGTTTGATTCTGAAGGTACAACACAATGGGATCCAACTGGCTGGAGCCGAATGATATGGCTGCGATCGAAGCATCTGAGGGTTCAAAGCTCGGAGTGTTTATTTCTTCAAACACTATTGTGCGACTGCCCGAGGCTCGATATACCGAAGCGAGGCCTGCAAGGGCGTCAGCATAAGCATTATGCTCCCGAGCGATCCACTCGACTTCCACCCGTCCAAATTGTCTCAGAAGAGCCAAAACGTGGCTTACATAGGCGTTCATTCGTTCATCCCTGGCTTGATAGTCATCATTTAAGTGGCCCACAATCAGCCGAGAGTCACAGAACACGTGGACAGCATCAGCACCAAGCCGAAGGGCAACTTGCAACCCGGAAATTAAGGCTTCGTACTCGGCTTCGTTGTTCGTCGCTCGGTATCCGATTGATACAACGTGCTCGTGTATGGTTCCTTCGGGGGAGACAAGAACTACTCCAGCCCCAGCCCCATGGATGTTTGACGCTCCATCCACAGTCATCCGCCAAGCATCTCCAGAGAATAAGTTCCATTCATGAGCAGGCCGCTTTGTGCCGAGTGTAAATCTCGAGCGACGTGCGTCGGATGGCTGTTGGCTCCTTTCCATGTGGGCCTCGGTCGCAGCTATCCGAGCTTCGGTCTCCGCAAGGTCCAAGGCGTTAGCTTCGTCCTGCAAGCCCGGAGTAAGCTCGGCGAAGAAGTCGGCTAACGCTTGCCCCTTGATAGCCGTCCGAGGCTTGAATTGGATGTCGTAATGAGCCAAGTCTTGAGAGAACTTGAGAATCCGACTCGAGAAATCCGTCTTCCGAAGCACCGCCTTGAGTGGAAACTCAGTAAGGACCACAATCCTATGGCATTGGAAGTAGGGCAAAAGGCTCGTTTTAGATGAAACGAGAGCCAATGCTAACTTCTCCATAGGCAAATACCTAGTCTGAGAATCCGTCATCGTCTTGCTTGAGTAAAAAATTGGTTGATGTTCTATCCCCTCTTTCCGAACAAGCACAGAACTGGTGGCATGATCTGAGACTGCGAGGTAAAGGTACAAATCTTCATCAGGTTGTGGCTTGACGAGGAGAGGAGCATGGGACAAGTAGTCCTTCAGCGATTGCAGAGCCTGCTCACATTCCTCTGTCCAAACAAATCTTCGGCGGCTGGTTTTGATAGCTTGAAAGAACGGTCGGCAGAGATCTCCCGAACGTCGTATAAACCGATTCAGCGCCGCAACCATTCCTGTAAGACGTTGTACTTCCCTAATGGTCGTCGGAGCTCGAAGGTTTTGCACGGCAGTGAGTTGCGTCGGATCAGCTTCTATGCCTCGGCGACTAACAATATAACTAAGGAATTTGCCAGAGCTGACTCCGAACGCACACTTCTCCGCGTTAAGTCGCAGCCTTCGTTTCTTCAAGATGGAAAAAACTTCTCCAAGGTCCCGAAGATGATCCCGAGCGAATTTGCCCTTGCACACTAAATCATCGATATAAGCTTCCAGAATCCGCCCGAGCATCCCAGGGAACATGGATGTTATCGCTTGTTGAAAGGTAGCCCCGGCGTTCTTTAATCCGAACGGGACAACATTGTAGCAATACACGCCCCGAGGCGAGATAAAAACTGTCTTTTCCTGATCGTCTTTGGCGAGGGCGATTTGGTGGTATCCTCGGTATGCATCCATAAAACTTAGCCGCTCATAACCTGCAGTTGCGTCCACCATTTGTTCTATCCGAGGGAGGGGGAACCTATCCATTGGGCAAGCATCATTGAGGTTTGTGTAATCCACACAAACCCTCAACTTTCCATTTTTCTTCGGCACCACAACAGGGTTAGCCAACCAAGTGGGGTAAAGTATTTCTCGTATTGCCCCTGCCTCCAACAATTGCTCCACCTCTGCCATCACAGCCTCAACATGAAGGGCAGAAGAACGCCGAAGCTTTTGCACCACTGGCTTTCTATTCGGATCGACGTTCAAAAAATGGGTCGCGAATGAGGGATCTACGCTTGGCATTTCCTGCGGGGTCCAAGCAAATACCTCAATGTGTTGCAGGAGGAAGTCAAACATCTCATTCCGCTCCTCTTCAGTCAGAGAGCTGCCGACAAGAAAGTATTGGGTGCCCTCTTCCGTAATAGGCATGCGAATGAGTTCTTCGGTGGACCTTTGCTCGGCTGGAAGTCCAACGTCTTCGAGCACACCAATTTCCCCATTCTCCACACACTGCACCTCCAAGCAGCTCTGTTTCGTCGTGACTGTGCTGATATAACACTTTTTGGACTGCACTTGATCTCCTCGGAGGTTTTCTTGTCTTCCGTTCCATCCGATGAACTTTACAACTTGATGATAGGTTGAGGCCACGGCTTGTATCCCGTGTAGCCAGGCTCGACCGAGGATGACGTTATAGGGGCTAGGAGAGCTAACCACTATGAACTCAACGTCGGTCACTCGGGAACCGGCTCTCACAAGGAGATTGATCGCTCCCAGCGGCCAAACCGGTGCGCCTGTAAACCCAACAAGCGGTGCTGTTGCTGGCCGAAGCTGATTCGGGGACAGGCCGAGGCTCTTGAAAGTAGAATAAAACATCACATCCGCCGAGCTTCCCTGGTCGATCAACACCCGTTGTACTGTGGACTTGTCAATGATCACTGTAACGACAAGGGCGTCGGTATGTGGCACCTGAACTCCTTTCAAATCTTCAGAAGTAAAAGTAAGTGGGCCGTCACAGTTACGATTTTCAAATTTCCGCTTGGCCGAAGTGCCGACATTGCAAACTGACAAAGCGGCGACGACCGTGTTGATCTCCGTCTGTAGCTCGGATATACGTACCTCCGAAGCGACCCCCTGAATTACACTGACATGGCCACCGAGCAATGGAGGTGGGGGCGGAAGCGGACTTTTCCGAGTGTCGATCCAAGGATTGAGATGCCCAGCCGCTGCAAGCTCTTCCAAGTACCTTTTAAATGGCTGGCACTTGGTCGTGTAATGCCTTCGCTCTTTATGGTACGAGCACATCCCAAGTCCTTGTCCAGCCGTGCCGAGGAATCCCGTAGGCCAAGAGAAAAAGGGGAGCGTTCCGATGATGGAGAGAAGCTTGTAAATGGGCTTCGTAAATGTTGTTTGCTCGGCAACGTACTCGTCTGGCCTCGGTTCTCGTTTCTGTTGCACCACTTGCTGTTGGTGCGGCTGGGGTCGATTTCGGTTATTCGGCTGACTTACCTTCAAGGCTTGACCGACGTTGGCCACTTGCTTTCGAGCCGCAGGTGCCTTAACCATTTCCGTTACCTTCGGAACATGACGTTCGGCCATTGCTTCCTCATGTAAGCAATCCTTCTCGATAATGGTCATTAATTCCCCCATGCTTTTTGGTGGATTTCTTGAGAGATCCCGAAACATTGCCGAGTTTGGATCCAGGCCATTCATAAACGATTCAGCAGCCACGCCCTGATCGCAATCTGGAATTAGGTTATATACCTCCCAATATCGCTCGGTGTAGAGCCGAAGAGTTTCTCCCGGGGTCCTCCGCATATTCACCAGCATTGAGAGAGTCTTCGGTTGGACGTTGCTGGTTACAAACCTCTTCGTGAATTCCAACTCAAGCTCGTTGAAACAGGTGATGGACTTTGGTTTCAACTGATTGTACCAGAGCATGATTGGCTCACTTAACGAGAGTGGGAAGATCTTGCACATAAGTGCGTCGGAGAAATTGTGGAGGCTCATCATTTGGCGAAAGCGGTAGACGAACGCGACTGCGTCTTCCTTAGCTTCGTATCGCTGGAGCTTCGGCATGACGAACCGATCCGGTGGTCGCTCTCGCTGTATTGCATCCACAAAGGGGGATGCTTTCGCCTTCCCGAGCTTCGAATTGTCCTCTGGAACGGGATTCGGTTGGACTACTGTGGGCGGCATGTTTGGACGAGGTTCGGGCGTCCTCCGACGTTCCTGATGTCGTTGCCGAGGATGTTCGGCTCGGTTTCCCCGTCGTTCTCTCTGTTCCCCTATTCGGTCAAGGGCCCGCTTGGACTCTTCATGTCGAGCCTGCTGACGTTCCCGAGGACCAGCCACCGGTTGGTACACTGTCGAAAGTCCAGTGAATTGGTCGTAAAGGGTGATGGTTTTAGCCCTTTCCGAACGTACTTCCTGACTTGGAATCATAAGACGACTTCATGACCCTTCCGTTAGCTGTCCGTTATGGCGATACTCGGAATCTTGGTATGGTGATACGGATCGCTCGGGAAATTCACCACGATAGCTTCGCCGAGGTGAATCATTCAGATCCACGGGCTGTTTTTCCTTTCTTACATCCGAATAATGTCCGTACGGGTGACGTTCTTGCCCCGGTGCTCCCGTTCGGTGCGTTCCTGCGGTGGAGTGTGTTGCCGAAGACCGAGTACTTTCCGTTCGGACAAGACTTTCCAGCCCCGGACGTGAACCCGTTTGTTGTGGCCGAGCATTGGGTTCTAGGCGCTCGAAGACGGTTCGTCTTTCGGGTATTGCCGTATCAATGGTTCGGTTATGGTGGGTCCGTCTGCTTCTTTTTCCGCGTCTCGCCGGTTGACTAGGTCCGGCTGGATGGTTAGTGACAGGAGTGACAAGTTGGTCACCGTCCCGCTCTTCTAAACGTTGTTGTAGCATGGCTATCACCGCTGCTTGGCGTTTTTGCTCCGCCAGGGCAATATCCAGCTCTGTTGGTGGAAATGAAAGCCGTCGAGAGACTGACTGGTGTTGGAGTGTTGTGTGTTCTTGTTTAGGGTTGATAGATCCATACCCGGACAACCCCAGAGTGAAGTTCTCCGGGCCCGGAGGAGGGACATGTTGAGCCATAAGAAGGTGAGCGTGTGAGAAGGGGAAAGGGAGATAGAAATCAGGTCCACGATGCTAGGTTGACTGTTCCCCAGCAGAGTCGCCAATTGTGGGGGGCTGATTTCTTCTCCTCTATCTTGATCCTTCTGAACCGAGTGACGTGGCACCGGATGTCAGGCACTTGCAGAACCGGAGGGGGTTGTGCCTCCGGGAAAAAGCTCCGACGGTCTAATCAGAAAAAGAAGCCGGGAAGAAGTTTGGTAAGAAAAATATATGCTAGGAGAGTCAAGAGTGTTTGTAGAGCTCCCCTTCTACTTGGAGGAGGTACCTCAGTATTTATAGGCGGAGATGGGAAGAGTGTAGAACGGATTGTTTCTGTCACCCACGTGCTTGATGACGCTCGGATGACGTCACGAGTCAGGAGCATTAACTGAACGCCGCCTGTTGGGAAAAGGGAAGCCGCCCAGTCAGACAAAAGGGGAATCACATCAATCAGAGACGTCCCATCCTTTGTCAGAGAGGCTTTCCCACATTTCTTTGAAACCTTCCAGAAGGTTCTGGAACTGTGGTCTCCGAGTGAAGTCATTGTGTCTGAGGAAACGAGACGTGACAGCATGTATTCCGCCGAACAAACGAAACCCAACTGCTACCTGCTTCGCTATCTTCCGTGTATAGAAGAATTGCCCCAAGCGTAGGGCTAATCAGTCGGTTGAAGCATAATAAACCGGAGAAGTCCGGGATCGTACCCAAGGGAATTAGTTCATGGCTCGCCTCGGATTGTTAGATGCAAGTAGGGTTTTCGACTTTTAGCCAGTCAACTTGGTTTTACTTTGAACGGTAGAATTAAAATGGCTAAATTAAGAATTAATTAACTAGGAAAATATAGGGGTAGGTCTAGGAATCCTAGCATTCACGACTCGGGCTAAGTCGCACTTTTCACCAATTTACGCGATTTAAAATACACAATTGTAGGTATTTAAACCGGGAAAAAGAGATTCGATTATTAAGCTAGCTCTAGAATTCGTTCGATAACCACCTCGAGCGTCAGAGCTCTAAGCATCATGTGTGGTGAGTAGACGAGGCTCTCACCTACACATGATCAAAGAGGTTAACACCTCGGCGATATACCAAACAAATCCGAGCCCCACTTTGATTTTCAAATCTAAAAATTAAAGCTTTTTTGGTGAAAAATACGATTTTCGCCCGAGTCATGGGATGCTAATCATCCCATGACCTAACCCGTAAAACTACTCACACATATCTAGAGAGATATGAGCAAGCAAAAACCTACTAAACATAAATGAAATGCAAGACTAGAAGAAACTTAGCTTAAAAGATAGATCGAGAAATAAACTACAACTTTAATTAAAACGACTATGTCAAAAACTAACTAAATAAGGCAGAAATTAAAGTATTCAAGAGCTGGAAATGAAGAACAAGTAAGAACAATACCCAAAAAGCAAATTGAATCTAAGCTAGATCTAGAAAAGTGTGCAAAAACGTTCTGTCATTATCATTACATCACGCCTTTTTATTCCCCGCTCGGAATATACCCTAAAGATGCTTCGAAGATGCTTCAATAATGGCCTCGGTACCGATAGCCAGGCCTTACATTACTAAGATAGGCCGTCGGTACCGATTGAACAAATAGGCTCCAATCGATCGCGAAGGGGTTAAGTACGGGCCGGGGCTAAACTCTCGGTACCGATTGAAGCTTTGAGCTTCAATCGATCGCCCCGTCTTATCAGTTCTGAAGCTTTGAAAGTTGTTCAGCCCTTGGCCACGGCTTGGCCACTCCTTGGCCATAGCTTGGCTACGCTTGATTCTGCCCGGGCCACAGCTTGGCCACGCCTTGGCTTTGGCTTTCGATCTGCTTCTGCCTTGGCTGGAAAGTTTCTGCTCGAGCTGTGGCCTTGTCTTTGCTCTTCTGCCTTGGCCATGGCTTCTTCTGCCCGGGCTGAACTTCTCGCTTTGGCTCAGCTCAACCTTGACGTCGGGTAACTTTTGCCTGAGCTCTGCCTGAGCTGCGCCTTGGCCTTTAAAAGCTTTTATTAGGCGATTTACCTACAAAACAAAACAAACACACTCTACGAGACAAATAAGTTAAAAACAACTAATTAATGAGTAAATTAAACTAAACCTAGACACTAGCGCACCCTCTCATTACGTTTCCGGGTGCTTATCACGCCCCCCAACTTAGGGTTTGCTAGTCCCTAGCGAACAAAATAAAACGAACAAAATAAAACGAACTTGAAAACAAGCTACTATGCAATCTTTCCGAGATTCACAACTTAGAACATGCTCCACATTATCACCTAGCAAGAGTTCAATCATTCCAGCTTTTTATTTCATTTCTCCAACTCACAGTTTCAGCCTCCAATTAAACAGGCTAAGTAACAAGCAAGTTAATGAGCAAGCTAAAAAGGCTTGTGTCCTCGAACAAAGGTAGGATACGGGACACAAGACCTTGCGAATTCAGAGTCAAGCCATATCCACCGAAAAAGTGCTTGACAAACAGGCATTAGCGAACAAGAGATACTATGCCTCAATCAACTACAGCACTTTATTCAACAGAATTAAACGCAAGCAGATGAAATTTGGATAACGAAAGGAAAGCATGCCATAAGCTAATTATGCAACTATCAAACAGTCAATCAAAATGGAATCCGAGCGCACAAAAGATCAACTAAGGTCTTTTTAAGCTTTTAATGACCGTGGTTTCAAAGAACAGGTTAGCCAAAATAGGCGACGGTCTTTTTTCTAGCTTGGTTAATCTACCCTAGTGACCGCCGCCAACAATTAAAAGAACCAAGTCAAGGCCAAACCGGCCAAACCAATAAACCAACTACTAACTAGCAATGTACCAACTATGCTACGGAATGAAATGACAAGAAACAAAATAAACTAAGGGATAGGATAGTTGGCATGTCAACCAACCAAGACCCCGACCAAGTAAGGGGAGTTTCTAAAGCCACCGACCCAGCAGCACACCACCACCACATGTCATCACCTCATCCTTCCTCCTCCTCATCATCCAGCTCCTCTTCCTCCCCGAAATCATCACTCACTTCTGGCACAATGTCTTGTTCTGGTACGAACTTCTCCCCATATTGACGTTCAAGAACCGAAGATTGCCAAGCCACCTCTTTCTTAAGCTGTGATTGTTCCTTCAGAATCTGTCTCCTTTCCACTTTCCCTTTCCTCAAGCTCTTGATAATAGAAATGTTCTGGCAACAGAGTAGCCTAAGCCATGTACTCTGCTTGGATTTCTTTGAAGGCAAAGTAGTCAAATAGCCGCCAGAACCCAAAATTTTAGCCTCAGCTGCTCGAGCTTGCGAAATACTCTTCATGTCAAAAGTGTCGGTCATTGGTCCCGGCTCAAGATCCTCCACCTCTTCATATTCCTCGCCCCGTACCCCTTGTTCCTTGCACAGCGTAGTGATCATACATGGAAATGGCATACGAGCTGTAGATAAGGTATCATTCTTGAAATCTATCAGCTGAGTAAAAATGAATAAAGCCCAATCCACTACGACATCCTTTGCAGCAAATGCATACAACAACTCCCCACTCTTCCTAGTTGGCTTATGCTCAGCCCCTCTCGGATAAATATTGTAGTGCAGCACTTTGTTCAAAAAACGATACGACCCTTTAAACTTCCCGGGCACATGGGGGAGTTCAGCCTCAGACATATCCAAATACAGCTCTTTGTTTATGACCCCTAAATCAATTTGCATGCCTTCAATCGGATAAGTAACAGATTCGGGAGTTGGACGAGTGATTTTCAAATAACGGGCTATATCATTGGGCGTGATTACAATATCTATGTTGGCAACCCTAGAAGTAATAGCAGCATTGGGACTATTTCCCCAGTCACCCACAGGCACTTTCAATTTCTTATAAAATTCAACAACTAACTTCTTATTATAACCCTCTAATTTTTCAGTCCAGAAAGTAAAACCTTTTCGCATGATAATGCGGAGCCCGAGATGTTCCTTCCCCAAAGCTTCAGCAGCCACCTGCCTCTCATTCTTGAATTTCCGCTTGTCCATGCTCGCTTCCCAATTCCTTTGTTTATCTGCTGCCATTTCCTGTGGGGTTCGTCTCCTTTTCCGAGTTCGAACACCCGCCATTCCCCCGGCCTGATTTCCCTCCTCATCTGACTCAGGCAAGAAATCATCATCCTCCTCTTCAATTTCGGGTTGAGAAGAGGTTGCCCGATGCGCGGTCTTTTTGATTCTCGGCATTGAAAGCAAAAAGGGTTTGGGTTTATTTTTTTGGTATTTTCGGATTTTTGGCTAGGGTTTATGGGGTTTATGGATTTTTGAGTGGAATGGGTGAATGCATGGTCAAAATATGGTGGGGGTTGAATAAACTAGTGAAAAACAAGGAAAGATTTCGAAATCTTTGGGGGAATATGAAGAGTTTCGGATTTAAGAGAGGGAAAATGGGTTTACCTTGATTTTTGGCTTGAAACTTGAAATTGGTGGATGATACTTGCAGAATACTTGAAAATGTTGAAGGATTTGGTGATTTGTGGAAGAATATGGAAGATTTGGTGGAGGAATTGAGGATTTGGGGTTAGGGTTTGAAGGATAATGGAGAAAGGGGAAGAAAGGAAATCGGGTTCAGAAGTTGGGGCTGAGGTTATGAAGTTCCAGTCGTGCACTTTCCTCTTCAGTACTGATAAGAAGCAGCTACCGATTGAACTAAATCGATCCGATCGATCCCGAAGTAGCTTGTTCAAATCCCTCATAATCAACTCGGTACCGATTGAGAACAAACCAGTCAATCGATCGCGAGAGGCTTAACTGTCCCAGCCGATATTGATCTCGGTACCGATTGAACGGTTGTGCTTCGATCGATCGCGAGCAGCTAACTCAGAAATTATCCCTTCTTCAATTTGATCCCCAAAACTTCAAATAATACCCCGAAACTCCTTTGCCAAATGAACACTTACCCACAACAACCCTCCAAACACCGGTTACCTAGGTTTAAACCAAGAACGGAGAAATAACAGGCTGCAACATAGGACTAGGTGACACATATGTGGTATGATCATGCAAAGAATGCCTTGTATCCTTTCCTAAGTGCGCTTTGGATTCCAAAATGATTGAAAATTGACATTTAACACAATTAGACATGGACATGCGATTATTCACCTAACTACAAGCATTTTATTGTAAAGGTGGGGATATGGACCAAAGCTTGCTCAAGAACTTGCCCAAAACTTAACCAATTCAACTTTTAACTAAGCATGCGAATCAAGAAATACAAAATTTCTTAGGATTGCTTCGAATTCTTGCCAACTAACAATTATTGAGCATGCAACAAGTTATGAACAAAACTTAAAGCAATGACAAAAGGAAGGAATTGCAAGTAAAAAGCTTTATTTATTTTTGAAAATTTTTGAATTTTCTCATTTTTTTGAAATTTTCAATTTCTATTGTTTTTGAATTTTCAAAATTTAACACAAAACACAAAAATCAAACAAATAGCACATAAACTAACCCCTCCCCCCAACTTAAAGCGATGCTATGCCCTCATAGCATTAGGAACAAGAGCGAAGAAAGGAAGAGTGCGGGAAATGTACCGTCCAAGGGGAATGTCAACCCCTAAATACCTCGACCAAGTTGGAGGATTTTATGTCAATGTTTTGCTCCAGCCAGATTAGATGCTTCCAGGGTTCACTCCTTCGGTTCTACCAACTCGGAACCATAGCTAGTCACACAGGGCCATATCCAAAGCTTTATCGGACTAACAACCGTGGCACTTAGCCACACCCATGCTTAGGGCTCCTGAACGCCTCACTCACTCCGGCTTTAGACCCAATCCACCAAGGCTGGTGTGGTAGCATATAAACCCTGCAGAAGACTTAAGAGAACGACCTTCCACAAAACAAATGACATTAGAACCACCGGCCCGTGTTATCCGGCTTCAAACCAAACAAAAATAAAAAGACAAAACATAAAAACAAATGCAAAGAACAAATAAAAATATGCAAGATAGAATGAGATGCACCACCCGATCATCACGCGATCACACGAGTCATACTTTTCTTCCCATTTCCTACCGGGGGAGGGTAAGTAATAGGTGGCTATACTAGACCGTTGAAAATGTGTTATGTTAGCGCCCGTAATAAAATCTATCGCTCGACCTCGCCAAACAACTAAGTCCAGCGTCCCCTAGGATCAAAAACAAGCAAGGAAAAGATACAACCTAGCGTGCACTCCAGGCAATATCATCCCTCACTCACAGACCTAAGTTGCCTCCGATTAGGGGCAATCGCGGAGAGCATGGATCATTAACGATAGACTATTACCAAGAAGAACTAATGAAAGCCTTTGTTACACTAACACATTGGTGATATCTTTTCATGTGATTTGTCTCCAAGATTTTATTTGATGCAAACATAAAACAAAACATAACTAAAACTAAACAAAACATGCAAAGCTAAGCAAAAGAGAACAAAGCAAGAAAGAAAAGCAAATATGTACAGTATATACAAATTTAATATCAGAACTCGGAGCGTCAAAGTCACAGCTAGACTCCGCCAAACAATGAAGTCCAGCGTCCCCTAGAATCATAACCAGGCAAGCAACAAGATAGAGCCAAGTGCGCTAGCACGGGAGTATCAAGGCCTAACCTAAGGATCCCTATCGCCCCCGTTGGGGCTAATCTGGAAGGCGTGAGTGGTTTACTGTGAATTACTCCTATCAGAAGAGCTAACTAAAGCCCTATGTCACTGATATTAAATGATTTGCCCTTCGAATCGGAGCTGGGCACACGATCCTTTTTTTAGTAGCGGCGTGCGAAGCTACATATACCCAAGTCAATGGTGGGTACCCCCTACCCGGGGGCCGGGTCCGACAAACAGTTAAGTTCAGCGGTTACGCTTGCGCTCCCCGTGCAATTTTAATTCCAAACAAACTATTGAGCAAGGCCATCCGCGTAAGCAGGATCGACCAAATCTTCATCGGGTTCTCCAACTTCAAAACCTCCAAGAAAATGCTTAAGCCTTTGGCCATTCACCTTAAAAGAGGACCCATTGTTCATGTTTTCTACTTCTATTGCCCCATGAGGGAAAACGGTTTTAACAACATAAGGACCGGCCCAACGTGAGCGCAATTTACCGGGATGAAGATGCAACCGAGAGTTATACAACAAGACTTTTTGGCCCGGTTCAAAGTTTTTAATCACAATTCTCTTATCATGCTTCTCTTTGATTTTAGACTTATAAGCAATAGAGTGGTCATAAGCATTATACCTCATCTCCTCAAGTTCCGTCAATTGAAGCTTTCGGTGAGCGCCCACAAGAGGTAGGTTGAAATTAAGCTTCTTAATCGCCCAATACGCCTTGTGTTCAAGTTCAACCGGCAAATGGCAAGCTTTCCCATAGACGAGTCGATAAGGAGACATACCCAAGATAGTCTTGTAAGCAGTACGGTAAGCCCACAAAGCATCGACCAAGCGAGTTGACCAATCCTTGCGGGTAGGATTAACCGTCTTCTCCAAGATGTTCTTGATCTCACGATTCGCTAGCTCCGCTTGACCATTTGTTTGAGGATGATAGGCCATTGAAACCTTATGAATAATTGAATACTTCTTCATCAAAGCAGCAACAGACCGGTTGCAAAAGTGAGACCCTTGATCACTGATTATAGCCCTTGGCATCCCAAATCTCGATAAAATGTTGTCCCTCAGAAATTCAACCACCACTGAATGATCATTCGTGCGTGTAGGAATCGCCTCTACCCATTTAGAAACATAGTCAACCGCTAACAGAATGTAGAGGTAACCGAAAGACGAAGGGAAAGGGCCCATGAAATCAATACCCCAGCAATCGAAGACTTCAATGATGATTATCGGAGTAAGAGGCATCTCATTTCTTTGAGTAACACACCCTAAGAGTTGACAACGAGCACAACTCCGGCAAAAAGCAAACGTATCCTTGTACAAGTGCGGCCAATAAAATCCACATTGCAAAATCTTGGCGGCGGTCTTCTTGAACGAGAAATGACCCCCACAAGCCTCCGTATGACAAAATTTAATCACGCTTTGTTGCTCAGAATCGGGAACACAACGACGAATAAGTTGGTCGGCGCAATACTTAAAAAGGTATGGATCATCAAAGGAGAACCTCTTCACCTCGGATAGAAAACGGCGCCTTTCTTGAGCATTCCAATGAGGCGGAGTCAAACCCGTCACCAAATAATTCACGATATCCGCATACCATGGAGTTGTAGAGATTCCAAACAATTGCTCATCGGGAAAAGAGTCCACAATAGGAAGATTCGGTGTAGGATCCTCAAACTGTAGCCTCGACAAGTGATCGGCTACCACATTTTCAACACCCTTCTTGTCTTTGATAGTCAGATTGAACTCTTGAAGAAGGAGAATCCATCGGATCAAGCGGGCTTTAGCATCTTGCTTTGTAAGGAGATATTTGAGAGCGGAGTGATCCGTGTACACAATGATAGGAGCGCCACCAATTAGATAAGACCGGAATTTATCTAGAGCGAACACCACCGCAAGTAACTCTTTCTCTGTGGTTGTATAATTCACTTGAGCGTCATTCAAGGTTTTGCTCGCATAATGAATCACATAAGGATGCTTGTCCTTTCTTTGCCCCAACACGGCTCCCACAGCATAATCACTTGCATCACACATAAGCTCGAAAGGTAAGCTCCAATCCGGTGGTTGCACAATAGGAGGGGTAGTAAGACTAGCCTTCAACTTAACAAACGCTTGCTCGCATGCGAGGGACCACTCGAAAGGTACGTCTTTAGCAAGAAGTTGGCACAAGGGTCGAGAAATAGCACTAAAGTCCTTGATGAATCGGCGATAGAATCCGGCGTGCCCGAGAAATGAACGGATGTCCTTCACACACTTTGGAGTCGGGAGATTGGAAATGAGATCGATCTTTGCCTTATCCACCGCGATACCATCCGATGATACAATATGACCCAAAACAATTCCTTGAGTGACCATAAAATGACACTTTTCCCAATTCAGCACCAAATTCTTCTCTTCACATCTTATCAACACTTTTTCTAAGTTGGCCAAGCATGACTCGAACGAGTCGCCAAACACAGAAAAATCATCCATGAAAACCTCTAATATCTTCTCGACCATATCACTAAAAATCCCCATCATGCATCGTGAGAAAGTCCCCGGAGCGTTGCATAACCCAAACGGCATCCGACGATAAGCAAAAGTTCCGAAGGGGCAAGTGAATGTCGTCTTCTCTTGGTCTTCTAGAGCAACTTCGATCTGATTGTACCCAGAGTATCCATCCAAGAAACAATAGAATGCATGTCCAGCTATCCTCTCCAAGATCTGATCGATAAAAGGCAAGGGAAAGTGGTCTTTTCTGGTGCTTGCGTTGAGCTTGCGATAGTCAATACACACCTTCCATCCCGTCTGAACACGAGTTGGCACAAGCTCATTCTCCTCATTGCGCACAACAGTTACTCCAGATTTCTTTGGTACGACCTGAACTGGACTCACCCATTTACTATCAGCTATGGGATAAATGATACCCACATCGAGCAACTTTAAGACTTCCGCTCGGACCACATCTTTCATAATCGGATTCAAACGGCGTTGGGGTTGACGAGACGGCTTGACATTATCCTCCAAAGCAATATGGTGAGAGCACAAAGTAGCATCAATCCCTTTAATATCCGCAATGGTCCACCCGATAGCCTTCTTATGCCTCCTTAATGAATCAAGCAATTTTTCCTCTCGAGAATTCCCAAGAGAAGAAGAAATAACCACAGGATAAGTCTCGTGATCTCCAAGAAAAGCATATTTCAACGTGTCGGGCAAAGGTTTCAATTCCAGCTTCGGTGGCTCAATACTAGATGGTAGAACTTTCTTCTCAAGTGGGGGAAGCTCTTCGAATTCATCGCACTTTGGGACCCAAGAATGCATAGCACACGCTTCATCTTCCTCATTGAGCAATGATAATAAATAATTCACCTCAGAGGACTCAAGAAATTCGGCCTCTTCGGTGGTAAGAGCAACTTCCAAAGGATCGCTATAAAGCAACTCATCCACGTGTTCCTCCACAAGAGTATCAATAAAGCTCACTTCATTCACATTTTCATCATCCCCCATTTGACTGCCCACATTAAAAACATTGACTTCCATCTTCATGTTACCGAAAGTCATATTAAGAAGTCCATTTCGACAATTAATGATCGCATCCGCGGTTGCTAAGAAGGGCCTCCCGAGAATAACCGGAGTAGAAGTAGCCAAAGAATCATTTGGATTAGTGTCAAGAATCACAAAATCCACCGGATAGACGAATTGGCCAACTTGAACGAGGACGTCTTCCACTACTCCCCTTGGTGTACGAACACTCCGATCGGCCAACTGAAGCGTAACTCGAGTAGGTCTCATCTCCCCCAACCCCAGTTCTTGATACACAGAAAACGGAAGCAGGTTGACGCTTGCACCCAGATCAAGTAGAGCTTGCTCGATACGTTTCCCTCCAATGGTGACAGCAATGGTGGGACTCCCTGGATCCTTGTATTTCGGAGCAATACTTGTCTGAATAATTGAACTAACTTGCTCGGTCAAGAAGATCTTCTTTTGAACATTCAACTTGCGCTTTCGCGTGCAAAGGTCTTTAAGGAACTTGGCATTAGACGGAATTTGTTTAATCGCATCCATTAGCGGGATGTTGATCTTCACCTGGTTAAACAGCTCATGTAATTCCGCATTCACATTGGGTTTCGCCAAAGCCCTCAACCGATTTGGAAATGGAGCCGGTGTTGGAATAACTTTAGGATCCGCATCGCTTTGCTCCTTCGCCTTACCCTTGCCATTTTCTTTCGAAACTTCTTCACTTGCCTCCTTGGGAGATTCCCCAAGAGGCGGTATAGGACTCGAACGATCGATAGGAGGAGGCAACAAAGATGGTTCCGGAGGCATCTCTACTCGGTTATCCACCACCTTTCCACTCCGAAGAGAAATAATCGCCTTTGCTTGCTCGGGGAAAGTCACCGAAGAGCTAGCAAAGTGAAGACCTTGAGAATTAGGTGGAGTGGACATCGTTTGCGGATTAGGTTGAGGTTGTGTTGGAAACTTCCCTTTCTCTTGTTGAAGCATACCCACAGTAGTTGTCAACTTCCCCAACTGATTTCTGATATCATTCATCATCTGAGTTTGTTGCTCATTGATTGCGGTTTGACTTTGCAAGAGAGCACTAAATTGATCTTCCCAAGAACGCTTTGGTGGTTGTTGAAACTGAGTAGGTGGTTGCTGAAATTGATTAGCATGCGGGAATGAACTAGATTGAGCAAATCCCGGTGGACCTTGAGCTTGAGAGAAACGGAAAGCATTTTGAGGTTGCGTCCAAGGCACTTGAGGAGCAGGAGGAACTTGAGAAGGACCCCCTTCATTGGATTGATTCCAACGGAAAGCTGGATGTTGACGTGTACCAGGATTATAAGATTGAGCATAAGGATCAAAACGTTGCACGGCCTGAACTTCCTCCGGAGGAATCCCATTAATCACATTCTTCAAAGCCGGAATATTTGGACATGTCTCGGTAGAATGGCCCACCATCTCGCAAATAACACAAACGTCCTCAACTTGGCGTACCACTTTGACCTCTTGAGGTTGAGCACTTTTGAGTTCCAACTTGTCAAGCTTTCGAGCGATTTCCTCCAAGCGAGTTTCAAATGCACTTTGCTCCGAGATAGAAAATTTCCCCGTACCGGTGGGACCTTGATTGAACATAGCTCTTTCCCCCGGATCTGTAAACTGCCACGCTTGAGTTTTCTCGGCCAAAGACTCATAATAATCCCAAGCATCCTCCGGTGTCTTTCCCATAAAGTCGCCTCCACCCAAAGTATCGAGGAGCTTCTTACTCTCTTGAGAACACCCCATATAGAAATAGTTGACTTGAAGATACAACGGGAAATTGTGATGAGGAACCGCCATGAGTAGGTCCTTGTACCGTTCCCAATACTTGTGAAAAGTTTCGTCCTCCCTTTGCTTGAAATTCTGAATTTGATCCATAAGCAATTTCGTTCGACTAGCCGGAAAGAACTTTGTAGTGAACGCATCTTGAACCTCCCTCCAAGAACGCAATGAACGAGGCTTCAAGGAATTAAACCATTGTTTTGCCTTATCCTTCAAAGTGAACGGAAATAGCTTAAGACGAGCTTGATCAAGTTGATTCTGAGCAGGGACCAACGAATGCAAAACAGACTCAAACTCCCGGATATGAGAATACGGATCCTCCAACTCTCGACCTCGAAATTCTGGAATTACCCGAAGATACTCAGCTTTGAATTCAAATACATTCCCAGCAGCTGGAGTCGGAATAACGATAGGCGATATTTGAGGACCCCTTTCTGGATTGAGATATTCGCGAAGAGTACGCACCGCAGCTTCTTCGGCCATTGGGCCTTTGCGAATAAGCTTACGATTGACTTTGCGAGGCGGAGAATGCGCAGGATAAGCCCGAGTGATACTTCGGATTTTAGGCGGAGAAGAAGAACGATGAAGCCGATTGGAAGTCGGGCTTCGGAAAACAGGCATACACAAAAGGAGATACTACTAACTAACTAACTAACTACCAACAAACTATCAGACTGGAGGGGCTATGCTGCCACCTCAACTCAACAAACAGAATATGCGAGGGGTTATGCCACCGCCTCGGCTAAGCAATGCAATCAAATTAAGCTAAGTAAACTAACAAATTAAACTAAACTAACTAAGCACACACTCCATATTTAGCTTGGCTTCGTTACACCTCAGGTCAGACATCACAGTCAGGTTAGAGGTATCCACCAAACTAAACACGAGCCACTAACACATAAACTACTAAACTACTACTACTAATAGACGAAAGCGGGATACTTACAGTGGTTTGTCGAACCTCCAAGAAAGCCATAATAAGAAATCCCCGGCAACGGCGCCAAAAATGCTTCGCTATCTTCCGTGTATAGAAGAATTGCCCCAAGCGTAGGGCTAATCAGTCGGTTGAAGCATAATAAACCGGAGAAGTCCGGGATCGTACCCAAGGGAATTAGTTCATGGCTCGCCTCGGATTGTTAGATGCAAGTAGGGTTTTCGACTTTTAGCCAGTCAACTTGGTTTTACTTTGAACGGTAGAATTAAAATGGCTAAATTAAGAATTAATTAACTAGGAAAATATAGGGGTAGGTCTAGGAATCCTAGCATTCACGACTCGGGCTAAGTCGCACTTTTCACCAATTTACGCGATTTAAAATACACAATTGTAGGTATTTAAACCGGGAAAAAGAGATTCGATTATTAAGCTAGCTCTAGAATTCGTTCGATAACCACCTCGAGCGTCAGAGCTCTAAGCATCATGTGTGGTGAGTAGACGAGGCTCTCACCTACACATGATCAAAGAGGTTAACACCTCGGCGATATACCAAACAAATCCGAGCCCCACTTTGATTTTCAAATCTAAAAATTAAAGCTTTTTTGGTGAAAAATACGATTTTCGCCCGAGTCATGGGATGCTAATCATCCCATGACCTAACCCGTAAAACTACTCACACATATCTAGAGAGATATGAGCAAGCAAAAACCTACTAAACATAAATGAAATGCAAGACTAGAAGAAACTTAGCTTAAAAGATAGATCGAGAAATAAACTACAACTTTAATTAAAACGACTATGTCAAAAACTAACTAAATAAGGCAGAAATTAAAGTATTCAAGAGCTGGAAATGAAGAACAAGTAAGAACAATACCCAAAAAGCAAATTGAATCTAAGCTAGATCTAGAAAAGTGTGCAAAAACGTTCTGTCATTATCATTACATCACGCCTTTTTATTCCCCGCTCGGAATATACCCTAAAGATGCTTCGAAGATGCTTCAATAATGGCCTCGGTACCGATAGCCAGGCCTTACATTACTAAGATAGGCCGTCGGTACCGATTGAACAAATAGGCTCCAATCGATCGCGAAGGGGTTAAGTACGGGCCGGGGCTAAACTCTCGGTATCGATTGAAGCTTTGAGCTTCAATCGATCGCCCCGTCTTATCAGTTCTGAAGCTTTGAAAGTTGTTCAGCCCTTGGCCACGGCTTGGCCATAGCTTGGCTACGCTTGATTTGGCCCGAGCCACAGCTTGGCCACGCCTTGGCTTTGGCTTTCGATCTGCTTCTGCCTTGGCTGGAAAGTTTCTGCTCGAGCTGTGGCCTTGTCTTTGCTCTTCTGCCTTGGCCATGGCTTCTTCTGCCCGGGCTGAACTTCTCGCTTTGGCTCAGCTCAACCTTGACGTCGGGTAACTTTTGCCTGAGCTCTGCCTGAGCTGCGCCTTGGCCTTTAAAAGCTTTTATTAGGCGATTTACCTACAAAACAAAACAAACACACTCTACGAGACAACTAAGTTAAAAACAACTAATCAATGAGTAAATTAAACTAAACCTAGACACTAGCGCACCCTCTCATTACGTTTCCGGGTGCTTATCACTACCATATCCGAACAAACGGGTCTATCTTCCTTCGGAACGTGATGGAAGCTCGGCAAGGCCCCTCAAGACACTTTATCCTTTGGATAAAGTGTACGACTGACGTGTCAAGGCTCCCAGTGGAACAGTTGAACCTTCTGAACCTTCGGATATTTCGCTCCACTACAAATAGCACCTCATGGCTCGAGTAAAAATTGCAATTTTCACCTTAAAGTTTGAATCTTTGGCTCGAAAATTGATATGTAGTTCAGATTTGTTTATCAAATTGTTAAGGTGTTAACCTCTTTGATCATGTGTAGGCAAGAACATCGCCTATTTGACACACATGATGCTTAGAGCTCTGTCGCTTGAGGTGTTTACTAAATAAATTCTAGAGTTATCTTGGTAATCGAACTATTTTATCTTTCGGGTTAAGAATCTTAGTTGAGTATCTTAAACTGTGTAATCGAGTGAAAAACGTAATTTAACTTGAGTTGTAGGTGTTAGTAATTCCTAGACATAACCTGCTTTTTATCCTAGTTAATTCGCTTGTGGGTGTGCCCTTTAAAAAGGATTCCGTTCATTTCTAAAATGCCTGCTCAAGGGAGCGCTAAGCTGGATGACAAGCGCTTGCAAAAATATAGAGTCGCCACTCGGGTTTGAAGGTCCGATACCCAAGGAACCGTATTTCAAAGCACTTACCGCACTTTTTCATTTGAAAAAGTGAAGGAACCAGTCAGTCATAACTACATCTAGGTTCGGGAGCCAGGTTACGAGAGGAGAAGGATTTTATGGCACCCCTCTCGCCCAATCCGAAGATCGGTTTCTATTTAGGCATTTGTGAAAACGTTTGGTTGTGATTCTGTTTGATTAATCAATTCTTTAGCCAATTAGGGCGGGTAACAGTTAAAGGGGATTAAAACTGTAATACGTTTGCAGGATGTGATAGAAAACATGGATGGAATGGAAATGCTAGAAAATAAATAAGATAAAACTCAAAACTGTGACCGGATATCAAACAGTGTGTTTGTATGAATTTGACACGAACAACAGCCAACTTGCATGCACGGATCTGCGTGCATGCAAGTTAACCTTCACGCAGCAGACCCATACAATCGCACGAGGGTTGATGCCCTACCAGCAGGTTGAATTTTAACCCCTTCTGGGCTCTGGAATGACCAGTGCTCACCCAGGTGGCAAACCAAGCAGTTTATAGGCAACATAATATACAGTTTAAAGGTTTAAAAGCCCTACAAATTAACAAAACACCCCATAAACAGTGTGGGGACAAAATAAAGGCCTGAGACCGAGCTATCCGTGTAAGGCCACTCACTAGACATAGGTAGTTTGGCGTGCGAGGGTGGCGCTCCGGCGCGCGAGGGTTGCGCTCTGGCATGCGATGGTTGCGCCTAGCGCGCGATGGTTTGAACCATTTGACCAGTGTTTGGTTTACATGTTTCTGGGTTCTGGTATATATCCAGAAAGATTCCAGGAGTACTCCATAACAGCAGAAATACAAATTAATTACAAACTAGTAGTTTCTAACAAAGGAAAGCAGTAAACTGGTTTTTAACATGCTCAATAGTGATCTATATGTAAATAAACACAAAAACAGCAAGACACCAATCCCCACGAGGATCGTCATGAGAGACCTAGTATAGTCGCGCGCGTGACTGGGTTCATCGCGCGCTGGTTATTGCCTCGACGGTTTTTGAAACCTTGTCAGCTTTAGGACCAGGATTGGTATTGATTACCAGTCTTGGCCTTGCCAGCCCCTTTTAGGGATCAAAATAGAAAACTGTAGGCATGCTATACCTAGATCGAGTTTGAAAGAGTGCTTGAACTTTGAGGTTGGAAGTTTGATTGAGGTGTGTTTGAAAATGGAGAAGAAAGAACAAGCTATGCTATTTTGATTAGGGTTTGTAACTCTTTCACAAAACTTGAACCCTTTGAATGGAAGAACCATGGGGGTATAAATAGGGAGAGATGAGGTAGGTATGGGCTGTAGACAGAGGAGTTCAGCCAGTCCACGAGGCTGGGTGAGAGTTGCATTGGTGGCCAGGTTTCCTCCTCAAAATAGGTGGCTGCGAATAGCCGCGCCCAAAGAATATTTGTTTGTACCTAGCTCTTTTTTCTTAAGGAAAAATTATAACTTTGAGCCGTTGTACTTTGAGCTGAAACCATTTTCAACCCCTTAACTCTAGAATTAGACCCTCACACTCCTTCAAATATAACAAGTGTTGCTGCCACATGCTACGAACGACAATGTCATGCCCGTAAGCAACATACCAATATAGACTTACCTGCATAGTTTTCAAGTTTGAGTACTTATGTTTTATTACATCTTTGGGAATCCTTTTTAAAATGGAATCAATTAGAAAGATTAGCGAGCTAGTGCATGTGTATTGTGTGATGGAGCTCGTCAACATGGAAATATACATGAATATAATCATATTTGAAACATGCCGCGTCTAACACTATTTCTCATTTTTTTTTTTAGATAGATAGCTAATATGAATTACGTAAGATGTGATGATGATACAATAAGACGTCATCCACTAGTCTAACTAATAAGGTTTCACCTTAAAACAAACAAAAATACATTAAGCACATTGATAAGCACCCGATGTTATCATTACGGGTGGGCTAGGACCCTAGTTTTAGCTTAATTTCATTGATAATTTAGTTGCTTTTAATTACTTTTGCACGTAAGGTATTTTAGTTTCGTTTTGTAAAAAAATCGTTCAAAACAGGAGTTTTAAAGCTCAAAGCGTACCAAAGACATTCAAAGACCCGAAGGTGACCCGTCGGCTCGAGACGGCAAGCCAAGGATCAAAGAGGCAAGGGCTGGACCTATCTTGCTCGGTATTGGTACCTATGAAGAATTTCTATCGGTACCTTTTGTTTCGTGGTATCGATACCGTGTGCATTAGCAGCATCCCAGCGACGGCAATTACCTGTCTCGGTATCGGTACCTCCTAGTTTTTTCTATCGGTACCGAGAGCATTAGCAGCAGCGTAAGGTGTTTGCTATCGATACCAAGGGCTTCAGAGGGGGATCTTTGGAGCATCTTTGGAACATTCCGTGCACAAAACTTGGAGAATATAAATACTCGTGATGTCATTGTACAAATAGAGATTGTATTGCATATTTTTAGATCTAGATCTAGATTTGAATTGCTTTTTTGTGTCCTTCATTGTTCTTCATTTTCAGCACTTAATATTTAATTTCCTGCTTTAAGTAATTAGTTTTTGCTACTTTAACCTTCATTAAAGTTGTAGACAATCTTCCGATCTATCATATTATCTAGTTTTCTTCAAGTCTTGTTATTTCAATATGTTAAATAGATTTTTGCTTGATCCTATCTCTTTAGATATGTGTAAGTAGTTTTCTAAGGTTAGGTCATGGGGTGAATAGAACCACATGGCTCGAGTAAAAATTGCATTTTTCACCTTAAAGTTTGAATCTTTGGCTCGAAAATCGATATGTAGTTCAGATTTGTTTATCAAATTGTTAAGGTGTTAATCTCTTTGATCATGTGTAGGCAAGAACATCGCCTATTTGACACACATGATACTTGGAGCTCTGTCGCTCGAGGTGTTTGCTAAATAAATTCTAGAGCTAGCTTGATAATCGAACTATTTTATCTTTCGGGTTAAGAATCTTAGTTGAGTATCTTAAACTGTGTGATCGGGTGAAAAACGTAATTTAACTTGAGTCGTGGGTGTTAGTAATTCCTAGACCTAACCTGCTTTTTATCCTAGTTAATTCGCTTGTGGGCGTGCCCTTTAAAAAGGATTTCGTTCATTTCTAAAATGCCGGTTCAAGGGAGCGCTAAGCTGGATGACAAGCGCTTGCAAAAATACAGAGTCGCCACTCGGGTTTGAAGGTCCGATACCCAAGGAACCGTATTTCGAAGCACTTGCCGCACTTTTTCATTTGAAAAAGTGAAGGAACCAGTCAGTCAGAACTACATCTAGGTTTGGGAGCCAGGTTACGAGAGGAGAAGGGTTTTATGGCACCCCTTTCGCCCAGTCCGGAGATCGGTTTCTATTTAGGCATTTGTGAAAACGTTTGGTTGTGATTCTGTTTGATTAATCAATTCTTTAGCCAATTAGGGCGGGGAACAGTTAAAGGGGATTAAAACTGTAACAGGTTTGCAGGATGTGATAGAAAACATGGATGGAATGGAAATGCTAGAAAATAAATAAGATAAAACTCAAAATTGTGACCGGATATCAAACAGTGTGTTTGTATGAATTTGACACAAACAACGGCCAACTTGCATGCACGGATCTACGTGCATGCAAGTTAACCTTCACGCGGCAGATCCATACAATCGCACGAGGGTTGATGCCCTACCAGCAGGTTGAATTTTAACCCCTTCTGGGCTCTGGAATGACCAGTGCTCACCCAGGTGGCAAACCAAGCAGTTTATAGGCAACATAATATACAGTTTAAAGGTTTAAAAACCCTACAAATTAACAAAACACCCCATAAACAGTGTGGGGACAAAATAGAGGCCTAAGGCCGAGTTACCCGTGTAAGGCCACTCACTGGATAGAGGTAGTTTGGCGTGCGAGGGTGGCGCTCTGGCGCGCGAGGGTTGCGCTCTGGCATGCGATGGTTGCGCTCGGCGCGCGATGGTCTGAACCATTTGACTAGTGTTTGGTTTACATGTTTCTGGGTTCTGGTATATATTCAGAAAGATTCCAGGGGTACTCCATAACAGCAGAGATACAAATTAATTACAAATTAGTAGTTTCTAACAAAGGAAAGCAGTAAGCTGGTTTTTAACATGCTCAACAGTGATCTATTTGTAAATAAACACAAAAACAGCAAGACACCAATCCCCACGAGGACCGTCGCGCGAGACCTAGTATAGTCGCGCGCGTGACTGGGTTCATTGCGTGCTGGTTCTTGCCTCTACGGTTTTTGAAACCTTGTCAGCTTTAGGACCAGGACCAGTATTGATTACCAGTCTTGGCCCTGCCAGCCCCCGTCAGGGATCAAAACAGAAAACTGTAGGCATGCTATACCTAGATCGAGTTTGAAAGAGTGCTTGAACTTTGAGGTTGGAAGTTTGATTGAGGTGTGTTTGAAAATGGAGAAGAAAGAACAAGCTATGCTATTTTGATTAGGGTTTGTAACTCTTTCACAAAACTTGAACCCTTTGAATGGAAGAACCATGGGGGTATAAATAGGGAGAGATGAGGTAGGTATGGGCTGTAGACAGAGGAGTTCAGCCAGTCCACGAGGCTGGGTGAGAGTTGCATTGGTGGCCAGGTTTCCTCCTCAAAATAGGTTGGTGGCAGATTGGACCGGCGCGCGAGGGTCGCGCCCTAGCGCATGAGATTCTGGGAGCAGTGTGCGTCAATAGGGTTTTTGGCTTTTTTGAAGTGGCTTAGGATTGTGTTAGGTTCAAAGGTTTTTTAAACACTCAAAGCTCAAACACTTAACATTTTCGGGGTGTTCTTGACCCATTTCATCATCGGAGAATCAAATAATCAAATACAGTAAGTAAACTAATCTAGAAGCTCAGATTGGGGTGTCTACATCGCTTTAATTTAACCTTTTTATTTCCACCGCAAAGTAAAACAAACAAAGTTGGCTGTCTAAAAGCCGAAAATTCTTTCTAAGTTGCAAACTGAATAAAACATAAATAAATAAGCCTAGACAAATTCGTAAAGAATCGGGGGTGGTGGAGTAAAAAGAAGTTACTCCAAGAGAGAGAATTTCTCAAGAGAGGGAGAGACGTTCGGCGGTTCGATCGATCTAGGGTTAGATTTCTTCCATCTGGTTCACAGGTGCGTCGGTGGAACCCTAGCGATTGTGTTATTCAAGGAGCTCTTGTAAATTCAATTCGTTTGTTGGATTTCGTTTCGTTTGTTTAATTACATATGTATGTATGATTGTTATCGCGCCATCACATCTTTGGTAGAATTAGGGTTCCTCTTTTCTATTTGTTTACATATATGCTCCGCCTGAGACATAAGAGGTTTGATTGCTTGCTTTCTTGCTTGCAGCCAAAGTTGAAGATGATGCGCAACCTATCCTCTTGGGTAGAATTAGGGTTCCTCTTTTCTATTTGTTTACATATATTTTGCCCCTGAGACATAAGAGGTTTGATTGCTTGCTTTCTTGCTTGCAGTCGAAGATTTTGCGCAACCTATCCACCACACTTGGGAAACGCGGTAGTTGACTGACTGTTTGTATTATTAGCAGTGGACTGATTGATCTTCTTTCTTTTTTTTCATGAATGTTGTTTGAACAAATAATTATTCGAAATTCCTCTCTTGCAGGTCAAGTGCCGCCATGGCAGAGAAAAGAAAGTTATTTCGGTGATTCATTGAACCGTTTGTATTAGCAATATAGATTGAGCATTAAGCCTGTCATGGCTTTTATTCGTAATTATATAATTATTATAATCATTTGTTAATTCTCTTTTTCAGCTGATAAGCCTCTATTAAAGCATGGCGTAGGTACAACCGGTGCTTTCTCTGCTTTGTATTGGGGTTTCCTTCCGTAAGTGTTTGTTGTTTTCTCCCATTCTGAACTTTTTACCTGTAATGTAACTTGGAAAATTGACACAAAGTAGAAATGTAATTGCAGTTGATATATCCCCTTTAAAATCCTACTATCTTTTGGCACATGCTATACAAGACTGAGAGGACTCTCCCCAGCCTGAAACCCACTAGGGGGAGGGTAGAATATTTCAAAAAGGGAGAGAGGGATAATGGCCATAATTCCTTACAGACCGATAAGAAAAAAGATCATAAATTAGATGTCTTTTGGTTCAGCGTTTCTTGACCCCTTTGTTTCCTTGTTCAAACAAGTTATTTGCCTTCTGATTGAGGGTTTTGTACACAGCATCGTGGGGAAAGTGTATGATTGGGAGGTGTCAACTCTGACGAAATTGTTGAAAGATGCTGAAGCAGAGCTAGAGCAGCTAAAAAAAGCAAAGGAAAAAGGTCTGAAGGAAGGGGAAGAACAGGTCTGAGACCCTGCTCTGTGCAGCGTATGTTTTGGTCGTCACCGCTGTTTCATTGGTAAAAAAACGCAGTCTACTAACCTTCAAGGTTGTGGATTCTACCTTGAGGACCTTGTGCAATTGATGTTGGATGTTAGTCTTGTAAATTTACCCCTCTTGGCTATCTATTGTCAGGCACTGACTGTCCGGTGCTCCCCACCTCTTTTGCCGGTTTTGAGGCAACTTGTTTTTAAGCTTCGTGGCTGCTGCCTCCAATTATATTGTCGACAGTATATGTACTCAAGAGTTGGGGCTTTTTAAGCCTCGCCGTCTCAATCCTACCGAAGTCAGCAGGATCTGGCTTATTTGTTTTTAAAGTTATTCTTACGCTTTTTAAGCCTCGCCGTCTCAATCCTACCGAAGTCGGCAGGATCTGACTTATTTGTTTTTAAAGTTATTCTTACGCATCTTAAGTCCATTGAATTTCACCCTCTTTGGCTTGGAGCAATTTTTGTATTGTGCTTAAATGTCTCAGTGAGAGGCCCTTTGAGAATTTCTTAACAGACTTGTAAAAAAAACAAAAAATTCTCAACTACAGAGTTTTCTATGTGCTTATTGAGGGCATGTTCGGAGGGAGGTGCATGGTAAGGAGGGCCCCCTTCTCCCAAATAGAGATAATTTCTAGTATTATGATCCTGATTACATGAAGAATCTCTTTGAAGACCCATAGAGTTTTAAGGGTGTTAAGTAATATTACGACCTCTTTTGCTTAGTTCAGAGTGTATCATTGTCAATTGATGCTTAGAAAATTGTTTCGAGCTATGATACCTTGAATCGGGTACAAATGTTGTGTACGGGTAGGTTTCTAAGTATTGGATCCATCTAGTTCTCATGTCATGAACACTATATCAGTGCTGATTAATATTCAAAAAATTATTTTGAGTTATCTTACATGGACGCGGGTAAGTATGTTGGGTGTGGGTAGGTGTTCTTATTTTCTTGGAAAGTGCATGCGTAGGTTTGTATTTATTGGACATCTAGTTCTCATTAGACATATGCTGGAATGTTGAATATCCTTGGTATGTTGGAGTAGCTTATTTAGCTTTAATGGTGTTTCCTAGTTGTCTTAGATCTTTTCATCCATAATATAGGAATTCTATGCAGATCTCGCGAGAAATTTGAGTTAGAAAATATCTGGCTAAATTTTGTCCAACTAAATGTTCAACATGATTCCCTTATTATTGTCCAAGTGTTTGGTGTCCCGCACAGGTACTTTAGACATCGTGGACGATCTATGTAACACAGGTTTTGAGAATGGGAGGGACTTACTGAAAACACTCGAGGAAAGTAAGCACAAAGTTCAAGCCCCTCGATACAAAAATCACTGTTCCACTTATGCAGTTCCTGTTTGAGCATAGACATTTTGGGGAGCCGTGCTATTTGTGCTTTTCGTGTTTGATCACTTGCTATTGCATTTATCTGCAAATACATGGATTAATCGATGTGGAGTTTATGTTGATTCTTTGCCTTTGTTTAACTTCCTCGTTTCCTCCTTTTCAGGCAAAGGAACTGTCTACTGTTTCCTGAGTGGCACTTCTGGTTCTACGAATGGATACTAGAACAGTATTTGAATCTCTAATCTCTTGCAAGTACTTGTAGTTGATGACTCAGTGTGTTCTAGGGTATCTTTTTTTTTCTAATTTAGAGTAATATGTACTGTTTGGTAACTCGGTAAAAAATTGTGGTTTTATCTCTTCCTGAGTGCTGGTGATATAAATCTAGCAAGCTGTTTATGTTTGTCGGATGTGTGACTTGGAAAAGTTTTAAGTAGTCCTTAAGAAGGATAGGTTATTGAAGGAACCCACCCCCCATATGCCTTGGCAGAATCTGGGGTTGTTTTCGGGAAGCAGTCATGACTGCGAGTTTGTTTATCCAAGTAATCTTATTTTTAAAACAATTTGTGAGTTTGGTTCCTATACCCCAAGGACTTAAGGTTACTAAAAACTCTCCTAAATTCCAAGGTCTCGATTACAAGAGATACTGCCTACCCAACTCCGCCCCCGACAAAAGTATAGGCCATGTCTTTGGGACGGTACTTTGATTTCATGTCCTCTACTGCAGGAGGCACAACTGAACCTGATGATGATTTTGTGGATCGTAGGCTAGTTATAAGAGGTGGCCCGTTGGTACAATTGCCCTGGTCATTCCTACTATGTTACTTGGATCCCCAATTTTGGGGGAAGTACTCCTGTCGACATGACAGGGTACTGTGTGGGATACACACTGGATTACCAATTAAAGGATGGTAGGCAGCGGGGAGTTAAAGGATGTAGAACTGGGACAAAGGGCCAAATGCATCTATATTGCATATCATAACTAAAGCCTTAGCATTTACAATGCAAAGAATGTGGAATTCATAACTAGAGGGATACCAGTAGCTGAAGCAATTTGCATACCAAGGTGATCAATGAGAGGCTCAAAGGATGCCAATTATCATGCGAAGAATGTGGAATCACCATCTCCTATGGTTTAACAAAAGGCTTAGCTATAACTCTTATGTTGAAGAGCTTCCTCCAAATCCAAAGCAGTCCAGAGCCACATCATGGTAGCATGATTCCAATGAACAATCTTAGGTCTACAAATAATTTCTGAGGAGTTTTGTTAAGAATTGCAATCTTAGGTCTACAAGTAATTTCCGAGACGTTTTGTAAAGAATTGTGTTTGTACTAGACTGTAGAAGTTTCTCAGAATCGTTCAGTGTGACGGCATACAGATTTTGGGAGAATAAAGTGCATGCTCCAATATAGTTGGACGGTGAACGGCACATCTTTAATGAGCTCAACTTGCCAGCATATGACGGGTTTAGTAGACCAGTGTTTAGCCTTTGCAGTTAGTTAATCCAACAAAGGAGATCAATTTGCTGCTTTAGTTTTAGAGGATACAAAGAGGAAAACTAAGATATCTAACAGGTAATGTCCTATCAAGGTTCTAACCGTCGGGCGGGCACTGCCTAGACATTAGGAGGATTTTCCATTTTTTACTTTTTTGAATATTCTCCTACCCCCTCCCAAGTTTTGGGATTTTCGACCGTGTAAGAGAACTGGGTAGACTGGAAATGTATATATATTGTAGTAAAACTACACCAAAGCCCCTTATATTATATTGCCACAACACTAAAGCCCTTTTTGAAATCACATCACCTACCCGCCTAATCTGCCTAGCTGCCTAGCCAATTATTCGCACCGCCTATCGCCTAGCCTAGGCTGACTTGTAGAACACCAAGATATTACATAGGATATAAAGTTGACCGATGTTGTGGAACATCCCAAATTGGAATAGAGGACCAAAATTAAGATATAAGGGGGGCAGTTGTTTACACATAACTCTGGTAACAAAATTTGTTATCACTCTTCAATAATTAGATAGTGATAATGATAGTCTTAGATAATTTAACAATCTGAACCCCGCCAATGGATTCAAATGGTACAAATGTCTTGGCTAATTCTTAGTTATGACGGCGGGCAGACAAGCTCTAAACTGCCACCCTTCGTATTCATTTGTCAAAGGTTATCCTATTACCATGGAATTGATACAAAACGTTAATGTTTGGTTAGAGCAGCATTTCTGAGCATAACTTGGAACTTTGTGGCTTGTAGATCCACGTGATCTGTTTGATACACTATTCAACTCTTTGTTGGATGCACAAATTTGATTCCCTTAAGTGCACTCTCAAAGTTTGTACTTTTCAGGATGATTCAGTCTTTAAGGAGTGAGGCTACAAAAACAGAAGATACTTTTGCGCAGCTTCAAGAAATTCAAGAATCTGTTAGACTTGCTTTTTTGAACTGTTTGCTGGATTTTGCTGGTATGATGGATGTATTGTTGTCTTGACTCTGTTTTCCACAGTTAGAAAAAACTTGTGACTTCCATTTACTGCACATTAATAATTAGGTCATCTGGAGCGTAGTGGTGGCGATCTTGCCCAGAATAGATCCAGTAAAGGAAACCTGCATTTGCAAAATGGATATCCTCACGAGTTACAAGAAAACTATTCTGATCCTGTCCCTGGAAGTGTTGTTGATCCGCATCAACAGCTTTTGATGGTTTTGAGCAACATTGGATATTGCAAAGATGAACTTTCTCGTGAACTGTACTACAAATACAGACATATCTGGCTATCCAGGTACGTAGTCAGCACTTCAGCTGCTTCTTGAAGTGGAAGCATATTAAATCTGTTGTGGAGGGTCAATAGCTTAGGTTTTAGTGTCAATGAGCTGGTAGCAATTTAAGACATCTGGCTGTAATATGGTATGTGGACTATTTTACTGATGTGTGCTTCCACGTCCACCCCTGCACAGTTCACATTTGCTCCTTTTCTGTCCCATGCGTGGGCATGTGGCTACAGCCTACACTGTTCTACAAATTTAGTTGTAATATTTGGCATTCTATGAGGTTAATAGTACAAACCAGGTTGTCTTTTGATTGTGGGTTATGGGTATTATTATGTCGTTTGTCGTTTTATTCTATTGTTGAATGTCAATTCAAGCCACATATTATCTTTTCTATTGCAGAGGAAGGGATGAAGAGGACAGCGATATGCAAGATTTGGTTATGTCCTTCTCTGGGCTTGAAGAGAAGGCCCTTGAACAGTACACTTTTGCCAAGGTATATCTAAGCATTTGATTTCGTTCAAATAGATTATTGTTGCTCCACATCTTCACACATCATGTGACTCTGAACTCTTTCTTTGTCTATTGCCTTCTATTAAATATGGCTTTGCACTAAACTAATTCCCATTTGGGTGGAAACTTAAGTTGTGAATCTCTGCCTTCAAGATGACATCCCTCACAGCTGCAAGTATTAAATCCTTGTGCAACAGAAGCTAGTGTACCAATCAGGTTAAGTCATTGACGTTACCGCGCAAAAAACTAAGAGGAAGAACTACGAGGAGAGCTTCAATAACATTAGTCAGCACGAGTTGCAGCCTGCAGAACTTGGCATGGACTTTGATAACTGAAATGATACTTGAGCATTAAAGGGCAGCATGATGAATCGTTTTGGTAGCTCCCTCATAAGAAAACTCCCGCCTTACACTTTTACAGAATTTGCAAAAGCTGATGACAACTGAAATTATTCTTGGGGTAGAAATTACTTTTGCTCCCTGCTTGATTACTTGAATTATGAAAGACCAGTAGGAAAGTTTGGAAAGAAAATGAGATTACCAATGAAATGGATAATAAAGGGAGTGCACTGAAGGATACTGCAATTTTCCATGAAAAAGGAAGAATAACCTAACCTTATTACAAACTTTTTAGACATCTTCGTCTTTCTTTTTTATCTTCTTTGGCAAGTAAACTGTGTCAATTTCCACATTGTGATTACAAACATTTGTGAAATTTTTATTGCTCTGGCTGCAATGTTGGGTTAGAATTCAATACCTGGCTATCTTTTGTTTTGTCTATTTCAGTTTTCTTGATAAGCTGGTCGAGATATCTTTGATGTTTATATCGTCGAGTCAAATAGCAACAGACTTTCTTATATTGTTTTCTGTGTTGATAAAATTATTCAGTAACCTTGAGTAAAGTTAATGGGGATGGGTTGTGATGTGGAAAGTTATTATTTTACAGAATGCACGCATAGCTACCACTCAATTGTTTGATGAAACCAAAGACAAACTCTCTTACTGTGGTCTCCCTAATATTGGCCCTTCTAAATCAGCATCCTTGTCTTTTTCTTAGGCAAGTTTGATCAGAACAGCTGCCACGAACTATTTACTGGATTCTGGAGTTCAATGGGGGGGAGCACCTGCAGTCAAGGTGAGGAATTAGCGAAATCAATTATTGGTTCTTTTCTCCTTCAAATTCAATCTCTCAACAATTCCTATAAAATGGTACTGCACTTTTGTAGGGTGTGCGAGATGCTGCTGTAGAGTTATTGCATACTCTGGTAGCTGTGCATGCAGAGGTACTTGAATGCATGCTTTGGGTGGTTCATGTTTTGCTACTGTCTTTTCCTTTACCTACATTTGTTGCACTGCATTTATGATTTCTTTACTAAGGCCAATCTTTAAGCCCGACTAAGCCATCAGCTGGTCGCCATTCTTTGTTTAGTTGCTTAATTAAGCTTATGAGATGAAATAATTCCCTCGACTCAGGTTTTTGCTGCTTGTAAGCCCCTACTGGACAAGACGCTTGGTGTACTTGTGGAAGGCCTAATTGATACTTTCCTCAGTCTCTTCCATGAAAATAAAACCAAAGATCTTAGGTCATTTGATCCAAATGGGTTCTGCCAGCTCATGCTCGAGGTAAATAATGGTGTTCCACTTTGCTTGGTTGTATTGTCTTAAATTTGGTACTTTGTTCTGGTGGAGGTATTTAGATCCTGCAGCTGCTAAAGTTAGCAATTACTTGATTAACTTGATGCATCTATATATGTTTAGTATGTTGTTACAACAAATAAGTATCCTTATAATGATAAGCTGGAAATCTTGTGCCAACCATAGTTGGAAATTTTGTTTACTGGCCCTCCTTGCATTTGGAAGGATGTGAAACAATAAGTTTTTTCATAAGAAAAAACTGACAAAACTTGAAGGCCAAGGGCCTGGTTAGTATATATATATTTTTTTGGGGGGGTCTATTTGGTCTTCAAACTTTTTGGAAACGGAAAATAAATATTGTGACATGGCTGCGTTGGGACTGTTCCATTTCTTAGTGTACTCAATAATTTAGAAAGTCGGTAAATTGTTTTGAGAACTATTGTTTGTGTTTTATTGGCTTTTTATTTGTTCTGAAAACAGAACAGTTCCTGAAGATGCTTCGATAATAGTGAAACTGTGAAAGGGTATTTTCAATTTTTTTCTTGCCTAAAAGATGTGTTAAATGACCGGACACAATCTTTTTTTTTTTTTGGTAAGCACCGGACACGATCTTATCTTATGGTTTCTTTCAGCTATTCTTGAAAAACCTACATGGTTTCTCACTCAAAATGCTTACAATCGGAATTTATCTTCTGCAGCTTGAATATTTCGAGACCATATTGAATCCACATTTTACATCTGATGCAAGGGAGTCTCTCAAGTCTTTACAAGGGGTGCTTTTGGAGAAAGCGACCGAGAGTGTGACAGAGACTATAGAGACTCCAAGTCATCACCGGCGGCCCACCCGTGGGAGTGAGGATGCTCTTTCAGATGATAGGCAGCAAGGGATGACTGTATCACCTGATGACCTCATTGTAAGGATCCCCTTGATTTAAGCTATAGCTCTGATATATCCTAAGTACTGAGGATATTCGGAACAGTTGACTAGAAGTTCATCTTGTGTTTATGTTGGTTTTTAGTTTGTTCAATAATTTCAGTCACTAGGTTGGGCTCGGTTTGGATCATGCATATATGGAGGGATTTTTATGAAGCAATTTTTTCCCTTTCTTATCACTTTTTTTCTTTCCTTTTGCAAATCCCTCAAAAAATTTAGGATCCGAAAACAGTCTTAACAATATTAACTACGATATGCTGAAAGAATTTTGACAAAGATATACGGAGTCATACAGACTTTTATGACATTAAATACTGCAAAAAATGAAAATATCCGGAAGTTCTGTAAATCTACGTCTGGTGATATTCTCTGATGAAAACTACTTAGCCTAATTCATTATGGCTTTCATTTATTGGACAAGTTCAATCTTTTAATATTTGGTTTAGATGGTATCTCTCAGTCTGCTCCATGCATGTTTGTATATTCTTAGGCCCTGGCCCAGCAGTATAGCTCTGAACTACTTCAAGCGGAGCTTGAGCGAACTCGGATTAACACTGCATGCTTTGTGGAGTCAATCGCGCTCGACTCAGTTCCGGAATCAGCCAGAGCCGCTTATGCTTCTTTCAGAGGATCAATGGATTCCCCCAGCAGGAACTTCAGAGGCAACTCACAGCCTGTAGGATCCCCAGGTTTCTCCCGCCAAAGACGTAGATGACTTTGTTCATACCCTTGTTCAAGTTTTGTTTTTCTTTTGTTTTACAATTTTCTCCATTTTTGTTTGTGGTGTGGTATTGTATTAATTCATTCATTTTTTCATTAGTGTTGAAAAGTAATACACGTTGTCCATGATGAATTAATGTGCATAATCCTGTAACTCTCGTAATTTGGTTACCGAGCTTGTGAATTAGACTCTCCCGCAGTTATTGAAAACAATGTAGTTTTCAACTTAATCAACTGATGTATAGTTGTGCTCTGAAATACGATTCCAGTTAACATGTACGCTTGTTTTATTCTGATTCTAAGTGAAATTCTTTGTAAATCTAAGAGAGAAAAAAACAGAGGATTGCCGGGGTTTGAACAGGAGTTATAGAACATAGAGAAACGATGGGAGTTCCCTTTTACCCATTTTCCGAGGAAACCTGAGTTTGGTTCCTATCCATACCCTGAGGACTTAAGGTTACTAATTTCCTAAATTCCATGCCCTCCAAACCCTAGGAAAATCTAAAGAAAATGAATAGATATGTGGGAAATTTTATTTTAGTTGTCCTTTGTTGATTACCAAAAATGCATCAAGTACTATAGATATTTTCGTATTTAATTACTTTCACTTGCTTTTCCCTTGAATAAACCAAGATCTGAACACAACAAATGTTTGCAAGAGCAGTGAACCGATAATTTGACACTTTGAAGTTATATCTCTTATTTTCCTGTAAAAATTTGAACAAATTAGAAGAAAAGAAAAGGGAACGGCAAAATAATTTCTAACTAACAAATTAATTAATGCGTGCTTCATATCAGGTTGAAACAAGATTGGACCTAGCACAATCTATTGAATCATTATCTTTTTTCTCCAACCAAAAAGGGTAGAGAAGGGGAACACCAAAAAACTATTGGAATTCTTGACTAGTGGCGAGTTTCAAAGATTGATCATATATATATATATATATATATGTATGTATGTATATATGTATGTATGTATGTATGTATGTATGTATGTATGTATGTATTTAAGCAAACACGCAAGCAGAACTATAGGCAAAACTTACTCTCAAAACAAGTCATTCGATTCATAGAATTACTACTTCAAGCACTTATCTGCATTCTCGTAAAAGAGAGTGAACCCTTAAGTCCCGGAATACTTTGCCAACTTATCCACTGCCAAGGTGGTCGTTGGCTGCTTATTTGCAACGTCGCAAGACAACACACTTATTAGTATTGCATCAAATATTAAACATGTCGACAACATGCTGAGGACCCTTCACTTAATACTCTCTCTCTCTCTCTCTCTCTCTCTCTCTCTCTCTCTCTCTCTCTCCACGAATTAAAATCATGTGCCTAGCAAATGAACACACCAGTCACTTTACAATGTATGGAATTTCTGCAGTCTTAATTCTTCTCCCATGTTAGGTTTTAGGGCACACTGTCATTCCCTAGGGGCAGCCAACCCCACGAGAGCATGTCCCATTCTTACTCTGAAGCCAGAGTTCCTACGTTATGCGAATCCATATCTTGAAATAAAATATCATTGGCCATAATTTTTAGCAAATGATTCCCACAAGCTAATTAACAAATAGGAAATCCTCACAAGCACTATTCGGCGATTGGATTGATGGACGACATTAGAATCCGACGGGAGCGGAGCTAAAATTCTTGATCGATAAAGAAACGAAATTTTGTACTATCATACTACGCGGTATATTCTTTCAACGTGATAACATAAAAACGAATACTTAAGACAATAGACAAGAAATTCCGAATGTTCTTTGACAAGATGGCGCACAAAAAAGTATCAATATTGACTTTATGTAGTGGAAGTAATCCATGTTTTATCTGATCTAGAATGACACAAAAGATGATTACTGTACTTATATACAGAATTAACATTGTCCTTTGATCTTTCATTCTAGTGCGAGTTCAATAAATTTTGTTGCTTATAAAAAAATAATAATAAAATCGGTTCTTCACATTTTTCATTGTAGAAATACACCCCCCTTCCCCTCTCTCTCTCTCTCTATCTCTCTATCTATCTATATATATACTAGTACTTACCCGTGCCTATGGCACTTTCTAGCAAGTGGCTCAAATACTAAATCGATTCATTAGTGTGTAGTATGTGAGATCCTTTTCTCAGTGGCAAGAAAGAAAATTACTCATGCTTATGGGACTTCCCAAACTAAATTTTTAAGCTAGTTACAAAGAACATTTCTAACACCAAAAATTGCCACAATGATCCCAATAGAGCATTGCCTTTGCTTTTGGACACCAAAACTCCAAAAAAAAAGGGGCAAAAGTAGATTTTAATTCGTCCCTCTACAAAGTGCTCATGCTGTATACGGGACTTCCCAAACTAAATTCGTTTTGCGAAGCTGAGTTACAAAGAACATCAACGAGCACCCGAAGACTTCTTATTTAGTTTCAGAGCTCTCTTAGGGTGCTCATTGAAAGGCCTTAGAGGCAAAAATTCATTACGACCATTTAGGATAAAATGATCAAAAAAATAAGATCTTCACACCGGTTCAAACGGATTGAAAATTGGAACACTTGTTTTTTTTTTTTCCCGTTAGTTTCGTTAACGGTGTTAACAATTTTACCAATTTGGAACGTAAAACAAACTACAGGGACGAAATTCGAGCACTTTGAAATTAGAGGGACGAAAGTGAGACAATCATAAAACTACATGGACTACTACGAAAATTTGCCCAAAAAAAAGAGAGACAAAAAAATTCCAATCCCAGTAAACTCCAAAAATTTCCAAATGCCTTTGCTTTTAGGGAGCTTTCTTTACCCACCGTCCACGCAACTCGTCGGCTTTCTTCCAAAAACTTCAAAAATACAGAGACCAAAAATCCAAAAGAAATCCCAATAAACTCCAAAAAATTCCAAATACATTTGCTTTCACGTAGCTTTCTTGGCCCAGCTCCCACAGTCCACAATACTCTATAGATTTGAAAGATTTCGCCGGGTAAGGAACATTCCACGAGCTTTGTTAGCCCAAATTTGAAAGATTTTTCCGGAGATTCGAAAGAGCGGTGTCGAGAGAGAGAGAGAGACCCAAACGCCAATAGAAGTATTGTAATTTTTTTTATATGCTTCCGACAAAATCTGATTTGGGTAAAAAGAACCGATAGCATTTTTATAATATATTTGTAAGAGTGTGGGTGTTTTCTTAAGAGAGTTAGAGAGCACACATCAGCCCTTAGATCAAATGAATCTTAGCCCTCCTTTCAACTTGTGTTTGTGTGGTCCCCACACCTTTGTGTTTTATTAGGCAGGTAGATATATATACACACACACACACACACACACCAAGCTTCTAATGAAAGGCCCCTCATTTTGCTTAAAATGCGGACCTTCTATTTTCGAGTCATATTTTGATGATTCAAATCGTTCAACTTGTTTAAAACATGTTTTTAAGGGTATCATCTAGAAATCAACTCAAAATATGATCGGGACGTGCTTGATCCAAACATTTTTTACATAGAACAGTTCCTGTCAAGCTTTATGAAAAATTGTTTGGATCAAGTACTTTCCGATCATATTTTGAGTTGATTTTTCGTTGTACCTTTAAAAACATGTTATAAACAAGTTAAACAGTTTGGATCATCATAATATGATCCGGAACTGAGAAGTCCGCATTTTAACAAAGAATTGGGAGATGGTGCTGTGCAGTGGTGTTAGCAGCACCGTGTAGCACACCTCCGAGCCTTCAGATTGTGCATCCAACGGTTTGGATCTCATCTTGGCAATAAATGACTCTCGATCGTTAGTTGCCAAGATGAGATCTGAGCCATTGAATGCACGATCCGACTGCTCATAGGTGCGCAGTACAATGCTGTGTAACTCACTGCACAACCCCAAACTGAAACCCTTTAACAAAATAAGGGATCCTCAGTAGAAGACTATATATATATATATATATATATATATATATATATATATATATATCTCTTCCCTATCCCCCATACTTTTTGACTGAATTCAGTCCACATCTCTTTCCCTTTCACTTGCCTTTGAGCATATGTTGAATTTGAAAACAATGTATTAACTACTCAATCCTAATCATGTGATGATTATATTCCCCTTTCCGCTTTAGATAACATTTTTATTTTCAACTAATCCTGGATGTTTTTTTTTTTACTCCAAATCTTTGCATATGAATCTCCTCCTTATGGGAAAGTGACCTCTTCTTTTGCCCTTTTCTCACTTGAAACTTTTTTTTTCAACGGCCAAGGGTGTCTGGGCCAATGTTCTGAATACCGTACAGGTCAAGATACCGGTTTTTCAACTGGTACGGTACGTACCGGTATCGGTCAAATACCGGGTACCGTTTCGGAGTGATCGCTATTAGTGTTATTTTCCTACTTAAAAGCATATGTAGTATAATATACAATTTTTTAAAATAAAAAAATCCTACCCAGTTCCGTCTGGTATTATCCGGTACTTGAAGAAAAAAATAAATTTAAAAGTAGTCCGGTACATCCGGTATTGGCAGGTACCGACCCGTATTTGAGCCGGAACGGAATTAGAGGTGTAGGGTACCGAATTCTGTCAAAAACGGTACGTATCGGCCGGTACAGAACAGTATTGATAACATTGGTCTGGGCAACTTACGCGCACCTCAGCAATTCTCCTTTTCGGTCTAGTCCAAGGCAAGCCATCAACACCGGGAGGGGATTCAGGAGAGATTTCTCTCTTGCGGCATGACCTGAAAAGGTAGTTAAGTTTCGAACTAGTCAGAATGTCTGAATTTACAGCTCATCCATGCTACCACTTGAACGTCCGTTGGGGTTATGGAACCTTATTCCCTTCAAAAAGAATGAATAGAATTTCATTATCTTTTTTTTTTCAACTGATTCTAACTACCAGATGCATTATGCACGGTTTAATTTAAGTCATAGCAGAAGTCTATGTGGGAAAGGTTTAAAAATTGTAGCTTTCGGTAATGGGCCATGTTTATGTCTTGATTCTCTTTGACCCACTTGGGGTTTTTCTGCGAATTCTGTACTTTCTGTCTCTCTATAGTATCAAAACCTTTGGGCTTTTCACATGGAACTGAGCACTACGGTTTAAGTAAGGGATCCCTTAAGGTAATACCATGCGGACTTCATCTTTGCCGAGCAAATTTCAATGATCTGAGCTGTTCAATATGTGCAGAATGTGATTTTAAGGATTTGTTCAAGAAATCAGTAAAAAAAATGACCGGGAAGGGCTTGACTTGAGCAATTTTTTATTGAACCGTTCAATGAAAATTGCTCCGATCAAGCCCTTTCCCATTAAAACAAAATGGACCCACAAATTCATGTTCTAATCACTTTGAACGGCTCGGATCATCGAAATTTGCTCGAGAAGGTGAGGTTTGCACGGTATTACCATAAGGGATCCTGATTGTGGACTGGGTGGCTGCTTGTCATTTCACTCTCGCCAAGTTTTCTTCTCAATTTTTATTTCTTTTGTGTGGTGGGTGTGGAAAGGAAAAGATGAGATCCAACGGGCACGAGTAGAAGTCCGTATTTTAACAAAATGAGGAATTACTCACTAGAAGTTTGCTGTGTGCGTATTTCATTTTTGTACGGGCAGTTGCGTTAATTAAAACATAATTCACTGCAAGAAAAAGTATATATGCTGACGAAAAAGTCATCTCTCATTTCATTTTTTGTAACAAAAAAACAATGACAATATCTAAGGGAAAAAATTTAGTATCGCAATAAATGATATATTAATTCTAGTAACCTTTACTTTTCCTTGGTAAAAAAAAAAAAAACTGGGATTTATTAAATGATATATAGGTCAATCATTAAGGAAGAAGTATGATGTACCCCATTTAATTAACCTACCAAGAATGGCTGGATTTTTTCTATCCCAAGAAGATTAATGTCATCTCATTATTAGAGCTATCATTAATTCTTCCAATAATAAACGCACAGTGAGACCCACAATAGTGGTGGCGACGAATTTAAACTAATCATTATTAACCCCTTTATCTTGCCTAACTCTAAATGTCATGTTATAGCTAGCAGTTAAAACTTAATTAATTCAACCCCAATTTTAATTTTAATGTACTTACTGAAACCTCGTGCTATGCACAAAGTTAGCACTTTTGAAAAACTACCCTTGAATGTGTCATTGTAGAAAACTTATGGTAGAGTACAAATTCGACAATACTGTGCCGTATAATAACTTGAGAAAATCATAATGATTGCCCTCCAGAGTTGCCAAAAAAAAATGCAATGTGAATGTTAGGATTTTCACGCCGGTGACAAAATAAGAGGGAGTTCTTGAGGTCCCTAAAATTTTCCTGTGAAATAAACGAGAGGAGATAGATGGTTTTAACCATGCATTTACAAGATGATTTTTTTTTTTATCCGCATTTACAAGATGATCAATTAGACTGTTTAGATGATAATCCGGAATGGATGAGAGACCTCACGTTTCATTTTGATAAAAATAGTTGATCTAATAATCATGGAATGAATTAAGATTAGCTTAATTGGTAGGAGTAAGTGTTTTGAAGTTCCTCTGGTGCGCACAAACTGAACAGGGGACCACTCTTCATTATCAAAAAAAAAAATGTGTTGTGAAGTTTAGAATTTGAACCGTAGTAGTCAATGGATAAAAATAAAATCTTTCGTATGAAAAACCAATTGGATGGGTTTATGTTTGTGTTCCTAAAAAAAAAAAAAAAATCAATTCGATGAAATGTTGAAATTTATTTTTCATTAGTCAAAGAAATGTTCAGCCATTTCTTAAAAAAAATCTAAATTAAAGTACAACATATTTTTGACGATATTTTAATATATGAACAAGCAGATGAACGAATATTAGACTCTTTTTTTGATATTAATTTTAAATCAATAAAAATCAAGGGAGACGGAGAGAGAGAGAGAGAGAGAGAGAGAGAGAGAGAGAGAGAGAGAGAGAGAGAGAGAGAGAGAGAGAGAGAGAGAGAGAGAGAATCTTTCAGAAAAATAATGAAAGAGGGACATAATCATATCATAAATTATGGGATACGTAAGTGTTATGGTTCTTTTAAATTTTTTTGGAGTTTAAATACTTTCTTTTCAATATTTGGATTGGAATGAAATTTATTAGAAAGTCAATCATTATATTCATGTCACTTGACGCTCTCAATAGTTCTCTCGAAAAGTCTTTGTGCAGTACTATATAGCACAACATATTAAAAAATAAAATAAAATTTGCTTATATTAGAAAATTTTGATGAATGATGTTTCGATACATGGTCAAATAGATCAGTGACGTTATTACTTGTATTTTTGATATTTTATACTTATAGAGTTAGGGAGAGAGAGAGATAGAAAATTGGCCTCTGGAGCACCGCCATGGAGGGAGAGAGAGAGAGAGAGAGAGATTCGTATTCTTCAAAATTAGGCTTTGTTTGCCTCCTCCCACTAACCTTTCCCATTTTAGTTAAAATTTGTAGTGAAAAAATTGTAAGACAAACACACCCTTTATATATTCCCACGGATGAAAGCAACATATACATAGTTGAGTCGAAACAAAAGTCAGTACAGAATAGTCTTTTCACAAAACATAGTTTGTTCCCACTAGGCAAGGGGCGATTATTCGCAACTATTTATTTTCTCTATTAGCCCACTTCCTTTATTTACTCCATATAACCCATTAATTTTCCTAAATCTTCCTATTATACCCCTCTCCTCCTAAAACACTAAATCTCCATAGCCACCACCACCAAAGTTACAAACTTTGCCCCACCACCGCCACTCCCTTCCCTCCTCTCTTCAAGGTTACTCTCTCTCTCTCTCTCTCTCTCTCTCTCAAAACGAAACTCACTTGGGAGCCGATCGAGCATTGTGTTTTTTCGACGCAAAATTTTCAATTTTTTGAACTAGATTTTCGGCGTTTCAGGTCTGAAAAAATGTAATGTTTTCGACATTTGAATACCGTATATTTAAATAATTTCGACAGTTAGTTACCGAAATATTTATATATTTTCGGCAGTCAATTACCGAAAGGTATATATGTACAGGACTTTTCTAATCTTTAGTAATATAATATTGTTAAATAAATTTTCGGTAACCTAATACCGAAGTATATATCAGAATTCGGCAGTTAATTACCAAATTATATATGTTTTCAACAGTTAGTTACCGAAATTATTTTCAAAATGGTTGCAGTGTGGTGATTCAATGGCGAATGTACTGAGAGAGAGAGAGAGAGAGAGAGAGAGAGAGAGAGAGAGAGAGAGAGAGAGAGAGAGAGAGGAGTGGTGGTGGTACGGTGGTGTTCTTGATCGAGTGGTGGTGGCTATGGCGGACCACATGTTCTTGATCGAGTGAGGGAAGAGAGGAAGAAGATGATAATGGGTTATGTCTAAAAAGTTAGAAGGGCAAGTAGGACATTTTGCATTGGAGGTTCATGATGTAATTATTTGAAAATTTTAATGAGCAAATGGAGAAAATAAGGGGTTGTGAATAGTTGCTGTCCTAGGCAATAGCTATTTTCCCACCACCCCATTAATTAAATGGGCAAAATCCACTTTGACCCATTATGATTATCGCCATGTGCGGATACCTCCCTCATAGTTCAAAACTGACCATATAATCTACATGTGGTTTTGAAAATATGCGGATAGACTTCCTACCGTCATGTTTTTCATCTATATTAACAGATACAAAATTAAAAGACCGATATACTCTCATTATATCCCTGGATTCTTCTTCTTTTTTAAATCTAACCACACTATTCCCTATACCAAAAATTGAATCCAAACCATTAATTTTGTAAATTTTGAAGAATACTACATCTATGCCAAAATTCAAGTCAATCAAAAAATGAAAAGCTCATGGTCGAATCGATTTTATTATGAAATAAAAAATTTGAATTTGAATTTACTAAAAATTAGATCACAGGTTATTGATTCCTAATCGAGATAATTTTTTTACAGAGATACTCTATTCTTTATTTAATATATTATGAACGATTCAGATTACATTTTAGAGGCGTGTGAGATACACCTCCGTTAATATGGATGAAAAACATGATGGCAGAAGGTTTATCCGCACATTTTCAAAAGCATAAGTAAGTTATGTTAGTTAGTTTTGAACACGAGGGGGGTATCCGCACATAGCGATAACCACAGGGGGTCAAAGTGGACTTTGCCCTAATTAAATCATTGCCTTCCTACCCCCTATAAATTAAAATGTGGCCTTCTTATGCTCACAACCAAATCTCTCACCCAAATCTCTCTCTCTCTCTCTCTCTCTCTCTCTCTCTCTCCCCGGCCATGATGGTACTGCTGGCAATATTAGTTGTGTTTCTGCTGGCCATATTATTTGTGTTTCTGTTTTTCTTCGTTAGAGTTGCTTATGAAACTGTGACTAGTTACTGGGTAATACCCAGACGCATCCGGAGAATAATGGAAAAGCAAGGAGTGTGTGGCCCTAAACCCCGGTTCCTAACCGGGAACATTTTGGACATGGCTGCTCTCGTTTCCAAATCCACCTCTAAGGATATGGACTCCATTCATCATGATATCGTCGGCCGCCTCCTGCCCCATTTTCTCGTCTGGTCCAAGCTCTATGGTAACCTTTTTTCCAAATAGAAATTCGTGTCAGTTTGGTATCGTTTCTGTTTTCTTTCACGTGCTTGTCTTCTGCAAAACTAAGTTCTTGTTTCCATAGAGAACTTTTAGAACTTGTTTTCCGGAAAATTTTCTCGAAAACACACAATTTCTTCCTAAAATCTGATGTCTTTGAATATGTTTGAAATGAATTGGCGTAAGAACTATCTGGCTGTTCGTTTGATCGGATATGAGCATCGAAAGGAATAATATAATCCAAAGAGATCACATATACGGCAATTGGTTAGAAAATTTATGACCAGAATCAAACACCCATTAGATATATAATGAATAATCTAACACAAGTTGTGTGGAATATAAAACACAAAGACAGTGGTATTATATGAATCATATCATTTCTCATTTGATGGGACTGTATGCCCTCTAAAATAGTTCTGTCAGACAAACAAACCCGACACCTACTGAAAAGTCCGATAAACTGGACCAATCTGAAATCATTCATGAAATCGGATCGCACGTACCCTATAGTTTTGAATTTAAATTTGTTGCGATTGATTTTGGAAATTTTATTTTAAACACAGGGAAGAGATTCATATACTGGAATGGGATAGAGCCGAGGATGTGCATAACGGAGACGGAGCTGATAAAAGAGCTGCTGTCGAGGTACAGCACCAAGGCTGGGAAATCGTGGCTGCAGCAACAGGGCTCGAAGCACTTTATCGGGAGGGGCCTGCTGATGGCCAACGGCGATGATTGGCATCACCAGCGACACATTGTCGCGCCCGCTTTCATGGGAGACAAACTCAAGGTACACACATGAAAATTGTTAGTACTACTTCGGTTTGAATTTTAAAGAAAGTTTTTTAGAGTAATAAGTGGAGAGAGAAATGGATGGAGAAAAATTTATTGGAAACAAAATGCTTCAGAAATATCTACCACCATTATCCGCACATTCATGTGGCCCCAAGTCAGAAGTTTCTGGAGTACTACGTGGCGATACTCTTGGAGTATTGAATAATCACTCAAGTACACACGTGTATACTTGATTAGTATATGTATCTGTGCTCCTGGAGTATTGAATAATCACTTAGGTACAAGTGTATACATAGTATGTGTACTTGTGCTCTACGATCACCAAATAATAGTACGCGTGTATATGATATAGCGGGGCGGTTCCAGGACCCTTAAAAAAACCTCCCAAATTTTAATTTCATAGTTCCAGATCAAATTTTGATGATCCGAGTTGCTCAATATATTCAGAATGTGATTTTAAGGGTGCCTGCGAGAAATTGACAAAAAAAAAAGCCCGGAAGGACTTGATTTGAACAGTTTTTTATTGAACCGTTCAATAAAGTTAAATTAAAAACTGTTCGGATGAAACCTTTCTTGGTCATTTTTTTTGCTGATTTCTTGCGAATACCCTTAAAATCACGTTATGATTAGATTGAGTGACTCAGATCATCAAAATTTGATTGAAAACTTGGGGAGGGGGGGTGGGGTTTAAGAGGTTTTTTTAAGAGTTCTCGGAACCGCCACATACAAAATATTTTAATAAATTTAAAAAAAAAAAATCAAAACTAGGACAGTTGAATCGTTGTGTCGTTGTAGTTAGGTCGTGGGTTGCCACGCACGTATGCATAGCATATGTTACATGTATGTATATATTATCTACACTATATTTTAATAAATTTTTAAAAATCAAAACCGGGACAGTTGAACCATTGTGTAGTTGGAGTTTGTACGCGCGTATACATAGTATATGTATCTGTATGTGTTTATTTACACTATATATTTTAATTAGTTTCAAAAAATCAAGATTAATTGGAACAGTTGACCCAACAATTTTGTAGCTGCACTTAGGTACGTGCAGTGAAGTTGTGGGTTCAACTCCAGTCTAGAGGATGTTAATAATCTTTTTTAGATGAGTTTTTTAAAATCACGCGCGACGTAATGTAATTTTTTTAAAAGGAAAATACAATCGAAGTGGAAAATGGTAAGTTTATCAAAATTATCCTTAATAAATGACCGAGTGTAATAAAATATGGAGTAGATGACAACGATGAAAATGAGTGCCATTAATTATCCATTTAATTTGGAGTGAAGACCAATATTAAATTATTAATTTAAAGACAAATGGAGCTTTTATAGTGTATATATGCCACCTATACACTGTTGTCCTTTTTGAGTGATTTCACACAAAAAATAATTTCGACACTACATCCGTCCCAATTTACTTGTCTCAGTTCTATTTTAATTGGATAAAAAAACTAGTTATATCTTTAAATTGGTAATGAATTTTATATCCAATATGAATCTTGTTTGATAGATCTCGATTTATTTTATAATATAAAATCACCTAAAACATTATAAATTAGAAGATATAATCAATTGAAAAGTGGCACGAACTCCCAAAAGTGACAATTAAATTGAGGCAGAGGGAGTATTTGATTGTTGAGAAATTTTTCGGTGCTAGGAGAGTATATCCCACGTGGTACCTACTCGGCACATCCAGGACGTTCAATACACTTTTGGACGGCTCAGATTGAAATACACTCTCTCCTCTCATCCCAACACTTTTTCTCTCTAAATCTGAGCTCTCCAAAAATGCAATAGACAGCTCGAACGTGCCGAACTTACACCACGTGGTACTCATCCGGCACCGAAAATTTTTCCATGTTTGGTTGCTCTTCCTTGTTTGCTTATTTATAAGTTTATTCTATACCTAAATCAATACACAAAGTAATTAAAAATTTCAAGACAACTAAATAAAAAAGTGAAATTATACAATAGTCTCGAAGCAACGTCACGTGATACTTTGGACCACTTTATAACTATATAATTTCGTGGGGTCCATAACTAAGTGTATGGACCCCACATAAATTTGTAATTTTGAAGTAATCCGAAATACCACGTGACAGTGCTCTCGAAGTACTGAATAATTACTCGCAAATAAAAAGGTTACCAGATATGCCCATAATTTGGGTGGGCCACCTAGGCTATGTCTCAAGACATCCTAGATTCTTTGTCGTTAATATCTCTCGATCTTCATGTCCTTTTAATTTTTTTTTCGTTGGAAGTCATTATCGTTAGTTGTAGTTCTTGGGGACATGACTGTGATAATCATTACAGAAATCTAAAAATGGTGGTTTGGTTTAATTATTTACAGAGTTATGCGGGGTACATGGTGGACTGCACCGAGGGAATGCTCCGGTCGCTAAAAAGTGCAATGGAATCGGGGCAGACCGAGTTCGAGATCGGCGAGTACATGAGTCGACTCACTGCCGACATCATTTCCCGAACCGAGTTCGATTGCAGCTACGAGAAGGGGAAGCAGATATACCATCTGTTGACGGTTTTACAGAACCGTTGCGCCCAAGCAAGCCGCCACCTATGCCTTCCCGGAAGCAGGTGAGCTTCATACTCCATAATAAAAGAACACATGTAACCATACACACAATCGCGTGGGACCCCCGCACGCGGGAGGTCAAATCTTCTATACCTAAATATCCTCTGTTCCTGTGTATTTTCAGTCGAAGGATTGCGCAAAAAGTATTGTGTCTTCTCGGGGGAGGTTTTGGTTATTACAAGTTTCACTAGTGACTCAATCGAGTGTTTTTATTTATTAACAATAACGCTAATCATATTATAAAATCTCCTACTACAACAACATGACAACAACATTTGGTTATATAACTAAAATTGATGTTGACAAACTATTTCTTTTTAAGTAATAATTACTCTTATCTTTCCAGTCAATCACATCATTGCGTACGTATTTTGTATGTAGTTGGTAAGTTTTATACTATATGATCACCTCCACGAGTAGACGAAACTGATCAGCCAAACGCCCGGGCTAGGCCACGAAATCTGAGCTGTCCATTGTCGAAATGGACGGCTCAGATTGGGGCAACACCCACGTTGCCCCTCAAGGGACAACAGGGTCTCTGAGTTCCTCTATGAAGTTCATGTCTGACCACGTCAAATACTAATATGTTTCGCTATTAACGTACGATAATTTGATTCTGTTACAGGTTTTTCCCGAGCAAATACAACAGAGAAATAAAATCGCTGAAGACGGAGGTGGAGAGATTGCTCCTGGAAATAATCCAGAGCCGAAAGGACTGCGTGGAGGTCGGGAGGAGCGATTCGTTCGGGAACGATTTGCTGGGGATGCTTCTGAACGAGATGCGGATTAAGAGAGGGATTAACGGCGGGTTTAGTTTAAACCAGCAGCTGATTATGGATGAGATTAAGACATTCTTCTTTGCTGGCCATGACACCACTGCTCTCCTGCTGACGTGGACCGTCATGCTCCTGGCTAGTAATCCCACGTGGCAAGACAAGGTTCGCGCTGAGGTAAGGGAGGTGTGCGGGAGTAACGGCGGTGCTCCCTCAGTTGATCAACTCCCAAAATTGACCTTGGTAAGTATAGAGTACGGAAATTCTTTCTTTGCTGATTAAAAAAAAAAAACCCTCTCGTGAAAACTCGACTGAAATGATGCGACGGTGGTATTTTTGAAAATTCTAAACCGACTCCCGTTTCAGAAACCTTCTTAAAAAATAAGCAGCTTATTTCACATTTTCAAACTCAAAAATAATGTAAATGAAAAATAATTTTTTAATTTTTTTTGCATCGTATTAAATATATTGATGAGATCTATTAAACAAGATCCATATTGGTAGGAAAATTATTTGCGTAAACATATCATTTTTGAGCTTGAAATTGCCTTCTTAAAAAATAAATACTTATTTTACGTTCCGGAACGGGAACCATATTAAAACTTGTCTCGCCCATGTTTTTTTGTTTTGCTATCATGCAGAATAGAGCGACTATGAGTACATAATTTTACCATTGAACATATGTTTCATACGGTTCATTTTTGGATCCCACACACATGAACCGAGCCGTTTATTAATTGTAAAACCTTGTTTCTTGTGGTGCTGGAAAAATCCAGCTCAATCAGTTAACTGTAAGTGCTTAATCAAATTTTCAATAAAAAAAAAATTAAAAGATTGGATTGAACGCTTCCATTTTTCTTGGTTCCTTAAAAAAAATGCTTTTTCCTAGTACCAAAATGTTGATTTTGCTTTTGAAAACAAAATCTTCCATAATTAAGTTGTACTTTTTTGGTATGCAGTTAAACATGGTGATTAATGAGTCACTAAGGCTATACCCACCAGCTTCAGTTCTCCCAAGAATGGCATTTGAAGACATAAAGCTAGGTGACCTCCACATCCCCAAGGGCTTGTCAATATGGATCCCAGTTCTGGCCATCCACCACAGTGAAGAATTGTGGGGCAAAGATGTCAACGAGTTCAACCCGGAGCGGTTTTCCTCCAAGTCCTTCACCCCGGGCCGGTTCATCCCTTTTGCTGCTGGCCCACGAAATTGCGTGGGCCAGGGCTTCGCTATTATGGAAGCCAAGATCATATTAGCCATGCTGATATCGCGGTTTAGCTTCGTTATTTCGGAGAACTACCGCCATGCCCCTGTTGTAGTCCTCACTATAAAACCCAAGTATGGAGTTCAAGTCCGGTTGACCCCATTGACTAATTGAATTCCTGATTCAGCAGCACGACACCCCATAACTAGGTCCAAAAAAACTCTCCATATATACACAGAATTGTGTGACTCGAATATAGTGGAGTATGTGGTTCCCTATACACTCAAGTGAATCTGGAGTTCTGGACCACATACTTCACTTTATGTGAAGTTTTTTCGATCCAATTCTGAATTAATGATGGTAATTAGTTGATCACATTGGACTTTTGTTTTGGTTTTATTTTTTGATGATAGGGGGAGTTTGAGAGATTAAGGTCCCAAGGATAGTTCTTTGGTATACAAAAAGTTTTTCTCAAGGGATATATAGAGATGGAGTGATGCTTGTAAAAGATTGTAAGAGGTTCAATTAATAAAGAGAATTACAAAAGAAGCACATATTCATGATTTGGCTTTTAGTCTCTTTTACAAAAGGGATCGGATCTTCTGTTCTCATGCTCTGTCTTCGTATGCACGTGTCACCCATTCTATTGCCGCTACATCTTTAAGGTTTTTTTTTTATTGATCCGACCACATCGTTTAGTTTGAATCTAAAACTTAGGTATTGTTTGACAAAACTGAAAAACTTAAAGTTGAAATTGGAGTGATAGCTTTAAACTAAACATCTTTGATAATGACAGAAAAAAGAAACTTCTGAAATCTTATCTGTTTAAAATTATTCTAAAAGTCCTTTTCCTGTTGGTTTCTCAATTCTCTGTCCTCCTTCTTTGTCTTAGTGCATCAGCAGTGCAATAAGCAAATGTAAATAATCAAAACATGCCAGATTTTGATTATCCATTTTGAGGTTGCTGAATTTAGCAATGTCAAATCCCACATTGATTATTTTTTGCCCATAATCAAAACCAATGGACCCTTCAAACTTTTTCTCTTCATTTCACGTATATTTTTTGAAAAAACGGTTTTTGAAGGAAAAAAAAACAGTTTATGTTAGAAACAGTTCAAAAAAAATAGTTTTTCGGAACAAAAAATAGTTTTTCAAAAAACACACACTTTGTTCACTTAAAAACTGTAATAGTTTTGAAATTTTAAAAACTATAAATAGAGTTTTTTAAAAACAAATTTTGTGTAAAAAAAAGTTTTCTATAAAAGAGTTTTGAAATTTCAAAAACAGTTTTTTGAAAAACACACTATATTTACTTACAGTTTTTAAAAAAGTTTCTGGAAAATATAGAAAAAAAAATTTGAATGTTACAGTTTTTTAAAATTATTTTTTGAAAACATTGTTGAGAGAGAGAGAGAGAGAGAGAGAGAGAGAGAGAGAGAGAGAAGGTTTTCGTGTAATGTTGGTATACTTGATTCAGAGATAAAATTTGGTTATTGACAAAATATTGCTAGCTTTAATTATTGAAAAGTCAAAATTTGATGAGTTGTTAAGAGATTGCTAGGTTTTGTTATTCCAATGTGAGCACTTTTTTGATCCAACATGCTAAGTTTAACAATTTTTTATTTTGCTTATTCTACTGTGAATGCTCTTATTCAAAAAATTTTACACAAAGTTTTTTGTCAATTCTCTCTTCTAACAATAATGTCCAAAAAAAAAAAAGAAGTAAACAACCTTAAGTACTATGTATCTTTTTGTAAAAAAAAAGAAGAAAAAAGATTTGCCCAATCTTGCTCAAGCTAGTTCATCAATTCTGAATTTTTCTACAGTATCTAATTAAAACTGGAAAATGATATTGTCACATCATTTTTTGATAATGTCACACCCTGCAAGTGTATTTTTGCACCAAAAAATTCATTTGCAGGGTGTGGTATTATCAAAAAAAGGTGTGACAAAATCACTACTCTTAAAACTTTCTGGAACCCTTGCCTAAACACCTTCGTAATCGTCATTCTTTGTCCTATCCTTTTAGTGTTGACACGTCGCGCAATTTGGTATTTTCACAATGAATATAGGCTTGTACCTATGGAGATAAGAATTGCCTAGCTAAAGTGTGGTGTAAAGAGAAATGATTAGAGTTCTGGGGTTATTTAGATAAGTCTGAATATATATGCACGCCCAAAAGAAAATATTAAAGAAAGTTCAAAGAACAAGGTGATGGGTAAAAAAGATGATCAAAAAGGAAAGGAAAAGAAAAGAAGGGATGATGAGATGAGATGAGGTGAAATGGGTAAAAAAATGGTTTTCTTCTTTGGAAATGGATTCTCCGCGGTCGGTTTTCTCGAATTGAAGCTTGTAGCTAGCCTATTTTTGGGCTTTTGCAGGATTTATTTTGATTATCTGAACCGTTCATTTTGTAGAACTCGTTGAGAACTTTAGTCTTGCAGAAACTTATGTTCATCGGATACCGGTTAAGGACATTAGATCCGACGATCTATATCCAATGAACATGATTTTTTGCAGAATTGAGGTTGTCGTCAATTTCTACGAGGTGATGGGTTGGCTCGATGGAGCCAACTGTTTTTGTGCTCCGTGCGTGTTTTGTATAAAATAGGTTAGATTTGTTGCTCATGTAAAAATTGCTCGAGGCGGATCTGTTGTTTCTGTACTGCAAATACCGTTACTACAAATGAATATCATTTTTTCTTTCTAAAGAATATACAAGGGGTTTTGTTATTCAATAATTCCTCCTACTCCTACCCAAACTCAACTTTGATTCAACAAAGTGCTCAGCTTTCAATTTGACAAAATAAACCCCAACTTGTGTTTTAATTTAAAATAGGATAGGGTGGTCAGGATATTTTCTCTTGTTTTCTTACCTCTAAATAATTATGCTTTTCTTAGCCTCCCCACCATGATCTGCCTACTCCAATCCAGTCTGGGCTCTGCTCCTCCAACTACTCATCAAAATAGTGGAAGGAAATCATCGTGACCACACCTATAATAAAAGTGGGTGCGAGTTTTTTCTAGCATCGTTTGCAAAATTCAAAATTGACTTCAACACAGTTAAATTTGCGGCCGCCATCAAGTTGGACCCACCACATTTAGTTGGCAAGCTTTGTGGAATCCGCAAATGTGTTAATTAGTAGTAACTTAGTATGTCTCTTTTCCTCGTTAAATAAGACAAGTTATATGGGACCCGCATTAACAAATATAAAACATGAATTTAAATGTGTGTGTGTGTATATATATAGTCTAGATCCTCTAAGAGATTCCGTTCTGCACATTTTGAGCTGTCGGATCATCGAAATTTGTTCAGAAAATGGGAGGTCCGCACAATAGACCGGTAAGAAATCCCTCACTGGATTATATACATAACTTCAAGTAAGGGCGCATTTATCGTATTAAGTTAAGGACGTCCCTTTCCCGACCAATTTACAATGATCCGAGCCACTCAATATGTTCATAACGTGATTTTAAGGGTACCCGTGAAAAATCAGCAAAAAAAAGACCAGAAAGGGCTTGATCTGAGCAGTTTTTGTTTATATTTTATCAAACGATTCAAATAAAAACTGCTTAAATCAAGCCCTTACCGGTCATTTTTTTTGCTAATTTCTCGCGAATACCCTTAAAATCACGTTCTAAACACATTCAGCAGCTCGAATTATCGAAATTTGATCTAAAAATGGGAGAAAATGGGACATCTACATTTTATTTAAAATGAGGACGCCCTTACTTGAAGGGGACTCTCTCTCTCTCTCTCTCTCTCTCTCTCTCTCTCTCTCTCTCTATATATATATATATATATATTTACCTAATAAAACACAAGCGTATGGGGACCATGCAAACACAAATTGAAAGAATGGCTGAGATTCGTTTGATCCAAGAGCTGATGTGTGCTCTCTAACTCTCTTATAAAAATATCCACACTCTTACAAATATATTACAAAAATGTCATCAGTTCTTTTTAACCATTGCTTGGCTTCTGGTATCGACATAAAAAAATAAAATATATTACAAAAATACCCGTGCCTACTGCACTATCGAGGTGCGTAGTGCCATAGACACGGATAAACACTAGTATGTTATAAAACAGAAGGGTGTGGTGACAAGTTGTTGCAACGGCTCAAATTTGTTTGATCTAAGTGTTGATGTGTGTTCTTCAACTCTCTTAAGAAAGTGCCCACAAATTTTCAAATATTTCACAAAAAAGTCATCCCTTCTTTTTACACAGCTTCTGTCGTTGGCATAATAAAAAAAAAATTCCAGCTCCTGTCGTTTGGGTCCCCCGCCCCCTCTCTCTCTCTCACTTCTGTTATCTTTCGAATCCCTACCGAGGTCTACAAATTCCATTGGAAGCTAGGCCAAGAAATATTCCTTTCGATTATCAATAAATAAATAAATAAATAAACATTCCTTTGAAATTTTTGATTTATTCCGACAAAGCTGGTTGCAGAAAGCTGCAGAAGCTGGGCCAAGAAAGGCAACAAAGGAGAGTTCAGAACACCCTTACAAAGATGAAGAGTTAGGATTATACCGTTTGAAGCTCTGTGAAAGCAAAGGTAATAGATCTAATAAAGAAACCATTTTTTGAAAGCCGTGTGAAACATTCCTTTGGGATTTTTTTTGGGAGTTTTTGATGTCTTTTTCTTTCCATGGTGTAAGTAGTGTTTAAATTTCAATCTAGCTGCTGTTCCGGGTGGAATTTATGCCTGTTCCGAGTGTTCAAGACATTTGGGTAATTTTTTTGGTGTGGGTGGGTGGGTGTGTTAAATGTTACACATAATCGAGTTTTGTTATTTTGACTCCTCTTAACGTTCCGTTTTGAATGATAGTTTTGTAGTGTGGTCTGCGCCCAGGCCTATGTGTTTTCAGACCCTTCTTTTTCTTTTTCTTTTTCTTTTTTGTCCTTCCTTTTCTATTATCATCGAGTTGCTCGTGTCTACATGGGTAGAAATTGATGCAAGTCTTGACAAAAATTTTAGAATAATAACTCTATGGGTACATAATTTTCTGCAAATTGAGCTAATTCCAATCGGTGGGTAATGTCGTAGGCACGGGCAAGCACTATGCCTTTGGTGATCGCTTACACTGAGGTATTTCAACCGAAACCTAAGTTCTCTGTAGCTTTTTTCGATAGCCTGTTTTTTTCTCGCTGTCCGAACTAATTCTTTTTTTACTCTTTATATATGGTTAGGTTATGGCATTTGATAACTATTAGTGATTGAAATTACATTGAGGTTTTTGATTTCTTGGTTCTAATATGTTTTTTCATTTCTGCAAATGGGTTTAATGTATGTGGGGGGATCCATAGTAGTGCTATTTTAACTTTTTTACTTGGTATTTATTGGGATTCCATAAACAAATTGATAGTTCTTTGTAACTAGCTTAAAAGTTTAGTTTGGGGAGTGCCATAAGCATGAATAATTCTATTTCGTGCCACTAAGAAGAGGATCAAATTCTACACACTAATGAATTGATTTAGTGTTTGAGTCACTAGCAAGTGTCATAGGCACAGACAATTCTAACCGAGGTGTGTAGTGCCATAGACACTGACAAATACTAGTATGTACATACATACATACATATATATATATATACACACATATATATATATACACAGATATATATATACATATATATAACGGCGTGATTTAATTTTTTCATGAGTACTTGAAGAAATTTTAGAAATGAATGATTGCATACAACAAAGTGAAACATTACGGTCATGTTTGGTAATCATTCTATTTGCTGTTTTCTGTTTTCATTTCCAGAATTTCCAAAAATTAACCTTGAAAGTTTGTTTGGTGCATTACTTTTACTTACAAATTTTGATAATTACTTTCGCTATTTGTAAAATTTCTGGAAGTTGAAAAACCATGCTTTCACTTTTTGCAAAAGCAAAAACCGGCTGCCAACCCACACGAGACGGAGCTTCTTTTTTATTTTCCGGGTCTTTATGATAGCTTTCTTCTCCATCTTCCAAATGTCACTATATCTCTCTCTCTCTCCACCAAATCCCTCTCCTGGTTTCTATCACCTCCAGTACTCACCTGAAACCTAGCTACCATTGATCCCATCGGTTGAAGCCCCACCTGGCCGAACCTTCCCTTTGTTGCCCCCACCACCTGAACTCTGTGTGAGCTGAGCAATAGGGTTTCAAATCTTCTCCGTTTCAAGGAAAAGGATGGGCTAAGACCGTGCTTGTTTAGGTCTTCACCCGAAAATTTAAAAAACCACCCAATAATCCCGTGGCCCAGTAATCTTTTCCTTCTTTTTTTTTTTTGAAAACTGGTTGACACAAACATATTTTTCGCTTTCACTTTTTTTTTAGGAAAAGTATAAACTAGTTTCAGCAAATAGAAAATAGGAAATAGAAAAGTGACAGTGTTACCAAACATAGCCGTAATGTGACTTACAGGCTCGGACGTCGGCAGAAGGAAGTGTAGTTGGGTAGGCCAATTGAACCCACACTATTTCGAAAAAAGCTCCGGCCACCGACACCAACACCAACAGGTGGCTTATTGATTCTGTACCGACGGATTTTGTAATTTGAATAAAAAATAAAAAGATTGGATCGAGTATCTACACATATCGGATTGAACTGATCTTTCACAGGCCCACTCAATTTTTTTAAAATTATTGAATTGCTCGGATTTTCCGTGTGGAACTCGAAGCAAACCCTGCGTGACCGTCAATGCAGAATCAATAAGCCACCCATGTGGCTATAGAAGGACTCATTTTCTAAAACCTATCCTTAGGCTCTATTTGAAACTTAGGCTATATATTTGTAAACTTTTTTTCCTTTTTCGTTTTGTGTATTTTGTCCGTTTTTTTTTGAATTTTTGTTAGATTTGAGTTATATTTCTTTAATTAATCGTCCACCTAGACGAGAGGAGTCTAAAAAGTGCAAAATTATTACCAAAAACCAAAAAAAATACCAAACAACAGTGTGTTTCGTCTAAAGCTTCGTTTAATATGAATTTTTTTCAGTATCGGCCCACATTTTCATACTTTTTTGATTCCTCTCTTCGAGACGAACGATTAATCCCAAAAATTACGACAAAAATTTATGAAAAGTTAAAAGTTTTAGTCGAAAAAATTATGAGAACGGAGATACTAGGTTTGAAGCAGAATTTGCAGTTTGACCCCACAAAATTATGTTCTATTTCTCCCAGTGTTGTACAAAAGGTGTTCCACGAAATTAAGTAGGGATAGTGAAGAAACTCATTTCGAAGTTGAATGGGATAAATATGGATTGTACATAGCTTTGCTTTCGAATGGTGAAAAAACATTAACCCTTCGCATGCCAAATGGGTATATGAATTAGCGGATAGAATTAACCCTCTTGATAACCTGGAGGAGGATATTGATTTCGAGGATCTTGATAATTTCAAGAAAGACGTTTCTCTTTCCTTGGAGTTTTAACGTCGAGTTTTATCCGCTAATTTGGAATGGTGAAATTTCTTTTGATAAGATATGCATTTGAATTGAAAAACATTATCAAAGAAATATTTTTTAAGCAAATATCTAGTGGAGTACTAGTATAGTATGACAGTAGATAAGTTTCGACCTTGTTACCCACAAATTCTGACTCCGTCCTAGAGACACCCCTACGGCATTATCAACGCCACCAATCCTACTTGGCTTACCAAACAGGCTCCTAATGACAGAATTTTTTTGGGTGCAAATAGGATATAGTTCACAACTCCACGTGATACTCGAGCGCGCATCCGAGCCGTCCAAACTTTTTTTGGACGGTCCAGATCTGAACACTCTCTCTCCCAACCCTCAGCCGACCACTCTCTCTTCTTTCTCTCTCTCTCTCTCTCTCAAATCTTGACCCTTCAAAACACATTTAGATGACTCAAATCCGTATTGATTAATACCGCTCCGTGGTACCCAATTTGCACATAAAAACTTCTCCCTAATGACTAGATTCACTTCTTCTTTTCTTTTGGTATTCTATTTCTCCCTTCCTCTGTCACTGACTCGAATACGCACGATGTACGAAAAATTCCTTTGCCCCGTGCATGAACGGGATTGCATGGATCCAAGCCCTCTGACAATCCCAATGTGGTAGGTATGCTTGAGAATCATAACCTCACTTTGATTTGATGTCTCCAAATTCCAATTGTTAAAAAAGTACTAATTAATTTGTAACTCAAGTGTTCGGATTCGCTTACATACGCAGAATTACCGCTCACTTCAGAGGCACCGGTGGCCCTAACTAAAGAGAACAAAATTGATCCTAAAAAAGTTGATAGCACTGTAGATTTTCGGAAAAAATGCTTTATGTATCGCAATTGAAAAGAGAAATGAATTTTGCACTCTCTATTTTCATACACTTTTTTTTTTCTTCACAAATGCATTAAAGATTCCATTTGAAAATTGCTTTGTGTGTAATTTAGAGCATAAAAGACAACTTTTAGAATCCCAAGGGAATGGCCAACCGGTCTTGGCATTAGACTTTTAGAGATTTGCTTTCTCCTAAGGTTTCATATTCGATTCTTCTTACTAACAATTTTTGATATCATCTTACCCTCACGTGTAAACATGTGAAACGGCTATGAGAGAAGCTGTAGGGATTAGTCCGAGGTGCGCGTAAGCTTATCCGGGACATTCTGCATTACCATAATAATAATAAAAAAAAAAAAGAACTTCTAGAATGTATTTGCAAGAGAAAAAAACAGCGTACAAAAACCATTTCCCAACTTCAAAAAACAAAGAAGAAAGATTCCCTCTTCTTTTTTTAACATCAACTATCACTACAATATTGTCCTTTTCATGGCACTTTGTTCAACCTCTCCCCAAAGGACAATGGATTAATGGGATGAATTGAGACTAATTATATTAGGGGATGAATCATAACCACAGTATTATTATAACCCTTCATTAAGTATATATTATTACTTACTAATCCTTCGTTAGTACTACAAAACAATTAGGAGTAAAAAATTCAGAACATCTTAATCCCAGAAAAACACCACCACAGAGAAGCGACAAGGCAGCCGATCTGATGGTGGCTTCGTGAGTTTGGAGTCAGCTGTCTTGTCCCTATCATGACCCCGATCATTTTTTTAAGATCCAAAATGGGCACAAAAAGGAGTTTGTACCCACTGGTACAGATTTTTGGTCTGCACCACTAGATTTTTTGCAATTTTTCGGTGTTTGGTGGGTATATTCCATGTGGTACTTGCGGGGCATATTTGGGCCGTCTAATACACTTTTGTACGGCTTGGATTAAATTTTTTTCCATGTTCCATAGTATTTTCTTGTGAACGTGCATGTCGTGTCCCTATTGATATAGTACGTGATAATATGAGCGCACTGAAGAATAAAAAGTGATGGATTTGGATCGATACTCTCCTGTCCGACTCTCGGACTCGACGAAACAGACAAAATTCAAACCATTGATTGCAGTAGTGAATGATTCAAGTTTAGGTTATTTCATCTAGTCCAAATTAAGGATCAAAGTGTGAAAACTTTACATCCAACTCAAAGCCATTTAGCAATGAGTAGAGAGACCCTCATGTATATTAAACGATCACTCATTCTACTAGTCTGTCATCATGGGACATAAATTGTGAAAAAATGTGAGGTAAAACAGGCCTCATTCAGATATCATTGAAAAACTTTATATTCATCTCAAAGCTATTAATTGACAATGAGCGGATAGATCCTTCTTGTCATTAAGTAATTACCTATTTCACTATTCGCTCAGGATTGGCATTATTTTTTAGGATCGTCATTGACACTTTACTATATATCTTTACGTATATGTACGGAGAGAGAGAGAGCGCGCGCTGTGGTTGGTGGACAAGAAGCATCTTTCTTTAGTTCGATCAATTACAAGGAGCATCTTTTAACATATGAAAAATGAAGCAAAACAATGTGTCACAGTGCACCCATAAGATTCCCCATGAGAGCAAAAACGACACCAAGGATTAGAAAAGGGCCTGCAGCCTTTTTAGAAATATACGCCTTTCTAATTATAAAGAATTGGAAGAATTTACAAACTTGGTTTGAGTCGTGTGATCAGTCTTGTCACTTTCACCACAACCCACGGGACAGAAAATCTACAAGCAAAGCAATTGTTATTGGAGTACTAGGCAGGGGGAATTGTTGTTCAGCAGTGAGAGGGGCATATAATGCCCAACTCATGGATCACTTTTTATCCAAATTCATCTAGATATGAAAAGAAGAAAAGAAATTGTCAATACATGGAAAGGGCCACTTAAAATGACTAGTACGCCCTCAGGTTTTTGTGAAATTGCCTATACATGAAACGGAGAAAATGAAATTTTTCATACATGAAACGGAGAAATTGAAATTCCCCATACGTGGAGTCGGTTTGTAGTTGAATATGGATTTGGGCCTAAGTTGCCCCTTCTATAAATTTAAGTTGTCCCTTCTATGGATCTAAGTTGTACCTTGTATGAGATCATTCTCTCTCTAGGTTTGAACCTAAGTTTTTCCTTCTACGAATCTAAGTTGTCCCTTCTATTGACCTAAGTGTATGAGATCATTCTCTCTCTCTCTCTCTACCCTCATCAAAACAGAAATGTTAGGTACAAAGAAAATTTACCCCGATAGTACCCCGAAAACAGCAATCAATGGTTGAGAATCACTTTGATGATTATGTTACACACATAAAAGTAAATCTCAACCATTGATTGCTGTTTTCGGAGTACTTTCGGGGTAAGTTTTCTTTGTACCTAGCATTCCCCGGCAGCCCTCATCTCCAGCGACCCAATCTCTCTCTCTCTCTCTCTCTCTCTCTCTCTCTCTCTCTCTCTCTCTCTCTCTCTCTCTCATAGTAGTCAATTATTGAAGTTTTTCGGCGGCTGAGGATCAGACGGAGAGATTGCATTGGTGGGCATCACTAGTCTTTGAACGGATGGAGTTTGAGGAAGAAGAACCTGAGTGGGTGAGAGATATATAATAGTGAGGGAAATTTTTGTCTTCAACACCATGTATTGAGAATTATTCTTTTCCTTCACATGATTGGGCAATTCCGAAAAAATGTCCCATGAGTTGGGCATTATTTGCCCCTCTTACCACTGAACCCAAATTCCCCCCACCCCCACTAGAGGCTATCCATTTGTGCACAGTCGGTCGGTACCTATAGTTGAGTTCATCCATAATTGAGGTGTACGAAGCGATAAGAACCATGTCCGGTGAATTCTCAAAAAGCAACACAAAAAAAAAAAGTGATGAGAACTACACGAATGCGACAGAGGAGGTTGGGATGCTACGCGACGATAGTACTACCAACAACAGCATCAAAATTTAATATCGACTTTGCAGACTACCCTAACCACACGATCGTGTAAAGTCCATACGCTTATAAAATGGCTGATGGACGGAATTTAGTGTAAACGGAGATCACAATACCTGTATTCATGCATTTATCACATTGATACTTATATAAATACTTGGAATTTTTTATTTCTAGATAGATCCTGATGATTTGCATTTCATTCTTTAAACTCACACGACACAAAACGATGAATAAATGAATCGGAGTAGACACAACATGAAGCACGTAAAAAGCACGAAAATACAATGGACTAGATTAGCAAGAGGCTGTCTATTTGGACACCTTTAGGCTTTCAAAAAACATTTTCCCTAGGTACAAGAAATTAACACAAACTGGCGCGAAGAGAACGCCAACGTAGAGAGAGAGAGAGAGAGAGCCGGGGTGGGTTCCTCCCCACCCCCTTCCCTGCCTCTCCCCTCTTTCGGCCCCCTCCCTCACCCTCTTCCTTCCTCCTCTCCACTGAATCCCCCATCCCCGGCCTCTCTCCTTTCCTTCTCCTTCTCTTCTCGCCGGGTTCAAGGTTGTGAGGTGGTTGAGACTCTCTCCTTTGGAGTTGAGATTTCCCATTCTCCCCTCCATTTTTGGACTCAGGAGTCAGATCTGGGGTTTCAGATCTGATTTTTCTTGGAATCAGCGTTCCGGCGACGAAGGCAACGTTTGCAGCGGCTTCTGCCTCTACTCTGCAGCGAGACGAGTTCGAGTTAGAGCGGCGGGTCATCCAGGCCTCTCAACTGCGATCTCTCCAACCCCTCCTCACGAGTGTGTTCGATGGGTCCGGCTCCGGCATCATGGTTCCATGCAGGTTTTTCCTTTTTGTTTTCTGTTGTTTTTCTTGTTTTCTCTTTTTGTTAGTTTTTGTACTGTTTCTGTTTTGGTAATAATATAATGCATTGAGCTTGTTCGTAAAAAAAAAAAGAAATTAACACAATTACCCCCAACTCCTACGGCCCTACCCAACCTCAACAATGGCCTTAACATCCTCTCTATAAAAATTGAACCTAATCCAAGTGCAGCTAAACAATCGTTGGACCGAGTGCCCGAGTTCCATAGGCTTTTCATCTTTACCATAGCCAATGTGTTTGTTCCAAGCAAGCTCAGCCAAATTGACTAGTAGGTAGTTTAATCAAGGGAAATGATATTGGCACTCCAAAAATTGATAGAGACACTTCAAAAAACAAAGGAAAGCGGCTTTAGAATTACATTGATTTTGGAGTGCCTGGATCAATTTTTGAAGTGCCAATATCATTTTCCTTATAGAAAAAAACTTTCCTGGCCGGTGCCAAAATCCAAAACCCCAAAAGGGGTAACGTGATACATATGACAAATTGTAGTTTTAGGTATGAAAGGAAGAACTTTACAGCTTGACAAGGTTAATGGTTTGTCAAAAAAGGACTAACCACAGAGGAAGCCACACAAATGTGTTTTTCATGGACATAACAAAAAGAAGGCTGCATCCATGATTCATGTTTTCTGTTTTCTATTTCATATGGAAAGGATTTCAGAGGAAGCCACACAAATGTGTTTTTCATGGACATAACAAAAAGAAGGCTGCATCCATGATTCATGTTTTCTATTTCATATGGAAAGGATTTCTAATAAAAGAGATAACAACAGTATACAAGTGCACAAAACTACATAACACAAAACTGAGACTAGAAGGGTAGGAGTTAGGCGATGCATAGGTGTCGTGACTACATATCCGTCCTGCCCCTTTCATACAGAAAGTGCCAGGCTCCTGTAACTAAGCAATTTAGCAAACGAAACAAAAGCAACTAGGCCTGCTGAATGTCATTGCGTGGAACCTTTGAGATTCGATAGAAAGAGAGCCAAGATATGACTATCTCCGGTAAAGGGTTCTGCATCAAAACTTTGTCAGCGCAACGTCCCCTAGTCTTCCTGCCTATTTGGAGTACGGTATTAAAAAAAACAGCCATAAAGATGTATGCGACAGTACCATTGTGCACGTTAGATAGGCCTTTGTAGCAGCAAAGAATGGAATTGATTTACAAGTTCACAAAATTATCAGAAGGAAAACTCTCCAAGAATAACAAGAGAAAAGGAGTCTGGTTTAAGTCTCCAGCCAAACAATCCTAAAATAAGAGGCCACAACTACAACCAGAACTCTGAAGGCTATGACCAAGGCACCAAAGCACAAAGTTGGCAAAAAGCAGCTGGGTTTTGGCAGATATCGGACAATTAAGAGTAACCACAACAAAATAGACGATTAAGAAAACAATACAAGATTAAGTCAAGACTTTGCTAGTGGAAACCCTTTAATTAATCAAGCACGATTATTTATCCTGTAGTAATGATTAGATGTCAACCTTTTCTATTACTTTTCTTCCAACTTGCACGAGCTGATTTGGTGGCCAAAAAGCCATACTGATCTCCAGGAACAGAATAATACATCTTGGTGGTGGAAGAGTTGGCAAAGTAGTATTTTAAGTGTCCACCTGCAATTACCTGATCAAATTCGTTTTCAGTAATAGTCTTATTAACCAGATGTCGTTTTAGACAGACTTTGTGCTAATCGCACTTTGATGGGAAGGGCCGAACGTAGACGCAAATTAGAATTGATCCTTTCCTGGACCCGCCATTGGTCTGAAATACCAATGGGGTGTCAAAGACACGGACAAGGAGGAAGACAGTCGTGCCAAAATACGAAAAGTGGTTCATTGGAGTTTGCCTCTTCAAAACAGTATTCTTTACAGGTCCTTATTTTTCTATTTTCTATCATAGTTTCAGAGCCAACGTGAGGAAACCGAAGGAAGAAAGTAGCTCGATCACACTCAAGTAGCTATGCCAGTCACCCTCCACCATTTTTGTCTAGCAATACATTTTATGTACTAAGGTAACACAAATCTCTCTCAAAGACAGACACACACAAAGAGGGAGAGAGAGAGAGAGAGAGAGAGAGAGAGAGAGAGAGAGAGAGAGAGAGAGAGAGAATAAAACTTTTTTCCTATGGACCTTGAGCAATCATTTTCATGGTAAAATAAAGCTACAAAAATAGCACGGTACGAATCAAACTGTGCTCCACCACCTCAACCCCTACCCAAAACTAATAATAAAAGGTGTACAGAAACAAAGTCATATTTAGTTCAGATCAACCCCTTCCTTACAAGCTGCCTAAAGACAAATTTTATTTTATTTTTCTACTAAAGTAGTGATTAATTTTTAATATTATCTGTCTGTCCATATTGTCAAGTGCTAATCATTTCTGCATACTTCTAAGTGATGATAACCCAGCAGCCATTATATTAAATAAACAAGGGGTCAATATTTTTCAATTTCTTTACACCACTTGGTGAATTAAACCTCAAAAAGTAGATTCAGAAAACCCACTTTTTTGCTATATTTATTTATGGTTGTTAATGGAGAAATAAATTCTAGTATAAAAGCAAACACATCCAGTCTAGTATTTTAAACAATCTCTTTTGCTTCTTATGGAGTGGAGAGTCAATTAGTCAATTCTAATTAAACTCTAGCCATATATTGCAGTAATTAAGAAAACTTCAATGTGTTTTTTATGAACCGCGTAAATATAATATCCTTATGTGATCGTGCTATTTTTTTTTCATTTTTTTTTTCTGCATTTTGAATCTACTAAAGCACGATCCAAGGCATGGGTAACAAAGCTCAATGTTAATTCCAGCTACTAATAGAGTATTTTTATGCGTAATTTTCATTTAGGTGAACCGGCGATCATTCTCTAACCCATCAATTCAAACGAAAACACTTATGTTATAGATCAAATTTTCAAAAATACCACGACCACATCATTCTAAATGAGATCTGCACTTTTTTTTCCCACACAATTTTCCTCACAAGAATCATCATCATCATTAGTATTTAATTAAAAAGTAGTACAGTGGTGTAACATCAAAACCACCCCACTACATTTAATGAGAATCTTAATGACTATGCAAAGTAGCATAATCCCTCATTGAGTATCAAATTATTTTTAAACCTAAGACCCTACTTAATTATAACAAGTGCATAAAGAATAATATGAAGGTCAACATTATTTGACCCACTCTTTTGGTAATTTAATCTAGGATCTTTAGCTAAACTAGATGCTTCAATTAATTAATTTGCTAAAATTTTGGGGTGAAAAGGTGGTAATTGACAATTTTGGATTAAGACTGGCTCTTTAATAAAATAAAAAAAAGTGAATTCATAATCGTGAGATGTAGACCCATGGGAACAGCTTCTATACACACCCCTAGAAAGGATATATTTGTAGGCAACTTCTTAACTACACCACAATTGTTCATAAATAACACCAGAAACCATCAAAATAACAATACCAGAAAACCTCGTAAAAAATCGCACTATTCATAGCATACCCTAAAAACCTTGCAAGTAGACCTTGTTGTACATCCTTTCATACTTACATGGCCTTATTTGACATGTTTTATGTGTCGGAGGAAATTATTAGCGGGAGGAGATTAAAATTGGGAATTGATAGTGAAGAAGGATTAGTAGTGAAGTTAGGTCCCTTTAGCGACCCCCAAATCCGAAAATTTCCCAAAGAGGTTCCTTTTCCGTACACAACAAGGAGAATGGTATACGTATCTTTGAATGGTGACATCTTAGAGCATCTGGTATAGTTCCCACTTGAAAATTTTTGTTCTAATAATTTTGCAACATTAAGCTCTTCAAACCGTCAATTTCAGCCTCTGCATATGATAAGCATGGTTGTTAAAATCTTACGATACGGGATACGTATCCTACGATTCGTATCGTCTCCTTCCAAAAACGATACGTATCCCACCCTGTATCCTTTTTGTATAGAAATCCTACGATACGATAACGTATCTTACGATACAATAGCGTATCCCGATTCGAAACGTATCTTACGATTTCTTGTTGAGAAGAAATCATACCATATTTTAAGAATTGGAACACAAATGCATTCTAAATCATTTGATCTAATTATGACGGTATCCAAACCATTTAGAGAAAACCAAAATTCGAAGTTCGAATAGAAGAAAGAACATATTTCGATCATGTATTGCACGACTCAGGCACATGAAAGCCTCATTACGATAGACCCTACTTGGGAGACTTGAAATTTTTCATCCTAAAAGCCTACTTTTCATACATTAAACACTTATTTTCATATATCCAAAAGATTTTTAGATTATAATTAAGTATAAATATTATTTTATATTATATTTGTTTTCGTTAACGTATCTTACGATACACGATACGTATCCCGATACGATACATGAAATGAATAAACGATACACGATACGTATCCCGATTTGAAAACATAGATGATAAGTACCATTTCCAGAAACCACACATTTTTTCTATACATAAATACATCAATATTAATAGAACTTTTTTTTTTTGGGTAAAATATTAATAGAACTTACACTAATTGTACTAGTAGTGTTCAGATTTCTAACTACTGTGTCACACTTAACTATTAATGAAGGCTGCTGATTTTGCCACTCCCTTTTTTGTTAATGTCACTCCCCTGCAAGTGTATTTTTGGTGCAAAAATACGGGAGTGGCATTAACAAAAGAGGGAGTGGCAAAATCATTTCCCTTAATGAATGGAATAACTAGTCAGGGATCAACTTCACTAATCTACTATACAGCTATAGATACAATACACAAAAGATCCTCTTAAATTACACGACGATTCAAATTGTAAGAACTTTGTCTTGCTCTCCATCATACCCCTTTGGCGACTTTGGGTTCTGACTAGAGTGATATAAGGGTAAAACAGATGTGGAAATTGACTTTAAAACCCATTCATGATAGCTAATCGGTATATGAAGGAAAATCATCGTGTATGTTGTGGGCACGTTCCCATCGAATGATTCGGTGTCACTTTCCTAATGGACATATATGGACAGTGGTACAAAGTCAAAATGTCAGCCACTTCTGCTCTGATACGCTTTGGTTCCATCGTTGACATACATTGCCCATTATGGAAGAGTTTTGTCCTAATTTTATTATGTCATGATCCATTACATTGCTGCACCAATAATTTGGAGATAGCAGAGACTTCTTTCGTGGGAATATGAAGGATTTTTCATATTGGGAAACATATAATATCAAACATTGCCTGGAATTCTAGACGGGAGTTTGCCACAAGTTGCATCTCCAAGTGGTAGAGTGGGAGGAGCACCACTAACCATTGAGCATGAGAAGTGACTATCCCCCCACGGGAAACCTCTGTTGCTAGCTAGTCTTCGTCTTATCCTCTCATTATGCATGGGGCCTCTGAAGCATATAACCCTGGTAATGTAAAGCAAATGTACTACTATTTGTACAATTTAACCCATAAAAGATCACACCAATAGATGGGTGAGTGGCTCCTCCAGCACTAGCATGGTTGTAAAAAGGTGCATGAAGAGCAGCTGTGATTGGTCGACGAAATCCTACAATTTTGGCATGCACTTCTACAGTCAACATGTTTCGGATTTCGATAGGGTGCGTGGATCAAGAGTACTACAGAATTTTGTATTTTCCTAGTGTGGTGTACCATTAACAAGCTTTTGCAAAGCATAAAGGAATTATCTAAATGGAATAAGTGTACTAGATTTGGATCATACCTAGGGGCCAAACAGGCACATCTTCGTGCGAAAGTGGGGAATTTCGCTATCCAAAGAATCAAAAGTAAGAAACTAGAAAACTATAGCAATTGGACCTTTGGAAGGAGAAAACGTTGAAATATTGGTCATAGTTGTCTCACATGGATAAAGTGAGATATCATATTTACTTTTTTTTTTGGTAACCGAGAAACAACCCTGCAGCCGAGCCACTATTGGACCCAACAGACTAGCACATGGATAAAGTGAGATATCATATTTATTTTCATTGGTTGTTAGCTAGAAAGATTACATTCTAATTATGTTAACTATAGAGGCTTATCTCTATCGTACCACAATCTAGGACACATGGTTACAACTTCTTCATTCCTCGTTCTAGAAGGATCCTCATTCAAGAAAACGTGCTTTTTTTTTTCTATACTTTAATAGATATGGATGAGGAGGTGATAAGGAAAAAATGCTACCTTTAAAATATGACAAGAAAAGCTCAAAGTCATGAAAAAGACTTAAATTACCTGGAAGTATCTAGTCAAAGAGCTTATAATCAACCGACAATTACCACATTATGCAAACCAAAAGCAAATCATGGTACACTAAAAAAAATGGTCAATTTAAGTGTGAGTTTGGTACAAACCTAGTCCCCGGACAATCTGATAGGCAGCTTGCTGGGCGGTGATGTTTCGTGATGGAGCTTGCTGAGTATTCCTGTGGTGGTAGGTACTTGTAGGAAATTAATTTTCTGGTATGGATTTCACGGATTGTTGATGTTTGGGTAGGTGCTTTGTTGCACATAATGATCTTGATGGGAAGCTTAAGAGGTATTGATGTATTATCCAGCAGAAGAAATGAAGAAATGGAAGATAGCCTGGGAAGCATTCAAATGCTCGGAAAACCCATGAATCTTAGCTACGCTTTCAGAACTACCAGACCAGAGTGATGATCTGGGAGCTGCAAACTCATTCCAAAATCTGGCTTTTAAAGAAACGGACTTACAAATCCTCCCACAACCGAAAGATGTATGTAAAGAACGAGAAGATTTTTTATTATTTTTTTTAACGTTACGTAGGTGAACTATCCAGCTTAATTATGACACCAGCAAAAGGTTCCTATATTTGTTACACATTAAGTAGGTAAATTTATCTTTCATCAAAAAAAAAAAAAAGTAGGTGAAATATTCAGCTGAATTATGACAAGTAGAAACTCCCACAATAAATATCCTTAGAAAGAGTAAGACCACCCCTTGTAACGGATTTGTATATTGTGATACATTATCCAATTGGGCACCAAAACGACAATAGTAAAAAAACCACCCTGAAAAACCATCAAGGCATCAACCAACACATCCGGTGATATCTTATGGCGGTAACTCGTGCAAATAGACTTAAAAGCACCTATAAATTGGTTTACCACTTTTCCTTAATTCCAATCATTCAATCAATAATAGTTCAAATCCGTCTATCAAGTGCTTATCCAGTGGCGGATCAAAAAAAAGAAGTGCTTATCCAGTGCCCTAGGTTCAAATTCATGTCCACCATCCTCTATGATTGCATTTCTATGAGTACATGAAAACCAAGAGGATAAGGAACAAGCAACTTTGTTCACTAGATAGCACAACAAATCTATAACTAAAGCGAAGAATTATCCTGGGAATGATCGCAACGCTCTAGAGCTTCTAGCAAAGATGAGTCTGTGAAAAGCCAATAGCAAGAATATACCAAAATATTCCACATCACCATATATAAAAGACAACGATGAAAGTAGTAGGTTTGGAAAGAAATATAAATCAACCCCATACTCAACCAACTGGGACTAGCTCAGTCGGCCAGGACTCTTGCATCTCACTAGGAGGTCAGGAGTTTGAGTCTTTCCACATGCGTGTGGGTATTCTTTCCTTTGTAATCGTTGGGTTATTTCTCCTCTTAATGGGGCTTGTAGTTGAGTTAGGCTTATAATGATTCAGTTGTTGGGTTTGGTTATCTCATGGACTCTCACACAATGAATGTAGTGTCCTGTGATTTGTACTTTGTACTTGATATATAATGTAATGATCTCTCCTACCGATTGACCAAAAAAAAAACCCATACTCACCTCCCAAGCTTGACAATTTTTCAAAAGCATAGAAGTCTTGAAACTTGACATCTAATGGTGACTTCTGAATGATGCTAAAACTCGGTTTCAGAAAATAAATTAGGTACATGTCATGAATAACTTATCATCTATGAATGATACTTCTGAAGCAAGAAATAAGATTGTGTTATTAACTTGACAAAATATTCATAGTCGTCAAAGTTGTTTTCTTGGCTTAATACTTGCCAGCCCACATGTTTCTGCTAGCCTTTATAAAACCATAAAACAACTATTGAAGGAAGGACAAGATAACGGCTTGTCAAACAAACTCCAAGAGTAACTATGCTGTTTCCTCATCAATAAATCACCCAAAATGTAGCAAACTTGCAATCCACCTTGATGAGTTTAGTATGCTGATGGAAAAAAAGATTATTAGAAAAAAAGATCATGGCATGATTGCCAAAATACTTAAGAGTAGAAACAGCAATATCAAAATCTCGAAGGAAAGATTGACCTCGTAAAAATTCTCAGGCATCTAAGCAATAGTGCAATATGCAACTCTAGTACTAGGTCAAGTAACAACATTTTGCATCTTACTACATGAAGTAACAAAATAGTGGCAATTATTGCCAACAAAAACTATGAGACTACAAGCCCAATACGCATCACTAAACCCAGTCAAAGTCAAGGGAGGTCTGTGACTAGCAGTCCTAGGTTACTAGTGATATCACATAAAGCAAGATAGGACAGAGTCGACAGACAACGTTAAAGTGAGGTGGTGAGGAGCGTGTATAAACTGACTAACCACAATAGAAGCAAAAGTAATGTCTAGACGAGTAATAGGGAGACAACAATTTTACCAACTAATCGTTGATATCGGCCTACTTCTGGAAATTGATCCACCCAAAAGATCAGAGAGACGAGATCAATGCCAAGGAACAAAGAGAGAACCCAAGAGCAATGCATCGACACTGAGGGGAAGTTTAAAGGAGGTTTGTCTTGGACTATAATGCAGCAGGTTGAAGGAGCCCACTTCACAACAGTTGGCTGTCCTGAATCCTGATAGCATAGAATGCATAGCGACATTAAAGAACTTTGCTTGGGATGACAAGGCAACAGAACGACGCAAATGCATTTCCTTTCTTTTGGTTTTTGTTTTTGTTGTTTCTATTTGTTTGGACAAACTATGTACACTTAATCTGCAAAACTCTGAGCTCCTTCATACTGAGCTACTTGAAAACAAGATGACCAAACACCTTTTTTGTGTGTCTCCATCTCATTCCCATGAATCTTTTCGGCTTTTGAAACCAAAGGCAAGCATCAGAAAAGAAGCACTGTAGTAGAAATCCAAGGCCCATAAGCATATTTGTTGCAACCATTTTGACAGTCTCAGATAAATCATATCAACCGAACAGTTCATTGGGTAGAGAGAATACCAAATACACATAAGTTACAAGTTTATTCTGTCTTGCAATGCTGCTATGTCTGATCTGCTTCACTTTAAATTATTGTGCCCAATTTAAAAGGTATTTCTCTGGCATTTTTATGTTGGAAAAAGACAAAAAGCAAAAACAATCAGAGCAAAGTTAAAACCATGATAACTAAAAAAGTTAGATACTATGAAATCAACACATACGGAAAATAGAAATCAGTGCAATTATCATAAAAACACCAGTTAGTTATCTTCCTCTCTACACATCAAATAATACATATTCATCTTCACCCATGTCATCACATAGCAACATTTTATGACCTTCTATGTGAAGTGAAATTAGGAGCAGTGAAGTTGGCTATGTATGAACAACTATTTTGAAGTGAACACCTTTTCTGTGTGAACTTCAGTTTAAGACTGGCTCACACTTTTGTTTCCCAAACTACCCCTATAACTGCCTAAAGAAACTGCCACTCCAATTTGTTCTGCCCTCTTTTCTACTTTTTTTGAGAGAGATGGAGAGTCGATATACCAAGGCTCGAACCCCAAAAGTGGGACATAACACCACAAGGGAAACCAAAGCCTAGTCTCTTTTCTACTTTCACATCCCAGATTTTCCATTATAGGTTTATCTCAATTCCAGATTTTACTCTTTCATCTTTCGCACAATCCGATTTGCACACGCATTGTGTGTGCCTGCGTCTAGTTACTATAGAACTTGAGGAAATATCCGAAGATAAATTACATGTACAACTTTTTTAATGATAACTCAGGTGTTCGAATCAGCTTATGTTGTTACTAATTTAATTTGATTGGTCTTTGAGATGATTTTTATTACCTACTTGTGATTTTAAGCGGGCTTCTAAAGGGACTAATACCCTAGTAAAATCTGTTAACGTGGGATTAGTTGTATACCCACTTAGATTTGGTCTTCTCATCTCCTTATAACTCTCCTAAGAATTAGAGGAATCTCCTAAGAATTAGAGGAATATTCTCCCAACCCTAACAAACTAGCTAATGTTTTAGCGCATATTTTCTATATATAGTCGCATGCCTATGTAGCTTAAGATATACTCTACTAATACACCAGAATACTACTTACTTTCCTCCTCGCTCTTGGTTTTACACATACAGGAAAAATCTTTTTACCTTCTCTTCTTCCAAGCAGTACTCTACCTCGGAAAAATAAAAGCTTTTGTTATTTCTTGAACTCTATTGGTTGCTTTCATTGATTATTTCGAGTGTCAAGGAAATCTCATGGTCCGTGAGTTCAATTCGCTGCATAAAAGAGAACTTGAAGGTTTTGTTGGAGGAGAACCATTCAACTCAGTGCAGGAGAGCGCTATCATGTGCCTCGACCACACCCCACCCCACAGGCTATTCCATTCCTTTTTCTATCTATTTAATTTTGTCAATTTGATCAATGAATATTATTTAGAATTATTATTCTATCAGAATTTCCTGTTGCATATATTTTCTCCAACAACGAACACTTCAACTAATCCTAGGGCCCAATCTCATTGTCCACCTATGGGAGTCCAATTTAAAACTTTCAAGCAATCAAATTCACATATACACAAAAAGAGAAAAATGTAGCAGGTTTACGACTCTACAAACAAATTGTCCTAGACAAAAAGTCCAATTATTGGAACTTCTACGCAATTGGGCCGGGGCTTCTTGGAGCTTTCAGGTCTTTCGTGTTCGAAGAAGAGCGGAAGAGGCCGTAATTGGGCCAGGGCTTCTTTTGGGCCCGTATAGTTAGTTGTGCGCAATGGGCTCGTTTTTACCTTTCTTGGAACTGGCATTTTCGTGTCGTAGGTGGGCCACAAATCTATTTTCTTGTTTGAAAGAAACTTATTCACGGGCGGAGCCGTCAATCGTCCGACTCGGCAATCAATGGCCGAGATACATTTTGAAACTATTACTGGTAATAAATATCTTTTATCGGTAATAGTTTATTTTTAATCCAAACCATCCAAAACATTTTTAAAACACGCAAGATTGAATTCAGATTTACAGAGGTTCCATTAAAAAGTTTTTCTGTTCTTGTTTTTTTTTGGTCGTGGTCTTGGGGTACAGATCAATCTGTTCTGTTCTTTTTCAATGCTAGTGAAACTTGCGCTACGAGTATGGTTTTCCAGCACGTAAAAAAAGGTGAGTGTGAAAATTAGAAAATTCGAGAATAAAAAATGACATACTCCTAACTCCTAAGATAAAAGGAGGGGAAAAAAAAAAAGAATCATTAGCCGCACAACCAGTCCAATAGATTAGAAAATAACTTACTTGTTTTTTGGGGGGTAAATCGTTTTACGGCTGAAGACGTAAAGGATTTTCTGAAAAAATTCATTTCTTGGGATTTTGAACAACCAAACACCGAAAATTATGTAAAATGTTTTTGACGAAAATATTTAACGTCCAAACAAATGGATCCTAAAAAATTCTTGACCATTTCTCTTCTAAATATAGATAGCTTGATTAAATGCTTCAGAATTAGTCAATACTTACAAGATAATAAGTCCTGGAATTTTGAACGATTTTCGCACATCACCAATGACTTGGACTAATTATAGGGAGCCTAGACCGGGGAAAAAAATTATAGCCATGTGAAGAGTACACCTATTTAACATGAGGAAACATATTTACAAAATCTTAATTACAGAAGTTAATCTGCATAAGGGGATTTCAAATTCAAATAAATAACATAATTTACACGAGCTCCATAGCCATGCAGGCGCCATCTAGGTCGGCGAATAATGTCCCTGAAATTAGTCCCTTGAGCCTCATCACCAATTCAAAATTGAAGCTCTTTAATCTGCATGGGTTCAGTAACATCGAGGATCGTAGAAAAGAAATCATTGAAGCTCCGCAATTCCAAGAAACTCAACAAAAGCGGAACTTGGGCACTTGCATTCGTATCATGTTTGAAGTGTTCGTTCTTGTGTTTAAGATCGTTTCTATTATAGCGAAGTCATCTCTTAAAGAATTGCAAGAAGTGCAATTTGTGAGCCTGAGGTCATCCAATTGGACGACGTTTGGCATTATAACAGTCACAACTCATTTGTTCTCATATGCGATATTGATTATCATTATTACGATAACTAGGAAATTAAGGGGCACACGAAGACCCTATTTCTTGTTCACCACAAAAAACACAACAACGTGCATTCTATATATGGTTCAGCATAATGTTAGCAGCATGGACGTTCATGCTTGATTCCGATGAACAAAATTCAGAGAACAAGCAAGAGATTTTTTATAATCTACAAAAGGTGATTTTGTGTCTGGTTCTTGCAACGACATTGTGGTTGTTAAAGATAATAGGGATGAAGACAATAGCGATTTCTTTCACGAAGGACAGATACTACAACGTTATCAAAACTGTCTTGTCTGCCCGATATGTAATAACTTTGCATATTACACATTAAGCAAACAAGACAGTTTTCTCCACTTCTCAAATGACATTTAATCCTAAAGGTGACAAATGGACGGGTTGAAACAGGTCGTGGATCAATATGGATGAGTTGAATACGGGTCAAATAGTAAACGGGTTGAAATGGAACGGGTCGAATATGGGTGAAGCCAAACCCAAATCCTCCCAACCCGAACACCCCCCCCCCCCCCCCCGGCCCCCCCCTTTTTTTTTCCCCTTTTCTCCACATCATACATGTTCAAGTTCCCAGCCCCAAACCCATCCCAGGAGCTTTTTATACGTCTTGCCCAATTTTCTTTCATGATTTGCAGTAATGAAATACTGAGTCCACTTTATTTAGCTGTAATTATAGTATTATACAGGTGAGTTTTGATTGAAAAATAGGGAGTGACTTTTTTTTTTTGGGGTCTTTATTCAAATTGTTTTTACATTTATTAATTTGGAGTCAAACTTTTGTGACTGATTGGTTCATTTCAACAAAAAGAACCAAAAAGTATAAATTTTTTATCGGAACCCTTAATTTCTTTGAAAGAGACATTTTTGACTTATTTTGTCTTTTTTTAAAAAAATTATGAGTTTCTATCAAACTTTTTTTTTACTTTTTTGGTTTTGAATTTTGATCATAACTTTTTATTTTTTGTTTCCTTTCAACGAGACGAATCAAAAAATCAAAAACATTTGACGCAAAATTTACAAAATGTAAAATTTTTATTGTCTTTCATTAGGGAATGCGAAGAGTATGATTGAATCAGTGTGTATGCCTGTGTAGTTTGTAAAGGTTTGGTTGGTGCCATTCCGTTTGAAAAAAAAAAAGTTTGGCTGGTAAATGGGATCCATGTGGACCCCATTTTTTTTAAATTTTTTTTTTTTGAAAACTCTTTCCTGGGAGTAAAAGAAGGAGAGCCGAGAGGTATAGAAAAGTCGACATACGGGAATAAATACCAGTACGTGAAATGCAGACATTTGAAAATTTTAGATTTTATTTAGGTCTTTTAGTATAACCAATTTTTAACCCATCTAAATCCATTAATATATGGATTTATATGGATTCAACCCATTATATAATATGGGCGGGTTAGATTGTGTTATAAGTGGGCGAATTGAGCGGGTTAAAAAAATATGAATTGAGATTGTCACCTCTATTTAATCCCATAATTAATCCCATAGTATCTTTCCTTTGTGAAAGAAATCGCTATTGTCTTCATCCCGATTATCTTTAACAATCACAATGTCGTCGCAACAACCATACACGAAATCACCTTTGGCGGATTAGCAAAGATTGATCTCTTGCTTGTTCTCTGAATTTTTTTCATCGGAATCAAGCACAAACGTCCATGCTATTAACATTATGTTGAACCATAGAATGCACGTTATTGTGTTTTCTACGGCGTACAAGAAATAGGGTCCTCAGGTGCCCCTTAATTTCCTAGTTATCATGACGATGGTAATCATTACTGCGTACGAGAACAAACGAGTTGTGACTATTATAATGCCAGACGCCGTCCAGTTGGATGACCTCAGGCTCACAAATTGCACTTCTTGTAATTCTTTAAGAGATGACGTTGCTATAATAGAAACGACAACAAAGACGAGAACAAACACTTCAAACATGATACAAATGTGAGTGCCCAGATTCCGCTTTCGTTGAGTTTCTTGGAATTGCGCAGATTCAATAATTTCTTTTCTACGATCCTCGATGCCATCGAACCCAGGCGGATTAAAGAGCTTCGATTTTGGACTAGTGATGACGCTCAAGCGACTAATTTCAGGGACATTGTTCACCGACTTAGATAGCGCCTGCATGGCTATGGAGCTCGTGTAAATTATGTTATTTATTTGAATCTGAAATCCCCTTATGCAGATTAACTTCTGTAATTGAGATTTTGTAAATATGTTTCCTCATGTTAAATAGGTGTACTCTTCACGTGGCTGCAACTTATTTTTCCTGTCTAGGCTCCCTATAATTATTCCAAGCCATTGGTGATGTGCGAAAATTGTTCAAAATTCCAGGACTTATTATCTTGTAAGTATTGACTAATTCTAAAGCCATTAATCAAGCTATCTATATTTAGAAGGGAAATGGTCAACATTTATTTAGGCATTGTTTGCTTGGTCGTAAAACATTTTTGTCAAAAATATTTTACGTAATTTCCAGGGTGTGGTTGTTCAAAATCCCAGAAAATATTTTTTTTGAAAAATCTTTTATGCCTTTGACCGTAAAATAACTTACCCCAAAAAATGCGGATCAAAAAAAAAAAAAAAAAACTTACCCCAAAAAATAAGTAAGTTATTTTTCAATCTATTGGACATTTTGGACTAGTTGTGCGGCTAATGATTCTATCTCATTTTCTTGTGGCCTCGTGAATGCAATTGCGAAAGAGGGTGCTCTCCCCAGCAAGACTCAAATAGGCTGAGTCAGAGACGGAGGGAAGTGTGGTCATATGGGGGCCAAGGCCCCCGCGCGGTTTCGGGTTTTTTTTTTTAAATTAATTTTTTTTTTGTTTGGTGAGAACATTTAGGTATTGTAATTTGTTTTGGGTGTTATTTAGATATAAAAATGTGTTTGTTTTTTGTCCTAAAACCCAATTTCTCTATGTGCATGGCCTCTCATAAGTTTTTCTTTTAATTATTGATCTCATTTCTTTTTCTATCTCTCTCTACTTACTACCAAAAAAACCTCCCTTAAATTCCCGAACCTTCAAATTTCAAAATTTTGTTCATAGGTCGGCCCCCGTGTTCTGGCTCTGAGAGAGAGAGAGAGGAAAAGCCAATGGAAATTTTGAAAATTTCTGAAACTGCAAGTGATTTTTTATTCATAAGTGAGTGGAAACATTCTCCTAGATTAATTGCAAGTGGAGTGCTAGATATAGGCACCATGTACTTTTATACATATGATAGGAGTTTAAATCTCACTAACTACAACTAACCATACAGACTTTTGCTGAGTAGAAAAAAACAACATTGCCCTCTATTTTTGATTTATTTATTTTGGAATTTGAGACTGAATTCCGACCTATCTTGGATTGCAAACGAAGATTTTTTAGTTGAATAATCAATTTGATCGCACATCAATAAGTAAATCATCATCAGATCATATGTATACGGCAAAAATATTTACATTTGAATTCTATTTTCGTAAAACACGGATCTTCCTCTGGTATCGCTTTCACTGAATCACCGCATTAAACCTTAGAATCATGGAACAAGTTTTTACTCTTTCAGTTTGAAGTTTGATGATAGGCTTTCGGATAAGAAAACTTCTTCCTTGGCGGCCTTTTCGACGATGATTGAACGTTAATTTTTGGCCTTACAACATTGGGCCTTAGCCGCAAGGGAAAGAAACATGATCCTATTGTGCCAAAAATCTCTGTGCTTTTATGCTAAAGAGTTTTTTGGCATAAAATCTCTGTGATTAGATGAGTTTTTTTAAAAAAAATTATGAAAGTAATGATTGAAAGTATGGGTAATGATGGAGAGAGAGAGAGAGAGAGAGAGAGAGAGAGAAATGAGAATAATGATTGAAAATAGAGATAATGAGTAGAGAGTAATGATTGAAAATATGGATAATGAATATTTTTTGAGTTGGAAATTTTTTTTCAAAAAGGAAAACGAACAAGGCATAATCTCTCTTCTTTGGCAAGACCCAGCAAGTCTAGTTAAATCAAGGGCAAATTGAGTAGAAGGACATACTATAAGGGTTTTTACTATAATAAGGATATAAATATTTTTTCCTATAGTCTAAAGGACATTCTGCCTTGAATTTATTAAAAAACCCCTCCCAAAGTTAACCGGCGTTGACCGAAGTTAACTAGCGTTGACTAAGGTTGATCGGCGTTGAAAGTCCCTAAAACCCTAGGCCATAGGGTATCCTATGAAAGTGTCTAAAACTTTAGAGTACCCTATATATGAAAGTGCTTAAAACCTTAGGGTACCGTATGAAAGTACTTAAACCGCTAAAATTTTATAATAGGAAAGTGCACCCTAAAACTCTATGAAAGTGCCTAAAACCCTAGGGTACCCTATGAAAGTGCAACAAGATCGAAAAATACGAAAAAAGACATATTTTGTGCTAACCAAACAAGGCCCTTGTCTTATTTAAGACAATTTAAATGAAAAAAGATATTTTTTGTGTTAGCCAAACAAAGCCCTTATTTCATTAATGGCAATTTTGTATTTTCACGGACTCTAGACTCTAAAATATTTTTATTAATAGACTCTAAACATCACAGAAATTTAGACTGGACTAAAGCTCCTATGGGGTTGTTTCATTTGGACTTTAGACTAATATGTTGTTAAATCAAAGGCGGAGTCATGATTTCTAATTTTGTACTATATGAGCCAATGAGGAAATAATCTCCCGGGTAAAGCACTATTTGAAAAGTAACATGGGCTCTTCTAATTTTCATAAAGTTTTTTGACAAATTACGGAATTAAATTTCAAGAAATTATTGATACCATGTAACAATGCCAAGCGACATGATCATTATAATATTATAATAAGATTCAATTAGAGCCACTTATAATGAGCAAAAATATTGAGATGGAACAGCCCCGTTAGTGCTTATAAACGTAGAAATAAGAATAGTTTTTAGTAATTATAAACAATAATTTATTTAGCATATTGAGGGTAATATTGCTCAAAAAAATTATTTTAAGCTTCAATTAAATGGTAACTTTTACAAAACTATTAAGGACAGTCTAGATACTAGTTACTAATAATAAGATATTCTCGAACTATCTAAACAGGTTGTATCAGCTTTTACTATTTAATTCTGTTAAAAGTTAACTTGAATAAATTTAAATCTTATAATAAATCTTGTAAGTACACAGTTAAAAAAAAAAAAAACTATACTCAACTCATCATTCCATATGCCCAGGACAATTAAATAAAAGTGGAAAACAAGATGAAGAAAAATGCCAAAATTTGCATGTGTTGCAATTTACTCTCTCTCTCTCTCTCTCTCTCTCTCTCTCTCTCTCTCTCTCTCTCTCTCTCTCTCTCTCTCTCCACGGTTGTGATTGCCCATACAATTTGTAATGATTGTTTTGAATTTGAATGAATTTCTAGATGTTAGCTAGTCCAGTTCATTTTGCATTTCCTAGGCCCTACCCTGGGTCAACAAAAAATAACCTAAATTCTTAATAAAGTAAACTCGCCAAAAAGATCATTCAAATAATAATTCAAGATGATTGGGCATAAACAACTCCATGAACAAAGTAGATTTATTTAACATAAAATAGACATTTGTTGTTCAAACTATAGTTGCCGGAGCCAACAAATCTAATTTTATTGTTCATATATAAATTTACTGATGTCCGATCCAGCTTATTTTGTATGTGAATAATCTTCCCAATGAGTCTTGAGATAAACAGCTTTGATCATCTTTTGTATTCTCGGAATAGGCCCACTAAGAAACTCAACGGGACTGGACGTACAATAAGAGAACTGGACGCCGGGGGATTGGAAGATGCTACCAAGCACCCCGTGCTTGGCAGCAGTGTTGAGCGGCCGATCGTTCATCTCAACAATTGACAGTTTGGATCTTGATCGAGCAATGGACAATTCAAAATCTGTGTGAACTCAGATTCAATCTAATTCGTTCATGCCGAAATGAACAGCTGAATACCGCTTGGCACTTGCTTGACACCGGAGCGCTTGGCAGCATCTCCAGGGCCGGGGCCGGGGCCGGGAGCTTCCTCCCAGTAGAATGGCATGGTAATTGGAAGATATTATTGTTGCTTTCAAATGAATACATACATACATACAAATGAGAGAGAGAGAGAGATATTATTGTTGCTTTCAAATGAATATATACATACGTACAAATGAGAGAGAGAGATATTATTGTTGCTTTCAAATGAATATATACATATTATTGTTGCTTTCAAATGAATATATACATACATACAAATGAGAGAGAGAGATATTATTGTTGCTTTCAAATGAATATATACATACATACAAATGAGAGAGAGAATATATACATACATACAAATGAGAGAGAGAGATATTATTGTTGCTTTCAAATGAATATATACATACATACATATGAGAGAGAGAGAGAGAGAGAGAGAGAGAGAGAGAGAAATATCATCCTGTAAAAGACTGGGGAAAGGAATGGTGGTTGTGGTCCTTAGCTAACAACACAGCCCAGTGTAGATGAGAAAAGACTGACCATAAACAAGCCAAACCACCATCCACCCATTTCCTTTCCGTTCCTTTCTCAGGATCAGATAAGATTATGCCACGTGGCGCACATTTAGTGAAACCTTATGATACGGGTAGCATCAAAATTCTATGTGGTCATTAATCTCACCTACATGATCCAACGGTCAACCCCAACTTGAACTTATTCTCGGCCTTTGGATCCAAGTTAATGTGTTGATTTCCTTATATATAGGATGGAGCACTGTGGGGCAGTTCTCCTACTGGTAACTTACTAGAAAAAAAACAGAGTAGAAGAGGATAAGAAAATGGCAGTTTCCATGATGTCTTCGGCCACCGCCGCCCGCACCGCCGCCCCGATCCAAGCCAGCGGCTTGATGTCGTCGTTCACCGGGAAGTCCATGTCTTCTTTTCCCATGACCGGGAAGGCCAACGTCAGCAAACGGTCTGGCAATGCAGGGAGAATCAAATGCATGAAAGTATGTAGTTTCAGAGACGAACCTTTTGAAAGTATTTGTTGTGGATTCTCACATTAGCTGTTAGTGTTTTTCATGTTTTATTTGATTCTTCAGCAGCTTGTTTGGTGCAGCTTCTGCGTCTTCCGCAAAACAAACAAATTTAAATAAGTAGTTCGTCGTATGGTAACTTTACATTGATGTTTAATTATGTTTTTAGCTTAATTATGTTTAAATACACAAACACTCACTCACACGATCACTTACACATACTCAAACACATAAATATTTAATACACCCCTCAAGTAGTCTTAGCAAAATTAATTGTATGTTTTCAGCATTATTAAATAAATACACCCCTCATTTATGTTTCTTACTGTCCCGTTTCGCTAAGAAAAATAAAAATACTTATTTCTTAAATTAAAGGTGATCTCGTTCCGCTATGATTCTTATTATTTAAGTACATATTCCTTGTTTTACGAGACAAGTCATTCTCTCATAATTGATCACCTTTAATTCAAAAATAAACATAATTGTGTTAGTGGAACACACCTAGCATAATTAACTCTATTTTCTTTTTAGCCATAATTAACTCTATTTTAATGTTCCTTTTTGGTGCAGCTTGTGGTTCTGGGCAACAAAACAAGTTTAAAAAAGTTGGAAAAAAGTTGATCCTACGGTAGCTCCATTTAAATGTTTCGTTTACGTTTTCAACTTATATTAAATTCCTTTTAGCATAATTAACTCAATTTTAGTGTTCCTTTTGGGTGCAGCTCCTCCTCCTGGGCAATACCAGTTTAAAACTCCCATGGTAGCTCTAATTTTGATGTTTATTAGCTTAATTACGTTTTTAGTTTTACAATTAATTAACCTTTTAATTAGCACTATTTAAACATGAAAAGAATAAATACCCAGTACTGATTAAATATTCAAAATTAATTTATGCTTGGAATTTGGAATTTTCTCAGGTGTGGCCTCCAATGGGGTTGGTGAAGTTCGAAACACTCTCTTATCTTCCCCCACTCACAAGGGAACAGCTTTCCAAGGAAGTTGACTACCTCATTAAGAACGGTTGGGTTCCTTGTTTGGAATTTGAGCTCGAGGTTTTTTTTCAAACCCCTCCCTCCTTAATTTGTTAAAGATAATTATCGGGCTGTCCATCTCGACAATTAATATTTCATATTTGTTAAAAGACGATTATCGTCTTTAAGAAATTTGAATCGTTAAAACTACTTATGGATGGCCGAGAATTGCATGGACCGCTCGTTTATCCTCATGTAAATTTATAAATTTGAATCGTTAAAAGTACTCATGGATGTTTTTTCGCGTACGTACGTGCAGAAACCATTTGTGCACCGTACATACGGGTCGACCCCGGGGTACTACGACGGCCGGTACTGGACAATGTGGAAGCTGCCCATGTACGGGTGCACCGACTCTACCCAGGTGTTGAGCGAGGTCGACGAGTGTGTCAAGGAGTACCCGAACGCGTTCGTCCGCATCATCGGATTCGACAACGTCCGCCAGGTCCAGTGCATCAGTTTCATTGCCTACAAGCCTCCTAGTTTCAAGTGAATAACTAAGCCCCCCTGGGGGAGCTGAAGAAGATGATGTTGTTTCGATGTACTTCTCAAGCTGAATTTGCATTTCGGATGTTTTCGCTTTTGATTTCTCCGGCTCCGTTTTCCGGATTTTTCAAGTGAGGTGGAAAAGAGATTCTAATAATAAAAATGCAAAATGTTTTTTTTTTCCCCCTGTTAAGCTCAGATAATGATTGTTGTTTGTTTCACAACATTGGTTCCCATTTGGATTGATTTTTTTATTATCATGCGATATTCTTGGGTTGATAGCACGGATGTGATATCGAGCCTGAGAATTAAGAGGGAATCTCGTACGATATTCTTGAGTTGATAGCATGGATGTGATTTCGAACCTGGGAACTAAAAAAGGATCTCTCTTGAGGTGATTTAAGTCTTAGGACTTGATCATCGGCCTAATCCCTCGGGGGGGTTTTGTGATAAACCTTTGTTTCAACCTCTTCTCTTATTAAGGTGAATAATAAGCAATCAAACAGTAAGCAAAACGTAATTTGGCATGTCTAAGGAAGCAGGAATGGGGGATGCTGTCAAATAGCTCTTTGTAAAGCGGCCGATCTGGTTGCTCATCTCAACAATCGATGGTTCGATCTTAATCGAGTAATAGACGGTTCAGATTTATATGCGATGTGTACGCATTTAGATTCGATCCAAACTGTCTGTGCTAAAATGAACAACCAGATTAACCGCTCGATCTGCACTAGCTGGGCAGCATCCCCGGGTAGGTCAAGTGGACTTCTCTCACATGCTCAGTGATGGCTACTTTTGTGGTTGTGCTATGAATCCCGTAGATATTTTAGATCCAAAGATAAGTTTCTCCCTCCCTTCAATATCATGTCTTGTTCTGTTCCCAACAAGAAACAAAACAAAATACTATCATTTTCCTGCATTATTATTACTTGACAATACAAATGTCTAAATCATTTGCTAGACGAGGAGTGGTAGGTACAAAAAATTATATCCCGAAATGGTAAACACGACAAATGTTTAAATCATTTGTTAGATGAGGAATAGTAGGTATAAAGAAATTATATTCCAAAATGGTAAATCAATGGTACAGAAGCCCTTCAAAGAGAATCTGTACTATTGATTTATCTTTTCGAGGTACCTTTTCTTTCTACTTAGAATTTTTCTTTGCTAGACACCCCAAAGGTCTGCTCAATACTACTTCCCCCTGTATTTTTCTTTTTTCATGTTCTGAAATAAACGTGCAGAAACTTGTCTGACATTTTTCTGTTTTTTGAGGGTGGAGGGGGAACCCTTGTCGACCTAAGATACGGAAGGGGCCCTGCCTCCTCCTCGATATGCCAACAGAAACTAAATCAGCATCGGATAAGCATCAGAAGATTGGTTTCCTCTGTTGTTGATATCCAATAAAAACCAACGAACGAAAAAACCGACCGATCGATTTGGTTTTTGGTCGGAGTAAGAGTGGGTTTGGTTGGCTTCGGTTTGGATCGGACTGAACCGATCAATTTTTGGTTAGGTCTCGGTTAGAAATTTCTCCGGACCAAACTGAACCACCACACTTAATCGTCCACAACAACAGGCTCTTTCCGTCCGGTACTGATGCGGACTCAGGATCGGGACAAGGGATTGGCCTTGACTATACTAAGGCCGAGCAGTAGCAGTTTCTTTATATTCCCTAAACTGGGTGCAAGTAATATAAAGGTGTCTCAATCTCCCTCCACTAATGAGATCATTCAAAAATTTGAGGCTCGCGGCGTGTTGGGACACATGGGTCAGGAAGGAAAAGCTCTAACACACCAAGTCTATCCAAGGGAGTAGGAACAACAGCAGATTGTACATAGAAGACTATAAACAAAACTGCAGACAATCAGCAAACTCATCTGACTAGTTTAGAATTAGTGATTAAACAACATTTAGCAGGAAAAAAAATGTTCAGAATTTCGACCAGAAAGCAGAAGCTGAACATGCCGAGAACAAAAAAAAAAAACACTTTGAAAATACACAAAAAAACATATCAAACTCGGTCCTTCATTATCACCAGCGTATTTACATGTAGCCTCTATACAGAATTCTTTCACGGTGATTACAAAAAGAACCCTAAAGACCCTCTTGGTAGTGATTCACTTTATGTGAAGATATGAAAGAAAAAGAAAACCCTATTATCAAGCAATAAAACCAACTCTTCTTGAGACACTGCACTTCTTCTGACTTTCTGTCAAGCTAAATACAAAGACATAAATCAGGCAATAAATCATTGGCAAACCACGTTACTCAGTGAAGTTCTCCTCCTATGCTTCCCGTTTGAAGAAAAATAACAAACACTCTCTTCATGAAAAATTATCTGTTTGTTGAATTCTGTGGCATTGAGCTCCTTTGTATGTACGGCTTAGTTAAGAAGTTAATATGCCACAGCAGCGCAGTCAAAGCCTTCAACTCTAACTGCAGCCGGTTTGTGCCCAAACTTCAACCTAATGCATCCTCCCTTACGAGCTGAAGATGGAGAATCAGAAGAGGATGAAACGGGCGACGCTGACAGAGAAGTAGGAGTAATTTTTCCACTCACAAATCGGGAATCTTCAGTTAAAGGGTTAGCAGTCCTGGTAGGAGGAGACCCAGAAAAAAATGGAGGCGATGACGCTAACTGAGTGGCAGATTGCCCCTGTAAAAGCAGCAACAGAATAAAATCACATCAAAACTTGTAGTTGGATTCAGATGGATCCCAACATCTGCCTATGGGACAGAATATATTTAGCCATTTCATTAGTCTGCTCAACATTTAGTTTGTGTGTTTACTGGGTTGTATCATGGTTTCGTTGGGGGACTAGGTAAGCTAAATTGGTTTATTTCTATCATTTTACTTTCCCTTGGCAAATCCATCTACAAATGTATCATTCCAACACAGCCTTAAGGAAGAAGTTTAGTTCTAAAAATCTTTTCTGTTGCATGGTTTCAAGGAAAAAAAACTACAGGTAATTATTAAGGAAAGCTAAGATTAAGAATCCTAAGATTCACTAACAGATGTACAAGATACCTCAAGGATGAGGAACAAGAAACTGTAACGATAAGTTGATAACAAAGTGATGCGTCAATGAATAATATTAGCACCCAAACCAACTTCACTAGTATAAAAGAACCTCTCCTAGCTTTCCTCGATCTAGCACAAAATGACTCCATCAATCTTTGGACAATAATATATTTACCATCCAATCAAGTGATTCACATAGGAAATTACTTTCAAGGAAATAGGTACAAATCATCTAGTTTCCATAGACACCTCAAGTCCCAACTACAAAAGATGTGCTGAGAAACCAATCACAATAACATGGGGAAGTAGTTTCAGAAACTAATCAACCAACTCTTCTGATGAAGTACCTTTGTCCCATATTCAATGACATAAGACATGTTCAACAGCAAACTTAATATGCACACTTTTGGCATCACGTAATATCCAACATTTTATGCATACATGAACATACAGTGAGGAACACGGGCGAGCGCACACAAGAACTAATTCTGTATATAGGTTCAATAGCGAAATCGTAGAACTATACCTTCATAAGAATAAGGTCAAGAAGTTCTGCCCCAACTTTTGAATCAAACACCTCAGCTTGATGCCTGTTATTTGAAGAAGAAAAAGCAGGTATCAAGTCTTGCAAACATACAATGATACAATAGACATAACTTAGATAAAAGATTAAGCAAATAATCACCCCGAGTGACATCTCGTAGGTCTCATCATATCATTAACCAAAATCCCAACTCGCCGAGGTCTTGGACAAACAACTGGTGCCTTCCAGTCAGGAATGGAGAATGAGCCCATAGCATCCTGACCAGAAGCCATAAAAGTGTATCGAGGTCCAAAAATCACAATAATCAATCTTCAAACCACTTCCAATTCTGCAGAAGAGAGCAGATATTCCGCCAAACCAGCCAAAATTCTGATCAACAAGAAACTTGCTTCAAGATTCCGAAACAAATTACACAAGCATGACCCGAAACACAAAAGCCTCAATTTGAAGACAATCGAGATATCTCTATTGCTTTCAGAATTTTCCCAAGAAACACACCGAGAATATATAATACGAATGCAACAATGTATGGATTTGCCAAGTGGGCGGTGGGATTGGTCCCCAGGATTAGTTGAGGTGAGCCTAAGCTAGCCCGAACACCTAAATTTTCCAAATAAAAACAACGTATGGATTCGACAATGTAAACAATTCCTTAGAATTTCGTTCCAACCAAATGGATTCTGATGAAAAAAGGGACAGGGGGAAGGTATAAATAGGGATTTCATAATGGGTAAATGAGCAGATGACAACCAAGGTGAAGGCTCCGTTTATCGAGGGAGGAATTGTGAACGCAAAACGTGAAGGCAAGTCCAGAAAAGTACAGCTACGTATTTCACCAAATAGGAGAATGGAGTCAGATAAATCTAGGGCTTGGGTTGGATTTTCTAACTATAGCGAATTGTGCCAGCAAAAAATGTTATGCACAAACGGGAAATAGTAATCTCTAGAGAGCACGTTAATCGGACAACAGAGTTATATTTGTAGCTATATAGAGAGATATGGAGAGAGAGAGAGAGAGAGAGAGAGAGAGAGAGAGAGAGATAACCTTTGGCCGGTAAAGCAATGAGCGGCAATGGGTGCCCGCCGCAGAGAGAGGGAAGAGGATGGGATGGGGTCTGAGTAAAGCTTATATGTGGAAGGGGGAAATGGAAATGTGAAAGTTTTTTAGTTAGGGAAATAAAATCATTTTTTGTTTCTCATTTGGGAAATTTTCATTTTTAGAAATTAGAAGTGGAATTAAGGACGAATGTTTGATTTTAATGTTTTCATTGTTTTCCTTTCGGAACTGGATTTTCTTCCATCCGTCAAGTAGGGTTCAGTTCATGCAGTTTTCGAATCTTTTTCAAGGCCATCATGATATTTGTGATCATTCAGTTTTTAGATCTCGTTGATAATATTAATTACGTTAAAAATCACGTTGATTGGACATTATTTCATATAATTGTGGAACACATCAATTTTTAAATTAATGAAGTAAATTAGTTTTGATCCAATGTTGCAACATTTTTTGTTTTCAATATGATATGCATTTTTAATTAAGTCATATCAATTATCAAATATATTTTTTAGCTTAATTGATTTTCTCAACAACTTTTAACTAGTAAAATAAACGTTCTCAATTATCAATGTGGCTCAGAAATAATCCAATGATCATGAACTGAAGGACTGAGAATCCAATTTCTTCTTCTTATTTTTTACCTCCTTCTTTAAAAACACAAATAGTCATTCAATACATGTGCGCCAATATAACTATACAACTTCGAATCATGCCTAGACTTTTGTTCTAGACTTTTGTTCTTATCTTATCATTGCTCTATATTTGGATGAGTTATATGTGGAATGGTTTATGGTTTATGGCGTTATGCTGACAGAGTAAAAGAAAGTGAAAGTAAAAGAAAGTACAAGAAGATCATAAGTGAAAAAAAGGCTAATAATTGTCGGGGGTATTGATAATGCTACTCCTCAAATTTATTATGCCACTAGAGAGTGATAAAATTAATTACATATATGGATTGATAATGTCACTCCATAAATTGATAACCGCACTCCCCTTTGGAAGTGGCATTATAAATTCCCATAATTTATGGTTTTCTTTTTGTTTTGTGTTTCTTGATACGAAAATATTTGTATAGTTATTCAAACAAAACGTGTATTACCTTCGGGCTTTGATATGAAGTGAAATTGACATTTTCAAAAAATAATAATAAATAAATAACAACAAAAGGGACTCTAAGAATTTCGGAATATCATTTTAGAAATTTTGGATTAGGAAAAATGGGAACGAATAACTCTAAAGTTTGAATAAATTAAATAGCAATAACTTTTCCATAACTAACTTTGAGGAGGAGGTGGTGCCGGGGGGCTGCAGTCTCTTGGTGTCCCACAAAGATTATTCAAACCGTAAGATATATTTAAAATATTTTTTTATGTCTAGCTAAAAAATATTAGTACAATTTAATGTGATAAGGCTATGGGAAAAGGGATGGTCCAATGTAGAACCTAACGGGGTCCTATCAAACAAATTTTCTGGCAAGCTAATGTTGGTCCAATGAGAGAGACAATAGCTAGTTAGAGCCATTTTGTGGGCCCATTAGGAAAGAGTGCAAGAAATTAACAATCGTGATATCCACACAAAGAATTTTACTATAGGTGTTCGATTTAATCATCTAACTTTTTATTCTGATTTTAAAATAATGAAAAGTTAGATGATTGATACGAGCATTTATAAGGGTCAGATTATGCCAAATTTAGAATATTAAAAAAAACACTATTCTATCGATTGAAAAAAACAAAATCAAAGTTTATGCCAAATTTGATCCCATTGAAATTCTAAAATCAATTTGGCAAAAGTTTCGAGATTCAGGATTTTAACAAATCTAACCAAGTTTAAAATACTCAATTTTACCACAAGGATGGAGATGCTCTAACGAGGCCAATTTGTTTCTATTTCAGTCACAAGAAGAAACATAGTATATACTTATGTAACACATATCCGTCATTAGTAACTTGCGGACTATTTTCAGGTGTACGCTATGCATTTTGTATTTTGAGCTACAAAAATTCATAATTGAACATAAAAAAATTGTGTATTGAGTTGGCCCAGACATCCGATTATTAAAAAAATCGGCGTATTGGACCAAAAAAATTTCACAAACCACACCAAAAAATTCATAAACAACGCCACAAAAATTCATACTAACTTTAAGCCGTCTTTCTTTAGCTTTTAGCTTGAGCCACACAATTTTTTTTTACCAGAAAATCTATAAACACCACTACAAAAATTCATAAAAGTAAATACAAAAATTCGCAAGGTGCGTATCGTACACCTGACAAATAAAACAAGCCACAAAAATTCGTTAAAAGAGCCATAAAAATTTGTAAAGGGATCCACAAAAAATCACAATGAGGGTGTGTACTGGGGTCTTTTCCATAACTTAATTGACAATTTGAAATCGTATGATTGGCTAAGTGATGCAGATTCGTTAATTGTTGAATGGCACCCAAATGTGTTGAGAAGTTTACTTCATCAGCTTCGAGAGACATTCGAGAGGTTGCACGTGTTTGAAGTTTTTTGTTTGAATTATTGGCTTGCAAATTTGAAGTTTGAATTGAACTAGTACTCCTTTTTCAATCGATAAAAACAAAATGAAAAAGGCAACCACTCTTTTTCAATACTACTTCCAAAATCTAAGCAAAACTAAAGAAGGAACCCCAACTATTTCTATCTATTTTCTACAGCGAACCTGTTGGAATTTGGGGCCAGTCCGGGACCAAATTGGGTCGCCCATTTGGGCATGACCCGGTGACCCATATATGAGAGAGTCCTATATCATTTTGGAGATAAAATAGGAAAAGTTGAAGTAATTCTAATTTCTTAAGATTAGAAGACTTCTAAAGCATATAGGATACTCTCTCTTCATTTATTTCCTGCAGAATATTTATAAAAAACCAGAGGTATACAAAAATGAAATAGAGTTTTGGGAAACTCTTGTTCTCTCTTCGATAGTTCTCTCTCTACCATTAAAGAGCAATCCGAATTTTTGCATCCATCCCTTCGCGTTCTATTCCATCATTTGATGAGTACAATGAACCAATCTCCGGACCGATCCCTTCGCGTTCTATTGCATCATTGCCGACTGATCAGAATCATGCACTCTTTAAAGCTTATCGAAACCATCACTCATGTCAAGTTCATTGTTTAATGAAGTTTTAAAACTACATTATTTCGTTCACAAAATAAAGCCCAAAAATGCCAAACAAGCTTCAGGTATAATCTCGAAGAAAATACATCATCATCATTGTCATCAGTCACCCGAAAAGTTATTTGGTGGTCTTGAGGCACCACCACGGGGTACTTCAATACCTTTCTTTTCTTCTCTCATAAGTAAACGAAATCACAACCCTTTTTCTTTTCTTACATAAGTAGCCAAAGGGGCCGTAAGTGTATCAATTCCACAGTGTGGTGGATAAAGGTAATGGAGTATCAAATGTGGTCGATTAAGATGATGGAGAACCACGTGGCGGTGTCCCAAGGTCATAAAACCCCCACAGCGTATCAATTAAGGTGATGGAACACCACATGACAGTGCCGCTGTACCACCAAATAAATACTCCAGCCGACCACAGAGATCGCATCTTCTTTGCCAAGTCAGTCGTTCCCTTAGCTTACGCACTTCCCCTGTTTCTCTCTCTACTCTCTCTCCTCCCCCTTCCCTCCCTCCCTCCTTCTAGACAGCATCTTATTTTAATGGCTTCGAAACCCACAAGTATTCCCAGACGAACCCCGCTAACCGGTACATACACACATCTCTTACTTGTATGTTAACACATACAAAGGTTTTTACGCATTTGAACTCTGAAACAGAGACAACCGCACAAGTCATTGCATTCGCTTTGACTTCCTTCTCAGCTCTAAGTCGATTCGAATTTTTCTGTTAGAATTTAGGGTTATTAGGGTTTGCTGTAAAATGGGGGAGAGAGCGGTGATTGGGAAGCCACCCAAGTTCAGAGGAATTAGTAAGGAGGTGCAAGAGCTATTGGAGGCTGACATGGACGAAGCACCCGCCAGGCGTCGCGCTCGTGAGGCGTTCAAAGATGTTCAGCTGTCGATTGATTTCTGCTTGTTCAAGGTACTGCGTTTGACTTCTGGTACTCCTAGTCAGAAACATGTGAAATCGAATCTAATTTTGATCGGCGTTTCCAAATGGACTAAAAACTTTTTAGTCCATGTTCTCACGGATTTCTAGATAGTATTCTCTTCACATATATCAACCAAAGAAACACATATCAACCAAAGACGTATCATTTTCGGATAGAAAGTATGATACTTTCTGTGCAATTTTTGGAAAGACGTGCAATTTTTGAATAAAAAATCTAATATATCCGTTCATAATCTTTTTGAATTTTTCGCACCAAATAAAAGAACAAATTAATTCAAAAAATCATGTACGACAGCATTTTGGTTCTTTTGATCCGAAAGATTTTGCCTATTTTCACAGGGGGCTGTCGTATGGGACAGAGTAAGTACCATGTAGCGGAAACAACTTAACAACATGTAGTCCAATACTAATAATAATATAGTGGAAACGCACTCTAAATTGTGAACATAAATTTTACTGCGTCTATGGGAGATTGACTGCGTGTATAGGGTTGATAATGGCTGTGATTTGAGTCATTGACGAGGGATTATTTACCCACGCGGGGAATGGGGAGAAATTTGTGCACGAGAAAGATGGATAGGTCCAAAAGTCCAGTGGACATTTATTCATTTGGAATCTTGAAGACAACTCCGAGTCCGGGTTGATGAAGTAGAGATTGGAGTGGAGTGTATTAATTTTGTTTACTGGGTAAATGTAATATAGTCTTGCTATTATCAGTCCACTGGACTGACGATAAGCAAACTAGAAGGCAAGGAAAAAATGTTTTTATTTTTTATTTTTTATACTCTTTAATACATATTCACATACCTATTATTGTTAGCCCATTGGGCTGTTTTTAGAATTTTCCAATATAATAAAGGATGTATGGGAAAGACAAAGGAAAAACATAATGTTCGGTAGGCGGTTGGGAGTAGAAAATGGATTAGGCAGGACTTCTCGAGTTCAGAGGGGCTGGCCTCGTCCTTGAACTGAAAAGGAGGCACCTGAACCGGGTTCTACTTTATTTATCTTTCGTGAGAATTCATTAATTTTGTGGCCTCACCGCACTTTAGTTCATGTAAACAATAATGAAAATTAGTTGAATGAATTTGTGATTATTAGAGGAGGACAAATTAAATTTTTGCGGTGATTTTGCCTCAATCTTTGGAAGAAGCAAGTGGAGCCTTAGTCGTCTTCTTTCGCTCATCTTTAAATCGTGTATCTCCTACCTCTGTGAACTTATCAATACTAGTTTTAAGTAAACTATGATGAAAAGATAAAGCTCTTAGTCCCATACGGCTTTTTTAATGTGATTTATCTCCACGCTATGGCTATATAGTATTAATTGTTTTTTTTTTTTGGTTTGTTTTTTTTATGCTGTTACAGGTGCCATGTGATGGGCTGAAGATGAACGAGGTAAAGGTTTTTGTTTTCTATTTTACTTTTCCTTTTAATATCGATTTCATCTGCCTAATGATGTGGGATTCAATGTTTCCATGTTTCACATGCATTTAAGTGAATAGCCTTTGCAGCTAACAACTGAATGTGTGTTGATGGACAAACGAGTCTCATCACTTATTAAAAGATACTGTTATTTTGATTGTCAACTCCTTCATGTGGCTTATGCGATTGGAGCAACGTCATTATGTAAGAAAGAAACTCGATATTGGCAACTTGTGAAAAGCAGCTGATGATGCAGCCTTCTTGGCTACATTATGTGGTAAAGCCCAGAAGTCTAATTACCGTTTCAATGATAAATGAACTTTCCTTCTAACAAGAAGGTTTAGACTACTTGGCTAAGGTATGGGGGGGGTTGCTATTTTAGTGCTAAAACTTTTTGAGAGCAGCTACTTTGTGCATATATTACCAAATGTGAGGTCTATCTCTAATTCTTCCCCCTCCCATACCTCCATCAATTGGAGACTACATGAGTACTATTATTGTTGTTGTTGTATTGGCTTATGTCTGTTTGACCCCAATAATTTTCTTGATTAGTCATCACGATATGCGGGCAACTGAAATTCAGCAATAATGCTTAGCTTTTTACGTGCCTTTTATTTGTTTGGATACAATGAGAGTGGCATCTCATAAAAGCAGTAAATGATAAGGGATATGCATTTGTATCTGCTATGCATTCATATCCACCAACAAACTCTCTTTCTCTCTATTTTTCTTTTTATAGATTTTTCAGAATGTTTTGTGGTTGGAATAAATTAAGCATTACTATTGTTGCGGGCATTCGGAAAACAGTGAGATATTTCTTTCTCCATTAAACCCTGTTTCCTTCTTCTCTCTCCTACCCCTTGATTGTTACACGTAGTGTTATTTTCAACTGACAATTTTATCAGTATTTTTTACTGTTGTTATGGGAAACTTTATGTCTGATTAGTTCATGATAGTTGTAATTATAAATTTATTGTCGGTATTGTTGCCAGCGCTCACCAAACAATGAAGGAGATTGGAAACCCTGGAAGATATTGACTGCATACACATAAGGAAAATATTAAATATGTAATTGAAATTACCATGAAAAAGTTTGGCTAGATCATAAGATGATTTACTGAAGGTTGATTTTTGGATTTTCAGAAAATAGGATGGGTTACCATCTTTTAAGATGGGACAGGTTTTACCATATGGGTAGCTTGCGCCAAATGCCTTAATAATGATGCAATTGTGTGCGTTTGCATGTAAGTTTATGGGGCAATGATCATTTGAGTTTCTTGGTGCAGTCATATGAAGTGAACTCTAGAGGCGTGGAAATTTTCTCAAAAAGCTGGCTTCCAGGAAACTGTCGTCCCAGAGCAGTGGTTTGTTATTGTCATGGCTACGGAGATACTTGCACATTCTTTGGTGAAGGCATGTAGTTCATATGATGAATTAGAAGTGATATAGTCATAGTGCGAGGTGAATGTATCGTGATAATTTTTTGTGATTGCCTGCAGGAATTGCCAGGAAGTTAGTATCAGCTGGATATGGAGTTATTGGGATGGATTATCCAGGATTTGGTCTATCAGGAGGTCTGCATGGGTATATCACAAGCTTTGATGTCCTGGTTGATGATGTTATTGAGCACTTCTCGAAAATCAGCGGTATAGTGCCTAATAGTGTGTATTTGTCAATGACGTTTTATTGATATTTGTTGTTTAAACCTTTATGATAGTTAGAACAGATTCTTTTAGGGGCACAACTACCATATGAGTAACTATCTAAAAGTACTGTACTTTGTTAATTGGAAGAAACAAGGATGACAATTGTACAAGCCCAACCAGCTAATTCCTTGGAAGCTCTAAGTATAAAAAGATCGAAGGTATTAATTATGTTTCAAAGTTTATGTGTCCTCTTATTGAAGCTAAGATCAGATATTAACTTCACTTTAAAAAAAAAAAAAAAGAAAAAAAACCTTCACTCATCCTTTCAACTTCTACTCATTATATGTTCTTTATATGCTTAGATGAATTTTAGAGAGTCGCCCTTATAAGCTGGAGGTTTTGCAGGGTCAACTGAAAAACATAAAGGAAAGTTGTTGCATAGGGTTCTTTATCCTAAATCTGAAGCTGGTGATGATTGGTTTTTGTTAATTGGTTTAAACGTTTAATGAGGATCAAGGAGTATCCACCATAAAAGTTTGTTCTGGAAAACTTTTTCGAAGGCCTTTCAGTCATACTTTGTCGCCTATATTTGGGAAGACAGACCTTGTATTGTTTCTTTCCAAGCAAATTCATTCTGTTTAGACCCATCAATTGCAAAATGTATGCAGTACTTTCAGAGCATGGGGGTTAAAACTTACAACCATTATTACAACATTGGCATTGATTAGGTTTGATAAACTGAAATGGTTTCTCCTACTATGTTGTCTCCTTTTGTATCCTCATTATTGTCAGCATCCCATGAGTAGTTGAGATTGTTGTACTGTTTTTGACTCTCTCACGTAGTTCAGAGGAGAAGGATTAGGTGACGTGATTACTTTTTGTTCCACTTTTTATTCTGGGGGAGGGAGCTGGATGGGGAGTTAGGCAATGATTTAATGGCTTTATTGTTGGCTCCCCTTCCCCCTTCTTTGATAGCAATGTGCCGTCGCTGCAGAGCTCCCGCCTATAGGATTTAAGACTACTTGCCATGTTTTATCTTGTAACTCTCTCTTGAGATATGTTGTATGGTCGAATCAGCCATGTGTGTGTGTGTGTATATATGTGTGTATATATATATATATTTATTTACATACATATAGTGAGAGAGAGAAAGAGAGAATTAATTGCTGAGATTTGAGCAGAGAGAGAGAGAGAGAGAGAGAATTAATTGCTGAGATTTGAGCACAGAAACTAATGGGTGATTCTCCAAACTTATCCGCGCTAGGCATAGATAGCATCACTATATTTGAAAGGGGCATATTTTTTTATTTAACCTAACTGACTTAAGATCAAACTAACATTTAGCAAAAATACTAGTAAGTTTCATTAGACATTAAGTATGTATAAGACTCTGGGACGCCGATGCTCTTGCACTTGTGATATTTTTAATATTGTTCCCTTCGCGCACTTGCTCTCGCACCTGCACCCGCTCCCTCTTTTTGTGATTTAGCTATTATGAAGAATCTTACCGCGCCCCCACAGTTTATAATTATTGCAGAATGCGGGCTACTCTTGCCACATGCAGTGGATAATACCGTTGGACCCTCCACTAGACTGCATTTAAACTTTGGTGTGGTAACAGAAAGTTGCGCGGCTTTTTTGACAAATGGAAAAACTTGCAAATGAATCTAGAGAGAGGCATACTTCTGAAGCATATGCTTTAATTTTTTAAAGAAAGGGCATAGGATGTAAGCCATAGGACTTTTGATGTGAACTAGTGTTCTTAAGAAAATTCTCTCACTGGAGATGAATGCTGGCTTTGTTATGAGCTGTTGTGTTGTGCACAATATTCTTTCAGCTGTCAGTTTGATAGTGCTTAATTAGAATGGTGGTTTTGATGTGTTGGATGCAGAGAACCCAGAATTTCTGAGTCTCCCAAGATTCCTGTTTGGACAGTCGATGGGTGGAGCAGTAGCTTTGAAGGTCCATCTGAAACAACCCAATGCATGGAATGGAGCCATTCTCGTTGCACCTATGTGCAAAGTATACTTTGAACTTGCTTCTGATATTCAACCGCTATTTCTGGGATTTCAGCAATTTATTAGCTAGAAGCCTTTTGTGTAGATTGCAGATAACGTGGCGCCACCATGGTTATTGGCACAAATTCTTATTGGCGTGGCTAAATTTCTTCCAAGGCAGAAGCTAGTTCCGCAAAAAGATTTAGCTGAGATGGCATTTAAAGAGTTGAATAAGAGAGAAATGGTTTGTTTCTATACATTTTTTTTTCCTCTAATAGATAATTTAGCAAGTCTGGGGTTGGGAAACATATGATAATACGGTGCTGTTATTTTTTTCCTCTCTAACTGCCTCTCACTGTATTTGGTCCTGCATCCTTTGTGCAGCTATTAGTATGGTTTCACTTGCAACTTCTTATGTAATTATGGCTGAAGTATTTTGTTTTCTGAATGCAGACAGCATATAATGTCATTGCTTACAAGGATAAACCACGTTTGCGGACTGCCGTAGAGCTTCTAAGAACAACCCAAGAGATAGAACGTCGATTGGAAGAAGTACGTCACTTCCTACTCTATTTCTCTGTATGAGAGTCTCTGACTGCACTACAAACTACATAATCCAATCCCTCTTTTAGCTCAACTTAGTCTTGCTCAAGCACACAGGCATGCCAGACATACAACATATTCACGTCACAACTAGACTCCTTGCCGATGAAAATTTCACCCAACTCTTTCAGAGTTGATAGACACGCTCCAGCTCCCTCTTTCTGAGCTAGTCGAGCAGGTGTTCGACAGGAAATGTGACTGTCCCCTCAGGGTTTCTGAAGTCTTTGATTTGTAACGCTCACAATCTTACATGAAGTACTTAGTCCCGTAAAACATAATTGTTCTTCTTGGTTTGTTTCAATTTTTTTACTTTTTTCCTCCTAAGTTCTCTCTCTCTCTCTCTCTCTCTCTCTCTCTCTCTCTCTCTCTCTCACACACACACACACACACACACAAGCACCAATACGACACAGACACGCACGCACGTCATTCTCCTAAAAATTTATTTATGGAAACTTTGGTGACACGTTGAATAGCAAAATTTGCAAATAAGAGGAAAATCTAAATGCTATAATATAAGCACATCTTGCTGTAAAAATATCTTGAATATCAACATAGACAAATTTAGTCATGGAAACTTTGATGACACGTTGAAATTTAATCATGGAAATTAGTTGTGGAATATCGGTGTCCAAATGTTCGATGACTCAGACGAATGTTTACGCTATTGAAGGTCTCTCTGCCGCTATTAATTCTGCATGGGGAGGCTGATATTGTGACTGATCCATCAGTGAGCAAGGCTCTGTACGAGAAGGCGAGGAGTTCAGATAAGAAACTTAATTTGTATAAAGATGCTTATCATTCCCTTCTTGAAGGGGAGCCGGATGAGACGATAGCTCAAGTATTCGATGACTGTATTTCTTGGCTTGATGAGCGTTGCAGAAAGACAAATGGAACAAATGGTATTTGACCCGCTGCTGCTATTGTTTTGAGTACCAACCGTGTAAAGGAAAAAATAAGAAAATAAATAAAAGGTCAGAAAAAAAAAAAAGAAGAAGATGGAGACAGTTTGATGGATTTGGATTCAGTTTGTGCATTGCAGCTGAGAACTATGTATACTTGGATGAACAGATATTTATTTTTGGTAATGCGTTCTTCAATTCTTGCTTTTGGGTAATTCAATGAAAATGCATTCATTCATACACATGTTTTTACCATTTTCATGACTAGGGTGATCAAAAGCACAACCAAAAACAAAATCAAATTCCGATTTTTTTTGATTGAATCTGGTGAATACTTTTATTTTTCTGCTAAGCAAATTGCCTAAGCACTTTTATAAATGATGATTTTTCTGGAAACAAAAAGCCACAAGGAAGCAATATGACCAACCTCGTGTGACTTGTGATCCACTTTTTCAACAAAATTCTAGGAAATCCAAATCACTGTAAAAGAGGCTGTTAATTACTTCACTTGTTAGAGATTGTTTCATGGGGTTACTATGAGTGCCTTTCTTGATTTATTAGCAAACAAAAATACTGCAGACAGTCAGACACTGATTAAAGGGAAATGATTTTGTCACTCCCTTTTTTGTTAACGCCACTCCCCTGTAAGGGTGTTTTTGCACCAAAAATATACTTGTAGGGGAGTGACATTAACAAAAAAAGAAGTGGCAAAATCAGCCGCCTGAATAAAGTGCATAGATTGAAATAGATGTGTACAGAATCGTTCAATGTGTGTGGACTTGTGTGGGATTCACCTGCATCTAACGGTTCTAAACAAATTTGTATTTTGAACATGTGGAGTTTTCGTCTGTGTTTATAGCATTGCTTATTAGCAAAATGTTAATAAAAAGTCCAAACCTTCATAAACTGCGGGCAACAAATTGTGTGGAATGTACCATCAAATGGAAACAAATGGTGTGAAGTGCACCATCAAATGCTTAAATTCAACATGAATATACGAGGGAATTGAATTTAGCACTCTACTTTTGTATAAATGCACCTCAAAATTTGTCATGTAATGCTTCAAGTTACATAGCACAATTTTCAAAGTGCATTTGAACTTTTTTTTTGAAGTGTATTTATAAGAAAGGTCTTATTAACCATTGCCCACTACGCAAGGGATAAATGTAACGCCCCGAATTTTGGGTACGTTAATGAGGCATTTATTACATAATAAAGAGAGTTTGGCTCATTATTACATCATAAATACATCAAAAGAAAGGGTACATTCATTCGACAAAGGAGGAACTAAGTCTCCTAACTACTGCTCCGCTTGCTCCTCCATTCCGGCACGCTCCTCAGCTCCGAAAGCCTCTAAGGGAACTGTTCATCTTGATCATCTACAAGGTCTGACACATTATACCGGCGTCGCCACCAATATAATATGCCAGGGTCATTAGAAGGTAACACCGTGAGCTACGAAAGCTCAATAGAGTAAACCCTACCCACTAACCCGTAACTTATGAACAATAGATCGTAATAACAAACAGTAACCATAACACATCCACAATCGATATTTAACTATCGTTGGTGTCCAAGATTTCAGAGTTTCTCCTACGCGACTCGTCGTAGACCGTGTCAACATTTTCCAGTTACAAAACAATCCTTCAAATCATTTGCATTGGCTCCGTACCGCGGATAACCAAGCACACACCCATCCTTTCAAAATCATTTGACATTGGCTCCGTACCGCGGATAACCAAGCCACACACCCAACCTCGGTTCCGCCGCGCCAGGTTCCTGAGTATCCTCACAATGGTTCCAACGCGCCGGGTTCCCATTGGCACACATTTGCATTGGCTCCTCTCCACGGATAACCAAGCTATACCTCACCATGGTTCCACCGCGCCGGGATCCCATGGGAACGCACACACACAACCTCACAATGGTTCCGCTATTCCGGATTCCCATTGGAACATACACATATTACTCTCGAAATGGTCATTATGTAGTTTCTAAAATATCTTTTTCCTCGAAAAACATATTCTCCTTGTCAACTACACCCTAGGTGCCATGTTTCTACTTTTTCGGTTCTCGTGTCTCGTTATCATGCAAAGACTCCGAGCCAGGACTTTCCACATACACAATAACAATCATTCAACAAGATCATCCAACTCTATTCTACATAGCATGCTTGAAACATCTTGAAAGTAAACCATGCATTTCCATCATTTAATAAAAGATAACCTCATCTACGTTTAGAAGTAATGATCAAAGTTACTTCCAAACAATCATACGATTTATACAACACATAAAGTTGAGTGCAAGGTTAAACTACTTTATACTTAGGAAAAGTTAGTAGAGATTAATCTACCTCGATCTGAAACTAGTCGGGGCCGAATAAGCAAGTTGGAAAATTCTACGGGCGGTGAAACGTCCAAATCTGGACCGAACTTTGGATGGCAGTAACTCGGTCAATCTTTGGCCAAATATGCTTTTTCTTGGGTCCAAATCGAAGCTCAAGAAATTCTCTACAACTTTTGTGAAGGAAGTTGATCCTAGAAACCACTCTAAGTAGGAGAAAAATGGTGAAAAAGGAAGTGACAATAAGCTGTCTGGAAATGGAAATCCGAGAATTTCACTGAACTTTGGATGACAATATCTTTGTCATTTCTTCACCGATTGGGGTGGTTCTTGGGTCTAACTTGAAGGTTTCGAAATGCTCTACAACTTTCCCGAAGGAACTTGGTTCTAAAAACTACTCTAAGAAGGAGAAAACTGAGGATTTTCGAAGGGGCAGTAGGCTGCTTGGAAAATCAGAAATGGTTTCTAGAGAGAAGGAAGAGCAAATGCTTGAGGTGTGAGTTGAAATGCTTGAAATGGCTTCCTATTTATAGGCAAACCTTGGCTCTCTCTCCTCTTCTCAATGGCCGGCCCCCCTCTCTCTCTCCTTTCCTCAATTTGACACTTGTCATGAATCTTGGAAGATCAAAGGCAAATCCCTAAGCTTGCATGGCTATTTTGTACCAAGGATTTGATCTTGGGAGACTTGGTGGGCAAGAAGAATATTGGTACAAGATTCTTGGTTAAACAAATCAAGAAAGTACATTGGAGGTTAATGGTGGGTTAGTTACTTAGCTAGGAAGAAAGATACACCAAGGACTAGGAAGATGTAAAAGAACATGGAAGGTACAATCAAATCTTCTTCCTCCCTCTTCTTTTCGTCTCTCTCTCTCTCCCTCTCTCTCTAGCCGAATTCTCTCTCTCTCTCCCCTCTCTCCTCTCTTGCTTTCACATGGTACAAATATATACATATATATATATATATATGCAAGTAAACAATTAAACTAACGGATATTTTTGTACTTAGGATCAAAGGTAGCCTTTAAGGTCTAGATTTTCCCAACAAATTAAGAAATAAGCACATGGTACTTAGGGCATTATTTAAACCTTCCAAGTACTAGAATATAATATACTTAGATCCACAAGTACTTAGGAAGATCAAAAACCCTAATAGAAAATAGTTTAAGGGTACCTTAGGAATCTTAGTACCATGTACCTTTCTAATTAAAATATGGTTATGCTAGACACATGGGTTCAAAGAAAGACTAAATTAATAATCTCCATGGTACTTGAAAGATTCACCCTTTTATCCATTGGGTAAAAATTTTCCTAACTTCTATTATCCAATGGATAATAGTTATTAGGTCACTTTTAATATTAAAATAATCAAAAAGTACTTTAAAGTAATTAACAAGTTTATTTTTTTAATATCCTTAGTACTTTAACCAAGTATACATTTAATATAAACAAATGGGGTTCTATTATCTAATGGATAATAGTTTCCCTAGCAATCTTTGTCCAATAGACAAAGAATAAAACCAAAATAATTAAAAGAAAAAGAATATTCAATTCTTTGTCTAGGGTTTAAAAGGTTCAATGAGGGCAAAATGGTCCATTTGCGGAGACTAGATGACTTCCTAGTTTGGTTACTCCAACCGGATGGTTAGAAGCTAACTAGGCTTGCTAAATAGGCCAAAGCGCAAAGAAATCAATTTAAAGGGCAAAAATGTAATTTTGACAAACCACAAGAGTGTTAAAATAAAATTCAAATATTTAACGAAATTTTTAACGACCAAAAATCAGGGTCGTTACAATAAAAGTCAAACAAGTTAGATTTTTCGAATATCAATACCATTTTAACACATTATCCATCACCCTAAGGACAATGGTTAACATTTTCCTTATGAGAAAGTGAGTTGCAAAAATTATTTGCCATATGTGAATTTGACTAAAACATTAGGATCAAAATAGAACACTAAACAGTTTTTTGGGTAATGGAATCAAGACGTTCTCACATTCTCGTGTGAGTAGTCATATGATAGAGAAATGAGATCCATAATAATTTTATCTGACGATTCGGATAATTTATTTTATAAGTTTCGTTATATTTATCATTCAACAAATTCTCATACTAACGAGACATTGAGAAAGGCTTGGTAAAGTAATATTTGACAAAGGAAATGAAGGACTTTTCGCTGATAAAAAAAATAACTATTCTAAAGTGTAATATGATTATTTTGACAATACTGAATTGCAAGTCAAGTGAGATGCAACCTTATTTTGCCAAACCCATCTTGTTCAAACGGTGTGAGGTGTTGGCCTCTTCAGTGGAGGCGGAGTTTTGAACCCCACGAGGTGCACGTTTGGGGTTTAGGATTTTTGGTGAAGTGGCTAAACATGGAAAAAAAAAAAAGGCAAAAAAAAAAAAAAAAAGAGACGCAAGTTTTTATTTACATTTTTAACTTTACCAAAGTGGATAAACGTGGACATTTGTGAGATTAGAACAGTACCAGTCAACCAAGCGTATGTGCGCCACGTGTATCACAACCATTAAAGTGAGATGCAAGCTTATTACTGTACCAAGAACAGTGGACGTTGACATTTGTGAGAATGGAACGATATAAAGAAAAATATCAAAATACCCTCAATTTTTGACATCAATGTCTAATAGACACCCAAATTTTTTTAAACTTCAAACTTGTATAAGAGAGAGAAGGAAACACCCAAACTACTAAACCAAAGCACTTTTGCTGAAATGTGGTGTAATATTTTTATACATTGAAATTATCTCTTATTATTGTTTAGCTGTGAAAAAATTTAAGGGCCCCATTCATAATTTGATCTAGTGCCCCAAATACATTGAGCTGGTCCTGAACTACCTCGATCTCACTCTACTAGGTAACGAAAAAGGTAGTCCAATTAAGCAAAAACCGTTAGCAATTTGATAGATTGGGCCGACGGGTGATTAATTAACATAGCAATAGTTTAAGAGTAAAATTGAAGTTTACGAAAGTTTGAATATCTAGTAGACATCGAAGTCGGAGATATTTTGAAATTTTTCCCCAATATCAGCCGACCAACCGCATGTTCGCCATTTGTACCACCACCAACGGCTTCTAAAATGAACGGCCAACCAACCGCATTTGCGCCATTTGTACTACCACAAACAGCTTCTAAAATGAACGAACCATTGATTTGACGTCCGTGCAATTTTGTTCACGTTATTTCAACTAATAACTGCCCCTTTGACTGTCTAGATTAGGAAGGGAAAGAAAGGGGAGTAGTCTCTTTATTAGTGAGAGAAAAAAAGAAAGAGGTGTGGTTTCTCACTAACCCATCCAAATACAGATGAGAAATCAAACTCACTCCCATTTCCAATGATATGGAACCCTTCCCTCTTTTCTCCGGCAATGTGGAATTCTCCCCTCTCTTCTCTGGCGACCGCACAACCACTAGTCTGACGACGAAAAGACACTGTCGTAGCCCGCAAGTGCTGCCCGAAGTTAAGCAAGTGAGATCTACTCCCACCCACGCTCCCCACTCACCTCTCTCTTCTCCTTTCTCACGGAATTGAGCCAAAAGTGGCGAGAAATAAAAACAAGCTTTGAGGAGGCTCTTGTCTCCGGCCCTTCCTCACCCTCTCCCGCGCCTTGTGGATCATCCAAATGGAGGAGAGATTGAGTTCTCCCTCCTTCCCCTTTCTTTTCTTCCGAAATGACTCAATCCAAACTAGCGGCAAGAAATAGGGTAATGTTCACCCTTTTTCAGTATTTAAGTGGAGGGTAAACAAAACTTTTTAAATCTCTTGGTGGACCAGACAGAGAGGGAGAGAGAGTTGCCTGCGTACGCCACCGTCGATCCATGTCCTCCTCTCCCGTCGACATCACCGCGTGTCGTGCGGTGTTTGTACTTCCTTCTGCATCACCATTATTATTGCTTTCTCGATTCCCTCATATATTACTCCAACTCAACCGGATGAAGAATCTCTATTGTTGCTACTGCTTTTCATATCTGTTCATTTTGTTAGTTTCCCACCGGAAATGGCCTTCTCTCCTTGCTTTCCTCCTCCCCAATTGTCACTTGAGGTATTGTTTTTCCTCCCCCTCACGTACATGTGTTTGGGTTTATGATGATTTGTGGTTTTCACATGGGTTCGTATACTTTTGATGGAAAAAATTTCCGGGTTCAATGTAGTTCTGATTGATTGGAGTTGGGTTTACGCAGTAGCTAGGTATGTGGCCATTTCTGTTCATTTTCTGGTAGATCTGAGATGGGTGCTTCTGGATTGGTTCTTTCGATTGCTGTGTACGTTATTACTAATACCAGTTGGGTTATGACTGACACTTGTTCTAGGTCAATGCTTTGTATTAGCTTTGAGAAAGTTACCAATTAATTACCACCTTTGTCCCTGATTCATTTTTAAGTGACTCATATCAATTCTTTGCGTTCAACTCGATTGTGCTTTTTCTTTTGATAACCGGATGTCTGGGTCAGCTTGTGCACAAGTCAACTAATTCCAAGGTCCTGAGGTTAATGACCTGGCAAACCCTTCAGTAGCCCCAATATATGGAATGTTTGGCTTCCGTTGGAATTCGAACATCCTCATGGAAGTCAAACACTTATCTGTTTTCTCAAGTCTACTTGGCCAAACCCCTAGGGTTTCAACTCGATTGTACTTGTTCATAGATTTTGTGAACTCATTAGTAACTAAAGGGGGAAAGTGCAATGGGGAATTTCAGTTTAAGTACAAACTATCTTTTCTAGATTGGAATCATTAAAATGTCAATTGAATCATATCCATGTTTATTCCTATTTTTACTTCTCTATGACGATTTACAATAGGTGTCCTGTTAATTGCTTGGTTATAAATTTAGAATTGTCGGTTAGGTTTTTCTCTTTTTAGGGTTACTTGCGGTAATGCAGTCCAAGCCATTGGGTGTCCGCCTAGGGGATAGAGAAATGACTGTTTTTCATTGACCTCTATGGATACTTCTCAAATGATGAAACAATAATTTGGTTGTTTGTGTAATCATGTATACTGAACTATATTTACCATATTTCCAAATACTTTTGCTTGTAGATAAACCGTTCAGTGGTCGTTTCTAGACTGGCCTGCAGCCAAAGATTCACTTTTGCTCTCAAATGTACCAAAGCCGAAATTTATGGCCAAAGAGTTCCTGTAAGGATGTCCAAGCTACTCGGCGACTGGAATTTCATGGTTGGATCAAGAATTAGCATTAGACCAAATGTGCGGATATTCCACCCTTACAGAAGGAGTTGTGTGGTGCGTGCTTCATGTAATTGTTCCTTATACCCCTTATTCTTGAGTATGTGTATTTTGAAAACCAATGAAGCTCATCCAGTTCATATGGTCTGGTTTCTATTGTAGTTGTAACTATGTTAAAGAAAAAAACTGCAAAAGAATTTGATGGATGTGTAAGAGATTGTTGAAAGATTATGCTCAGAAACCCTTGAGTACCCACCTAAGCCACACTTCACAACAAATGAAAGCCTTAAAGTGATTAAAATCATATGAAGAGAAGTAGCAAAATTTGTCACCAGTCTCAAACTTGGGCTATTTTTGAGGGATGAGCTTATTAAAGTTTGCTGTGTTATGAGTCTTATGACTCAAAATTCAGGTGAGCCGAAACCTGGAACTTTTTGATCCCATTGCATTTGGCACCTATATTTCATGTCTTGAAAATTTTATGGACTTCTCTGATTTAGGACCTTTTACATTTGCTAGTTTGAATTTTCCTTTTAGTTGTTCTTCTCAAATACCGGATTCGTTACACAATCTCTAACTGTGACTTGTGGTAGAGTGAAGTCCCAAGAACTGGGAGATTCCTCCCCCACTTTATAGTGACTGACTGTTGGGAGAATGCTAGTTTGGCTGTTTAGGATTTGGATCAGTGGATTATTTTCGACTGAAACCCCAGTAACATTTGGTCTTTGTGCCTTGTGTCTATCATTTTCGACAAAATATTTTAGATCCTTGCTTCCTGATGTACTAGGATAATAGATGCTTTTCACTCTCATACTGTGCTCAGATCTTCCTTTCAGTATTCATTATTTCTGAATACAGCTATCTTTTTTCTCTCCTGCTGCAGGGTTGGCAAGTTCTCAAATTGCCAGTAGTGTTTTAACATTGGGTACAGCAGCAGTTCTTCCATTCTATACCCTCATGGTTCTGGCTCCAAAAGCTGAACTGGTAATGTTTCCTTGCCATTGTGACAACTTCCCTCTAATTTTCGGCAGTTACGTTTCCAGTTGTATATACTATTTTAAGCTCACAATAAGGCTTCCTCCTGGTGTGTTAGCATTTCATTTGAATCTATCAATGTTCAAGCACTATAGTCGTTTTGCTTCTAAATAATTGGGTCCTATAATACTGTATAGTTCTATCCATTGACACGGTATATTGCTTTTCATTATATCTTGAACTATGCCACTTAATGATTTTTTTCATTTCGAATGCAGACCAAGAAGTCTATGGAAAGTGCTATACCTTATATAGTGCTCGGACTTCTGTATGCATATCTCGTGTACTTGTCTTGGACACCTGACACAATACGGCTACTGTTAGGAAGTCAATATTGGCTACCAGAGGTGTGCATTCTACTGCTGTATACAGATTCAGTGTTTTTTTTTTTTTTGATCGGGATTCAGTGTTTATTTCAATCTTTCGTTAAGCTAATGATTATAGTACCCGAATTCGTTGCCTCCTGTGTACTGTTTGCAGCTGTCTGGTATTGCAAAGATGTTCTCCAATGAGATGACCTTAGCTTCTGCATGGATTCACTTGTTAGCTGTTGATCTCTTTGCTGCAAGGTCTCTCTCTCTCTCTCTCTCTCTCTCTCTCTCTCTCTCTCATGTGCATGTGTGTAAACACCCTACTATTTGTGATTAAACAGGCAGGTTTTCCAAGATGGACTGGAGAGCGAAACTGAGACCCGACATTCAGTCTCTCTCTGCATGCTTTGTTGTCCTGTTGGAATCGTTTCTCATGTGCTCACCAAAGCGCTTACCAAAAGTTCCAGAAATTCCTAGCACAATGTGCAATACCAACTTGTACCGAAAAAATGGATCTGTATTACAAGCAACACATTACGAACAGTACTTTTTTCATGAAGATTGATATTCTACAGATTCGTTAGAACTTCACAAGGCACTTGTTCTATTTGCAAGGATGTTTTCTCCGTGATTATTCTTCATTATCACAATGGCCAGCTTTTGCCTCCGTTTGGGTTCAAAATGTCGCAATGTGGTTGAACATGCATTACTTCTTCCTTGAGTTGTACTCCGCACATCCAACAAACCATCGATCTCTTTAAGACTTTAACCAAGCTGATGAGCTCCAACATGTCTTGAGAGAGGTTGAGCCACCAGAATTAATGAAGAAACTAGCATGAATGTTGCAAACCATCGCCCCTCCCCCTCTACGACCTTTCAATCCAGCACTCTCTATGGGCTCTCCGGCTGAAAGCCCCGAATTGGATGGATTACGAAACACACAGCCCGTGCGGTTCTTTCTCCAGGTGGCTGAGAGTTTCTCCTTCTGCCAACAAAACACAACACCCTAGTGTGTGTTCACAATATTTACATTTGTGCACAAAATCAGTGCAGTTAGCAGCTCTCAATGGAAAATTACTCATACAACATAAACTGAGATCCACCATAGTTTCGTATGACTATTTGATTAATTCGTGGAGCTGTGCTACGTGCACAGCAGCTGTGCACAGACCTCTTTTTCTCCCGCCTCGGGTCCCACAAAGATGATCGGAGCCGCTTATTTTGTTCAAAATATGTCGTTTAAGGTCTCTGTTAAAAATGAGTTTCGTTCAATATCGTTAGAGGTGTTAACAAAACACCCCAAATCACTTCAGAATTTAAGCTAATTCTGAAGTGATTTTGGGTGTTTTGTTAATGTCTCTAACGATATCGAACGAAACTCATTTTTATAAAGACCTTAAACGACATATTTTGAACAAAATGAGCGGCTCCGATCATCTTTGTAGGACTCGAGGCGGGAGAAAAAGACGTATGTGCACAGCTGCTGTGCACATAACTTTTCTGATAAAATTATATTTGACCAAAGAAATGAACAGTTAGACTCATTGTCCATTTTTCGTGTACTGAATACAAGATGCCTATATCGAACCAACTTAGTTTTTATTCCTTTCCTAAAAGGGATACAAATTAGAACTTGTGTCAAGTCATGTGAGGTGCAAGCTTCGTAGGTGCTATCAACTCATTTGAATCTAGTTTAGGTAAAGTTTTGTTTAGTCTTTAAAGAAGACTCCGCAAGTAGATGGTAGGATTGATCTTTAGAATAAGTCGAAAGACTTGTAAGCGTATTGTAAAGAACTTATAAAGTTTTGGACCCAAGTTTATCTCTTTTTTTTTTTGGAGGAACTAGCAAGAAATTCTTTAGCATCAATGATTACAACCTACCGTGTTTATTGAATACAACCTACTGTGTTTATTGAATACAACTGTTACAAAATCTATTACATACCGGAGACAAATTACGCATCCAAATCAGCAGATGCAAGTTTATTTGGGAGGAGAAATGCTAAGTGCAAAGAAAATAGGTAAAGAAAAGACCCTTAAAGTGTACATGAACGGCCCAAATGCACTGCACAATGAATCGAGCCATTTATGTATACTTTAAGGGTCTTTTCTTTTTCTATTTTCTTTGTTCATAGCACTCCTTGTCTGAGAGACCAATATCAGCCGACCAAGTAACTGCATGTGCGCCATGTGTACCACCACCAGTGGCTTACATTAAAATGAACGAATCTATACTTTCTCCTTTTCCACCCAATAACCTTTGTCGGGTCGGGATATTTTGGGAAGAGAATTTTTTTAACGGAAGTTTCCGTAAACAGTGATTACGAAGGTTAATTGTGACCGTCCAAGAGTGTTTTTAACGGTCGAAGTTTAAACTAAACTTTTTGTTTTTTGTTTGAGAGTTTTATTCTATCTCTTTTGGGAATTTTCATTCAAAATTCGAGCCAGACCAGAGAGAGTGCCACCTGCCTCCACCACCGTCCCATGTCCTCTCCCGTTGACACGACCATCGTGGCTGTACTTCCTTCTGGATCTCCATTATTGGTTTCTCGATTCCCTTAGGTATTACTCTTTATATATCTCCAGCTCAAGCGGATGAAGAATCTCCATTGTTTTTCAGTTTGTTAGTTTCCTACAGAAAAATGGCATTCTCTCCTTGCTTTTCTCCTTCCCAATCCTCACTGAAGGTATGTTTTTCTACCCTTCCTTACATTTATTCATTCGGGTTTGTGATATTTTATCTTCACATTTGTCCGTACTTTGCCTCGACTACTCTTGTTATGTTGGGAATTTTTTCCCTTGAAATTTCGGATTCAATGTAGTTCTGATTGACTAGAATTGGGTTTTCAAAGTGGTTATTTGGCCATTTCTATTAATTTCTCGTAGATCTAAGACGAGTGCTTTTGTAAGTTCAAACAGAAAAAATGGGTGCTTCTGGATTTGTTCTATCGATTGCAGTGTAATTAGTTATTAATACCAAACCCAAGGGCCCAGTGGTCAAGGCTTGGGAATTAGCGGTTTGCTTCCTCATAAGGTATCAGGTTCGAAACTTCTCACGTTCATATGCTCTGAGTTTAATTGGGCGCCCCACAAGTAGGCAATGGGATTGAGTCCCCATAATTAGTTGAGATTTGCGTACGCTAACCCGGACACTTGAATTATAAAAAAAAAAGTTACTAATACCAGTTGGGTTATCACTAGTTGTGCCTGTATGTAACATTTGTACTAGGTCAATGCCTTTAATTAGCACTGAGATAGAAGCAATTTTAATCACTACCTTGGTCCCTTTTTCGTGACTCAAGCTTACTTGTAAGTTAGCTGTTTGTTCAACTGGTTTGTATTTTTAGCTTACTTGTAAATTTGTGAAATTTCCAGTAACGAAAGAGGGAAAATGAAACGGGGGATTTCACCTGAAGTTTATATACTCTATCAGTTCTTGCCTAGACTGGAATCATTAGAAACTCTATTGGATCCTATGAATGTAGATTCCAATTTTTGCTTCTGTACTAGGAATTTCAATGGGGTGTCCTGATAATTGCTTGTTAGAAAGAGAATATATCGATTAGGTTTTTAGTTTAAAGGGTAACTTGGGGAGACTCAAACTTGAGGCTATTTAGTCGGGGATGCAATCCTTAGTTGCACAGAGCAGGAACGGTGGAGCAGGAAAATACAGAAACTCCCAAGGACCAATGTTGGGAAGCGTGAAAAGAACGTATACATATATTACGAAAATGATTTAGCATATAATGTACACTTTAATAACGCAATCATTTTAGGGAGAAAAAATATGGGCTAAGTCCACCATAAGTGTGAGAAATGGGCTAGTGTTACGATATGTGGTTTTCTTTTTTAGATATCATGACGGGCTAGATATATGAGTTCATTAAAGACCAATCGATAAAGCCGAGTGAGATAATCTCTCTTTTTCTATACAAAGATCATACAAAACATCCCATCTTTGTAAGGAGTGGGCTCCCATCAAGCTTCTTAGTTGGAAGCGCAAGAGCGCGCTCCCAAGTTGGAGTGGCACCATTTTGGAGCTCCGTGCTACTAAGATGCAATCTAAGCCACTGGGTGCCCCCTGTGGCATACAAAAATGACGGTGTAATAATATCTCAAAATGACGAAGCAATAATTGTGTAGTTCATATGCTAGGTAATTAGGTATACCGCATACTAACCTTTATTAACTCATTGTCCAAATGCTTCTACTTGTAGATAAACCGTTCAGGGGTCGTTTGTAGACTGACCTGCAACCAAAGATTCACTTTTGCTCTCAGATGTACCAAAGCTGAAATTTACGGCCAACGTGTTCCGGTAAGGGTGTCCAACGTACTCGGTGACTGGAGTTTCATGGTTGGATCAAGGATTAGCATTAGACCAAACCTGCAGAGATTCCAAGCTTATAGAAGGAGCTGTGTAGTGCGCGCTTCATGTAATTGTTCCCTATATCCCTTATTGTATAGTATGTGTATTTTGAAAGGCAATGATGCTCATTTAGTTCATATGGTCTGGGTTTCTAGTGTAGTTCTAATTATGTTAAATGTTAGTATGTAGAAAAAGCCACTGCAAAAGAATTTGATGCATATATGTAAGAGATTGTTAAAGACTATTCTCATTAACCCGTTGAGTACCCACCTGAGGCACACTTACAACAAATGCAAAGTGATTTAAATCATATGAATAGAAGTAGCAAAAATTGTCACCATTTCAAACTTAGCCTATTTTTTACGGATGAGCTTATTAAAGTTTTCTGTGTTATGACTCAAAATTCAGGCGAGCCGAAACCTGGAACTTTATGATCCCATTGTATTTGGCATCTACTATAATTCATGTCTTGAAACTTTTATACACTTCTCTGATTTAGGATCTTTTACCTTTGCTAGTTTGACATTTCCGTTTAGTTGTAAAATACCGGATTTGTTTTCACAATCTCTGACTGTGACTTGTGGTGGAGTGAAGGCTCAAGAACTGGCAGATTCCTCCCCCACTTGATAGTAACTAAATGTTGGGAGAATGCTAGTTTGGCTGTTTAGGATTCAGATCGGTTGATTATTTTAACCAAAACACCAGTAACGTTGGGTCTTTGTGCCTTGTGTCTTACCATTTTCGAATAAATCTTTTAGATCCTTGCTTCCTGATGTACTAGGAGTCTAGGACTACATATGCTTCTCACTCTCATACAGATCTTCCTTTCAGTATTCATTATTTCTGAATACTAGTATCTGTTTTCTGTCCCGCTGCAGGGTTGCCAAGTTCTCAAATTGCCAGTAGTGTGTTTACGTTGGGAACGGCAGCAGTTCTTCCATTCTATACCCTCATGGTTCTGGCTCCAAAAGCTGAACTGGTAGTGTTTCTTTGCCATTGTGACAACTTCCTTATAATTTTCTGCAGTAATGTTTCCGGTTGTACATATGATTTACGCTCACAACAAGGCTTCCTCCTGGTTCATCAATGTACAAACACTATTCGTTTTGCTTCTTGATAGTTGGGTTCTATAATAGCCTATAATTAATATTCTTATCCATTGACATATAGTTATAGTATATTGCTTTGCATTATATCTCGTACTATGCCACTTGCTGATTTTTTTCACTTTGAATGCAGACCAAGAAGTCTATGGAAAGTAGTATTCCGTACATAGTGCTCGGACTTCTGTATGCATATCTCTTGTACTTGTCTTGGACACCTGACACATTACGGCTAATGTTTGCGAGTAAATATTGGCTGCCAGAGGTGTGCATTCCAGGGCTGTATACAGATTCAGTATGCATTCCATTCTTTCGTTAAGCTAATGATTCTAGTACTCGAATTTGTTCTCTCCTGTGTACTTTTTGCAGCTGTCTGGTATAGCGAAGATGTTCTCCAATGAGATGACGTTAGCTTCTGCATGGATTCACTTGTTAGCTGTTGATCTCTTTGCTGCAAGGTCTCTCTCTCTCTCTCTCTCTCTCTCTCTCTCTCTCTCTCTCTCTTGTGCATGTGTGTAAACACCCTACTATTTGTGATTAAACAGGCAGGTTTTCCATGATGGACTGGAGAGCGAAACTGAGACCCGACATTCAGTCTCTCTCTGCCTGCTTTTTTGTCCTGTTGGAATCGTTTCTCATGTGCTCACCAAAGCGCTAACCAAAAGTTCCAGAAATTCCAAGCACAATGTGCATTAACAACTTGTACCAAAAAGATGGATCTGTATGACAAGCAACACATAAGGAACATTAGGTTTTTCATGAAGATTGATAATCTACAGATTCATTAGAATTTCACAAGGCACTTGTTCTATTTGCAAGGATGTTTTCTCCGTGATTCTTCTTCATTATCACAATGGCCGAGTTTTGTCTCTGTTTGGGTTCAAAATGTTGCAATGTGGTTGAACATACATTACTTCTTCCTTGAGTTGTACTCCGCACTTCCGATAAACCGTCTCTTTAACCAAGCTGATGAGCTCCAACATGTCTTGACAAGTTGAGCCACCAGAATTAATGAAGAAGTTAGCATGAATGTTGGAAACCATCGCCCCTCCCACTCTACGACCTTTCAATCCAGCACTCTCTATGAGCTCTCCGGCTGAAAGCCCCGAATTGGATGGATTACGAAACACAGAGCCCGCGGTTCTTTCTCCAAGTGGCTGAGAGTTTCTCCTTCTGCCAACAAAACACACCACCTAGTGTATTAGATATTTTTTCAATTTCTTTGTTTTTGTTTTGTTTATTGTTTTTCAAGAAAAAAATCAAAACTCCCAAGAACAGCGCCAGCGTTCACAATATTTACGTATCCATTTGTAAAAGGTTTGAAACCATGTTCTCTGTGCTCGTTAAAAGTGGGTTGCATTCAGGAAATCTTCTCTGGGTTTCGCAAACTGAAAAACAGAAAACGAAAGCAAAGCCAAGCAGGTTAGCATTTTATCTCTTGGAACCCTTTTACCTTTCCAGGTGTTCTATTTGCCTTCTCCTTGCCGATTCCGACTGCTTCAACCGGAATGTAACAGCAACAATGGCAGCCAAGTCTTTCATATCTTGAAACGGGGACAACCGATAGCCAAACTTAAGGTCCATCCTGTTCAGTCTCTGTAGTTCTCCTTCAGTTGTGACCATCTCAATGCTATCAACAACATCAGCAGTTTCCTGTAACGTAAAACGAGAACAAGTACCCAATTCACTCCTTTATCCACAAATGGATTCAAATGGTCTGCATGTTTGAGCTCAGAAAAAGAATCACCTGCCCATTTGCTCCAGCATTCATGTAAGCAGCTCCTCCAACAGTTCCAGGGATTCCACCAGCAAATTCAAGCCCTGTCAATCCTTTACTCGAGCACAAGATCCCCAAACGATTGAATCCAAAACCGCTTCCAACTGTAAACGTGTTGGAATCAATCCTCTCCAAGAACTCGATCCGATTCAGAATAACACAACCATCAAAGCCCATATCATCAAAGAGGCAATTTGAGCCTTTTCCCACTATCATGAATCTTATACAGTGCTCTTGACAGTATCTGCGCCATTAGATAACTAATCAGCATGTGTTCATAATTTCCCCGAAAAAACAAGTTAACTACACTTGAACAGATAGTCAGCCTTACAATGTCACCTTACACCCACCCAACGTTAATAAGGCTGAAGGTAATTGCCATTCAAGACGAGCCAGACGTGACGTTTTATAAGAACAAATAACATACCACTATTTTGCATCTTACAACCTCATTAGCACCCTGCACTATGGCCAAAATCATACCCCATCCGTTCCTAACTGATAATTCATTACAAAAAAACCTGCCACTTTCTGACTCACAAAATTAAGAATGATCTTCGATTTCGAGCAAAAAAATTTGGAAAATTATACACAAAAGTGTCACACGTTCCTAACGTGCGGACTTAAGTCAGTAGCCTCATATCAAACCGAGATGGGCGGAAGGATAACAATCATAACATTGTCATGTGCCTTCAACTGCAGGAGTTGACTAAAATTGTACGGGCCAAAGTGAGATTTTGATAAGCTAATGGGGGTACTAAGTGGAATTAAGCAAGAAAACAGAATTCACCTGACGACATAGACAAGTTGAGTTTGACTGGAAACCTGGACGAAATAGTTACAAGGGCCTCCGATGCCCCAAGTGCTGAGTTCGCTCAACAGTTTCCGGCCTCGAACGAACTTCAATCCGTTCGGGCAATGGTTCGATTCTTCGCATTTGACGATGTGGGTGTGACTGCAATGCAAATGGGTGTGTTCTGGAAATCTTAGTTTGATTTGAGGGTATTGGGAGTTAGAAAATGGCGACAATTTGGATTGGGTTTTGGTGAATTGGGAGAGATCGTGGGGTTTGTAAGTGGTGTTGGAATGCCAAGATAAGGCTGGGTTTCCGATCATTCTTTGGGTGTGAATTGCAAAGCTGAAAGGAGGAGTGGGAAGTAGGATCCGGCTTTGAAGCGCTCTCTCTCTCTCTCTCTCTCTCTCTCTCTCTCTCTTCAAAGAAATGCATATACAGAGGAGGAGGGGGAGGAGGAATTGTACGAATGGGGGAAGAATGTGGCGGGACAAGTCAGGAATTTTGAAAGGATCCTCTCGAAGGAAACAGTTATTTGTCCAGTATTGCAATTAATGATTTGGATCTGTTTAAAAAATTCTCACTCGAAGAATTGAATTCTACATGTGAAGAAATTTTGAATAGATCTGAATCATTAATTTTAATTTTGAACAAATCTGAATCATTAATTTTTCCAATGTTATGGTCTTGATTTGGAGAGGATTCGATCCATTTTCTTGTTAGGCGACAAATAAAGTGTGCAAAATTAATTCAAGTTTAAAGCGTCGCGGCATTTATTCAAATGAACCTATGTGAGAGGATCCGATCCGTTTTCTTGTTAGACGACAAATAAAGTGTGAAAAATTAATTTAAGTTTAAAGTGTCGTGGCATTTATAAAATGAACCTATGTGAGTGTATCTAAATTAGCTCATGGATAATCCAATTAAAGTCAAAATAATTATGCCGTAGAGATTGACTCCATACAAGTAACACCTGAAACGTTTCAAACTTAAATCTTACAAAGAAGAAAACAAACTTCTAAGCACAAGCTTGGCCTATTTATTAAGAATGGTAAGAAGAAGACTCAACAAATTCATATCAGATTTTTTTCATTTGTCTCAACGAATTAGAGCTGATTTGGCAAAGATAAGTCACTTGGCTTAATATGGTATTTATTAAGAAAATAATCGCACTTGTTATTTTTATGTCAAATTTTTGTGGATCATTTAATTCGCCTCGACAGGAGGAATCAAAGAATTAAAAATTTATAATCGAACTTCATAATTTTTGTTCATTACAATTTGCATAAATACAAACTACACAAATATGCGAAATAGTAGAAGCCACGCTCCATATACAAGGGTCATGAAAAATATTTCTCCTTCGCGCTTTTCTAACTTATATATATATATATATATATATATATATATAAACGCCTGAAAAAGAGAGAGTAAACTATGGATATAAATAAACAAATTAGTTAGTCAACAAGAAAATCGCAAATAGTCTTCTGTAACTCAAACAACTTGTAAAATTCCATCCCCACCAAAAATAAAATAAAAACTTGTAAAACAAAGAGGTGTTGATAATTGATATGCGATATCCGTCTGTACAAGTACTTTTTCTCTTCCCCCAATCAAAACATCGGCCACGTAAAATGCCATGCACCGACATTTACCGTAATCTCCTACATGCTTCGCTTTCTGTTTGAAATACAGTCAAGAGGGAATCCAGTAACAAAGATTCCACTCGGGCGTCTGAAGAGTTAACTCCAGAACTGGAAAATTCTTTGCGGCCAATTTTTGGTACAAGAAGGAAGAAATCAAAGGAAAGACATTTGCAAGATTTTGTTGCCAAGAAATTGCTTGCAACATGTATAAACCCCAAAATGCCTGTTGCATTGGAAGAGCAAGCAAAAATCAGAAACCAACAACAAAAAAGACGCCCTTAACAAAACGAACCACAAATGCAAGACGATTAGATGTACCTCACACGACAATTGACCAGTTATTGTCAGTCAAAAAATAGAAGTCGATGAAGTTTTATTTAACGGCAAAGAAAATTTCATTATCATAGAAATAGAAGGACGAAATCCTTTCAAGAGGAAAAGCAAATACAATGAGAGAGCTTTGAAGAGTATAATACTCTTCTAGTGTTGCTTCTCGCATTACTTAACCTATCCCTCAACCCGTCAATTTTTTACATAACATTGACAATTTGCCAACTAAACTAGAAGTCAATGGAATCCATCGCTTACCATCGTATCAGTCCCTCTCCCTTAACCGAAATATCATAATGAAAAGAACAGCAGTTTTGTCGCAAGGTATTTGACCAAGTAGGAATGTATTATGGATACTATTTGCATACTATTCTATAGAAATTGAGGCTTTCTCCATCAATTAAGAGTCTTGTTTTGTAAGACCAATTAAGAGTTTATTAAAGATAATTGCATATCATATAGGAAAAGAGTTTGGTCCAAGATCTTTGTAGGATTCATATATATATATATATATATATATATATATATTCCTTGGCCTTCTGTACCATTCTGACCATTCTTATGAGGCCTCTATTTCTGGGAAGTCCGGACATTAATTTTCTTTAGCTTTCCATACCATCATCAAATTTTAGTCTAGTTTCCCACTTTTTTTTAAGGTAGAAATAAACTTCATTCAGGATAGCAAATTTCTGCCCTCACTGCAATCATGCATAGTCATTTTCAAAAGTAAAAACCATTAAAGAGAATTAGAGGCATCAGTCAGGAGTTAAAAACTTACACACATACTTAAGTTGGTAGTGAAGACATCTGAATTTGGTCTCCAAATATCCCTGTTGATGGATCTGAATTCTGCAAAGAATCCTTCCTAACATGCTCCAAAGAAGTTGCTTCATAAATTCCTACAAAATTCACTTGACTTTAGCCATAAGCCAACTGAAGTTAAACAAAAAAGGGTAACAATCTGCAATTGCACCTCGAGACTAGCATATCCAATGCATGTGCAGAACTCCAATCACAATAATTTAAAGCACTCATACACCAGTATTACAGGTAAAAAAGAAGCTTTGCAGAGAAACTAGAAACAATCAAAACTAGAGCATATCAAAGTTATCAACCTTAAACTGCAGGCAATGAAAGAATCTTAGTTCCGCAGATTCAAGAGTGAAAGTTCAAGCAATTACTTGCTGAAAGAAGGATTATACGGAGTAATTTATAACTTTTGTCAATGGATTTCCAGAAAAAGGCGACGAGTCTTTCTTATAGAGTATCTTAAGTCAACTGCAATACTCAATAGGTGGGACACTGCAGTTGTGCAAATAAATCCGGATTCCCAGTTGCAATTTCATAGTTAAATATGCTATTTTATTTTTTTCAGGAAAACTATGGCTAAGTTAGAAAAGCTAAAGCACCTACACTTCCTGACCTAAAACAAAATGTTACGTATCGTACTATTTCATGAGAATTTAGTGTTATGCATTTGCATTGGCATACAGTCAAGGGACATGCGATATCAGATTGAGGTTACACATATTCCTGTGAGATCTAGAAAGTTTAACACCAGACAGATAACTATGAAGGAATAATCTACATACCAAAGCCCAAAAGTATGGAGCAGATAAGAAAGCCCGGTAGGGAAAAATTCATTTTGTACACAATCTCCAGGACAATGATGCATCCTCCAGCAGCCATTAAATGCCTTGGTGAAGAGAAAACCATGTGCAATCTGCCACAAGTAAATATAAAGGAAATTGAAAATCTCCATTCAATCCAGTTTGGTATGTAGGAAGTATTAAACTTTTGGCTGCTCAAGCACTGTCTAGACCAATTGTGGACTACACAGCAGGCGGCACCTCCTTTTTCAAGCAGAATTTCAACAATTTTTTAACCAGGGTTATGAAAACTTTAAAGAAGTATAGTTAGTAGTATCAGAGTTTAGTATCGAAGCTGAAAACAGGTCCCATAAGGTCCAGGATGGAATGTTTAAGTGGGGTCATCTGGTTGAAAATCTATGGTGAATTTGATATAGTTCATTTAATTGTGAGGGAATTTCAAACTATTACCCACCCTTCTGAATTCATCATAGCCAAACTTGGACCGATTTATAGCCTATATGAAGAATCCTCTCACAAAATGTTTGGATGATTCTTTCCAAAGACAAATGGAGAATTTAAAAAGATAAACTAACATGATGACTTTTATGAAGGATAAATAAAATGAGTGGCTCTTGACAGAGCTCAATGGAGGAAACAGATTCATGTAGCCGACCCCAAGTGATTGGGACGTAAGGCTCGGTTTGGTTTGGTTTGGTTTGGTTATGTCCCATCTCCTCGTACGAACCAGTCGCTGTATGAAACACAACAATGTTTTCTGCAAAAATATTTGGAAATTACTGAATCCATTTATCACCAACAATTCTAGAATATAATCAACTTTTACAAGCAAGGAGTGGAACATAATCAAAGGTTGAAATTATTGAGATCATTTGACAAAGTTGAATAGCGGAGTGAGTAAAATGTTAACTTTGCTACACAAGACATCAAGCATGCAAATATGACCAGCATGCAGCCACACACATTCTCATGTAAATATCGACTTGAGAACTATTAACTGGGCATTAGAAAAATCGAAAAGGCTAAAAAAGAATCTAATAAATTGGTCTTCATACCTCTCCTCTGCTATACTGTCAACATAAAATATCAAAACAATTCCAAAGAGACTGGTACTCAAAAGAGCCCAAGCCGAAAATGGCAACTCTATACTGCTATCAGAAGTTGACCCCTGAAGTTCTCAACATGCACAGAAAAAAGAAGAGAGCAAAGAAAAAAGTAAGTCAAATCAGAACGTGGAGAGAGAGAGAGAGAGAGAGAGAGAGAGAGAGAGGATGATATACTACTAGAGTCCTAGTGAAATTTATAAATCGATAAAAGTAGGAAGTCTAAGGGCCAAACTTACTATAATCATGTCCCACATGGCCACAGGAAAGAGAAAACAAGTTGCAGCAGCAATGGTTATGGCATGAAGTCGCCTCTTAAGTTGATTCTGAAATAGAAAAATGCATATATCAGATATTGCACTGGATAATTAGTCGACAGACTCAACCACATAGTACTTGTGGCATGGAATTTTGATCAGCAAAAAATACAGCGTCTTTCTCCAAAAAAACCAATGCACTGTGTAATTGTGTAAAGTTGGATGTGAATACCTTGAGTGAAACACGTCTTGCAATCACCCTTCTCAGCGCAGATAATATTCCAGCTAAGGTGGGAACTATCATTGCATTCATTCCCACAGCTTGCTCTTCCTGAAGGTCCTTAGTATCCGGGTCATCATTAAAGGGTATTTCTCCAGTTAAGTACATTGCAACATTACAAAAGATCTTCTCATTGCTCAGATTAAGAAACAAGGGAAAAGATTAAAGAGAGAAAAAAAAGGAGAAATGATCCAAAAGTAGCTCGGAACAGAATACTTCATGTTAGAAAAGGATATAAAATGGGGAATGTGTGGCCATGGCCCACCCTTGAGATAGGAAGTACAAAGATGCCAACATTGCAATGAGTCCACCCACCTGATCAAAGATGAAGATCACTGAACTATTACAAATTTTATATGATTAAAAGGACATCTCTTCATTTGAATTATCTCCACTGATACAAAGAACCAATGCATTAGATCCCATTTGCAATTCCCATATAATAGTTAAACGTTGGGGCTTTTTGCCTTTTTGGTCCCCATAGTATTAGCGAGCTGCCAATTGCGGCCCCAATGTACACATTTAATCAATTTCGTCCCCAACGTTTCAAATGTGTGCCTAAATGGTCCCTGGCCTTAACGCCTTTTCTTGTTTCCGTCAAAACAGGGGACATTCTTGGTATTTCACACACCCTCATCTTCTTCAAACCCCAAACCCAAACCCTAAGTCAGTTCCTCCGATCAACTCCCACACCCCTAGCCATTTCGGAAGCCAGTACCAAAACAAAGAAACACATCATTTTGGAAGCCCAGTACCAAAACAAGAACAAAGGAACACATCATTTCGGAGTACGTAATGTCGTTTGGAAGATGAGGAAACGATGTAAACTCTTTCCTCTTATTATCCTTTAACGGGTTCACCTGTGGAAATACCCACAAATGGAGAATGAATCTGTTCAAAACAAAAATAAAAAATTAGAAGACAACAATGATTCATGATTTTTCCATTGCATATAGGTTTGTAGTGATTCTGGATCAGCAGGTGGTTTTGGATTTAGCGGAAATGTTCCCCGGCGGATGTCCGGTGGTTTACGATAGAACAAGATGTCGAGGTTCGGGGTAAATGGATTGAAGCCCCGAATTGCTTCTGTTTCAATCTCTGGTATGCATGGGAAGGACCTGAATACAACGAAATTGTCGTAATCGGATCCTATATGACTCTGCCGGGCTACATTTCAACGAATCAAACGAGGGATTACAGAGCATTTTGGAAGAAGGAATGGTGAATTGTAACAAACTCCATCAGAAAACCCGCTTCTCTTACCTCGCAATCGCTGGCCGATTTGGCCACCGGACAAGTCAATAATCCTTTTCACATTGCAGAAGTCGATTTGGCCACCGGAGAAGTGAAAAAGTACATATACGGAGTGTAAAAGAGTTATTTTTTTTTATTACCAGTTCTTCAATGAATACAAACAGAGTTCTGTGGATATCATGTCCAACTTTCCGGTTTCCTCCCCATCTATGCTTTCGTTTTCTCTTGTGTGCAAATCTGAATTATTTCTGTCTCCGAAAGCCAAAATCCTTCGCCTTATTCTCTGCCGTCGATGTCTTCTACAAAGAAGCTTGGGGTAAGCCATAGGCAGGGTTAACAAGAACAGTTCGTTGTGGAATTTCTATTTCCTCAATCGAGGATGGGTGTATTGGTCCAGCTGCTCAGATCGCCTCATGGCGAAGGGAGGTGGTGGAGTTCAATTATGGGTACTTCTGGTTTCTGGGTTCAATTAAGGATAGTGAAATACCAAGAATACCCCCCATTTTGATGGAAAAAAGAAACGGAGTTAGGGCCAGGGACCATTTAGACACATATTTTAAACGTTGGGGATGAAATTGGTTAAATGTGTACATTGGGGACGAAATTGACAACTTGCTAATACTTTGGGGACCAAAGAGGTAAAAAAGCCTTAAAGTTGGAATATGACCACACATTTTGTGCTCCACCAATTCCACATATCTATGAGCGCAAACACTTTTCTTAGTTAAAAAAGCAAACCCAACATAGGTGCACAACTATTTAGGTATTGAGAAACAAAATCACCCACCCAATCAAAATAGTAGATTGAATAAGGAAACTTTATATGCTTAACTCATGTAAAACTTTGTGTTTCCAAACAAAGCAAATGGTTCATAAAAGTGAAGCACAGCAACCTTTTTCCAGACATGGCCCTTTCTTCCATATAACACTGCGGATAACACTCCAAGAACAGCACCCGAGTATTCTGCCATTATAGCCCTGAAATTGAAATCAACACTGTTTGAATATGAAGAAGAAAGAGAATAGATATTATCCATCTTATAAAAGTTCATGATGAACAGATAAACAAAAGGGCACTACAAGAACAAAGCAGAGACCATAAGCACAGCAATCTATAGCTCATTATCCTGGTTAAGAGTATCTGAAGGACTGCGACTAGAACTACAATGTTTTCAAAGGCAATTTTGGGGCTTGCCTAGAGGCTCGTCTCATAGCGAGGCGCAGCAAGAATGCTACTGGGCTTGGATTTTTTAGAAGTTTACCACAAAGGCATTCGCACATCAGTTGGAGGAAAACAGAGTAAAATTTTCACGCCTTTTTCGCCTAGATGACAGGGGCGCCGAACATATCAGCAGAGTCGCCAATATAATCAAGGTGAATTGGCTGATGACGACTAATTTGGTCAGAAGCACTCAGGCAAGTGCATAAGACTTCTGTCGCACACCAAAAGTCCTCTCCCCTGTTTGATTAGCAGTCTACGGTCCTTGGTTGGCATATACATGCAAGCATTAGCCACCCAAATCCAGAGAATGTCAAGGGAACACGACAATTGGAGCCTAGGGAGTGTTTAACATGGAGTATGGACCATATAGTCAGAGTTCCTTGCTTGGACGTCTAATTAAACAGAAGTAGTCCGGGCATCCAACATATGCCATGATTTGGATAAACCAATAAAGAAAGAAAGGCAAGATCTGAAAAGTTCATACATCTCCATTTGTAGAGTTGCCAACCATCGTTTTCAACAATTTGAATGGTAAGATCAGTGAAGGATGCAGGATTCTTCATGCGAGGGGACCAAATCACATTTATTCACAAATTAACAACAAAACATTATTCTTATACAATAATAACAAAATTTTGAGGGGACCTATAGTCATAATTTTTTCAAACAAAACCTAAAATATAGAAGAAATATTGGGATAATTGGGAGTTTTGCAAGGACCGACGCCCCCACTTGCACCCCCCTTAGTCCTCCCCTGTGTAGGATTAAACAGAAAATCTAGGGTTCCAGAATCATCCAATGGCCCCTCACAAATTAATTGGGTGGACTATTGAATTTGGCTTTAAACACTTAACCTAGAGTAAGAACCCATTCCTAATTGTAATGCATTTAAGTTAAACCATCTCAGTGAAACGAAGGCACCAAATCAAATGCCTTTATACAATAGCATTTAGTGGGGGAGAAAGGACAAGCTTAAATCAACATATACAGTATATCTTTCCTACTGTACTATAAGTTCATCTTCCCCAAATGGAAAGGTTTTCAAAGACCGAAAACCATTTCATGGGCTCCAACCACTTCCTCCAGTAAAAAGGCATAGCCTCATGCGACCCTCTCATCCTCTTCAAATGGATACCTCTTGACCAAGCTAATATAATAGGAACATTGACACGGCTCCCACGCAAAATCCAGCTCCTTTGCATAATCACAATGAATAAATAAACAGTCCACCATATCCCTCACTCTTTGGTACATGTAGCGCCACTAAGAAAGTCAACTTTGTTAAACCCCCACCACCTTCCAAAGGCTTCTCCAATTTACACACTCAATATTAAACGTATAAGACCTAATTGCATATCTCTTGACATAAACTTTCCACACCAACCTTTACTACCATTTCCACCCAAACTCACCCACAAAGAATATCTATTATCTAGCAATGCATCCTCAGCCTCTAGGCTCCAATCCAGCACTATACAGATGAAAGACAACTACATATAATCTTCTATTTATGATTATGAAATAGATAAGAGTACATTTTTGTGTGGCACATTAAAATTACTTTTCAGCTTTCTTTGAATCAACACCCCTATTTATGTTCTTATGCCATTTTTTACGAAGTTCAAAGCTTGATATTGTGTACAGTTCCTGACTTCCTATCCTAGAATGTACCAGGGTTCAACAAGGAAATATGTACCAGGGATCAACAAGGAAAAGTTTTACACAAGTTCAATTATTTATCCTTAGATTGCATGATATGGCTTAGTTTGTCCGAGTTTGATTGCCTATTATGGCTTCGCAATGATTGTACTTTTAAAATTACTTTCTCGCAAGTTAATTTCAAATAGGCAGTAAAACAAAAGAAATGAGAGTCACAGGAGCACAATATACTAGATAAATCCAGATTACTAGTTGGAGCTGTTTCACGACAAGATAGTACCTCAAAGGCCCACATGATTTGAGGCCCTTTCCCCACAAAATGAAGTATAAAGCTGTTATGCCACCATTTATTATAGAAGGTACTACCTGAAAAGCAAATGCAGTAGGATAAGAGAAACTGACCAGTGATCGCATTAGCAATCCTTTTTATCATTCATTTCAGCCAGTAAAAGAATATTCCCTGTTTACCTGTGTGTTAGAAAGCGATCTGCCTTTCCAAGGCTTTTGCAAAGCTATAAATATGATTGCTGATGGAACGAGACAACAGAAGATAAAAAGTACAACTGAAGCTCCTGTCTGAGACAAGTAGCGGTACATGGAGTAAACTGACCATATTCTCAAGAAGTTGCCAATAACATGGACTATCTGCAATGGAGTGTGCCTGCAAGGAAAGAAGGTACTCACAGTAAACAACTGAGGGTAGCAAGGGAGGAGTACGTACAAGTGAAAATAGCTATGATTTAGCGTATAATTCTGACAAATTCCCCAGTCTCGTGAATCGTGATAACTCATTCCCAAACTCCAAAATATAGACAATAAAGTGCCTGACTCAACTCAACAAATTAATCCCAATTACTTTGGGGCATACCCTCCAACTGATTGATTCTAATTGTTTTGCGGTGTAGTAATGACCATTTAACAACCACAACATAACAGCATAGTTTTAGTGCAGGAATCATTCTATCGTAAAAACATCTTCACCAACTCAAAACCAAAATGCAAAGCCAGCAGTTGGTTTTCCAATACCAAATGGCTATAACTGGGGAACTTATAAAAATAAAAAAATCACCAAAAGCAGGGCAGGCAACAAAGACAGCTAGTGCATAATAGCACACGAAGTCAGTGTATACAATGAATAACTGGGCAAAAGATAAGGCATGTAACGCATGTTTCATTTTGGCGAGGGCTGGCAGGGTGAAGTCATCAACAAACTACCTACCTAGCTCCCGTCTCATTAGGAAAAAACAAGTTTACTGGAATATTGATGGCTGAGGCATATATGATGAACGGTGAACCCATTAACACTATTACAATCACTCCAGAATCTCATCGAAAAGGGGCCGACTAATTTGCAGTTTTGCACCACTTTGGTGCTTTTATCTGAGATTTTGAGTCTCACCTGTGTTCCATTTCTCTATATGGAAGAGAGAACCTAAACTTCCACTCAGATCAAACTCCACTGAACCATCATAACATCAATAAGCTAGTAGTAGTCGATCATCTTCTAAATCTTCCTTACTTTACTCAAAGGCTAATGAAATACCAGAAACCACAAAACTTCCGAGCAATTAAGTTAGACATCTGAGCAGGTAGCTAACAACTAACTAGTACACAACGGAACACTAAACGGCACTCACAACCACTTGGGCAGCTAACAAAATACGCGGCATCACAAAGGAAACAAATTCGTAAAATGCCAGTGTCCGTTAGGAAAATAAGGCGAGCAAGGTAATTCAGGAAGTCCGTAGGACTTTGGACTCACTTTCTCAACTCCCAAAATGGAAAATCCTAAGACTTCTTAACTTCGATTCGTTCTCAACAGTGTCCAGGAGAGTGCCATGAGGCCCCTGGCCGGCGGCATCAGGGGTTGCACTTACGTGCTAGGACAAATGAGGTCAGTAGTTAAACTCGTCCAAGGTGTTCTATTCTAAAAATACTAACTTCCGCCGATAAACAAAAAAGCAGTTTCCATGAGAGTTGGGTCCTTCAAAATGAATAATAGTTCAAATAATTCCGCAATTCTTTCCAACTTAATCATTGCAGTAAAACCCACAAGTTGTTCACAACTGAATCTTGAAAATACAAAAACCCAAATCAACGCAATCACGCTGCAAGCAATTATCTTTTCTGGAAATCAAAGTAGGGTTAGGGCTAAGATTTATGGGTTTGCATTAACCCACGAAATAAATGAACGAAAATGAGAATTTGTTCACCTGAAAGCAGCGGGGTTGGACGAGCCTCGATCTTCTGAAATCGTTTTAGGGGACATCATCCTTCCAGCTGCCTTGATCTCTACAGCTTCGAATGAAATGCAGCTTCAATAAGCTATCATGCGTGTATATATATTTCGTATCTCAGTAAATCAATGCTGGGTAATTCGTTGCTTTTTCTTCTACTTCAGCAGTTCCCAGACGAAAACGAGAAAGGAACTGTCAATTCCTTGGTCTTTTAATTGGGCTTGGATGCCCGTACTTGGCAGCAAAGTACCAAAGAAGAGCACAAAGCATTAGGACCCTGGCCCATGGGCCTTGTTACCGAGGAATTTTTCAGTGCCGGGTACCACCACGTGGTGCCCCCTCAGTACATTCGAACAGCTTATTTTGGTTTTGTATGGTTCGGATTTAGATAGACAAAAAAGAGAGAGAAAGAGGAGAGAGAGTGTGGCGGTGAGAGGGGAGAGAATGTTTCAATCTGAACAGTTCAATACACTTTTGAATGGCTCGAATGTGCCCGCTCAAACACCACGCAAGCCAAGTGACGTGGTGTCAATTCGACACTAAAAAATTTCTCCTAGTTGCCCAGCTTGACAATTATAGTTAAGCTTAAAAACTTCCAAACTGCGAACTTTTGCATCATGAACGTAAATATTGACTATATAACCATAAACTTTTGCATTATGAACTTTTGTAAAGTCGTGTTACCATTTACACTTTCAAACTTGAGAACTTCCCAACACAAATTTTTCATAATGATTGCAAACTTTGATGCTATGGCTGCAAACTATTGCGAAATCGTGTTCATCATTTATGCTTCAAAACTCTCAACTGTAAACTTTTGCATGCACATTTTGATATTATGGCAGTACACTTTTGCATCATATTTCCGTTTGACCCAAAAAAAAAAAAAAAAGAGTAAACTTTTGCACCTTGGTCGTCAACTTTTAAGAATGCCGAAGTTGATAATTTAAAAAAAACAAAAAAAAAACTCGACCCAGAGGCCAGAGTTGTACTGTAAAAAAACCACGGAATACACAAAGGGGGGTTTACTCAGTGATGCCCATGGCTTTCCTTTGCACTCTCCGTCCAAACTTTCCCTCCACGAGAATGACCATAACGCCCCGCTCTGTCCTCACCAGGGAGTCCAGGATGGGTGTTCAGTACGAGCTGAAGCAAGGGCAGTCCCGTCTTTTCCACAAGCTCCCTTCTGGTTTGGCCATGGAGGTTATCTTTCAGAAGGGTTTTGATCTCAGAAACCCAGATGAGGGAAGAGAGAGATTTGCAAACCCACCGTTAGTATTCATCCATGGAAGTTTTCACGCTGCTTGGTGTTGGGCTGAACACTGGTTGCCTTTCTTTTCGCAAAATGGGTTCGATTGCTATGCACTCAGCTTGTTGGGTCAGGTACTCTCTCTCTCTCTCTCTCTCTTGCAAATTAGTTTGAATAATTTTGAAGGTTAATCAATTTGGGTTATACTTCAGTAATTTATTCGTCGGGTTAAACTTCCGTTTGTGGTATGTAATGTAGGGAATCTATCAAATAATCTTTAAAAAATCTACGGAATATAGCTGTTAACAGTAGCGGATGTAGGATTTGTGTCTAGCAGGGCCGAAACGGATGAGTTTTCATATTGATAATAGAAAGCATATTTCATAAGCCTATGTTGCCACTTGCGAAGTCGGAGGAAGAGATGGGATGGCGTCTATGTGCTAAGCGCCACCGCTTAATTTTACACACACGGCCTAAAAATTATTGGTAAACTTGAAATTTTAGGGGGTTTTCCCACATATAGGAATTTTAAGAAATTGTTTTCACCCAAGGATTTGCAGGGGCCAATCACATAGAACTTTTCAAAATTATCATGGGAAACGTTGTTGTAAAAGTCGGCCGCCTAGTCCCCGTCTAGGTGTGGTCCAACACCTAGATTAGGCAACCAACTAGCCGGCGCTTAGTCCTCACCTAGGCGCCGGCGCTCCTTTTCCGCTCGTCTAGCGCACATCAATTTTTAGAACATTTTGAAAAACCAGTATAATAGGATATTTGGAGTTGTGCAAGAAATCGGCGCCCCCTTGTGTCCGCCACAGGCTGTTAAGACTATTATGCTTGGTTTGGTTTCTTAAAAAATGCTGGGCAATATCAGAAACAAAATTGAACAGCTGCATGTCAGGGTAATACTGAGTGTCTTTGTCTCCATGTTGTGCATATGCATACTAAGTGTCTTTATAGTCCTTGTGAAAGTGTAAAATTTCAATCTCCACATTCACAGTTGTGGATATGTACTTGAAAGAAAACCAGTGCCGGAAGGGGCACAACCGCTGTACAAGAAGGTTTCAATTCCGAAGAAATAAAAAAAAAATCAACTTGAAGAATGAGCTGGCTTATGAAATCGGCAAGAGTGAAAGAGGATTTACATAACAATCCTTCACACCCGAAACGAGAACAATGCAATAGATCCATCTTCAGCTGATTAACTTTTAAAAAAAGCCATCAAAATTTCTTCGTTTCCTCTCTCCATAAGCACCACACGAGGCACAAAAGTGCAATCAACCACACCTTTCGGTCTCTTCTCTTCTTGCAACTATCCTTCCAAGGGAAAAAACAAACATTTTATTGGGAGCATACCTGTGCATTTTGTGCTGATATTGTACAATATGACTTAGAATTCTGTACACTCTATATGTGGACACTTGCCTCCTGGCCGTTTCTTTTTATCATTTCAAATGTGTGCTTGCTTAGATACGGCTGAAGTCTGGTTTCTCCATTTCAGTCTCTCTCTGTCTGTGTGTTTGTGTTTCATTTGCATACTATTCGTAATTATTATCTGGACCTGCATCATCCTTATAAGGTTCATAAATCAAAATTAGAGCGGCATCCCATGATGTCATTGGACCACAAGCACATCTTTAAGTAGTGACAATATTTACTTATAATTTATATCATTTGCATTTCTGGTACTGATTTGGCTTCCTTCATGTCATGATTAGGGTGAAAGTGAGGCGCCTGATGGTCCTGTTGCAGGTTTGCTTGAGGTATGTTAGCACCCCCCTTGGGAAGCAGTTCATTCTACAAGCTTACTTCTGGATATTCTTACAGATAATTTTTCTGATAACCCATCTCTCCAAATCCCACAGTAGACACATGCAGCTGATGTTGCTGATTTCATCAGCAAAGAAATCAGGTTGCCACCAGTTTTACTTGGACATTCATTTGGAGGGCTTATTGTTCAATATTACATCGCAAACATAAGGGGTGAGCAAATTTCAGGTAAAAGTTCAACCTTAGTAATTAGTTCATTACATTTACATGTTTAAGATTGCAGCATGGAAACTTTGAAACTTTTGAAGTGAAGAAGAAGATTCAGGCTCTGTCATTCCAAAGAAACTAAAACATAAAAAGTAGGATTCGTAGGAATGATATTAGTTTATTTGCATGATGCGTATCAGGTTAGAACATAACCTTCTATGAGCAATTGATAAATTAGAGGTTGAAGGTGCATTTGGAGGGCTGATCGTTGCGAATTGCACACATGAAATGTCATTTGAGAATTTAGGGCGTAATTCATGTGCCAGTCTGGCACATATGAAATTGTGAGTGCCAAGACATCAATTTTACCAAGATTTGAGCCCTATGTAGCATTGACATGGACAGATACACGGGATTCTCAAAATGGACATGGACACGGGGAGAGATGCGAGAATTTTTTTTTTTTGTACTCCCTCCGTCCCATAAAGTTTGGCACTTTCACTATTCCAGCCCTATGAAAAAATTAACTATATCTTTTAATATTTTTTTATAAGCAATACGGATCTTGTTTGATAGATTTTAATTTGTTTTATTAAACAAAGTTCAAAAAATTGCCTAAAGCATTATGAATTAAAAGATATATGCATTTTTAAAATGACACGCATTCCTAAAAATGCCAAACTTTATGGGACGAAGGGAGTAACTTTTTTTAGTTATTCAGACATTGATACATACATACATACATACAAATGCGTTATCGAGTGATGATGTAGCCATTGTACACATATTTTATATCACACTTGTGGTCCAATTGTTTAGAAGTTATTGTAATTACCTCTGAAAAGCTCTATAATATGCAAAAAGCCACCTTGTAGTTTCTCTATGCGTGTCCCCTGTGTCTCTGGTGTGTCCCACCACGAAGAATATTGAAATTTAATGGACCCGTCATGTGGTGTATCCCTATAAAGCCGTTGATTTCTCAGTATTAAGTAGTGTATTCTAAGTTTCTCCCTTGTACTCTCCTTATGGTAATTGGATTGATTCCCAGAAATGAGAAGGTTGCACCCAGATCTTGCTGGAGCTGTACTTATTTGCTCTGTGCCCCCTTCCGGAAATAGGTGACTTCCTATATCACATGGCCTCTTCTTTAACATGATGTAGTTGAACTGGCCTAATATGTTCTTCTCCTACTGTGTACAGTGGATTAGTGTGGCGGTATCTCTTCTCCAAGCCTATAGCTGCTTTTAAGGTCTGTCACTATGCTGTATTCGGGAGAGTCATTCCCATTGGATTTCTCACCTTCAAACTTGTTGGAACCTATATGTGAGAGTAAACTGATGGTTTATTTAGTAGTTCCATAAGCAGTGTTTGACTTAACCAACTTTACTCTCTTTATTTTGTTAGCTCCTTGTTCTCAAAAGTATTCACTTCGAATTGGGGGGGATATCTTGATTATCATCCTCCACGTCATTCAATCCATCTATTTTCTGTCTCCATTGGCGGCACAACTTGTATATTAATGTTTTCGGGGTCACAACTGTAACCTTACCCACAGGCAACACTAAGATGCAAAGGTTATAAATGTTTAAACATAGCTGTTCATAAGTTGGGAAAATCCCAGGGAGTTGGCTCCACCTGCCACCCACTGGGATTTGAAAAAGTTCAAGGCTGAAAGTTTGCATGATAAAACATATATATTTTTTTAATTGATCCTGTTAGCATTCTTTTCCTGTGGTCTAGAACGTGAAGTTATGAATGAGATGTGACTGATTTCATATTTTGGGCAGGTGACACGCAGCCTGGCAGCCAAAGCTTTCCAAACTTCCCTGCCTCTTTGTAAGGAAACATTTTTCTCAGCAGAAATGGAGGCTGATCTTGTCGAACGGTTTGTCCACGAAACGTTATTCAATATAGTTGGTCATGGGGAATTAATAACCTATCTTAAGGATTTTGAAGGGGCTTTCTTGTGATTCCCTATGGTGTACCTAGATTTTCCTTCAATCTGTCGAATATTAATTCCATTTTTTTATGGAATTTATATTAGTTCAGTTAATATTTTCTCCTAAATACATTTTCATATTGTCAAAAGTGATCCTGGAACTTCTTCTCTATTTTTTCAGCTATCAAAAGCTAATGAAAGGGAGCTCAAGGATGCCATTGTTTGATCTAAGGAAGCTTAATGCATCGCTCCCAGTTCCCTCGGTGCCGAAATCTTCCATTGAAGTTCTTGTACTTGGTGCAAAGGATGACTTCATAGTGGTAATCCTATAACCAAAAATTCATGTATCCACCTGGTTAACCATGAGATAATTTCTCCCTACTGCTTTAGTTAAGTCTGAAATTACCATTACATAATTTTCCATCAGCTACATCACATTATCTAGTCATAATCCAAGTTGGTGCAAAGCTAACAATGAAGACAAATGGCGCTATTTCTTTTTGTACTTTATGTAAAAAATTCCAGATTTGTCCTTTTTATTCATTTGATGTTCGTCTTTCTCCGCTGCATTTAGGAAAAACTACACGTTGAGATTTATAATGTCAAAGTATAAGGAGAAAAATCTTGGACTTGCAATTATTCAAATTGATCATTTTGGACCAATAACGATATTCTAGTTAGACAAAACTATAATTCTTCTCAAGTGTCACCAGCACATAGTTGCCTGAAGCCATATTGTTTGGAGTCTCTGGACTAATGCTCCTTAATTGGTATCTCTATGGCCTATAGCTAATAGTTCACTATTTGATAGAACATAATGTAACAAAGCAACTGTTGTCTTAGGATGCTGAAGGACTCAATGAAACAGGCAGGTTTTACGGAGTTTTACCGGTCTGTATCGAAGGGGTTGCCCATGACATGATGCTGGATTGTTCGTGGGAAAAGGGTGCAGTGGCAATGTTGTCGTGGCTGCGTGGTTTAAACAGAAAGGAGAAGATATGACTACGGACGATGTTTCCAGCTAAAATATTTCATCGTTGTCCCGGGATTTCCAACTTGCTTCCTCAAATTGCTCATATGTTCCCAAGACAAAATAATTTTTCCTAGGGCTTAAAAGGAGATCCGAGCAGATCTGTGGAAAGTCATATCTTTCGATTCGTAGCTGAATTGCCGGTTGTTAAGTTGTTGCTATAAAACCAGAACACTGTTGCTACTTACTACTGGCCGAGCTGCTGTCTCTGTACTGAACTCCCTTGTTGCTAACTTGGTATGTTATTTCGTTAGATGCCATCTTACAAGTTTTTTCCAAGTTATGGCTTCAGTTTTTAGGCAGTAGTATTGTTTCAGCAGCTACTACTACTTACAGTTTTGAATAAATAACTGTCAAGTTTCTTTCATGCTATGCTCTTTTAGTCAATTTTCTTGTAGGTTGATATGACAAGATAATCTGATAGGTCGTATCCATAATTGATATTAAGGGTACGAAGGAACTCGGCAGTCCTGATTGATCATAGATGTTTCCATACGGATATTGGATACAAAAAGAACCAGGGCAACAGAATTACAGCCCAATGAATATCATTTGTGTTACCCTCTTTCGGAAATTTCTAATTATATTTGCATTTTGCAAAATTATCCCCTTTTCTGTGTTCTTGCAAGAAACCTACACTAGCCTAACCTAAGGGGTAGAGAATGAGACTATACCATGAGACTCGAACCCGGGACACCACCTTTCAGTTGAGCTAGGTTTTGTTGTCAAGAAACTAACCATTGAATTACATTTGTTGTTGTGTCTGCTAACTTAAATTGGTTAGATTTTAGAGGTTATATATTGGGCCCACTTGAATCCTCTCAAATGAGATCATAGAACCCCTAACATCCTCCTCAATCCGAATAATCGAGCCTCCTTCGATGATTGTTATTTGACCTATTCCTGCTACCACCTCATCTAAGTCTGCAATCTTCAATCGTCATATCTTTGTACTAGTGTTAGGCGATGTGCGTTTCGCATGACCGCATGCTCGTTGATGCACTCAATACCTTTACATTACAGTTGGTTGTAGTTCTTTCTGTTGTGCGTTCCTGTGAATTGAACTAATCAATTTGTTGTTAAATTTAGGGGTGTCAAATGGGCGGGTTTGGTTAAAATGGGCAAGTTATAAGTGGGTTGGGTCTTTAATGAGTTATTGACCCATTTAGACCCATTAATTATGAGTTCAATTATCCATACCCAACCCGACCCATTTTTTTAAAATCAAACCCGACCCACCCATTAACCCAATTATCCACCACCACCACCACCACAACGCCGCTGCCACCGCCACCGCCGCCGCCACGCCACCCTCACCACCACACCACCGCCACCGCCACCACGACGACCACCACCGCCGCCACGCCACCCTCACCACCACGACGACCACCACCGCCGCCGCCACCACCACAACCGCTGCCACCACACGGGCTCGGATCATCGGTAATTATGACCTTCATACTTGCAGTTGAGCTTGATTCTGGACAACATTCAAGTCTTTGTTAAAGCTAAACAAATTCAGCAATGGAGAAAAGAAAGCAATTTGTTCTTTCACTGATTTTGAGTTCTGCGATTTACATAGAACCGATTCGAGCTCCAAAAAACAGCTTCAATATGATAATTTAGTCCTACAATTTGCAATTGAACCTTGAAGTCGCCATTACTCAAACTGGACCAAGATTGGAATTAGGATTTGCTCCTAAACGTTGAATTAGGTTTATTCAGCGCTCAAGCTTAAGAAGGGCTTTAATGGCGGAGGCTGCTGGTGTTTTGGAAGTGAAACATCTGGACGAAGGTTATTTTTTAATTTCGAACTCGATCGAACCGCGACTCGGGAGATTTTATGAGTCATGACTTGATGACTCAACGATGATCTGAGCCCGTGTGACAACTCACTTGGGATTTCTTGGTCTAGAGCTAGAGAGAACTTCAATGGTGGTGGTGGCGCGGTGGTTGTGGTGGCGGCGGCATTATGGTGGTGGTGGTGGTAACGGCGGCGGCGGCGGTGGTGGCAACGGTGATGGTGGCGTGGTGGTGAGGGTGGCATGGTGGTGGTGGCGGCAGAGTTGTGATGGTGGTGGCGGCGGTTGTGGTGGTGGTGGTGGCGACTGCGGCGGTGGCCGTCGTGGTGGTGGCAGCGTGGTAGGGGGTAGGCTACATTCATTGGGAATTTGATTAAGGGATGAAAATTTTTCATGGGTTACTTTCATGCCCATTGGGTCATTTAAGTTGACTCAATTGATGCCCAATTAAGACCCAACTAATAATGGGTTAGTTGGGTTTGGATCCATTCTTATCCGATTAATAAATGGGTTGGGTTGGGTTTATTTTTTAGTTGATGGGTCTGGGTTTGTTAATGGGTCTGGGTTCAATTTGCCGGATGGAGGGACCGTGCTGCGCAGCGTGCTGTGCGGGGCGAATTGCAGCCACTCCGGTCTCGGTTTGATGATCGGAAACGTTCATTTCGTAGAGCTCGTTGAGTAGAACAAAGTATATCAAAAATCAGCTCATTCGGATATCATTTAGTGCCTCATCCAAACATTATTATCTTGAAATTATTAAGTGTACCAAAAAACAGTGGATTTTAATCTAGTGTTTCGGATCCATTCGTTTCAAGATAATAATGTTCGGATGAGGCACTTAATGATGTCCGATCAAGCTGATTTTTGGTACATTTATTCTACTCAGCGAGCTCTACGAAGTGAACGTTTCCGATTATCAAACCGAGACCGGAGCGGCAGCGAATCGCCCCGCACAGTATGCTGCGCAGCACGGGCTGCGCAGCACGGTCCCTCAGTCCCAATTTGCCACCCCTAGTGTTAATCAATGAAAGATTCCGAATAAGCATATGGAGAATCCTATTAATTGAATTGTTGACCACAAACTAAACACTGGCAAACCAGAATCACCTTTTCAAGGCTGCATAGTTGCTGATTTAATGAGCTCAAAGTTCAATTAATAGGAGTGACATTAGATTTTTTTTCAGCTTTTACATGGAGAGAGAGAGAGAGAGAGAGAGAGAGAGAGAGCTGTTGCTTCTCGAGAGTGAGGGTAATGAGAGAAATAACATAGGAACGAGGAAGAAGAGAGAGCCACCCGAAAAGGGGTGGAGAGATGAAGTGCTCGAGCTCGAGAGTGAATCTGCAGTGGCAGAGCTGAGAATTTTATTCAGAGAAGCACCTTTTTACGATAAACTTAGGGCTAAATATATTCGCAATAAAATATAATAAAGAAATATTTAAGCACAGAAAAGCTTGTAAACATAAGCACAAAAGTCTAAAGATTTGTTGTTGAATTTTTTTACAATTGAGTCCAACAAGTTTTCGTCTTTTGAAAGTTCTGAATGATTGCCTTCATGCTTCTTTGGTAATTCCAATAAAAACAAGCCATTGTTCAACCATTGATCATTCATTTGGTTCCGCAATTGATTGCTACGTATGCCACTGAACCTTTTTTTTTTTTCGTGTTGTGTGTTTTGTTCATCTTTTCTAAATTTTTGTTTCATTTTCCTGATATTTTTTTAATTAATCATCCAACAAGACAAGAGAAGTCTAAAATGTAAAAACTATGACCAAAAGCAAAAAAAAAAAAGTTAACTAAAAACAAAAAAAATATCATACAATTATCCTTTTTGTCTAAAGCGTAGTCTTATATGAGCTTTTTTTTAACATTGGTCCATATTCTTGTACTTTCCGATTCCGCTGCGAGACGAATAATTACTCCTAAAAATTACTGTATAACAAAAAATTAAATAAAAAGTTATGAAAAATAAAAAATACTGAAAAAATTTGTGAAAAAAAAACTTAATAAGAAGAGTCAAAAAGTTCTAAAAATGTTTTTAACAGGTATTAATTATCAAAACAACTCATTGACCGTTATTTTCCCAAAAGTTATTAACATCATCGGCATACATGACGGCCTGATAAGGATCTGGTTTAAAGCATGACAATACAGCCCAATTTAATTGCGCCAAGGCCCAGTATGAACGATATCCAGCCCATTTCAACATGCTCCCCTCGAAATCCAATCCCAGCCGTCCAAACTAGGGCAACCCCATCCTACCCACTCTCGCCTCATTTTTAAACCCTACTTCCATCCCACCTTTCACTCCCCTCTGAGACCTCTGCAGCCGAGAGCCGAAGCAAAGGCAGCGTTAGCTTCCCGTCTCAAAGGTGTGTCTCCAACCAAATGGGTCGTCTTATTTTTCGTGCTTCTCAACTGGGTTCTCTTTAGTTTCCTCTGTGGTCGATTCGTTCTGGATCTTTCGATGAATCCTTTCGTTTCGGCTTTCTCGGCCTCAAATTGTGTTCTTTTTGTCTAATATCGAAACTTCTACTGTTGAATCTGTGAGCTGGAACTATGTTAAATGTAGATTTAATTGAAATGTTTTAGTTTGTGGCTCCTATATGGGTCGTTGTCAAATGCTTCTCACATGCGTTGTTAAGCACTTTTGTTGGTTTTAGCAATTTGGATATCAAATTACTACGATGGGTGGTTTTAAGCTGATTTTGTGATGTCAAATTGAATCACCATGCAGCTCATTTTGTCCATGCGTCTAAGTTTTGGAGTGGTCTTTTTGTGTGGATGGATTTGAAATTATCTAGAAAACTAGAGATGTTACAGAAAGTAGGAATTAAAGTAGATGTTATTGTAGATTTAATAGAAGAGTATTAGTATGTGGCTTCTATATGGGACGTTGTCAAATGCGTAGTTCATGCGCGGTAAAATGTTTTTGGTGGAACTAGGAATTTGGAAAATGTGTAGACACATGTTTGTATCTATGCATAAGCTCATTTTGTTCTGGGACATATCAAATTGAATCACCATGTAGCTTTTTGTCCATGCCTCTTTAAGTTTTGGAGTGGTCATTTTGTGCGGATGGATGTGAGACTCTCATGGAAATTAGAGTTGTTACAGAAGATAAGAATTATTCTAGATGTATTTTTTTTTTGTCAGTCCTTTACTCTTGCTTGTGCTGATAGGCGCATTCTATTTATTGACTGGTTGTGGTACATTTGAAAGAGCATCTCGCAACGATTGGAAGGGGTTAGTTATGATAGTGAGGATAGTACGACCATGATTATTGGGATTCCATAGATTTTCAGCTGCCACTTTTGATCTGTTCCCTGTGTGAATTGGTTGACTCCTTTAAGTTGGTTTTTTCACCCCGTGTATAAACTATGAAGTTACTTGGTGATCTGCTATGGAATGAAATATAGTTGCCAACTCCCTCCAAATTGCAGACCAAATGGCTTGGAAAAAACTAAAAGAAAAACTCTGGAATTTAGCCTGACTGTAAATGCACGAGACATATGGCTGACAGGTTAATGTGGTTTACGTCAAAGCTGGTCCCTGTATATTCGTCCCCTTTGCTAAATGATATAAGATAGTACTGTATGATGTGTAATGTATGGTCTTACACGAGTTCAATTTTGTTCACCCTCTTTGTTAAGGATGGTGAACAAATGGTGTATGTCTCACCATTTCAATACACTTTTTGATAAGAATGACATCACTTTGTGGTGGGATCCACACCATTTCAACCAATAGGAAGGAGGGTCAACAAAATTAAATTCATCTTAAACTGCCCCGAATGCCTGTACTTGTAAGCTTAATTGCTATCATTTTTTTCATGTTATCTAAAGGAATAGTTATCTCCTTGTTTGAGATCATTCAACATTTTAAGGCTTTGCATTAGTAATTTATGTAAGTACTCAATTTCAGTTTTCTTTTGAACCGAGTGATTTTTCTGCATCATGGGCTATGTGAAATTGATAGCTGTCCGCGTCACTCTGCGAGACTTTAGGTCACCTTCCCCATAGATAGTCTTAATTTTCAGCCTCCCTGAAATCCCGCTCTCAGATTTCTATTAAAACAAGGAAACAAAATATCTGTTTGAACTTTCAGTTTCAATTCTGCAAGACCTTCCATGGGGAAATTTAGAGATTAGGTATTGCAGCTATTAGAAAAAAACCACTCTCCGTCTAGGCACCCTTGTTTGCTGGTGCTGTGGCTGAGGCTTAATATGCATATATCTTGGTGAAAGAACCTTGAACATGTTTGAAGTGTACAATTCTTGTCCACAATCAAAATTGTGGATTGTATTCTTGTGGTTAGTTTCTCAAGTACTTTGTTTTTAGGTTGATTTCTAATTCTATCTAACTTGTTAATTTAAGACCTCTCAAGATGTACACTTCGAGGAAGAAGATCCACAAGGACAAGGATGCGGAACCCACTGAATTTGAGGAGACAGTTGCTCAGGTCATTATTGCTGTTTTGTTCTGGAAATTTACTGCCTTGCTCCTTAAGTCTACAGCTATGCGGCAGCATATTCTGATGATTAAAATCCTTTATCTATTTTCAGGCCTTATTTGATCTGGAGAATACAAACCAGGAGCTTAAAAGTGATTTGAAAGACCTTTACATCAATTCAGCAGCGTAAGAGTCTAGCATTTGCTTGTATGTTAACATCTTCAGTCCTCAGTTTTGAAGAACACAAATTCTCTCTTCGCAGTCAGATTGATGTGGCTGGAAATCGCAAAGCTGTTGTGATCCACGTTCCTTATAGATTGAGGAAAGCTTTCCGCAAGATTCATCTTAGGCTAGTCAGAGAGCTTGAGAAAAAGTTCAGTGGGAAGGTAAGCTTTATGTTGCTCAATTTCAGTTCTGCATTTCTTAATGTGAAACTAAATAGTCAAATCGGTTTCACAATTCGTAATGATTACGTAATGACCTTCAGTGATGTCTCATTTATATGTTGTGTGATTTGCGATGTTCACAGTAAAGACTAATGCTGTTTTTGGTTGTGGCTGACCATCAAAATGGAGTTCGAAAACCTTTCATTCCAACTCCCAAGTGTAGTAGTGTTGTGGAAGGCTGATTTATGGAGAAAATACATGAACGATTACCAGACTTGGAATTACATTTGTCATTGCCTGATGGAAAGTTAGCCAACATATCGTTCTAGTGTATCTTATTTCAATTTCCTCCAAGCGGGGAGTATCCGTTTATTTTCTCCTAGTAGTTTGCTTTGGAAAATCTTATTTATATTCTCGGGAATTTTCTAATGTAAGAATTTAAAACAATCAGGTCAAGATGGTTTGTTGTATTTCTTACCAAATAAGATCGGTAATTTATGTGGGTAATCCATCTTACTTTACTGTGTTTGTGGCAACTGGCAAGTCTTTGAAGATAGAGTTCGAAACTGTGTTATTTCTGCTATTGATATCAACTGACAAGCACTTGTCTTCCCCCTTTAATAATAGAGACCAAGGGTTCTTCTTTTCCAGGCTTGAGACTCGTACTGTGTTCAGGCTGCAGCTTTTCCTTCCCCTATTCCCCTGCATAATGATTGTGTGAAAAATAAACTGTAATTATAGTAATCCTAGTTCTACATCAATGTTTCGCAGATATTTAATTTACTACCAACATTTTTTCAGGATGTCGTTGTCATTGCCACCCGAAGAATAATGCGGCCACCAAAGAAGGGTTCTGCTGCTCAGAGACCCCGCTCCCGCACTCTTACATCTGTCCATGAAGGCATGCTTGAGGATGTGGTTTATCCTGCTGAGATTGTTGGAAAGCGCATTAGATACAGAATTGATGGGTCCAAGATAATCAAGGTAATTTGCGAGCAGAACATGACATGGTGAAAGGCTAGATGAATAAATGCCCTTTTCCAAGAACATTGTATGATCTTAAGATCATCTAATACGAATTCTGTTCTTTACCTCTATTCTCTTCTCGGTCTCCATTTCAAATCCCTTTTCAAATCCATGATCCAAAACATTCCAAGATTTTTTCATTCCACAAGGTATTTTTAGATGGTTTTATTAGTTTCTGGATTGCTTTTGTGACAGATATACTTGGATCCCAAGGCACGCAATGATACTGAGTACAAGCTGGAGACGTTTTCTGGAGTGTACCGTAAGCTTTCTGGAAAAGATGTCGTCTTTGAGTACCCAATCACAGAGGCTTAGGATCTGCTGTTAAAATTAGCCTTCATGTCAGTACTTGGAAATTTTGATTTAGAGATGGATTGCTAAGTCTTTGCTTTATGCAGCAGGAAACTTCATTAGAATGTTTCTTCATCATGCTTTATGTTTGAATTTTGGAAAAAAGGTGTTAGGACTCGAATGCTTCTATGAGAAGTAAAGTTTGCTCTTCCTCCCTGCATTGAGATTTTATTCAGATTTTGTTCTGTCTATTCTGGTACCAGTCTTCCGTGGCGATATAGTGACCAGTTTTCAAACTTTCCTGCTGCACTTCCAGTTTTTGCTGTCCATAGCCTTCAGACGCCGGGGTCTTGCTGTCTCCAAGGGGCTGCGGGGACAGCAGTGCCCCTCATGGGTAATAAGTAGAGAGATAGAGTATATAGATGGAGAAATGAGTAATAATTGAAGACAATCTTATTTGGGACCGTGCATTGAGAGAGAAGTTAGTTTTAGAGGGGCTCTAAACTGAACACGGTTTCACCCACAAACTCAATACCAATCCTCAAGTATGTTTGGCCACTATCTAAGGCATGTACTCGGCGAAAAAAGCTTCTGTCAATCTCGGGGAAGCCTAGCATTCCATCATTCTATGATGCCCTTGTGGTTTGCTCGCATTTAGTTCATGGCATAAAGGACTATGCTTAAATAGGAGAATTCTATGAGTCTCCCCGTCCTATCTTTATCTTGAATGTAGTGAGCCTTCTTCAATTTTTGACTTCTTTGTGTTTTCCGACTTCTTTTCGTTTAAAGAAATTGACATCTTTTATTGGTAAGACAAGGAAACTTCTCCCTGTATGGGCCTTCATATTTCTCGATTTTTGTTTCATCCTAAGGTCACTCTAGTTGGTTTTTAACAACTACAATGGAGTTGGGTAGAATGGGGAAAGCACCCTTCATATTTTCAACTTGTAACGTGTAATCTTTGAAATGCATTTGCAAGGATAGTTTGTTGTAAAATGATATTAGCACTCTAAAAAATAAAGGAAAGTGCCTTTAGAATTTCACTGATGTTGGAATGCCTATATTTTTGAATTGCCAAATATCATTTTTCTTAAGGAAATCACCCTTGTTTAAATAGTGATCCATTTTGCAATCCTCTGTATCAACATTGGAAATGGGCTCCCCAAGGAAAGGTCTTGTTCCATGGTAATCATCCCACCAGCCCCAAATACCAGCATTTCTGCCATTTCACATATGATCCATAAATTCTCTCTTTTGCCAAAAGAAGAGCAGAAGTACGCAAAAGAGCGTTAAAACAAATGACAATTTGCATCTTGCAAATACAAATACAATCGTAAAACAAATGACATTTATTTTTGGCATTGCATAACTAAAACAAATGACAATTTGCATCTAGCAAATACAATCGTAAAATGAACTATGTAACAAAACTAAAATGTCCAATCTTAGTAAACCTGCCTACATGTCCCTTCACCAACTGCAATTTCACTATTTCTAAAGCTTCTACTTTGCGTGCTTATTGAGGCATCTACATGCGAGCGAGTAGAATTGCATAAACGTACAGTATAACAGGCTATAGAGGTAATACCAAAAGCGTTCATAATAAAACCACACAGTGCTTCGTGTGAAAGATTCTGGTGCATTCCAACTAAGAAGAGGCCTCAAAGAACCTGCTGTTCACACCGGCTCTGTACATATGTAATCCAGATTCAGATGCTGTTCTCAAATGTATACGAGTATTTGCAGACACGAATAGAACATTGCCCTCCACAACTACATCTTCAAAGGGTGCTGCATAGATCGTTCCCTCTCCCTCTATGACCACAAAAACAGAGGGGCCAGGGACTGCTGGAAAAACAGCCGATGCCCCCTGGGGAAGAATGCAGAGATCAACTTCAAATTCATCGAAAGGAGGGCGGTACCTTTTTGTGTACGGATTTAAGGAGACTCCTTGCACAATTTTGGGAAAGCCCTGCAACAGAGATCTAGATGTAAACCATATGAAAGATTGACCCAAGATACTCGATAGTATCTTTGAGACTGGTGAAGTGAACCTTAACATGTAAACGAAAAATGTCACACGATTTACACTGAGCGCCAACAGAATTGAGATGTAATATTTGCCTGGTCCAGTCTAGAAAATGCAAGAGTGAGGAGATGTATTTCATTTCCTCCATTGCTTCAAGATAACAATTAATGACACAGAGGTTGCAATCGTCCACCATAGAGGCACAATGTTTATTTTTCCAGAGGCGTATAGAAGTGTATTTGAGAAGCTTCATAGGTAATATGGCAGGGACAAGTGAAAATATACATAACAATTTCTAGAACAAAACAAAAGGGAAATAAATTTCTAGTTTAGAAAATATAGAAAAGAAGAAAGAAGAAGAACCTTATCATAGTATGGAGTACGGTCTGTTTATGAACTATACCAAGAGGTGCAATTTACAAATCTTATGTCTCCTGTCCGCAAAATATGGAAGTGGAAAAAAAGAATGGATATCGGGAAATATAGGCTTCATTCAGGTAGCTAGTTTGGAGGTTGATTTTACTTCTTTATGCTTAAAACTGATTCTAGAATATATTGACGAGGCAGGCTTTCTCACTCAATTTGGCATGGCATCTAGTATCTGGAATCTTCCAAAGAAAAAGATAATATGATGGATTTTATCAACCATAGGCCTCATGGATAAAATAAGTTGGGGTAGAGTGCTATAATATATAGTGAAAAACGAAAACTGAACAAGAACAACCAAACAAGCAGAGTATTTTCCAAACATTTCAAAACTATCTTCACCTGTTTGTATGTGAGCATGGAACACAGAATCTGGACATCCCGGTTCTTTGGAGTTAGGCCAGCACGCACAACATTGTCTGAAGTTGCCATGCATTCAATACACTCTCCACGCAAGTAGGCATGAAGTTCATTTGCGCCTATACACAATGCTTCACCTGGATTAAGTTTAACATAGTTAAAGAGGAAGGCTGCTAGGACACCCACATCGGCTGGATACTGCTTTTCTAGCTGCAGAACCAGCTGTTCCTTATCTGTCAACTGCCTTATCTGATTCAAAGTGTAAAACACAAGTTTTTAGTGAAAAATATTGCAATGCTAACAATAGGAAAGGGAGAGAAATGGTAGAATCAAAAGGACAATCTTTAGTGATTTTCAAAAGGAGAAAATGCTTCCTAAAGTTAGTCAGATGGCCATATGTTCATTGAATGAAAAGAGGAAAGCAGAAGAATCATAATCATCCCCAACATTAATATCTTCTGTACACAAATAACAGAATATCGATGAAACAAAGGAGGATAAGGACAGGGTTCCAAACTTGCCATGCTGAGGCGACTTTTCAATTTAGATATTGCTTTGGAAATCACTTCATTGCTAGCAGACATGAGTTGGGTGAATATAGACCGCAGAACTGCTTTTAACTTTTCCTCTCCAGCTCGGCAACTGAAGTCTAACACTTGGTTTGCATAATCATTGCCAACCACTTCAGCAATCTCGGGAACATTTTGAAGAACACCCTTAAACTCCTGAATCCAGTAATAGGTAAAGCTGATCAATCTCACAAGGTGTCCATGTATGCGCACGCACATATTATTATTCAACAAACTCATATTTAAGATTAGTTCCCCTGCAAGTTCTAGATCTACATGGATAAATGGGATATTTACCTTGAACTGTGGTTGCTATGTTCACAATCCAGGGAGGACATACAACGAAGTAGCAGCTATATTACTCTAAGTCGTTATCCAATTAAAAATATTTACACCACATTCCAGTAAAAATCATAGAGGGGTCTCTTCAAAACATCCACCAGGACCTGAACATGCACATTTAAGCACTGGCAATACCTCATCTTCTTCCCGAGGCTTACCTGGTCAGAATGACCTAAATGGCTCAAAAACTTCAGTTTTTTTGTTAGCGATAAAGAATAAAACACAAGATAGGTCTCAGCTTGCAATCTTGATATCCTTTTGGACTTTAGTTGCTTAAGAAAGGTCTCAAGAGAAGAATTCGTTCTCTACCTTATCACAAGAGTACTAGTTTTGAGACATTTGACAAGAAACAATAGAAGCACCCAACACCCAACTTTACTGCTCATATGTAAGATTAAATGCAAAAAATAACAGTTTTTCTCCACTAGAAGTATCACCATCCGTTGATGTCCAGTTTTATTATTTAATTGAAACAGCAAAAGAAATCCCGGGAGCAAATATTCCTCTGCAATCAGAAACATTCTTCAACCAGCAAATGCAAACTGTGTCAGCGTTTTTTCAATTTTCTTAGTCTACATTTTACAACTGCATTATCTCCTTGCTTAACTGATGATTGCCAGTCCAAAATAAGAGCACCACAAAGGTCTTTATATCCGTAAAGCATACTGGGTATATAAAGAGACTGGCTGACAAAAACAGGTCTTCCCTAACACATATCATTAGTCTTTGTTTTTACTCTATGACAGTTATATTTTTCTGCCGCTGTAGTTGATTAAAGTATATTTTACTGAATCCATGATCATTATCTTTTCATTAGTCGCGCCATCAAAATGCCAACTTAAATTTCAAACATACTTTAATCAACTGAATGCAAAATCCAAAAGCCCATGCAACAAAGAATAGGCAATGTCAATCAAGTGCGTTACAATCTAGGGACAAACATGTTACCTCGAGACTGATAAATCCACAGAGGGCCTCAAACTCTGTTAGAGCCAAAGCCATTTCAGGCTTATGATTACCATCCTTAAATACATCAGGCCGTGCCTTATGCAAAACACCAGCCAATTCCTTATTCGGATGTGCCTGTATCGACAACGGCTTCGCAACTGAAAGTACCTAACACAAACCAAAGAATCGGGAAAAAACTCTTCAATCTGGTGAAATATTTCTCAGACGGGAGATTGGATTAAAAATAGTGGGATGTCATTTCCAGCATTTGAATACAACAAATTGGTAGAGAGAGGGATTACATATTCTTTCAACAACCAGTCTTACACAATAATATATACAATACTATAGAAATGTGGTACAGCTAGTCCCATCACTATCAAACCAGTAGGATTGCTCTGCTAGGGGCATAGTTGATAGGGATTATTTGGGGTGGGATTGGGTTTTCCCAATATACCAGTTAATCTGTGGTTGAGCTGGCAATCTAGGAGTAGGGACCATTTTATACAACTCCAGCCTCTTTATCTCCATATATAAGGGAGTTGGGCTTAAGTGGGACGTGAATATTTTACAGAAAAATCGCATTGTATTCACATTTTTTATCGCCGACAATTGCAGTCCCAAGAGGTGTTTGCAAGCAAGAGGGTGGTTGGCAATGCCGGCTTATGAGAAAGGCGATGGAAGCACGGGCTTCGGGCATATACATATATATATATATATATATAATGTTCGTATATATGGCCTAAAAACTTTTTGTATAAGTCTCTCTTTACACAAAATAGACCCAATTGAAATTAAGGAGTCACAAAATAAGCCCAACAGTGGAATTACTAATTTTTGTTGAAACACTTATTATCAACTCTCATGACTCATTACGGCATTATGTACCCTGAGAAACACTAGAGCCAATAAATAAAAAAAAACGCTTGACGTCTGACAACTCGAAGGGAAAGGACACAACGTCCAACGAACCGTGGACAGGAATAGCATACCTTGAGGGGGATTGGATCCGATCAATTTAACTTCAGACCAGTTTGGTCCATTTAGTGCATCCGAGCTGTCCAAAATTTGGACGGCTCAGATTTAAAGGGGTGTTTTTGTTTTTTTTTTAAAAAAACACTCCTTGAAATCTGAGCCGGATGCACTAAATGGACCAAACTGTTCCGAGACAAATTGAGGGGATCTGATCCCACCTTGAGGATCCTCTTTTTCCACCTCCAACTCTCTACCTCTATCAAGTAAGTTTTTTTTATTAAATGGATTGGCTATATATATATATATTGTCTATTGAGAAGGAATCGGTGAAGCCGTTTGACTATGGAGACCGCAAAAAATGTTAGAAGACTAATTTTTAAATGATGAATTTTGCGATATTGTAATTGTCATATTTTTGGGATAACTATATGCATATATTTTGTAAAGGTAAATGTTTTGTAATGTTTTATTTATTTATTTATGAAACTCTTTATAAACCAACTTTTGTATAGAAAATATAAGGAGGCCTCGTTTAAGAGGCTCGCTTTCATCTTTCAAGCCGGCCCTGGTGGTTGGCCGCTTCATTTTTTGTATTATAGATTTCCCATTTGCACATTTTGGATGTTTGGGTCATTTTGCCAAAATGCATAATAAAAAATGAGCTGGATTGCTGGAGAACGCAGAATCCAAATATCACCTCCGGCGAACATTTGAATACTCAATACAACTTAAATTACATAATATCTTTCTGTAAAATCTATCATGCACTTTGTTATTCAAAACACTATTACAGATTCTGATTATAATCCAAAAACGCGTAATCTATAGTTCAAAATCTAACAAATAACTGGCTCTCAAACACCGTTTTAAAAATCATACTTCCAAATACAACTCTATTCTTAAATATATTCTTCATAATCTATTCTGATTATCCTAAAAAAAATCTAGAATTTACAATCTAAAATTCAAAATAAAAATTTTGCTCCCAAACACCCCCTGATAATCCCAGGACACTATCGAGAAGACATTCAATGCCCTTGGGCAAGGTTGAGAACAAATCTTAACCACACATTGGTGTGAGGTCCATTTCCAAGCGTGTAGACCCCGCACTAATTGTGGTCTAAATTTGTGCTCAACCTTATCTGGAGCATTGAATAATTTCTCGGACACTATCTCAACCGCTAAACCGACACGGTCAATCAATTGCATTCAATAATGCAAGACACAACACTCCACCACAACACCAACATGGCCAATTGCATTACCGCATTACTATTTGTTCGTCCCATCAAAACGCAACCAAATGGAACGGTAACTGTAAGAGAGAGAGAGAGAGAGAGAGAGAGAGAGAGAGAGAGAGAGTATCAAAAGGGGCACAGAAACGTACCTTGAACAGGAAAGGAAGAGTAACACCCCACTTCTCCACAACTTCATCGCCAAGCACATTAGGGTTTTCGTCAATCCAAGACTTCAAACTCACACCACTACCCCCATTGGCGGACCCAACAACCGACACTCCATTGTTATTACTTTTAGTATTTGTACTTTCGACCACATACGAGGGTCCGGACTCGTGAGTGCCCATCCAGAACTCGGCGTACGGGTCGGACTCGTTAATCTGGAGCCCCGAATTCGACGAGAACATCCTCGCCACTCGGGATTGGGATCCGATTCGACCCCAGTCGTAGTTCTGGACCGAGCATCTCAGTCTGTGCACTCTACGATGGGGAGAACCGTTCGACTCCGTCGACATTACCACGCTAGAAAGAGAGAGAGAGAGAGAAACAGAATGGCCTAGAGCGAGAGAGAGTGGTTTTGGAGAAGTGTGGAGTTTCTGTGTTCCATTGCAAGGAGCGGTGTCTGGTTTTTAAAGGCCACCGACGAGAGGGAAAGGAAGAGAGACAGAGAGAGACAGAGAGTGTGTGCGCTTGTGAGTAGTTTGAATGAAATCTGGGGGTTACTAATTTGTTGAGTCTTGTTTGGAAGTTTAGGAAGCAAAAGGAAATTAAAGATTTCCCCTCCTTTTTTGGAGTAATTTTTTCAAATAAGAATCTGGGTGTCCGGGTTTATTTACGAGCACATATCTAATCTCATATAGTAAGAACAATAAAATACATTTTTGTGGGGGAATATTTTAGTAGAAGATTTTTAATATCTATTCGCTTGACTTTTCGATAGAAGAATATTCTTAATTTGGAAGGAATAAATGGTGAAAAAATATTTCATTTGTTACAATTTTTTTCTTGGAAAACAAATCATATACAGATGTAAACACGTATATGGAGGGAGATAGAGCTGGGCAACAGACACGAGACACGATAACACGACACGAACCGGACACGAAGTTAGCGGGTTAGGGTTGAACATTTCTGACACGAAACACGAAAATGACACGACTCGAGAACACGAATTCTAAATGGGTCGGGTTCGGGTTGAACACTGACACACGAATTGAAGCGGTAACACGGTTATTAATCTGCCGACGAGTTAGAACATATATAGAAAATATGGTAATCTGTAATTTGTATAAGTTTGAACAAACACGATTACTAATTTGTACCGGACTAGTTAAAGGTTTAGGGTGAGCAGAATTTGAAATTCCCCCTTTTTTAATGACTCGAAAACAGAATTCTAAATTTTTCGGGTTAAGGTTGCGTTTCGCGGATACCCGATGACACGATCTGAATCTCGACTAGCAAGAACAATGTTACCCAGGTCTAGAGGGAGATATGTTCATAAGTGTTCTATGCGTAGCTCTTGAGAAAAATAAGAAAAGAGAAACTTAAACTTTCCTCATTTGGTTTAAGAATAAAAAAGGGGATAAAATAACAATATTATGTACTGAGCGCAACAACATTTTTTCTTCACATCTTCCTCCCACTTTTCCTTTTAAGTTTTAATTTTCATGCAGTACCGTATTTTAAAATATAAAAGTTTCAAACTTTTCCTTATCTACTAGCTAAATTTTTTCTGGTTAACTTTAGATCTTCCCCCACTTTCTTTTCGATTTGCAAGAAAGTGTTTTTCTTGCAATAACGATAATTCCTCTCGTGCATGTGACATGCGTTCAAAATATCATTAACTTTTACGGTGCATAACAATGCTGGCTTCCGCCAATCGAGGAAAAACAACACTTTTCCTATCTCATTTATGTTTCGTTCCCCACTCCCAAACACAACCTTGAGTTCGGTTGTTGCGGCACTCTCACACCCACGGCCTCATTTGCGGGTGGGGGAGCCTGCGGGGCTCTTTCGTCATAGTCCACATCACGAGCGCTCCCAATCCTTGTGGTTGTGGGGCCTTCCACCCGGCGCACCCCACCCAAGCTTCAAAATGTTTTTCTTACTTTCTGCCCTCACGTGATATGCGTGCCCGCAATCCGCACAAAATTCCTTGTCGTACGCCCTTCCACGTTGCAAATGCAAGGATCGAGAACGAGAGCGCAAAATAATAATTGAGAATGAAAGCACGAGAAATTTTGAAAAGATCGTGTGACTAAGAGCCCACCCACCGTGCAAATTGAGCCTTTACCCTGAATTACATAATCCGTGCAAACATGAGTGAGTAGCGGGAGCAACTAAAGTGCGAGCAAAAGTGTACAAGCGAGAGTGAGAATTAAGAGCAAGAATAGAAAGTGAAAGAATTGTGTGATGAGAGTAATTTAATTAGCACTCCCAGATTATCACGTGGCGTTGCTTAAGTGATAAGTACTCAAAATTATTTACATAGCGACAAAATTTGCGATAGAGATATTATGATTTACTTTTGTTGGGTGATTAAAAGACAATGCGGGTGTGACTCAAATTGTGTTTTGATGATATTTTACTTACAGGAAGTAACGCATGACAATGCCACTGGTTACTCCGAGAGTATACAATGGCCAAAGTGGACAGAGCGCCGGTAATGTAGGCTCACCCATGCAACAAATGTGATTTTTACCTTCCCCATTTACACCAAAACCATCGGCGGGACCCAGTAGCTCATACAGTTGTTTGGAAAATGGAATTCATTCTAATACTACCCCAAAAAAAAAAAAAATTGGAAAAAAAAAAAAAAGAGAATCTCGTTTTTAGCATCTTTTTATCTGTCTAATGGTTAATAACTGCTCCCCCGTCTCAATTTATTTGTTATTTTTGAAAATTCGTGTCACTTTTCAATTGATTATATCTTGTAATTTATAATATTTTATATGATTTTAAAAACATTAAATTATAGAAGTAATTGAGATCTATTAGTAAACAAGATCCATATTGAACATGAAATTTATTACCTATTTAAATATATAACTCATTTTTTAGCCGGTTAGAATAGAATGAGGGACAATGAAATTAAGACAGAGGGGTATGTAGGACTCTTGTTTGGTACTTCCTCTATCCCTTTTTAAAAGTGTTAATTCCAACTTATTAAGGAGACATCATTATTACACCTTTCGTATCAACTTTTTCTATACTTTATCTAATTACCTTGTATGGAGATATCATTAATTACACTTTTACTCTACTAATTTTTAAAAATAGAATATACTCTTAGAAGTAAAATGAAAAATGTACTAACTTTTACCCCTTAACTTTATAAAATAAAAATTTATTAATGGACAATTCAAAATGAAATACCGGACTCTAAAAAAGGAGACAAATAATGGAGTACTTTTTTTTTATTGAGATTAAATTTTTTCCTCAAAGTTAAAGTTGTCCAGCAAAATTTACAAGAGTTTGTAACAACTACATCTCATTTTCCTGCAACTTCTATTTTTAATCAAATAAATAAATAAATAAATGTTATAGGAGTATTTGCTTTTTACTTCGCCTTTCTGAATTTTTATTGATCAAGAATGTTTACGTGTACCAGATTCTTAACAAAGAATATTATTTACTTGTTGCTTAAAATAACCAACAAGTAAATAAGCTTGTTGAGATCTAAGGTACTGTTATGCTAAAGTTATTATTTTTTAAGAACTTTTTTTTTGTTTTACGAGATATGTCATTTTTCTATAATACATCACATTTAATTCAAAAAATAAGCACTTAATTATGAGTAGTATTCATTTTAGTCAGTTGAACACACCTTAAATTGCTTAAAGGACAACAACAAATATGATAATTCGGTATGACGACAATGTTGCAGCTGTCATTCTTAAAAGTTGAAACTCAAATCCAATCACAACCAAGACAAGAAAATAAAACAACAGAAAACTTGTGCTCTAGGGTTTGCTTCTACTAGTATTATATTGGCACCTTATAAACTGTAGTTTTCGCAACCACTTTTGCCTTCCTGTAGAAGCAGTAGCTATATACGCCTCTAGAAGAACACGCGTTTCAAAAAAGAGAAGAAGAAGCTAGCTATTGCCTCCACGAATAATGAAAGCAGGCAGATCAGATGGAGCTCTTAAGGAAAAGGCTAGCTCGGGCTTGATCCACTTTCGAAAACTCTAGTAAGGTAGCGAAGTTCATATATGAGATATAATGAGAGGTCAAGACGGGTTAGAGTAAGATAGATGAATAGGAGCGATATTGATAAGAGGTAGCATTCGAGAAGCGAATTTGAGTACGCCAAGCGAATCGTCCTCCCCAAGTTTCAAGATTTCTTTAGGATTGCAGTAATTTTTTCTCGAAAAAAGATAACATTGCATAAGTTTTTCTTCAAAAATATTCGATACTTGCCCATCCAAGATATTTTTGAGAAATTTGAATGATGTCCTCCTAAGACCGTATGAGAATAAAACTTGACTTCTTGTCCAAAAAAAAAACCCATTCTCCATAAATTTTTTGATATTTTTGTTAGATTCACGTTAATTTTTAGATTAATTATATGTCTCAATAAAAGGAGCCTAAAAAGTAAATAACTATAATCAAAAGTAAAAAAAAAAAGTTCACTAAAAGGAAAATTTTCTTTTGTATCCCTTCGACTTTGACCACAAATTCATTTTGATTCTTCACTTTTCAATTTCGGCATAAAAATACTTCGACTTTTTAATTTTTTTCAATATCATAATTTAGAAGGAATCTGTTTTCTTTGAGTCTTGCTATAGGGACCGACGGCTGCGCCGGGCCATCTCCGGCCACCGGATGGCAGATCCGAGCCGTCCAAAAATTCTACAAAAAAAAAAAACAAGGGGGCTAGCGCGGGAATCAACGGCATCCAATGTGTGTAAGGTGCTTGATCCAAACACCTTACACACATTGGATGCCATTGAAAAGATTGGAAAGTCGAAGTATTTTTATGCTGAAATTGAAAGGTGAAGGAACAAAATAAATTTTTGGTCAAAGTCGAAGGAATATAAAAGAAATTTTCTCTAACAAAAAATACCATCATACAGTTGGTATTTTTGTCATCTTAAATGAATTTTGTTCAACTTCGGTCCACATTTTTAAACTTTTTCAATTCCTCTAGTTGAGACATATGCTTAATTTAAAAAATTATGACGAAAAGCTAAATAAAAAATTACGTAAACTACAAAATGTCAAAAAATTACCGGAACCAAAAGAGAATGGGGCCTTAAGCCCAAATCCGGAAAAATACCAAATCAAAATTTAAAGATGTATTTTTTTTTTTTGTGGTAAAAATGGAATTTTTTTTTTGGGTAAGTTCTTGGTTTGTAGACCGGATAATTCTTTTTGGACGGCCTTTTATTAATGTCTTTGAGTCCTGCTATGTACACAACGTTTCGAACGCACTTTTCAAACACACCACTCAAAAGCATGGGCCCGTAACCTAATTTGACGGCTCATTTGTAGGTCACACCATGCATATCATTTACGTAAAAAATTAGGTTGTTCAAATGTCAATAAGTGTCTAATTCAAATCAATCGATGAGCTATGAGAATTTAGTGGTTCATTTTTCTCAAGACAACTTTAAAATGTTCAAATTTCTTCCATTGTCTAATTGACCTGATTTTTTTTGTACGAATAGCTTACATATTGATCCTATAAAATGAACGGTTCAGAGTGTCAAACATAAGTTTTGGAACTCATGCTTAGGTGGTGTGTTTTGAGACTTGTGTACGTAAAATTATCCTAATGTCTTTTGGTCGAATTTTGGACGTAAATTGTGTTCTTTTTTTTAAGTGAGGTGGAATTGAGAATGGAATTGTCGTGACAGGCTTAGGGTTTTGGATTGTTATACGGATCCTCTTGGCTGGAAGGTTCGGCTAATGGAGTGTGGAAGCATTAGCGATCGATCGCCTGAAGCTTCAAACGCTGTCAGGTTGTGTAAGGATGTGAGGGATTTGGACAAATTGTCCTTGTCAATTATTGAACTTGGGGAGAGGTATGGGGCAAACTGAGATCTATCTGAATTGGGGATACTAACTAGTTTGATGTTTCTGGGGTTATGGGTACTTTTTGTTTCTATATGCTTTGTAGTTAGGTTTCTGCAGGGGGTAGAACAATTTGAACCAAGATAAAATGGCGTATAGCTAGTGAATGAATTTACATGCCAAAAGATTTCAATTTTACTCTCTGTTGAATGAATGTTCCTTTGGTCCTTTCAGTTATATGGTTGCAGAAATGGTTGGACATGGAAAAGGGCGCTTCTCAGTTGCCATAGATTCGGTAATCTTGAGGGAAAATGATGGCTCAGGACGTGTTTTGATAATTAATATCAGGCGAGGATAAACTAAGAACATTTATTAATGCTGAAAATGTCCTTGGTGGGTATTAATTATCAAAACATGTCCTTGGCCGTCATTTTCCCTAATCTTGAATATCATAACTGCGTCCTTTGATTGACCAGAGGAAATTATTGTTATACTGAATATCTCCGAATAAAAGCGCTACGCATTACCATGAATTGGAATGAAGTTTAATTGCAGTGATGTGATGAAAACTTGGCATTAAGAATTTTTAGTCTGGTAAAAAAGTAAATAACTATAATCAAAAGTAAAAAAAAAAAATTCACTAAAAACAAAAAATACCATCATACACCTGGTATTTTTGATAATTTTGTCATCTTAAATGAATTTTGTTCAACTTTGGTCCACATTTTTAAACTTTTCCAATTCCTCTAGTCGAGACATTTATATGCTTAATCTAAAAAATTATGACGAAAAACTAAATAAAAAATTACGTAAACTACAAAATGTTGAAAAATTACTGGAACCAAAACTTTAGAGAGAATGGGGCCTTAAGCCCTAATCCAGAAAAATACCAAATCAAAAATTTAAAGGGAGTGTGGTCCAAAAATAACTAGGGCTGCACAAACATCAGGCCGGACTGAATTTGGGCCGAGCTTACATTACATAATAACGAGACTTATTTATATTCAAACCCGCCCAATAAATAATTGAGCTTCAATTAATAATCCCAAGCTCTGCCCAACCGAAATAATTAGACTTAAAAGTTTTAAGTTTTCACACCACTATTAAAACACTCTTAAAAAGAACAATTAAATTGTCCTTCACAAAAAGCAATTAAAATGCTCAAAAAGTTAGACCTCTCTACGTCCATGAAGCTATATCGTAAAAAAATTTATCAGGTCTCTCATGTAAAATCGCACTTCTTCACAGCATTTCATGTAGAGCACAACGAAAAAAATTGAAGATAACTATGAGTTATAACTGTAAGATTATATATATCCTATTAAAAAAGAGTGATATTATTTTTATCGGGTCGGGCCGAGCCTCAAGAGATTTTTCCAAACTCAATTCATTTACTAAATGGGTTTAAAGTCTTAACCCAATTCTATAAGCTTAAATACTTTTTCCAAACCCTAAAAAGCGGGGAGGCGGGGGGGCTGCTCCCCCCCTTGCTGCTCCCCTTCCTGCTGCCCCCCCTTTCCGGGCCCACTCCGGTCTCGCTCCGATGATCGGAAATGTTCACTTTGTAGAGCTCGTCGAGTAGAACAACCATGTCAAAAATCAGCTTGATTGGATATCATTAAGTCCTTGATCGGAACCTTTTTATTTTAAAAAGAATGGATCCGAAACACTGAATCAAATCCATTGTAACCCATGGACCGAGAGTTATATGGGCTCCGATCAGGCACTTAATGATATCCAATCAAGCTGATTTTTGACATGGTTGTTCTACTCGACGAGCTCTACAAAGTGAACGTTTCCGATCATCGGAGCGAGACCGGAGTGGGCCCGGGAAGGGGGGGCAGCAGGAAGGGGAGCAGCAAGGGGGGGAGCAGCCCCCCCGCCTCCAAAAAGCGGGCTGGGTTGGGCGGGCTACCGGACCTACCAAAAAATAACACTCATGTGAATACATTAAGGACGAAGGATTATGCTTTGGTATTTTTTCGGTATTAAACACTTAAGCTCCGTTTGTTTGGGCGTAAAATATTTTTCGGTAAAATGCTTTATCCATTTTTTGGTGTTTGGTTGTGTAAAAAATAAGGAAAACATTTTACTTGTAAAACATATTCCTTTAATTGGATGAAAATGACTTCCCTTAAATCTTCCGTAAGTTATTTTCCGAAATAAACCCGTTGCCTTCTATTGTAATTATCGTTGCTCAGTTTTCTCGATCGTCAGTCCTGACCCATGTTCAACTCCAATATTCTCAAATCTCTTTACCGTTTAAGGCCCATCCCTCTCTCCCTACACTATTTTGTTAATTTCTGAAAATATTTTAAGTACCAACCAAACACCGGAAAATAAAAGTTAGAAGTTTATTTTTTGAAAAAATATTTTACATTGTAAAACATTTTACATCGAAACAAACGGAGCCTAATTTTTGTTTGTTTGGGATGAAAATGTTTTCCGCAAAAATATTTTCCTAATTTTTGGTGTTTGGTAGCACAAAAGTTGGGGAAAACTTTTTACAAGTAAAATATTTTACACCAAATCAGCAGAAAATAACTTACCACTGAAATCTCCGCAAGTTATTTTACCATTGCAAATCACTACCCTCTCTTCCACTACATCAACAGTCACCTGCCAAGAATTGGAACTTTCAGTTTTATTCTCTCTCTAGATACACCTATTAGCTATCCTAGGCTTCTCTCTCTCTCTCTCTCTCTCTCTCTCCTATGTATAATGCATGTATTGTATATGTTTACATGTTTTTGTCGGTATAAAGGATTCGTATCCAAATTTCTTGCATAGACATGATCTCCACATTCAACAAAGCCCAATTGCTAACATTTCACATTTTATTCTTCCAAAACCAATCACCTTGGCTGTATGGGGATGTTTCTTTACAAAAGTTCAAAGCACTGTTTTTAAGAACACATCAAACACCAACAAATAGAAGTTCAAAAATTATTTTACATGTAAAAGATTTTTCATGAAAATATTTGTTGTTGTAAAATATTTTACGTCGAAACAGAGCCTTAATAAAAAACACTTAATAAATACAAGGACACAAAAGATACTTCCTCCGTCTCATTTTAATTATCCATTTTTGAATTGCGTTTTATTTTTAAATTGTTTATATCTTTCAATCTATAATGTTTTTCATAATTTTAAAAACTTTATATTATAAAACTAATCGAAATCTATCAAACAAGATCTACATTGTACATTTTTTAAGATACACATTTTTTTTTCCGGTCAAACGGAAATTTAGATCCACACTAAAAGATATAGAAAAAAAACATAAAAGAGCAACAGAATAATGGACAATAAAAATAAGATGGAGGGTAACTAGGGTGAGTAGGAATAGTCGCTCGGTGCTTGATAACGCTCGTAGCTCGAGTTTAAGTACTATTAGACTTGTGTAATAAATGAATTGAGCTCAGCACTCTAAATTTTGGCTCGCATCAAAAGATTTGACTAGTGTATTAAGGCTCGTTCCGGGCAGCAAGCTCGACAAAATTCGACTCGGCTCGTTTGGGGGAACAAGGGCTCAAAAGCCCAAGACACCAACGGCCATCGCCTTCAAGCTAGGGTTTTGGGTTTTGAACCACTCTCTCAGCATCAGAACCAAAATGGCGGAACTGATTTGCAGGGCTCTTCGAGACGGAGCGTTGGACGGCGAACACGCGCCCGCTCTCACAATAAAGGACTCCATCGACTCCCCCTTCGGACCCCATGTCTTCAACCACGTCCTCGCCCAGCTCTCCGCCAATATTCTCTCGGCTAAATCGCAGTCGCAGTCAGTTTTTTTTTTGGAATTTTGCCTACTGATTATTGAATGTTTCTTCGATTATGAATTCTAATTGCCTGATTTTATCTTTAGAGGGCTAGTTCTCGTTGCTTCGACTAGGAGTCCGTCTTTCTATTTCGATTTGCTCAAGGGTAGAGGAACTGACGACGCTTCCTTTCCTAAATGGTAAGACTGATAATTACTCTCCGTCCCAAACCGATAATCGAGAATTGAATATAATGCATATTTATCGAGAAACATTCAAGCTTTTTTGATAAATTAAACGTACTCGTTGATATTGAGCAACTAGCGGCCAAAAGTTTGAATTTTTTTTGGTAGAAATGTTTTTTTTTTTTGTAAGTTCTCGTTTTGCAGAGGGGAAAAATTTTTTTGGACGGACTTATTAATGTCTTTGAGTCCTGCTACTACGTACACAACGTTTCGAACGCACTTTTCAAATGCACCCACCCAAAAGCAAGGGTCTGTAACCTAATTTGACGGCTCATTTGTAGGTCATAACATGCATATCATTTACGTAAAAAATCAGGTTGTTCAAATATCAATAAGTGTCTAATTCAAATCAATGGATGAGCAATGAGAATTTAATGGTTCATTTTTCTCAAGGCAACTGTAAAATTTTCAAATTGCTCTGTTTTTTTGTACGAATAGCTTACATATTGAGACCTTTAATATGAACGGTTTAGAGTGTCAAAATAACATTTGGAACTCATGCTTAGGTGGTGTGTTTGAGAGTTGCCCACGTAGAATTCTCCTAATGTCTTTTGGTTGAATTTGGTTTGAGTTTTGGAGGTAAATTGTGTTCTTTTTTTAAGTGAGGTGGAATTGAGAATGGAATTGTCGTGACAGGCTTAGGGTTTTGGATTGTTATACGGATCCTCTTGGCTGGAAGGTTCGGCTTATGGAGTGTGGAAGCATTAGCAATCAATTGCCGGAAGCTTCAAACACTGTCAGGTTGTGTAACGATGTGAGAGATTTGGACAAATTGTCCTTGTCAATTATTGAACTTGGGAGAGGTATGGGGCAAACTGAGATCTATCTGAATTGGGGATACTAACTTGTTTGATTTTTCTGGGGTTATGGTTACTTTTTGTTTCTATATGCTTTGTAGTTAGGTTTCTGCAGGGGTTAGAACAATTTGAACAAGTTATACAATGTGAACGAAGATAAGATGGCATATAGTGAATGAATTTACGCGCCAAAAGATTTCAATTTTACTCTCTGTTGAATGTTCCTTTGGTCCTTTCAGTTATATGGTTGTTAATGGTTGCAGAATTGGTTGGACAAGGAAAAGGGCGCTTCTCAGTTGCCATAGATTCGGTAATCTTGAATATCATAACTGTGGCTTCTGATTGACCAGAGGAAATTATTGTTATACTGAATATCCTAATAAAAGCGCTACGCATTACCATGAATTGGAATGAAGTTTAATTGCAGTGATGTGATGAAAACTTTGCATTAAGAATTGTTAGTCTTTGTCATCTAGCCTCTTAAGGTGCTCTAGTGGTTTTTTACGTATGTTGCTTATCGTTGATCAATACAAAAGTAGTTGTGCTTTAGTTTCTGCGTGAAAATTCTATCTTGAGCATCATAGTCTCTTTAGGGAGGATTTTGGGAAACTTCCTATCATGTGCCATCCATATCATTTGTTGTTAAGTGGGCTACTGGGCTGATTATGTGACGTGAGGAAACTTCCTTCTAGATCTCAGTTATGCATCAATTGTGCAGATTTCAGAGGCTTTATTACACTCTCTCCAGTTTAAGTATGTTGCTTGTCGTTGATCAATAAAAAAGTAGTTGTGCTTTAGTTTCTGCATGAAAATTCTATCTTGAGCATCATAGTCTCTTTAGGGAGGATTTTGGGAAACTTCCTATCATGTGCCATCCATATCATTTGTTTTTAAGTGGGCTACTGGGCTGATTACGTTACGTGAGGAAACTTCCTTCTAGATCTCAATTATGCATCAATTGTGAGGATTTCAGAGGCTTTATTACGCGCTCTCCAATTTAGCTGGGATCAATTCGAGACTATTTGCCTCATCTAATGAAATAAAGAATGAGCTGTCCCGTCGTGCTATGCTGTCTTGTTGTCAGTAGCCTGGTAATTCTTGCACATTCAAATGGGTTCCCGTAGCTTGTATGATCTATTTGTTGATGTCTGACTGATTATCCTTGCAAATTGCAACATAAAGTGTGATTTGAGGACTAACAATTTAGTTTGGTTCTTTTTAGATGCCTCGATAGTCGATATTCAGTTTTGCCGAAACTATGTTTGAACATCTTCAGTTGATTAAAAAATGCACTTTGACTTTCGAGCAAACAACTAAGTATACAAGAATAATTTGTTTGAGAAGTTTTTCTATCTCTGGTATTACTCTGACATTATATATTGAACTGTAGTTTATTCTAATGAACTTTTAGTTTAGCTGTTATTAGTTATTGCCTGTGTATCTGATGTTATAGTACTCACAATAAGTGTAGTTACATGTAACGTCGAAGGGTGTCAGTTCCAATTAAGTGGTTAATGTTATTTCATGGTTATCATTTATGCTTATTCTTAATTTCAAAAAATTTCATGGATTTGGTCAATGAAATCATAGCTCAGTAGTAGTTTTGCTTGGGAGTAATTTGAAGATACTAGTCCTTGCTGTGTAGTCTGTGTCTGCTTGCCTATACCCGGTCTGCTAGTAGCATATGGACTTCTTTTCTTTTTCTTGTGGCCTCTGATTTCATGTTGTGCTCTATTCTGTGTCTGTGCGTACTGTTATGATATGTATGTGTATCTGTGTAATGGATACTACTCGCCTCTTTGCAGGCAACTGAAATGCTAAGGCATGCATCCATATCTTCACTTGCAGCCCTTCTAAGCAACCTTCGTAGCCATGGTACGTTTGGAAAGCTCTCCATTTGATAAGTTATTTAGAAGTTTAAACATGTATTCTTTGAGTGCTGATCCATTTATGCAAACTAGTCTTTTTAGACTAGTGTTTTTATTCTTGTTTGAGCTTTCAATGGAAAGTACCTTTTACCGAAAATAAAAAAAAAAAAAATTATCCACCATATTCTGCAGATCCTTATTGGTGGACCAATTGGTCCTTGCAGAGGAATGAAGTAGATCATCTGTACCCTTCAAATTAGACAAAGAACAAATGTTTTTAGTTTTGGTAAAAGACATTTGTTTTCCCCTTGCATTTAGTTTGGAATGGTTTCAATTGATGAGTGTAAGAAATATTGTTCTTTATACAACTACTTTCAAAATGTATTAATATCAGCAGTTCTGTAGTGCTTTATGCTCCTCCTCTGATAGCCAACTGCTTTCCGGTATCATGAGTTACATTAATGCTGTTCAAATTGTGGCGGGTTGTGTTATCGTAATGATAGAAACTTGATTTTTTCTTTGTAAGTTTGTAAACTTCTTTTGGTTCCAGTTGATGCATAGAAACACCACTTAATGAAGTTCCACTGCTTTGTTTAACCTTCAGTATTTTGCTTTTCATTTTTCAATTGCAGACCAAGTTTCTTGTGCGTTTTGGTTGTTACATTCGGACCTTCATGAAGTCAGAGTCACTGCTGCTCTTGAATACATGTCCTCTATGCTCGCCAATATAGAACCAATGGCCCGGCCAACAAACGTTCAGAGAGGCAACTCTGATAACCTTTCACTTCTTGAACAGAATTCCAACAAAGGGAAATTTCATGCTCGTTTGAAGCGCAGAAATGGAAGAGTTAGATTGATGGTAATCTCTCTCTCTCTCTCTCTCTCTCTCATGGTGACAATGTGTTTCTGTGTTTGAAATTTGGCATTTATAAATGACAACTCATCTAATATCATTGTAAAGCATCTGTTAGAGTGAAGAGTTCTGCATTGAGCCATCGGGCATAAAGTTTACAGCTGTTTCTTCTGATGATGGAATGATTACTCAAAGTCTTGTGCCTAAGGTTAGTTGTGCCTACCTTCATCTTAGGCAAATGCCCTCAGAAACAAAGGGTGCCACCAAAACTTCTTACCAAGACATCCAATGTATACCGTTTTATAACTGTATGGAATGGATGCTTCTCTCCGCAGGTGCAATTCAACCTTCAACTGTCAGAAGAGGAGAGAATTGAGCGGGCAAAAGTTGTACTTCCATTCGAGCACCAAGGTATGCATGCAAACTTGAGCTTCTATTGAATGATGTTTTTGGGAAAGGGTTTTTGTTTATTTTCTAAGGGTCTAATTACCTTCTCGAGAATTTGCACATCACTGGAACTTGCCTATTGGCTTCTTGTTTTCTTCAGGAACTGGTAAGCCCATTGAAATCTATGATGGCCGGCAATCTTTCGATCAGATCAATATAGAGAGTAGCTTTGGTTCTGCCGAGAAATTGCAAACAAATCAGGATCCTGGCAAGGGGGAGATCATTTATTTTCGTGATTCAGACGATGAGATGCCAGATTCTGATGAGGACCCAGATGATGATTTGGACATATGACACAACCACTCAGTAACTCAGTTTCTAACTGTTGGAATGCCACAAATCCAATGCCGAAAACTGTTTATGTCAACCATGGCATTTCCAGGCAGACCACACATGACTGGGTAACAAATATGCGTCTTTGGAGGGAAAAGATGACTTAATCCTGTTGGCTTAAGCTGTTGTGCTGTTAATTATGTAGGTTACAAGAATTTTTTAGGAGTTTTTAGCCAGTAATGTTACTAATGTATCCGACAGGATGAGCAAGTATCAGCGTACGAACACAATATTGAGATGATTTTTCTTTGAACTGCTTATTCGGCTTTGAATAACAATAATCAAGGAGTCATGAGGCTTGGTTGAAAATTTGACTCTGCAAACAGTGGCGGTTCCACTCTTTGACAAGGGTGTTCACTTGAATACCCCCAATTTTTTATTTTATTTTATAGAATACATGTAATTTTTTTTGTTTTATTATAGTAGTTTAGACCTTGAACATCTTACCCAAAAATATTTGAACACTCGATCCAAACTATTTGAACACCCAACCCAAAAACAAATTAAATGTGTACAATCTCTAAGTAAGATAAATTTGTGTTTATATATAGTTGAGGTTTCTTGAGGCGATGGAAATTTTTGAACACTCTTTTCAAAATTTCTGGAGCTGAGCAAAGTCAAAATTCTAGCTCCGACACAGGTGAAACAAATGCTCACTTCTTCTTTAATAGAGGTGAACTGAGTGATATGCACTGTGTACTCTCATACATTTGACATGAGTTCACCATGCCTACCACTTGGCTACCTGTCCGTCACTACTTCTACTTCCATGAGGTCGCATGTTCAAATTTCACGGAAGCAAAACATTTCAAACCTTGAGGTCATTGGAAGGTTCGTTTAATTATTAACTTCAGAATTCCAAAATTAATCGAGGTGCACACAAATTGGTCGGATGAGGTAGTAAGCAATTACCGAGATGCGCAATAGAAACCATAAGGACCCAAACGAGGATAAGGTCCTTATTAGCGGAGCAGGCTCCTCCCCATTCATTTCCCATTCTCTTCTCCATATCAGTTTCTTCATAATGAATGCCTCCAAGATGCTGCTCCTCTCTCCACCTCCCACTCCTCTCGTACACCTATATCCCCACAATTCTCCCATCCTACCCAGAAAAAATGCGTCGTATGCGCCGCTCAAGGTGTCGTGTATGGCCAAGGAAAGCAGCGAAACTGGTGATGGCGCCGCAGCCAAAGCAGCCATCGTCGGCGGCCTGGTCTCGACGCCAGTTATCGGGTGGTCTCTCTACACGCTCAAAACAACGGGCTGCGGCCTCCCGCCGGGCCCGGGGGGCTCCATAGGTGCGCTGGAAGGTGTGAGCTACCTGGCTGTGGCGGGCATTGTGGGTTGGTCGCTTTACACCAAGTCCAAAACCGGCTCGGGTCTGCCCAACGGGCCGTTTGGGTTACTGGGAGCCGTGGAAGGGCTATCGTATTTGTCGTTGCTTGCGATTGTGGTTGTGTTTGGGTTGCAGTTCTTGCAAAATGGCTCCATTCCTGGTCCGCTCCCCACTGATCAGTGCTTTGGTTGATCTCTCTCTCTCTCTCTCTCTCAATTATTTCGATTTTGAGTCAAGACAATGTTAGCGTACTGGGTTCTCTTCCACATAGTGCAGTTGTGTAAATATATCACCGTTTTCCCATCATTCTAAATTTAGGGCTGCAGATGAACAGCGCAAGTAGTTCGAGGCTCGGCTGGACTCGTTTAGGAATTGAGCCGAGCTCGAATTTTAGGCTCATATAGTAAACAAGCCAAACTGAACACTCTAAAGTTCTGTTCGGCTCGTTTACATAAAGCTCAATAAAGCTCATTAAGTAAATTAACCAGGCTTGATACTTTAAGGACTCATGTCGTTTACAAACAAGTCGAGCTTGCCCAAGCTCGATAAAGCTCAGGCACAATACTTCGGCTGTGGGCCTTTTGGCGAAAATGTTCGAGATTTCGATCAGTGGGCACTGTATAAAGGATCAATGTTTCGAAAATATATCTTAAAAATTCGTAAAAGTACTCGTACATACCTATAGACGACAGATTGATCTTGTTCGTTTGGTTTGCTTTGCTCATTAGTTTTGTTCTTCGATTCAAGCCCGCCGTACACTAATGGGTACATGCGACAGTAAAACGCCGAAAAACGAACCAAATGGTCAGGGGAAACAGTTCAGGACTCCACAATACAGCTGCATTACACATTTTGTTTCGTTGGCTACTCGATATGGTTCGTAATAAGCTTCATACCTTCAAATGGTCAAGACCAGACTTGTCGAGCACCCTGGAAAAGAACTTTTCGAGATAATCACGTACGAGAAAAATCCTTGTATTTGGGAGGATTTTCAACTGATACCAGTTCTTTTACGGGGCCGTAGAGCTTTGGAGGAACAACAGAACCAGCGAAAAAAGATGCCCCGGAAATTCTCGTTCCGTAGATTGATTGTTTGATTTTCAAAATTCACGACCACGATATCTGATTCTCTATACTTGTGATTCAAACGCTTTCAATATTTAAAAGATCCGTTACTGATAAATGTCCCGACACGCCTATTTAAGACCATTATGCTCAGCCGAAGTGTTTGATCAGCTAAGCTAAATTGTTTGAAATATAACTGAAGGCAACAATGTGAAAAGTTTGCAGTAAAAACTACATACTGCGGGAATTTCGTCAGCTTCGATAACATGATCTGTAGTAACTAGCCTAGACATATTCAAGGTGTCCCTCCAATTCGCGGCCTTCGACTCATACAAATCGCAGTTGCTCTAAAACCTCACCCTCTTTGTCCAATCGCGCATGTACAACGCGCTCTTCACTTCGGTGTCTTGCTCGTGAAATGCATGAATTCCAAAGATCATTTCATCCAGCATGTTCGAGGGGATTCCGTTTGTGTGTGGGCCTTGTTGTGTTTGGTTGAGAGAGAGAGAGAGAGAGAGAGAGAGAGAGAGCAGGGAGCCCTCCCTTGGGGGGGGGGGGGGGGGGGGGGGGGGGGGGGGGGGGGGGGTGTTTGTTGGTTTCCCATACCAGTGAGTGTGCTGTGAGAGAGAAGTGGGAGATTTGTGTATGTAATTTTGTGTTGAAATTGATTAATAGAACGAGTAGTGATCGACTGTGTGAGAAATATTGTGTGTGAATATGTCTCTTGTTTTAAAAACATTAGAGGAGTACATGGCTATGCGATCTCCACCGGGTGGAAAGGTCACCCCCAAGAAATTTATATCTGATCGCATAGCCATGTACTCCTCCAACGTTTTTAAAACAAGCCTTGCCGGCTCACCAGTAGTAGTTTTCTGTGGAGTAAACGGAAACCGATTCTTATGCTCCAACAAGAACGAGCTTGTCCGGGTATGGAGAATTTCCATCGTCACCGGAAATCCGGTTTTCCCAGGCGGAAGGTTTGCATTTCCACTCGATTTGTGGTTGTAGAAGAGGTTGATGACAAGAAGAAGAAATAAACCAAGGAGAGAGAGGGCGAGAGAATTTCCATTGTCAATATTTCTTCTGCCTATTGGCAATGTCGTAGTTGTGTATGTGTTTGTGTGCTTTCAATGAGATGAGTTTCACACTGCGAAGGAGGTAAAGGGAAAACAGTTGTATTACAATAGAGTAAAGTGCAAGTCGTGTGCTCTTGCCGGCGAGGTTTGCTTGCTGGCACTGTGGTGGTTTGGTCTATCCGGGGTGTCTTATTGGTGGGGTACGGTGGCGCCGGGGGAGGTTAGCCGGCGACAGTTGCTTAATTTGCTGAGGGCGTTCCTCTGTTTTGGGCGGTTAAGGGTTCGGGTTTGGGTCTATAGGCTGGGCTTGGGTTGCTTCTTTGTGGGCTTGCTATATTGGGCTGATTTGTTTTCAAACTCTAGGCTTTTAGGCCTTCTGATTTATTGAGCTTACTGTTGGTTTATTATTGCAAAATAATAATTAAGGTTATTTTAGCACCACATGAGGTCCACCCCTCTGCTCGACCACCAATTTGCTTCACCAACACTAACAAAAAAGTTGCATACAATGATTGATAGTATTGTTGATTTCGATCTACCGCCACCACATTACAACTACGACTTCCAATGCCACTACATTGCATCGAGAATATTCTCCATTCAAGAATTTAAGAATTTTCTAAAGTAAGTGGTCTTGGCCAATGTAAACAAAATGCTGATGGAGGAAGTTGGGCGCATGTGGAGCTCCACCAGTTTTGCTGCATTGTACCTTCTCATCAACCACTTTTCTTCTCAGTATCCAAAACACAATTATTGCATCCAACTCTTTGCCGGCCTCCTGGAGAAAAAGAAAATGGTGGCAACAACAAGCAACACTGGTGGTGAAGTTCAGGAAGTAATCAAGCCTGTTTATGCTTGGAAGAGTGACTTGAGAGCTTTCGACGATTCGAAAGCTGGTGTCAAGGGAATAGCAGACGCTGGACTGGCGAAGATCCCTGAGATATTTGTCAGTAACCCAAACAAGCACCAGGAAAAGCCCGGAAGCTCTAGGCTTATCAATCTTCCAGTCATAGACTTTGGAGGGATCGATGAAGATGCGACTCTGCGTAAGGAGATCATAGAGAAAGTCCGGGATGCCAGCGAGAGGTTGGGATTTTTTCAGGTGGTCAACCACGGGATTCCCTTGGGTGTCATGGAGGAAGTGATCGATGGGATCAGGAGGTTTCACGAGCAAGACACCGAGGTGAAGAAACAATTCTATTCGCGAGACAACACGAAGAGTTGTGTGTATAACAGCAACTTTGATCTGTACCAAGTACCGACAGTCAACTGGAGGGATAGCCTCTACTGTGTTATGGCTCCTAATCATCCTCACCCTGAAGAACTGCCTCAGGTGTGTAGGTAAGTAAGTTCATGAAACTAATCATTTCCCTAGAAGAAAGTTGCATTCATTTGTTCCCTGACTTATGAAAACACGGATTCATGTAGTCGACCCCAATGGATTGGGACTTGAGGCTCGGTTTGGTTTGGTTTGGTTTGGGTTGGTTTTGTTTTGTTTCCTGACCTATGAAAATCACTGATGGGTATCCGCAAGTGATTCTTTCTCTTGACGCGTCCTAGATCGAAACATATAGCTTGAAGGTCCAAACAAACATTCGATTTTATGTCGCCATTATGTGCTTAATTGTTGAAACTTGCAGGGATATACTGATCGAGTACAGTGATCATGTGATGAGATTAGGGCTTACCATATTCGAACTACTCTCCGAGGCGCTAGGACTCGAGCCCGATCACCTGAAAAAGGTGCACTGTGCTGAGGGGCTTTTCATCATCGGTCACTACTACCCGGCTTGTCCCGAACCTGAATTGACTAGCGGCCTTAGCAGCCACACTGACAGCGGCTTTCTCACCCTACTCCTACAAGACCATATTGGCGGGCTCCAAGTCCTTCACGAAAACGAGTGGATCGATGTCCCCTGCTTGACCGGTGCTCTTGTAGTAAACATCGGAGATCTTTTACAGGCAAGTACTTATTGCGCTTTCCGGGAGTCTGAAGTATTGTCCAATGCAAACTGTCAGCACTGCCCTTTTGATTGTGATGTTATACAAATAACTCAACGTTTTTCTCTTCCACAAAGTTTTAAAGTCTAAAGAACTCAACGTTTTTTCTCTCTCCACAAAGTCTACAAGTCTATAGACTTCTATACTCTGGTCTCTCTCTCTCTCTCTCTCCAAAAGTAAGCATAGGCTCTTGCAAAGACAAAAGTAAGTAGTTTATCTAGATAGAAGCTGGGTCAGACAATTACCAATTAATGTGAAAAAGCTTGGATATGATAGTTTCTCCAAGTTCAAATTAAAACTCTATCGATGCACAGTCTATCTAGATAGAAGCTAGGTCAGGCAATTACCAATTAATGTGAAAAAGCTTGGATATGATAGTTTCTCCAATTTAAAACTAAAAACTCTATCAGTACATTTTGCACTGTGGTAAGTAATCTTTTAGTGTTGTCCAATTTGTTACTACCTCTCTCTCATTTTGTTTGTCCATTTTTGAATGTTGTTCTATTTTTTAATTGTTTATATCTTTCAATTTATAATACTTTGCCTCATATTAGAAGATATAAGCAATTGAAAACAGGCAAAGATATTGAAAATAACAAACAAAAAAGGATGGATGGAGGAATTAGGATAAACTTAGGTCTAATGGAAATGTGTTACGTTTCAGCTTCTTCTTTTTTTTTTTTTTTTGCAGTTCTGAAGAGATTTGAAAAAAAAAATTGCCATAAGAATCATCAATTTCTACAAGTAATAATTTTTCTTAGCAACGGTAGATGAGTTATGTACTAATATGCTAATATGAATAGTTTCTACTCTTTGTTTTTCATTTTCGTATAATTCAATTCCTTATCCGATTTTTATGTATGAAAAACAAATTATATATGTCTTAGATATTTGACCCCACTGCGACTAAATCCTGGGTCCGCCCCTGTCAGTCCAAACTTGGACTATAGACAAGCCATTTCCGCTTCTTTTGGGTCTGTACTCTGTAGTGTTTTCTACGGATGTATCTTACTATTTTGCATTTTAATTTCTTTTCTGCTACAAGAGTGTAATTGTACATAAACTCACTCTAGAATGCCCCCAACAACGCATATATCGGTCATCTTCCATTGCCAATTGGCTTTCACCCACTTGGTTTTGCATTGGATTTTCTTGGTCCGGGAACGAACCTTGTTCTGGTCTGTTTCATTGCCCAGAAGAAGGGGAACAAACGAGGTAAAAAGAACAACAGTTTGATGTTGATGACAGTAACAAATAAATATAGCAAGAATGTTGAAGTCTATTCAAGTCTGGACATGGACTGGTTGATTATCTTGAAATGCGCTCAATTGTGTCTAACTCGATGGTACGGTTTCTTGTGTGTTTTGGCACAGCTTATCACCAACGACAGGTTCAAAAGCATCTACCACAGGGTGCTCGCAAAATCAGTTGGACCTAGAATTTCTTTGCCAAGCTTTTTCAGAACACATTTCCTAGAAGGCACTGAGTCAAGATCATATGGGCCGATGAAGGAGTTGTTATCAGAAGAGAATCCTCCTGTCTACAAGGATACTACTGCGAAAGAGTACCTGACGCTCCGATACCAGAGAGGGACCGGTGGAGACCATCTACTGTCACATTTCAAGTTGTAATTCAGAAGGCCACGGAGTTCCTTTTTCTCCCACTGTTTTGGGTTAAGAATGATCAGTTTTAATAACCCCTAGGCTTTGTAACTTTCAATGTGTTCTTCATTACTTCTCTTATACTTTTGCAGCAGCTCTGTTCTTGTTCTAAAGGCACTAGCGTGGAGCATGTTGTAGCCAATGGAAAAACACACTGCTACGTTTGTGCGAATAACGTAGTAGTGCGAGTCATGTGCTTGTAAACTAAGGTAAGGTAGTATGAGTTGTGAATCATGTAGTATTACAATAGAGTAATGTGCTAGGGACTAGGGTCATTGCCACAAGCCGAATAAGGGGCGCCGAAGATGCAAGAGGCTTAACTAGTACATTTGAAGCAAAAACTGGAAGTATATATGAACTGAATTTTGCGTAGTTGAACAGGATCCTGCTAATACCGAACTGGCAAAGTAGAGCTTTGGAGGTACAAAAGAACCAGGGAAAAAGGATGCCACGGAGATTCTCGGGCCAACACGGCTGGCCGGCACTTGATGATTGACGCTTTTGAAATTGTTGTTTGATGTTACCTGAATCAAATGGAGACTGAAATTAAGAAGTTTGCTATTAGAGCGCATCCACATAGTCTATGAAGCATCGGCACACCTAGTTGCACATGTAACGAGACACCGACACAACAACTACTAACAAGTAGTAAAATTTACTTGATACAAATCTGGAGATGATCTCCTATGTTAACCACCAAACCCCTGGAAATCGGTTGCACATCGACCCATTGATTTTCAAGTTGGTTTTGTAGCAGTATAGCAAGGAAAGCACGATCTGAGTGCTTGCTCTGGGCATGGCAGATAGTAGTGGCACACGAAAGTTCAGCTGCTACCACATTGGAGGGTGATACGATAACTTGATATTCTAGTTGCAGTTGAACAACATGATAAATGTGAAAAGTTCATATGTATCGTACATCCCGTTCTAAGTCCATGAATAAAATCCATTTTCATTGATCAAAAAGAGAAAAAAAGGTCCAGTCTCCAATGCAGATGGCCAATCTCTTACCTATGTTAAAGGTTAGTAAGAAATTTTGTCAGTCTAAGAACTGAACATCATTCTGTTGAGAAAACCAACTTACGACCACGATCCAATTCACAATTTGGGTTCACGAGTGGATGTGAATCAAATTTGTGCATTGTGCATGGATCAAACGAGTTCACTATTTCTAGTACCATGGCCATTTCTACAATACATTTCAAGTATGCAGAGTTCAATCAACTATGTTCTATTGAAATCTTCAACTAAATTTTCATATCATATCTAAAAAAGTGGAATAAATCAACGAAGTTTTAATTTACAATATACTCGTAAATCATATATGTGAAACCCGAGAAAGGGATAAAAGAATGATTACAAGTTTTTTGTCATTGTGTTTCGCAGCAAAAGGACACTTGCGGTCTCAGATGAATTAGAAACCTAAAGCTGTACGATGAGAATGATACACGCAATGCAATGGAGGAAATAATTGGACTAAAGGAGTGCTCTCCAGTCTCCACAATATCAAGAAGAATTCCATCTAAGTCCGAGAACCTGCATTCAGATGCAAAATTCAAGCGACGTTAAATGAATAGTAAGTGAGAAACCTTTTCCAAACCTGTCAATCAACTGACGGAAGAGGGAAGAGAGAAAAAAAACAGCGGAAAATAAAGAATATTAGCCCAAGTTACTGGAATTCTGTGTGAGCAACGCAAGCTATTTCCGCTTTTCTTTGCCCTCTTCATTTGTTGCTATGAAGTTCTTAATTTTCAAAGATTTATTGCTGGTAATATAGTTGGATTGTCACATGATTCAATAGCATGTCTTATCCAAAAACGTTTTCAATAGAACAAGATTAAGGTAATGGATCTTTTGTTCTGATTTTAAGTAACCGTTAGATCAGATTTCTAGGCTATAAAGATTAATACGTTTACAAGATTTGAAGGCGCAACCGCAAATCTGCCAAACTGCAATGAGTTCCTTAAATGTTTCTAGTATGCCCCCACTACCCAGCTTCAAAGCACAGAAGTTAAGCACAGTTCAAAATTGTTTCAAAATGGGGTACCTCAAGACAATATGACAAGTCCAAGATAAATAGCTGCACCAAGAAATGCGAAAGAGATAAATCCCCTGCAAGCGGAGGTCACAAGTAAGGAACGGATGACGATAGAATATTACGCAATTAGCGGAAACATTTCACATCCTAAAACATCAAACAGAACACGTATTCAACCACTCATGACCCCTTGCAAATAAAAAAAAGCTCACCATATAACACCCCATGCAGCACCATTACAAGGACAGGGGCAAAGTTCGGCGAATTTCTCAGCATCACTGGAATGAACTCTCCGAGATATTAGATCATCGTAGATATCTGCAAGATTTAGATTTACTCATATGAGATTTGTAAACCTGTTAGCATCTACTCTATTCACAAAGAAAGGATGGTGATTGTACCATAAACTGAAAACAAACTGTTCATTACACCTGCAAAATTTGCCAGATCAGACTTCAGCAATGCTCTTATTTCATAGAAGAGATGAAATTGAAACTAGGGGAATAACAACTTAACAAGTCAGCGAGAAGTGTAGGGGAAAAAGAAGTTCATTAAACCAAAGAGAAGTCAGCCCACACAAATAATAATACCAAATAACAGTGGTAGAAAGGGAAAGGATACATACCAATGAAGAGAATGACATATCGAAGGATGCGAACTTTTGTGTATTCTTGGAGAACCCAAACTACAGCGAGGAAGACAATAAAACCTGAGAAATTTAAGTTTGCAAATGTCAATACCTTGACGGTGGAAGCCATGGATATCAATGAATGGTTAAATTATAAAAAGACTTGTCAAGATCATTAAACTGCTCACCAATGCAAAGTCCTCGAAGGGTCCACTGTTTTCAATCACGGGATAAAGGAAGTAAGATAATTGAAGTTATAAACATATGAATACTTGGACTTAGCACCCTTTACTTGGAAAAATAAAGAATGGCATCTGCAAATTGCAAGCTGCATGAGTAGAAATTCATCACCACTCACATTTTTAGCAACAAAGAGCACAATGAGCAGAGCAACGGCAAAACAACCGGCAGCGATTCTTGTGGTGAGAAGATTTGTGGATGCAAGTATGAAAATCATCCCCCAAAATGATGAACCAAGATCTGAATACAAGTTGCAGAATTATTATAAAACAGTGCTGCCACTGTAAAGGAGTAAATGCAGCTAAAGTCAACATAGCATACAGTCAAATGATGAAAATAAACAGATGGATGGCCAAATGAATTAAACTGAGTTTATAATTGAACTCCGTTCAAACCATTTCTATGGATCCTGTTTTATACTTTGTGCATAAATACAAGAACACATTCTAACAAGAGGTGAAAATGCAAGGGAAGAGGTTATTACATCCAGCAGGCAAGATTACCCAATATGCACCACCACGTGTTTGTGTCACCCCACCCTCGTTTGCATGAACCTCCATGCCCTCCACCTGCATATCAACGTAGGTAAATATATATGCCGCTGATCATATAGAAAGTAAAGGTATGTACCAAGTAACATGACATATAACAGCCATTCTGGGGTGTTCTGGACTCCTAACCTGTTCGCCACAACTACCAAAATACTTTCTACAATCTGAATGCCAATATCATGAAACAGTCAAAATCGTCTGCTAATTTTATTCGGAGACAATGGTATGAACTATGAAGGTAATAACTGAAGCAATTAAGATTTATACCACTGAATTTGAGCCACAAAGTCCCTTTTTCCCTTTCCTTTCCCCCTCACCCTCCTTTACTCAGAAACAGAGAGGTGGCTATGGTTAGATAATTAGATTACATTGCCAAAGGAGGGCGATAGTCGAAGCTGTTCCAGCCTTCCAGGACACATGAGCCCCATGGCTCACACTACATTTCAGATAACGGCATCTGAGATGGACTCGCTATCTCTTACCACAAAGGGTGGATCTGCAGGCAGTTTTTAGCATATCTTCTCTCTTTTCCTATGCTGGTATAACACTGTTTGCATATAAGTGCCAACATATCCCCAGAATGCAAAAGTCAAGAAGATAAGACGCTACTCTCTTACAAGTCTTATGACTATAGGTTAGGTGGCATGTGATTTTTTAAAAATTCACCACAAGTGAAGTTTTACAGCAGAATCAAAAGATAACTCTGAAGAAACTGCTTCTTACCTTGCCACACGTGAGCATACATGCAATTGCATGACTGGCTTCATGTAGAAATACTGTAATGAGCTTGAAAGGCGTCAGTAAAAAGGTCCTCCATAGCTGTATGTGTATGATCGTCAAAATTAGATAAAGCCCTTTACTGAAAACAAGAGTATTCAAAGAAAGTTCAAAGGAAGACCAGTAAATATCTTGTATTGCGCATCTAATTTTTATTTACTTCCAATTGCGCATGAGCGAAGCTATAGTGAAGTTTATATATTGCCGTGTCAATTCTGAACTCTTTTCTTTTAATTTTTGCATCTTTATCCAGGATAAAAGTATATCTTGACTTATTACTGTCATATACCATCTGGTTTTCCATTTCCCTAATGAATCTAGTGCCTCCAACTACAACCCTACGATTATTATACTTGGTTGCAACTACTTGTGCTAGTTGCATGACAAAAGTGAAGTCCCAAACTTCTTATTCTTCCTTTTCGTTGATCTCAGTGCATTCCATCATCTACTCTCATATTATGGGTATTGCTGTCAACATTCATACCACAAAAGTAACATAGATATAACTTCAGAATTTTCAACTATTTGTTTAACCATATGACTTCAGATATGCTGGAAGCAGATTAATTCGAGAAAAAGCATTAAATCATGCATTTTGCAGTAAAGCACGGCTACTTATTAAAAGGAGGATTGTTTATGTTGAGCATCATGTTAGCCATTCCACGTACAAACGAGATTGGTTGAGTCTCTCCCCTTGGACTTACATTGTAACACGGAGACTCAATCACTCCCATTTCCAATACGAGGAAAGGTCCTTAACTCTATAAATAGGATGCTGACTCAGCCAATTGTCTGTTTTAGCATGTGGAGCACAACTGCTCAAGTAAAAGATTTATGATGCATCTTCTTGTCAATAAAAACTGCATTCGTGTAGACATCTGAAGTGTCAAGTAATTACTAAACTTCTCATCAATGTCCATATCTTCATAAATCCTACTCGCATACATTCAACACAACATTTTATTTGGTTCCATTATGGTGGGATGAAGAAATTTAATACCACCAAACCTCTCAAACTCTTTTCTAGAAGTACATAGAATGCAAACAATTGTTCTACAAAAGTTAAAAGAGGTTGATGTATCTAATCTGAAACTGTCCACATTATTTCTCCAAGAACCCTGTCATACACATTTTTCACATCTATAGACACAATATGGTGGTCTTTTCTCTTAATTGTGTAAGCATTTCTGATTTCCCTATGATTGGCTCACATAGATCATATCTTCGTACACAGTATGTTTTCTGATAAGGTTTGAGTGGTGCAGAATACAGACATATGACCAGGTATTTGACATGGTCCTATATCTCCAGGACTATGTGGTGCACATTTTTTACATAAAAACTATACAGCATAGTGTGCTTCTCTTTTTCTGTGTTAGCGCATTACTATGATTGTTCTACATAGATCATACCTTCATACAATGTACGTTGTATAAGATTTAAGTGGCATAGGATACAGATATAGACCACGTATTTGACACGGTCTAAGATTGGCATACATAGATCATCTCTTCATACAGGATGTTGCCGTATAAGGGGTATTTTTTTTCCAACATTATACACATCAGTGGAGAGTGAATTAGTCAGTTAACAACTAAAGGGGAATCCGACATCTCTCCATAGACTCAAACCCAAACCTCTCCCTTGGAAGCCAAGCGGTACTACCAGATGGGCTAAGAGCCACATCTATTGTATAAGGTTTTGAGCTGTGTAGAATATGGATATCTGCAGAGTATTTGCCCTGGCAGTCGCATGTGTTTTGGTCATCTCACATGCATCAAGTGAACCTGGCTAATTAGTACGTGTAGAGAGCGTTATAAAAGGCCCCATGTAATTTCAGACATTACTGTGGGGAAAGATGGAATTAAGGCTCCACAAATATGTCGTCAAGATCCCCACTCCATACCCTAGCCCATTTATAAACTCATTCTCATGTCTTAATCTCTCCTCAATAACTCTTCCATAGATTGAGTGACTCGTAAATCATATACGACAATAACTAGCGCAGCTTGGAGTATCTCATCTGTTGTTATACAACGAAAGTGATGTAAATTTCCTTCATCTACATATATTGTGGCGGGCATGGCTCGGTGGAGTGAACCAGGTGAAGGCTGCGACACGATGACTAGTCAGGCCCATGGACTTAAGGGTTAGATGGACCGGCGGTGCACAGTAGTCACTATGCCTTTGCCGGGCCAGTCTTGCCGGGCCAAGTTTGTTCACCCGCGGAGGAACCATGGACTCGGATGCGGGTTGGGTAGTCATAACTTTCGGTTCGGCGGCGTCCCACTGGACCAATTAGCTACTCTACAAAAGTCCGAATACAGCCGGGCTATTTCGATGGGCAGAACTGACAACCACCGAGCCACCCCTGCTCCCTGACTTAGAGAGGAAATCAAGAAGAGTCGGGTAGGTGTGGCAGGTGACGTGGCACCGTTTCCCCTATTGCAGGAACAGATCGTGACAGGCCTTAGACTACGGTCCTGATTTGGCGCCACGATTGACGAACCAATCACTGAGCGCATGGTGCGCACGCGTGGGCTGGACTCCACGTTTCCTTTGCCTATAAAAGGAGGAGTCCACCTTGAGGGAAAGGTAATTGATTCTCTCTAGAATCCCTAAACATAACCTAAAAAGCTCATCTTCCCTCTTTCTTACTTGACCTTCGGAGTGCCTATCCCGGACCTCCCACGATCCGGGTTTGGCACTAACACGGGTGTTTAAGTGTGCAAAACTCAGCTACACTAAAGAGACACCAACCTCGCCACCATTCAAGAAGGTTCAACTGGAGAAAGCACAACACCACATACATTATCTTAGAATTCAAAATCATTTCAACTATATTAGTCCTAACTCCTAAACAAACTGCTCCATCAATTTATACTTTCCCAGTGTATCCAGGCCCTGCAAAATTTCCAAATTTTCTTTTTTGGTGACGGAGGAAACACCCCACGACAGGGCCACATTGGACCCACCCATGCAATGTAAACCAAGGGGGAACTAGCGCAGCAACCCTTTGCCACTGCCCCCCACTTAAATCCCGAGTGCCTCCAACGGGAATCAGACCCTGCCATGTTACAGGCGCAGGTCTGCCCTTACAATGGGGCAACACGGGTGGGTACAAAATTTCCTTATTTCTTCCTCATCATCAAGTCTAACTAGTGGAATTCACCAAATAACTTCCCCAAATAAGTCCTCCGCCGTTAGTTACTCTCCTCTTCCTTTAACTAGCAGTCTCTCACTTTTATCCTTGGACACTTAAAGTGCCATCACAGATGCAACAATTTCAAGCAAACTACGCAAGACACGACTTCAAAAAGAATACTACCGTAAAGTTGTTCAAACCCTGTATCTGGATCTAAAGCGAGCAAACACAGCAAAATAGAAACAATAAACAAAAGAACAAGAAAAAGAAGCAAGAAAGTTCAAAAAGAACAAAACAGAGAGAACGCTACAAACACACCTTCAAAAAAGACAACTCCAGAAAAATTCGCGTCCGGAAAGGTTAGACACACATGGATCAACATACATCTAACGGACACAATTGTGTTCTGAGAGTTATGTTTTAAAAGTGTGTTCTTAGACTTTTTGATAGGATATTCAGTAAGCAGAGAGAGAAACGTACGACGAGAATGACGACAGTGTAGATACCGATGGTGATGAGGAACGCCTTCTGGTCGCGGTCGCAACAGCCTTGGAGCTCCCAATTCGGCATTGTAGCCTTTGCCGAATCGATCGCCGGAAGATCGTTTTGAAGCAGATGCCGAACGGTTCAAGGTCGATGTTTAGAGAGAGAGAGAGAGAGAGAGAGTGCGTGAGGAAATTTGAAAAATGGATTGAGTTGTTGTCCTACTACCGGAAGGGAACGGAAGGGACCGGGTAGTTTCAGGAATTGCCGATTGGCCTGCTACAGACCTTTGTCGTTTACTGTGGTGGACTCCGTCCAAGTCTATACTATAACACGACCGAGTTCTGGTCCGGTTACGGTCCAGTTTTGTTTTGAGCCATTCCGGGTTTTGACTCAACCAACAATGATCCTAACTATTCATGTTGTAGATCTCAAGTCCTCTTAAAAAACTATCTTGATCAGACACAGATAACAATGTCAACAACTTATCTTCGTTGAAGACAAAATTACTCCCTCCATCATATTTTGTTTGTCCATTTTCGTTATATTTTATAATTTTAAAAATTTTGTATTGTAGACATAGTCGAGAACTATCAAATAAGATTCATATTACATATTTTTAGAGATTCATATTGAAAGATATAAGCGATTGAAAACTGACATAAATTTTTAAAAAAATTGCAAACAAAAGGGGAGGAAGTGAGTATCTATTTGTGTTCGATCAAGTTAATTTTTTTTCCCTAAGGACGTACATTTTTCCAAGATATAAAGTATGAATCATTACGATCGTTGTTGTAGACAAAGAGCTAGCGGGCTCAAAAATGAAATAGTATTTTGAAGGTTGGACCTAAACTTGGTACGTTTTTTTGGGTGGAAGGGTAAAATATGCAATAAAAAGGAGAGAGGGTATAATTGTGTGTAGCCTTTACAATAATTAAGACACTCCAGCTAAGAACGAAAACCAAATTAGAGCCTCAAAAACGACACACACAGAGAACTTGGTCCGTTAACAGTGGAAGGTTTAGGTCGGTTATGAGTCATAAACACGGAGTCGGAGGGGTAAGGTCGTCCCGGTGGAAAGGGTCCACCATAATACTTTGACCTGCGATCGATCAAGATAATAGGAGAAATAATACTGAATAATTTTCCACGACGTCACGTTTTATTCATTTTTCCTCCTCCGCTGCCTTGTCCACGTGTGGCGTGTAATTTGTTCCAAAACGACGTCGTTTTGGAGGACTATAGATTACACAATTCCTTTTGGACACTACAGGGACCCGGTCTAATTTATACGATACATTACACACGAGCAATACACAAGATTATTATTATTTTTTTATAAATTCTTTCTCTAACATAAGAAATCTTCAAGCTTTTGCTCGATTTCTATTTTTTTTTCTTTATTTATTCTGAATGGATGCAACTAAAGGATAAAAAAAAAAAAGGATCATTCGAACTAAGAGCATCCGCATTGTAATAAGCAAATGATTGTGGATAAGCAAACTTAACAACAATGCTCAAAATTACTGCACATTGTAATAAGCAAAATTACAAATCTTTTAACAAATAACCAAATTTCACTCATTCCATAATCAAACTTAACAACTTTCACCAATAATCAAAACTCAATAACCAAACTCAATAACTAAACTCAAAACTCAATAATTCAAAAATACCTCATATTGGAATCGTCTCATCGAGACGAATAATTTGGTGTGGTCGGGTATGTGATTGGAACTCATTTGTGATTGGACATATGTGCATTGTGTATTATGGGGGTTTGTTTTGTTCCGGATGCAAAAATAACCAATGTGGAGGTAGAGGTTGTTAAGTTTAATTATGAACTAAATGAATAATCAAATGCTGACGTAGCACATTTTGGTTATTGGTTTTGATTATTCCCATTGCGGATGCTCTAAAGAGGTTATTATTCAAAAAAATCTTTGAAAGATATGAATTGACATTCCAAATTCACTAAGTCAAACGCTAGATGATAAAGAAAATATGAATCTCAAAAATAAAATTTGCACTGAAAATATTATAATTTTGGATATGAATCCGAAACAAATGACAAAATCTCAATTGAATAAAAAGACGTTGATCGTTTGAGCCTTTGAGGTATAGAATTTATAAATCTCAAAAACACAAAGAATCCAAAATGGTGACCCATATTTTTATGCATCCCGCTCAACACGTCCATTTTATGAAGTGGATTTTCCAACGAGATGCCTAGTATTCGACTGTAACTTTGTTGTTTCTCCAACCTCAAACAACTAAAATTCATCATATTGGGCCTAATGTTGTGCACCTTGCGCGCAACTCCTTTGCTAGTGAAGTTTTTAGAATGTATGTATTCCTTAACCCTTCTTGTTTTTGTGTTCTAGTGCGTCAAACGAACAAGCCCATGTTTTGGTTCACAATTCGGCATGTTTCAATAACCATAACAATATGCATTGTCTATTTTCTCTTGTTGTTACCGTCTTAGGGGAGAGATTATTCAGTGCCCTTAAGCCCCACATGTGCGGTGCCCCAATCCTCTTCCAACCACACATTATATTGGGATCCACATGCTTAATCTCGAATCCCGCAGAATTTTGTGGTTGACGAGAATTCTAGGACACCACGAGACGGTGCCACATAAGTAATGGATAATTTTTCTTATTGTGGACATTTTATGGATGTGTTTTCTAGGTTGGGCATTTTTTCCGCCCCAACTTTGAAGTAGCTATGCCAAACATGAGATTTTGTTGCAGATAAAAAAAAAAAAAAAGCATCAGATTTTGTTATGTCAGCCAACAATTCTAAAGTTCCGATCCACTAAGGGTGTTTTTTTCTTATTTTGTCTTTATTCAAATTATATTTGTGTACGTTAGTTGCGCCTAATTTTTGCGGATTATTGATTCTTCTGATCAAAACGAATTGAAAGAGTAAAAAATTATGACTTTTTTCTAAATATTTTCTGTAATATCCAAAATAAAGCACAAAAAGTCTAACACCCCTGTAGTTTACTATCCTTTCCTTGCACAGGGCCATTACGTCTTGAGAGTTGTTGGATGCATATGAGCTATATGTGCATCGCATGTGTTTGGACTGTGTCGGTAGCACAATTGAAGAATATTTTGAACTCACGACCTAGATGCATTTCCAAACAATAAAAGTGAATTAGGTATTGTTCACCCTCTTTTACTCAGGCGAACAAAATCGGACTCATGTGTTTTAGGATGCATATTGATCATCAAGTACACATATATGTCATGGTTATGATTTATGAGCATCTCCAACCGAACATCCTATATTGCTCTATTTGAGAGGAAAAGAGGTGGCGGCCGGGGGGTCTCACTATCGGCCATTGTTGATGTTTTTTGGTTTCTTACTTTTAGAGCTGTATCACATGGGAAGTGGCCAAAGACGAAAAACAAAAGTAGTTTTACAAAAGGCCTAAAAGGTGCTTTATCCACCGTCGCATTGCCATCAACCGACCCTTCTTAAAGTCTAATAGCGAAGTCTTATCTCTATTTTGTTTCGGGTTTGGATTCTTTTTGAAAAATGATATTGACACTTTAAAAATTGATGGAGGCACTTCAAAAAATAAAGGACAGCGACTTTGGAATTACACTGATTTTGGAGTGCTTGCATCAATTTTGGAATTGCCAATATCAGTCTCCTTTTTTTTTCTTCCTTTTAATAACCACATATCTAGACTATCTTACTGGCATCTTAACTAATTTCGAAGTCTTTAAATAAACAAGCGGGCAAATCCAGCACGAAGGTTTGTGGTGTTTGACTTCAATATAGAAATAGAACATGTGACTTAATGGAGGACAAACACCTACGGAGTATTTGTTTTCTCCTGTCCATTTGGACAAACCTTTAGAGTTACTGTAGTAGATAGCAGGATACTGTCCGCCACAAAGTTGTCAAATCCGTTCCGTACCGTACCGGTGCGTAAACGGAACGCAAAAAGTCATGTTTCGTTCCGGTTGAAATACCGGCCTGTTCCGGTCAATACCGGCCGTACCGGACAATATCGGTCTGTTCCGGGCATTTTCCGGCGTTTCGTACCGGTCCCTTTTTTTTTTTTTTACATTTTGACGCTAAATTATTCTTATGTAACCAAAGTAGATGAAAATTCACTGACATTTGTAAGTAGATAATATGCGGTAAATCCGGAAAGGTACCGGGATACAGCCCACCGGTACGTACCATTCCAGTTGTGAAAACGGTACGCTGACCGGTACGGTATTGACAACTTTGGTCCGCCATTAATTTGTCCATCTACCCAAGGGCGACTCCACCATACAATTAGTCAAAAAAGTGCACTAAAATTTTGTAATTTTTCACATAGAATTTGATTTTTCTTTATTAGAGTTGACACTAAATTATTCTTATGTAACCAAAGTAGATGAAAATTCACTGACATTTGTAAGTAGATAATATGGCTCAACAAAAAAAAATAAATTAGACCCAATATATTCTCAACCAAGATAAATATGCTTAGTTTATATAGAGTTTTGTATACTAATTTTTTAAATATTTTTTAGGTTACCGCTAAACTAAAATCATAGAGCCGCCCCTGCATCTACCTCGGTTTATTTGGTGATTCAAAATGTTTAAATGGAAAGGCTCGTTGGGTAGATCATATGTGCAGGAAATCAATTTATCAGATATTTGTAGTCAAAATGATCAAATTATATTCGTTGGGTAGATCATATGTTCATTCTTTTAAAAAAACTAAACATGATCTAATCGTCTGTTTTTTAGGAACGATCAATTCAACTGTTTTTTTTTTTTAATCTGCAAAAAGATATTTTATTAGAAACTTGATAGGAGTATATCAAGAAAAAGAGAAAAGCTAGCCTAACACCATGATATAGATAGGGCTGCGATCAATTCAACTGTTTGTATGAATACTTTTTCACTAGATCTTACAATTGAGTGGTTAGGATCATCGAGATAGACAGGAAGTGGCCCCATTGCCCAAAAAATTTATCGTCTTGTATTTTTTTAAGGTATATTTTACTTCTTTTTTTTTTTTGTAATGTTTAGCATTTCTTCATAAATTTTGAAAGTAATTGTTTGTATCGACAAGATAAATTAGAAAAGGATAACCATTGACAGGAATTGAAAAATTTGCATATACGACGGCAAAAATACTAAGAATACTAGTTGTTTGATAGAGTTCAACTTTCATCTTTAAAAAAAAATGTAGTTCAACTTTTGATCATAATTAATTTTTCATGTTTTAGACTTATCACGTCGAAATGAATGATTAATCTAAATATTGCAACGTGAATCTAAAAAAAGAAGAACCAAAATATATAAAAGAAGAAGAAGAAGAAGAAGTGAGAATGGAACCCTAATCGCCTTTACTTGGTGCCAGTACTAACACGAAGCTGAGGAAAGCGTGAACCATGAACGGATATGGTCGACGTAGGACCCATCTCTAAAGGTCGACCTAGTAACTTATACTCAAATCAAGTATAAGTTAATTCTTCCTCTTAGTTAATCCTCCCTCATAATATATTCATATTTTATCGCCCTTATTTCCTCACCTAAAATCTTATCCGTCTAGCAAACGGGCCTAGAAAGACCGCTTCCATGCAGAACAGTCGCCCATCAAGTAGCCTATCCCTACATGGGGTTCATTTCCAGTCCAGTTTTTTTGCTGTCCAGTATGGTGCAGTTTTGGGCCGTTGTGGGCCCATTTCGGGCTCACAACAATGATCGGAATCGTTCATTTTGTAGAGCTCGTCGAATATGTCATCCATGCCAAAAATTAGCTTGATCAAACATTAATAGGTACATGAACAAAATAGATTTGTACATGAAAAAAATGGGCAATTATTAATTTCAACTTAATTTTTGTCATCGCTTTTTTCTTGTACAAATCTGTTTCATCCATGTACCTATTGATATTTGATCAAGCTAATTTTTGGCATGGATGACATATTCGACGAGCTCTACAAAATGAACGATTCCGATCATTGTTGTGGGCCTGGAATGGGCCCACAACGGCCCAAAACTGGACCGTACTGGACAGCAAAAAAACTGGACTGGAAATGAACCCCCCTACATGCTGGTCCTTGGGGTCCATTTATTAACCCCTGTCACTAATTGAAGAGATGGGGTACTCTTTTTCGAGATGATAGGAGCATAGACTAACGTTTGATAACTTAAAAGTCTAATTAAGGAACTAATACACGAAAGCGATTGAATCGATCCCACAGGATTGGTCTAGTGGTTAATACTTGAGATTTAGGAGTCTGCTTTCTTCTGAGGTTTCATGTTCAAGTTTTGTTCTCGTTTTAACTGGGATTTTTCTAATTGGGCGGTGAGATTGGTTTTTTGAAATTAACGAGGTGCGTGTAAGGTGGCCGGCCCAGACACCTGAGTTATTAAAAAGAAAAAATATTGTTTCGCCATAAATTAGGGTCACCGTTTAAGGACTTAATGGTAAAATGAGTCCCGCTATTATGAATTATCTTATGCATCATTGACGTGCGACCCTCTCATGGCAATTTGGATAATGGAACCCTAATCGCCTTTACTTGGTGCCGGTACTAACAAGAAGCCGAGGAAAGCGTGAACCATGAGCGGATATGGTCGACGTAGGACCCATCTCTAAAGGTCGACCTAGTAACTTATACTCAAATCAAGTATAAATCAATCCTCCCTCTTAACTAATCCTTCATCATAATATATTCACCTCTTATCGCCCTTATTTCTTCACCTAATCTTATACAAACGGGCCTAGAGAGACCCCTTCCATGCAGAACAGTCGCCCATCAAGTAGCCTATCCCTACATACTGGCCGGTCCTTGGGGGTCCATTTATTAACCCCTGTCACTAATTAAAGAGATGTGGTACTCTTTTTCGAGATGGTAGGAGCATAGACTAACGTTTGATAACTTAAAAGTCTAATTAAGGAACTAATACACGAAAGCGATCGAATCGATCCCACGGGATTAGTCTAGTGGTTAAGGCTTGAGATTTAGGAGTATGTTTTCTTCTGAGGCTTTATGTTCGAATTTTGCTCTAGTTTTGACTGAGATTCCTGTAATTGGACGGTGAGATTGGTTTTCTGAAATTAACGAGGTGCGTATAAGGTGGCCGGACACCTGAATTATCAAAAAGAAAAAGATTGTTTCGCCATAAATTGGGGTCACCGTTTAATGGTAAAATGAGTCCCGCTATTATGAATTATTATCCTATGCATCATTGAGATGCGACCCTCTCATGGCAATTTGGATAGTGAAAGAAAGAGGGGATCGGGGGATGCTGTAAAGTAGCTCCTTGTAGAACATTGCAGGGTGTATCCAGACAGTCAAAATGTTTTTAGCGTTTCAGATTAAAAACAAACTTTTTCAGAAAAAAGTTGACTACTCTTGGAAAGAGTTTGTTTTCAATACGGACTATTAATTGTCGAGATGGACGATTCGAATGAGCCAAGACGCTTTACAGGTCTCTCTGTTTTTTTCAAAAGATTGGTTAGAGCTTTAAAACCAATTTATGTTTAGCCATAGAATTGGTTGAACGTTAAACACTAGTACTCCTATTTTGATGTGTTAGTTTGGGAATTAATTAATCTCTTTTTACTTCTTGTCTTTTGTGGCTTAAGTATTTTCAAATTTCTTTTCACAATTTTTATATTCACGAAAATGGACTTTTCTAAGATAGTAGGTCTCACATTTGAATTTGAGTGGTTCAACTAATGAATAATTTTCATTCATTGCTATTTCTCGAAATTGCTACATTCAATTTGATACGTAGTTATTTCGTTAAAAAAAAAAAATTGATAGTTACTTGATCGATGTGAGACAGATGAATTACATGTACTCAATAGATTAGTCAAGACGAAGATCCGAGTACTTTGTTCCTAGATGAATTATATGTACTTAATAGATTAGTCAAGATGAAGCTCCGAGTAAGTTATCCCTCATTCTCATCAGGGTGATTAAGTTATCCGGCCTCCTTTATCTGTATCCAATCGGGGCCTAAAAGAAAAGGAAAAAAAAACGACATCGACATGGACCTTCTTTGTTTAGTTTACATGATGGAAAAAACTTGAGGAATCCCATCTTCACACAAAAATGAGAAGAGTTTGATTCATATTTCAATAAGGAAAATAATTTTTCTACCATGATTCAGGATGCTTGGGTTAAGGTCTGCGTGCCTCAACTATTTTTTATGAGATCATTTTTTAGCCGTCCATTAACGAATAATTCAATTGAAGTGAACAAAATCTCCTCGTGTAAGCACTGATCCCACCATAATTAGTACTCCCTCCGTCTGAAAAATGTTTGTCCGGTTCGTAAAACGAGAACTAAAAAATAATGAGTTTCTTTTGAGAAAAAATTCTAACCTTTTTCATAAATTAAAAGAACTCTTCAAGATCTAGTAAAGTATTGAAAAGAATTTAACTTTTTCTTGCAAGACTTGAATTATTTTTAAGTCATCGCGAACCGGACAAATATTTTGGAACGGGAAATATTAGCATGTAAAATGTAGTACTCCACTCCTAACACCAAATTTCACAGATTACTCTCTCTCTCTCTCTCTCTCTCTCTCTCTCTCTCTCTTCTAGAAACCAGCTTTTTTGAATCTGAGACGTTTCCATTCTTAGCGTTCAAGTTTCCATGGCAAAACCTTGTCATTCATGTGACAACGTGACTTCGACCCTTCTCCTCCCAATTCCCGTGACTTTCCAATACCCAGAAATTCAAATTCCACCTCGCAATTCCCAACAAGAATAGAAAACGAATCCCACCTTTTCCCCATTCCCCAAACCTCCTTCCCATTTCCTTCCTTTGCACTCCAGAGTCCAGTACCCATTTTCCATCCGTGCAATCGGATGCCCCAGTGAAAAGATTTGACTCGCAATTCACCGATTTTATGACTTGTTCTAGCTGTCTTTCTATCTTTTTCCGTTCGTAGAGCAGTGTTTTTCTGGCCAACTTTCTAGCATCTATCACTAATCCTACGGCCTCTGCCACAACCGTTTCACACCGTTACGGGTGTCGTGAGGTTTGTTGTTCTTCCTACTCTGTTTACGAGTTTCAAAGAGTTCAGCCGTCGAATAGCATTGAAACTATTACATCTAGCAACACAGTAATCTTCCGAGAAAATCCAAGAAAACATGGCAGCAACCGAGCTACGCTCGGAAGAACCCAGTCTAGCCGCGAGCCCTCGCATCTCGTTCTCCCACGACCTCTCCCAGTACGACGTCGTCCCCGTCGAGCCCCACCCCTCCCGATTGAACTCCACGGGCGTCGACTTCAATTTCTCGGTAGTTCGCGAGGGTCCCGACCACGAGTTGTTCTCGGCCGACGAGCTTTTCTCCGACGGGAAACTCCTCCCCTCACAAATCAAAACCAAACCCATTATTATGATTCCCCCAAATGAAACCCACCAATCAGAAACGAATCCCGAAAATCCAAAAACAGAGGATTCCAGAGCATCAGAAGAGAAGCAGAGTAAAACCACGTCGTTTTGGCCGTTCAAGCGGAGTTGTAGTGTAAGTGGCGGCGGTTATGGGCGGGGTTTTTGTCCTCTGCCGCTGCTGTCGCGAAGCTATTCGACCGGCTCCGCGGCAGCTAGTTCATCGAAAACGCTGAAAACCACGGCGTTTTCGAGGGAGAATTGGCAGAGGAATTTATTCTCCTCCTCGTTGTCGTCGTCGTCGTCGAAGTCACAGGGGAACACGTGTTGTTCGGGCGGGAATTATTGGAAGCCGCCGGTGAAGAAGAAAGGGTACGGGAAGGCGGTAAGAGTTAATCCGGTTTTGAATGTCCCGTCGGGTAATTTGTTTGGCTTGGGATCAATTTTCTCCAATGGGAAGGACAAGAACAAGAAGAAATGACAATTGCGGAAATTGATTGAGAATTTAGTGCGTTTTTTAATAACTAGATGCTCGGGCCCCCTTCCATACATCTCAAGTAATACTGGAGCTTTAAAGGTAGCGATTGAGCAAACTTTCAATGACCGGAATGAATTTAGTGTCGAGCAGGAGTTTGGTATTACACGGGTTTTGACGGTGATTATGGTGAATTTTATTCCGGGCATTTGAGTCCTTTCATTTTTTTTTTTTTTTTGGAATTTTTGGTTAGTCTCGAGTATATTTGAGACGTGTAAATACTCGAGCTGTATTTTATTAGAAGCGTGGAAAATATATAGATATGATTGAAAAAAGCCCACTGGAAATGAAAGGTTCAAGTTTCCTTTTTTCCTTTTTTTTTTTTGTTTTTTCGTGAATTCTCTGTGGTTCTTTTTGTTTTTCCTGTTGAAGAGAATTGAAAAAAGTAAAAGAATACTGATCGAAAATTGGAATATTCAGAAGAGAAAATTCTTTAATATATTTACGCAGCCAAATGTGGATTTCTTTGATAATGTCCATTCAAAGCTCTTTTAATAATTGGTTGGCCGAATTAACTTATGGGTGTGTTGATTATTTGACTGATTGATTGATCATATGATAAGGTTATATATTGATCATATGATAAGGTTATATTAACGCGGTCTGAGTGGTTGCCGATTTTTCATGTGAAAATAGAATAATTTAATATAATTTTGGTTTGATTTGTGGCAGAAAGCTTTTAGACCGGTGATTTGTGGCTTTGATTTTGTACAATTCTGCATTATTGTGTCGTTTGTTGTGGAGTAGTACATGTTTTTTTGTTTCTTTTTTGGTTCATTGTTTGATGGAGAAACAGAGACAAAAGAGTGAGTTGTTTGAGATAAATTATTTCAGTTATTTTTTATGATTATGGTTCAGAGAATATATACAAGTTGTTATTAGCTGTTCATGTTTGGAGTTGGAGGTGAGAATTTCCGACACGACCCGTGAACCCGACACAAACACAACACGGTGTTAGAGGGTTTGGATCAATTTTTTTTTTTTTTGACACGAATACGAATATAACACACGAGTTGCTAACCCGAAAATTAAATGTAAAGAATAAGGGTCGGACTCACGTAACTCGATAAACACACGGATAATTGTTTAATTCTCCGTGTTGACTTGATAATCCGAAATGACACGAGTCGAACATGACACGATGCCACAATGAGGCGATGCCAACCCCATAGCCCGTACGTTCGTGTTCATAAAGATTAGTTTCGGTTCTCTTGATGAAGATTTGATCTTCTAAAGTCAAACTTGTATAGGAAAGCACCACTGTAATTTTTCAATGTCTAGTCCTGGCTTACAACATTTTTCAATGTCATTATTTGTTTTTTGTTGAAATTTTTTGGGTTGGTTTTATAGTTGGATTTGATGTACATGATATATTCGATATGTGCTTATTTTGATATTGGATTAAACAAGTTCATGCGTAACATTTGTTTATGTTCATCTCTTTTACGGTGTTTAACAATGTCACCCCAAACTCGACACAATTCTAGCAGGTCGGATTAGTATATGTCTCAACTAAAATGACATCATTAAGTTAGCAGATGTTCTTACACAAAATCCGAAATGACACGATAGTAAACACGATGACATCCGTGTTTGTAGTCGCGTTTGTTTGGTTCTCGTCCATATTCCCCATTTGGTTCACAGTGTTTTTCTTTTTTCTTTAATTTCTTTTTCTAAAGAACAGAAACAACTAGAGTTGAGAATAAACAAAATCCTTCAATCAAATTATTTATTTAGTACTATCTGATTTCTCAATTCTCAGGAGTATCCCACTGTAGTGGATTGCGCTTTGTTTGGTTTGTGCATTTTGGCTCAGCATCTTCTCACTTTGATGAACGTACAAAATTGTTCATCTTTCAAAACTCGTTGAGAATATCACTTATGTAAAAAATCATGTTAGATCGAATACTTATAAATACTTGATCAAAACATATTTACGTTTCAAAAAAGAGTGAACCATGATGAGCCCCCCAATAAAGAAACCAGGGATATAATTTACGTTGTCGACCCTCTAGAATAATTACCGAACATCAGAGGGAACCCATAATGAGCCCCAAAGGGATAAGATATCCGATGCATGGATTGCTAAGAAATTGGATCCATCTACTTAAAATTGTTTAAGCAAATGAACGAAGCCCAGTTTTTAGAATGTTCCATGTATATGGGCCTCTGAGACTGAGCTAGTGCACAAGAAATTTCTATAGGGTAGAACTTGGAAGCTAGAGTGATAGTTGGACACATTTTGGAAGAAATGATCAGATATTGATATTCGACTTATACGCTTTTCAATAAAATTGACGTTCTCGACGAGATCTAAAAGATAAACAATTCAACCATTCGACTTATACACTTTTCAATAGAATTGACGTTCTCGACGAAATCTAAAAAGTAAACAATTCAACCATTGATATCTAGTCATTTCTTTCAAAATGTGTCCAAATTAGTCTCACCATCGTCTTTCCTCCCCATTCTTCCCTCCCTCCCCCTCCACCTCCACCAAATTAGTCCCACCATCCCCACTATTCCCACAAATGACACCCCCACTCCCACTCCCACTCCCACTCCCACCCCCACCCTCCTCTCCTTCCCGCCTCCTCTGCCGCCACACAAACCACCCTCATCTGTTGTTGGCCCCACCTTCGGCGCCGGCGACAAAATAACCGTGTCAATTTCTTGTGGATTATTAATCCAGTCCTCATGGATGGGGTCCATACTGAACTGAATGTTACACGTGGGAGTGGCAATCCATCCGGCCCACTTCCCAAGACAACACGATGGAATCGAATCAACAGCCGCTAACAAACACGAGGTGCAATCTCCACCATTGATATCTCGAGTGCAATCCACGTACCCGTAGATGTTTAGACTCTCAATCAGCGTAGTCCTCCCCACGGCGGATCTGTTATCCGACACACCAGCAGCGTACGAAAGGTTCTTGATTAACAAATTGACCTTGAGATTGTACGAGGATTCATTCGGCGCGTTGCGCGTGTCGTATATACGAAGTGCGATGGAGGTGTCTGATTGGTTTACAAAGTTGATGGGGGAGTAGCGGAGCATGCAGTAAGTGTACCAGACCTGTGCTGCCGTGTTATTTGGACATTCGCGGCGAATACCTGAGAGAGATGGGAAACATAAATTCACACCGATGATTAGTATATAAATTGATACTACATCTGTCTCAAAAATGTTTGTCTCAGTAAAATGAGAACTTGAAAATAATCTAATTTTTTAAGAATTTTTTTTTTGAAAAATTCAACCCTTTATTAGATATCAACGGGTTCCTTAAATTTATAAAAAAAAATTGTTGAAAAAAGATTTTAAGTCTTTGTTACGGAGACTGGACATATCTTTTGAGATGGAGCAAAAGCAACTATCTCTCTCAAATTCACGCAAAGAGGGGGAGAACGAGTACCTATTAGCACCCGAGTAATTAGGCTCTATTTTCACCACATACGTTGGTATTTGTGTTTATACTTTATACTCCATACACATTGTCCTGAGTCTCACCGCCATTTATGGTTGAAAGTCATGTGGCGGCGAGGAGCACTGAATAATTTTTCAATAGCACAGAACATGGAGTATAATATAACTACTCTGCTTTTTTTTTTTTCTAACTCCTATAAACCCACCGAATAATTTCTTGTTTACCAACTAACACCCCAATAACTTATGAATTAAGGCAATAAATCTCTAAAAAAACAAACCAGGTATATATCATTCAACATACCTAAGGCAGCTGCGGCGACGCAGGTTTGGCAGTCGGGTGAAGAGGTGCTGGAGCGGCAGAGGGCGAGGGCGGTGACGGAGGAGTTGGCGGTGAGGTTGTTGGCGGTGGTGGTGGCGAAGCCGGTGGCGGCAGTGGTGGTTTGGAGAGTGGTGAGGGCGGTTGTGAGAGTGGCGGAGAAGGAGGAATTGGGAGTGTAAGTGGGGGAGGTGGTGGAGCAAATAGTCCAGCGGGGATCTTCGTAGGCGGAGGTTGAGTGGAGGCAAGTATGGAAGAAGATAGAAGCGAGGAGTAGGAATAACATTTTTTGTTTTTTTAAGGTTTGGAAGGTCATGGGATGGGATTTAAATAGTGTAGAGACGAGGGAGAAAGAGTTTATTACATGTAGTATAAGTCTAGCAAAGACGTGTTTGACCGTTGTATAAGTCTAGCAAAGACTTGTTAATTTGACCGTTGAAGTGGAATTTAAACTCGAAGGATTAATCTGGTTGGTCGATAGGGTTGTTTATACATAATTGATTGTAGTTTGATTTTTGGACGGAGGGAAAGGGGGGCACGTGCCCCCGCTCGAAACTAAAATAATTTTGTTGTATTTTCTTATATTTAGCGTAATTATGAAATTAAGTGTGCTACTACACATACACACTTGCATGTATCTCGAAAATATACATATAGAATTAGTTTTATGTTTCAATTTTGTCATATGGTGCATGTATATTTGTTGGTTTACGAACTATTTGTCTATTTAGATCGATTCTTTCTTAATTGTACTTATTTTTAGCCATCCAAGAGCAATATTTTAAAATAATATCATTAATAAAATTATATCGATCATTCAAAAACTTGTTGATGTTCATGTAAAATATACTCTCAAATTTTGTTTAAGATTTTGTATTCATTTTTACATAATTTAACTGAAAGTATGTGTTATATATATTTTTAGTTTGTAATGTATGTCTTAATTGTGTATGATCTTATTGTGGTTAACTAGAAAAATAAATTTTCGCCACTATGATTAACAAGGTGCCCCCACTAAACAACATTCCTAAATCCATCTCTGTCTCTAGTCACGGTGTGAATGGTCATGCGATGGCATATGGAGCCTTGATAGTCAGTTTCTTAGGCCGTTTGTGATAACTGAATCGGCGGTTTCTTGGCAGTCATTCTTGGGATCCGGGAATGTGAAGGACTCATGGCAGTGTGAGCCATAGTCTAGTGGTCTGGTGGATTTTGGTTTACGGCCTAGGCAGGAGGGTTTCTGTTGGTGGTGGTTTCGTTTGCCTGGTGTGGTGGTTGGGTAGCGGTGTGGTGGTTGAGTAGCGGCGACTGTTGATCCATTTTAGGTTAGGGTTAGGTTAGGTATTTGGACGGAACTTGGCTTTTTGGTCTTGTCCCTTTGTTTTTAGCCCTTTTTTTAGTGTTTCGGGCCTGGCTCGTAGGTGTTTTGGGCTTTGTCCTTTCAGGTGTTTATCCAACATTTGGTTGGATCCCCTTCCCTCTCCCCCACTTGATGTACCTTTATGAAGTTTCTTAATACTACTCCCTCAATCCCTTTTTAAATGTTTTAGTTTGACAAACATGCAGTTTTAGGAGTCAACTTTTCTCTCTACTTTACACTTTTTCCATCAACTTTTCTATCCACTTTACACTTTTCACATCAACTTTTACCTTCACTTTTCAAAATTGTCCTCAACTTTATACTTTGGGAAAATTTCAAAATGGCATCTGAACTTTGCACCAAATGTCACAGAGACACCTAAACTTATGTTTATTTCAATTAAACACTTGTACTAACAAAATCCCCAAATTTAGACACCTGAACTTAAGTTTATTTCAATTAAACACCTGTACTAACAAAATTCCCAAATTTAGACCCTCGCCGTTGTACTTCGTTCCAAAAATTGCTGACATGGCATCTCCAACCTGTTTAAGTTGCCACATTGCACTGTTTCCAACAGGGGACGATGAAGTTTGCCTATGGATTTCGCTTAGGTGCATCGTCCCTTGTTGAAAACATGTGCAATGGGGCAACTTAAACGGGTTGGAGATGCCATATCAGCAAATCTATAATACAAATCGCGACGGTGTGGGGTCCACATATTTTTCCTACATAAATCTTGACCGTTGATTTACATTCACATATCTCCACCCTTGATTCAACTATTGGCTTAGATTGATTTCATCCGACAGTTGAGAGTTGTTAAATGATTGATTAATGATTTTTTCAATTTTTGGTAATAATTTATTCTGAATTTTTGGTAATGATTTCTAGGATTGCCGCTGAAAGAGAATATAATGACATGAATTTTAGGTAATGATTTCTAGGATTGCCGAATTTTTGCTAATGCCGTTGAACAATTTTTGGTAATGATTTCTGTGACTACCGTACGCTGAAAGAGAATACAATTATACTATGTAGATGACATGAATTTTTGGTAATGATTTCTAGGATTGCCAAATTTTTGCTAGAAATGAAGCAATTCCCTAAACAATGCTACTATGCGTTTCCAAAATCCTCTCTCTCTCTCTCTCTCTCTCTCTCTCTCTCTCTCTCTCTCTCTCTCTCTCCAAGTAGAGTCCCTCTACCAACTCTAGCCCTCCTCCCAAAAATCCTCCAACTCGGGCATCTCTCACTCCCCTCCAATTTGTTATTGACGAAGTAAGTTTTTTGTGAACCATAATTTTCTAAACCCCCATCTCTACTATCATGATTTTCTAGATCTTTGAAAGAGTTTAACCACAAAAGGAGAAGAAAAAAACTAGGGATGTGCATACAGTTGGTAAACCGTTTTTTTTTTTTATTTTTTTTATTTTTTCCGCGTGGGAGGAGATTGAGATTATCATAGGAAAATAGGGCATTTGCTCCATTTACATTATCATTTGAGTTTTATTTGGGCGTGAGTGGGGCACTTTTCCCCACACGAACTTAACCTCATATTTTGTTATATTTAGCATAATTATGAAATTAAGTGTGCTATTACATATACACACTTGCATGTATTTCGAAAATATACATATAGAATTAGTTTTATGTTTCAATTTTGTCATATGGTGCATGTATATTTGTTGGTTTACGAACTATTTGTCTATTTAGATCGATTCTTTCTTAATTGTACTTATTTTTAACCATCCAAGAGCAATATTTTAAACTAATATCATTAATAAAATTATATCGATCATTCAAAAACTTGTTGATGTTCATGTAAAATATACTCTCAAATTTTGTTTGAGATTTTGTACTCTTTTTTACATAATTTAACTGAAAGTATGTGTTACATATATTTTTAGTTTGTAATATATATCTTAATTGTGTACGATCTTATTGTGGTTAACTAGAAAAATAAATTTTCGCCACTATGATTAACAAGGTGCCCCCACTAAACAACATTCCTGAATCCGTCCCTGTCTCTAGTCACGGTGTGAATGGTCATGGGATGGCATATGGAGCCTTGATAGTCAGTTTCTTAGGCCGTTTGTGATAACCGAATCGGCGGTTTTTTGGCGGTCATTCTTGGGATCCGGGAATGTGAGGGACTCACGGCAGTGTGAGCCATAGTCTAGTGGTTTGGTGGATTTTGGTTTACGGCCTAGGCAGGAGGTTTTCTATTGGTGGTGGTTTGGTTTGCCTGGTGTGGTGGTTGGGTAGCGGTGTGGTGGTCGAGTAGCGGCGGCTGTTGATCCATTTTGGGTTAGGGTTAGGTTAGGTATTTGGACGGAACTTGGCTTTTTGGTCTTGTCCCTTTGTTTTTAGCCCTTTTTTTAGTGTTTCGGGCCTGACCCCTAGGTGTTTTGGGCTTTGTCCCTTCAGGTGTTTATCTAACATTTGGTTGGATCCCCTTCCCTCTCCCCCACTTGATGTACATTTATTGTAACGCCTCGAATTTTGGGTACATTAAATAAAATATTTTATTATAAAAACAAAGCGAGTCCAGCTCGTTGTTACATCATAAACCTTACAAAAGTACTTTTATTCAAATAACAGAGGGATCTAGGGCTCCTAGCTACAGTTCTTCTTGCTTCTCCATTCTCGCCCGCTCCTCGGCTTCGAACGCCTCCAAGGTGAATAGTTCGTCCTGTTCGTCTATCAAATCTGACATATTATACCGGCGTCGCCACCCATATAATATGCCAGGGTCACCACAAGGCAACACCATGAGCTACGAAGGCTCAGTAGTAAAATCCTAATACTAGCATCGATTTCCACATGATAAGTACATAAGCAGTGATAAAAGACAATAGCGCTAACAATTGCTTTATGATTTCCGTTGGTGTCGACTCATCGTAAACCATGTCGTTATTACCCCTTTTTAGAAACACCTTTTTAACTCACCCAACCTCGGTTCCGCCGCGCCAGGTTCCCGAGTATCCTCACAATGGTTCCGCCGCGCCGGGTTCCCATTGGCACACATTTGCATTGGCTCCTCTCCGCGGATAACCAAGCTATACCTCACCATGGTTCCGCCGGTCCGGTTTTCCATGGGAACACACACAACCTCACAATGGTTCCGCTATTCCGGATTTCCATTGGAACACACACACACTCACGTAATACCCTCGAGATGGTCATTACGTAGTTTCGAAAATATTTTCCAACCGGAAAAACACAACTTCCTTGTTAAATACGCCCTAGGTGCCATGTTTCTACTTTTCTCGGTTTTAGTGTCTCGTTCTCATGCAAGACTCCGCGTGTGAGACTTTACATACAACATGCATTTCAATCAAGCTTCGAAATAGTACAACAAGATCATTCAACCATCCAGCATACTTGAAACATTTCGAAGGTAAATTATGCATCTTCAAAAGTTAACATTATCTATGATCAAAGTAACTTTCTAAACTTTAAGTAAAGTAAGTAGAGATTTTAACTAGCAAGATTTAACAACTTTAGAAGAAGAAAGTAAGATCGAACTACGATATAGTAAAGATTTCACTACCGTTCTTCTAGGCGGTGGATGTGGACGTCGGTTTGATTCCGGCGGCGTAACGGCCCTCGGATTGCTTCGAAAGGAAAAGATTTGCGTTTCTTTTCCTAGAAACAACTTCCTAACTTTCACTAAACTACTTTAAGGATCGTTGGGTGGTATTGGAAGTGGTTTAGTGGTTTCGCTCAAGAACTCTCAAGAACAAAGAAAGTTCTTGAATTTTTGACTAAGAATGCTTGAAATTCTAGAGAGAAGGAAGAGCTTTGGTTTGAGGTGTGAGCTTCAAGTGTAGAATGAGCCTCTATTTATAGGCAAAGGGTTCCCCCTCCCTCTTAAATGGCCGGCCCCCTCTCTCTCTCCTTTCCCCAATTTTTTTAGTCCAAAAAGATGTGTTCACATGGAGAAATTAAGGCTAAAATCCTAGGTTTGCATGGCTATGGTTTACCAAGAATTTGATCTTGGACAATCCAATGGTGGAGATGAGATTAGTACAAGATTCTTAGGCTTAAACAAATACAAAATGTTAAGGAGGACAATTTGATTAAGTCTTGGCTTGGAGATTCAACGTCAAATGAAGAGTTGCAAATTGAAAATTAAATTTTAAGTCACAATTTTTTAAGTTGCACAATTAACAGAAAGTGGCGGCGGAAAGGGAATTATGGACTCCTCAAAAAAAAAAGAAATTTAAAAATTAAAAATTTTTCAACAATTTGACCACCCTTCTCACCTTTGTTTTCTTTTTCTCACTTTTCCGGCTATTCAAAAAATGTCTCGTCTACTAATATCAATCATTGATTTATTCCTTAAGTTATATTTCTCAATAATTAGGCTAAAGCAAATAAAAAAGTAGTACTATTTGTACCATGGATCAAAGTAGTCTTAAAAGGCTAGGATTTTCCAATATACTAATGAATTTAGCACATGGTACTTAGGGTATTATTTAAACCTTCAATGTACTAGAATAATATACATCTATGTACCTTGTACACTAGGAAGATCAAAAACCCTAATAGGAAAGTACTTAGGAGAATTTTTTGATTACTTTTTTGTTTCCCAGTGTGAACTTAATCACATGGGTTAAAGAAAAGGTTAAATTAATAACTCATGGTACTTTGGTGAAAGACTAATCTTTTATCCAATGGATAATAATTCCCCTAACAATCTTTGTCCAATGGACAAAGAATAAAACCAAATTAATTAAAAGAAAAAGAATATCCAATTCTTTACCTAGGGTTCAAAAGGTTCAATGAGGGGCAAAACGGTCCAATTGAAGTAACGAGATAGCTTTCCAATTTAGTTCTTCTAACCGGATGGTTAGAAGCTAGTTAGACTTGCTAAGTGGGGCTAAAGTGCAAGAAACGATAGTTCAAGGGCTAAATTGTAGTTATGACAAACTATCGGAAATTAAAGCAATATAACCAATTTAAACAAATAACTTGAATAAGAAATAAATTCAAGGGGCAAAAATGTAATTACGACAAATTATAGGATTTTAAAAGTAAATCAAAGCAAATTCAAATAATCAATAAAAATTCAAATATTTAACGAAATTTTTAACGACTGAAAATTAGGGTCGTTACATTTATGAAGTTTCTTAATACTACTCCCTTAATCCCTTTTTAAATGTCTTAGTTTGACAAACATCCAGTTTTAGGAGTCAACTTTTCTCTCTACTTTACACTTTTTCCATCAACTTTTCTATCCACTTTACACTTTTCACATCAACTTTTACCTTCACTTTTCAAAATTATCCTCTACTTTATATTTTTCACATCAACTTTTACCTCCACTTTTAAAAATTATCCTCCACTTTATCAATTGACTTTTCAAAATGGGCACTTATTTTGGGACAGCTCAAAATGGAATAATGGACATTTAAATAGGGACAGAGGGAGTAATATTTTGCCGTTTAAAAAAAATATGGTCTGGACCACCTTGACCGTTGAAAAAGAAAAGTAGTAGAATTTAAATAGTGTTTTGATCGATGAAACATTTTTTTTTTCTAACGGCGAAATTTTTTTTTACTATCATTGTAAGATGAGTTTTGGGGCTGGAGTTAATAGGGTAATCCTGACCACTGAATTAGAATTGGAGGATCCTCCAATTCCCTATGGATTGGAGAGGAGCCGGACTCGTTAATTATATTCCAACTTGATTGCATGCAATGTACAAGCAGCTGTTTGGAATTTCATTCCAAATATATATATGTGACTATCATTGTCAAACTTGGAACTGAATTTTCAAAAACTTCCAAGTTCTCTCGAAATCAAATTTTCCAGTCTCAATATATTCCATTCTCAAACCGTGGAAGTTGGAACCCCATGGATTTTCAACAAAGTCAAGTCTTAGTCCAAATTTTGAAATTTCCATTCTCAAACCAGTCAGATTTCCAAGGGTTCAACACAAAAAAAAAAGGGGGCTTGAAATCGAATTTTTAAGTCTCCTTTCAAAATTTGAAATCGAATTGTCAAACAAGACCGAATCGTCTGAACCAATATTGTCATCCTTCCTCATTTTCTAATGCATGCGATAATATTGGGGCACTAGCTAGTAGCCTCCTTACGTGACAAGGTTTCCTTCCCATACAACACCGTAGTTACCATTGATCATAGGATGAAGCCAATAATGGTAATAACATGATAGCCTTATCCTCATCATCCAGCTTTACCCCAGAATCCAGCTAATTGCAAGTTCACCATATTACAAAAAAGAAATTAAAATGTTTCGAAATTTGTACCTTCTTTCATCTATATATAATCCGTACATCGCGCTATTTCCTGACATATATCTTGTTGGTGAGATTTTTTTTTCCCCATGTACAATCCTTTTAGCTTCGTCCATATTGCATCAGCGGATCGACTATCACGTTATGATTAATCACATCGCCTAGGTTAATTTAGGCGAATCGATTTGGTAGCTCTAAATTAACTATTTCCTTGATCGACTACTGTCAAGTACAATTAAGTGGTTCAAGGGCAAAAACTCATTGTTGACTTAAATATTAATGGAGTTATTTAATACTGTAATTTAATTTATTATTCTATAGAGGAATTAAAGACAGATATACTCCTATAATATACTCCATATTAATAAGAGGGTGGTTTATGTCGCTGTTTTTTTTATGAATACTTCCTTTCATGCATCATGTGATGACAGGATTTAATATATAGCTAGCGGAGTACTACACATATTTCAAACAAAAAAGTTAAAAGTTTAATTCAACACACCGGGGATATAAAGAACTGGTGATAAATATCTTTTCAGTATGGAGGAAGCTAAGCCCACCAAAGGTGGAAATTTTCTTGTGGATGGCTCTACATGCAAGGTAGGGTGGCTACTCGATCAGTTCTATATTGCTAGTAGAAATTTGATTCAAGAAGAGCAATTAGCCCTCTGCCCCTTTTACTCTCGTCAAGAGGAAACTCCTGATTGAGCATTTATTTTTACACTGCCAATTATATATCTTGGAATACTTGGTCCCTGTTAATGGAGTGGTGGTAGATCTTATGGGTGTGTCCATCTTCTTTGGCAAACTTAGCAAGTTGGTGGTTTGGAAACAGGTTTCGAAATTTGGAAAGGCACATTTGGGAGGCAATTACTTTCTTTGCCACACTTTGGTAATGGTGGCTTGCGAGGAACGATGTTATTTTCAACAACACGACAAGGACAGCTGGTGAGGTGGGGGATTTGATCAAGATCCCTCGGGTAGCTATGTAGATGAAAGCTAAGTTCGATATAAAGGTATACTCTGTGGAGGGCTTTAAAAACTTTTTACATGGAATTCGTAAGCTGATCAAACTGTAGGTTGATGTTAAGGTGTTGTAGTGTCCAACTTTCAGTTGGATGCTTGTACTTTTTTTTTTTTCCTTCTTTCTGTTGGTGAGCCTTCTTATGCTCATCGGCATGCCCCATCCTCGATGTACGTCCTTTCGAATTTTCTAAAATGTTTCGATTTGCCGAGAAAAAAAAAATCGAAACGTTTGCCGATCCAAAAAATAAAATGAAATTGAAACGTCTACTATTTCAGATACTGAATACCTTCAAACATGAGAGGATAATTGAATAATCTTAATTAGCCCAACGATAGAATGGAGTTCACCCGCTTGAAGGTTTTTTTTTTTTTGATCACCAAATTTTTTTTAAAAAAAATTACAAAGATTTAACGGATCACGGGCACACCAGCGAACGCCGCCCAGGAATCAAACCTAAAGGAAGACAATGAGCTAACCAAAAACACCAAAATTAAAAACAGAACCGAAACACCCGCTTGAAGTTGGAGAGCGTTGATACTGAAAAGAAATCAAATAGGTACCGTAGAAGACTCAATGATATTTCCATTCATAAGGCTGGAATATATACACACAGATATAGATCATATCCCTAGGATCATGTCTATAATATTCCTGAAATCATGCCTACAAATCCTATAATTACATCCCGTAATCAAGCTATACAACAGATATGGAAATCTTATTTTACATGTGACACAAATCAATTGGAGTTGATTTCGTCATTCTTTAACATTCTCCCTCAAGTTGGAGTGACACCCAACTTGCCCAGCAAATATTGAAACTGTGATCAGGGACGGAGCCAGAAATTTCACCACGCAGGGGCGACTGTGCATGCGAGAAAAAAAATATAAATACACATGCATAATCACACAAATACGTTAAAACTCAAAATAACATAAATGCATAAATCGGTTTAACTAATGGGATCGATCTTGATGTATGTGTCTTGTTTTTCTTTATTGTTCTTCTTTTTTCGTTTTTTTTTCATTCATCACAACTGGACGAATTCGGTACGTGGGCTTTCATGTTATTTGATTTTACCATTCAAAAAATAAAAAATTAGGAGAAGTCTAGAACAACATATATGGGAAAAGACATACCTACAACTTAAATTTGACCAAAATAACTTAGGGTTTACAAAATCTCTTCTCCTCTTACTCTATTTTCTTGAAATTGTCTTTGAAGTCTTAACAATTGGGGATGTTTGTGCCGAGAGAGAAAGAGAGGGGGGGGGGGGGGGGGGGGGGGGTATGGGGAATTCTATATAAGGGCGAGCCTATATACTTTCATAGGAAATTTTTTTTTTACATATAATAGTAGTGTTTCTTTTTCTTCTTGCAGGGGCGACCGCCCCTACTGGCCCCTCCTTGACTGTGATGGACCAAGAGCCTTGGTAAAGAGATCTGCTGGTTGCTCAAGTGTGGACACATGAGCAGTTTGAAGAATACCAGCTTGTAACTTCTCACGGACTAAGTGGCAGTCTATCTCTATGTGTTTCGCCCGTTCATGAAAAATAGGGTTTGAAGCAATATGAAGGGCAGCTTTGTTGTCACAATATATGTTGGCTGGTTGTGGGTGTTTGACCTTTAAATCATCCAAAACAAGCTTTAACCAAGTTATTTCACAACAAGTTCCAGGCATGGCCCTATATTCCGCTTCAGCCGATGAGCGAGACACAGTCATTTGCTTCTTTGCTTTCCATGATATTGGTGTCTGCCCAAGCAATATACAATATCCAGTAATCGACCGCCGAGTATCCCTACATTGGGCCTAGTTCGCATCACAAAAGGCATTCAACTGGATTTAACTGGTTGATGACAAGAGAATTCCTTGCCCAGGTGTTTGCTTAAGATATCTCAGTACTCTATGAGCTTCGTCTAAATGAGGAACACATGTTTTATCCATGAATTGGCTTAATACATGTACAGCATACACCAAGTCTGGCCATGTGATAGTCAAATAAATCAAGCGCCCAACAAGCCTGAGATATGAAAAAAGATCTTCTATAGGTGCCCCATCAGGCTCATTGGGCTTCAAATTTTGTTCCATGGGGAACTTAGCTGGTTTTGCACCTAGGAATCCCGTGTCTCCAAGGATCTCGAGTGCATATTTCCTTTGGCACAAGAAAATTCCTTTTGCTGAAGGAGCAACTTCTGTGCCCAAAAAGTATTTCTAGTTTCCAAGATCCTAAAGCTCGAAACGATCACTCAAGAATTTCTTGAGTTCTTGAATCTACTCCAAATCATTTCCAGCCAAGATAACATCATCAACGTAAACGAGAATAGCGGTAAAGCTATTTTCTGTGGAGCGAACAAATAATGAATAATCAGCCTTAGATTGCTTGTATCCAACATCAGTAAGAGCTGAAGAGAACTTCACAAACCATTGTCTTGATGCTTGTTTTAAGCCGTACAATGATTTATGGAGCTTGCATACTCTCTTCTCCCCCTTTCCTCTAAAGCCAGGAGGAAGGTCCATGTAAACTTCCTCGTTAAGGTCTCCATGTAAAAATGCATTATTGATATCAAGTTGGTGAAGGTGCCATCCTTGAATAGCTGCAATTGAAAGCAAGACACGTTGAGTAACTAACTTAGCAACTGGCGCAAATGTTTCTTGATAGTTAAGACCTTCTCTTTGATGATAGCCTTTAGCAACTAGTCGGGCTCTATACCTTTCCACTAACCCATCAGGATTATATTTATCTTGTAAACCCATTTGCATCCAATGGATTTCTTGCTGGGCGGGAGTGATGCTAATGACCATGTGTAATTGGTTTCAAGAGCGTTAATCTCATCTTGCTTAGCACTTCTCCATTTAGGGTCTTGAGTGGCCTGCAGGAAAGTCTTAGGTTCTGTTTCAAGGGAGATAGAGGTTGTGAAAGCACGGTGAGTAGTAGAGAAATGATCATAAGAAAGATAGTTGCTTAATGGATATGGAGTGCTAAAAGAAGTTACCATCGTCGAGTCTGATGATTGAGATGAGCGAGACGGGAGCCTGCAATCAAGATGAAAATCTTGCAAATAATCTAGATGTTTAGTGGGACGGGTGGGTGGATTGGCGAATGATTGGATCAATAAAAGGGTTGGACTTGAGAGAAATTGAGTCAGTTGGGACAGGTTGTGTTAGACCAGATGGAGGACTTGCAAATAATCTAACCTGCAAGCACCGTTGTCGTGTTTGGACTCGAAGGTGGTGGATCAAGTTGAGTGCTGATTGGTGAACTGACTGAGACACCCCCCTCTGGAGCATTAAATGGGCAAGGCAAGACAGGAGGACTTGATGTTTCAACAGAACCAGAAAATGGAAAGTGATCTTGATGAAAAATGACACCATGAGATGTGAATACTTTGTGGCTACCAAGATCATACAGTCGATACCCCTTTCGCCCGTAAGGATAACCAATAAAAACACATTTCGTAGCACGAGCATCAAATTTCGATGGCTTTGCTGCATGTGTGGATGCAAAACACAAGCATCCAAAGACTCTCAAATGGGCATAAGAAGGTTTGACTTTAAACAACATCTCATATGGTGTTTTACCGACTAATACAGGTGTGGGTGTTCGATTGATAAATACGTTGCGGTCAATATGGCATCCACCCAGAATTTTTTCGGTAACTTGGCTTGGAATAACAGAACGCGTGCAACGTTAAGGAGATGACGATATTTTTGCTCTGCTACTCCATTTATGGAGTGGAAACATAACTAGTTTGGTGAACAATTCCCTTTTCTGAATAATAAGTTGGCATGTCAAATTCTTGCCCATTGTCACTCCGAATGATCTTAACTTTTGAAGAATATTGGGTTCCAACAAGTTGTATAAATGACTTTAGGAGATGGCAGGTTTCAACATCTACCACCAAAAAATTAGTTCGTACTACTATTGACCCTGCCCGAACAGGTAGTGTAACCTTTCCAAGGGGCCACACTGTTCCTGCACCAAATCTGACCAAGGGTGTTGTTAATTGTTCCAAGTCCGCCTGAGCCAATCCCAACTTTTTAAACGCATCAAAGTATAATACCTCTATGCAACTCCCTGAGTCTACCAAGATTCTCTCAATGTCATACTCCCCAATTCGTAGGGTTATGACTAAAGCATCATTGTGAGGTATCTGGACTTCTCCTAAATCCTCATCTGTAAAGACTATGCCTTCGTTGCATATGTCACCTTCTCTTCCTCTTTTGCTCCCCAACCGCATAACATGTTGGTCGTGCTTAACTTGCCTTTGGAGCAATCTCATCTCATTTCTTGTATAAGGTGTGGCTAGTCCATGCATCATATGGATCACACCTTTTGGATTCTATTCGTAATCCATCTCCAATGCTTTCCCATTATCGTTGGGCTCCTCCTGGATAAATTCTTTGAGGTAACCTTGAGAGACTAGATCATCGAGGTGCCTTTTAAACATCTCACAATCCTCAGTCATGTGGCCCCAATCTTTGTGGTAACTGCAGTGCTGACTCGTAACCCACTTTGCATCATTGTCTCCTTCCAATCTTGAGGGCCATTTAAAATAGGGCCGATTCTTTATTCGATAAAGAATCCTGTAAATGGGTTCTTTCCAAACCATTGTTATTGAAAAGAAAGACATGGGATCAAGTCCTTGCCTTTCTTTGTACGGCTCTTTCTTAGCCTGCCCATACTCTTTCCTTTCTCTGTAAGTCTTAGGTTTTGGTTTGTCTACTTTTTTTGCTCGCCTTTTCGACTATTCGGCAATAATCTTGCCATCCTCATGCAGTATATCGTCCTCCATCTTGGCATGTTGCTCGATACGCTTCATTAATTTAGCCAACGTTGCTACTGGAGTCATATTCAGTGATCGGCGCAACTCTCCTGAATAGGCAACCTAGTTTTGAACGTAGCAATCGCATATTCCTCGTTACAACTTTCAATCTCAATGAAAGTCTCCCAGTACTTCTTAGCGTAATCCCTGATCGGCTCACTTTCCCCCTGCTTCATCATGGAGAAGCTTTCAAACGTTTTTGGGGCTCTCCTGCTTGTTAAGAAACGAGCAGTGAACTCCTCAGCCAATTGCCTCCATCCTCGTATGGAGCGCGGTCCTAGTTTATGGAACCAAGATAAGGCCACCTTCCCCAGACTTGATGGGAACATTTTGCACATAATGGCATCATCCCCATCATGCATAAACATAGCCTGCTAGTAATGTTGTATGTGAGCCACGGGATCTGCGTTCGTCTCGTAAAGAACAAACGTACCGTGCTTCACTCTGCTTGACAACCGTGCTTCTTATAGTTTTCTTGTGAAGGGGTAACTGCTATGTTACTTACGGCTTTTCGTGCTGCTTCTGACTTCTCGTGCAGTTATGGTTCCATCCTCACGTCCCTTTGTCTTGCTGGGACAACCTTTTTCCCAATCGGAATCAGACCTCTCGTACCTATCCCTATGGTGCTTCTTGTTCCCTTCCTCCTTGAGAGTGGGACTTCGGCTTCTACTCCTTTTTCTTGAAGCACCCTTACGCTGTTTTGGTGCTTGGCTTTGGCTTTTGCTCTTCTGTTTTCATGGAGAAGGTTCTTTCTGCCTTGGAGTAGGGCTCCGACTCTTGCTCCTTTTTCTTTGTAAAGGAGCCTTCTTGTATTCTTCCATTGCATATCTTTCTCCTCTAGAATTTCTTAGTGAAAGTTCAGAGTCCTCAAGATGCTCTCGAATCCGTTCTATCTCTAAAATCTCGTGTTCTCGTCTTTTGATCAAACAAGAAAATTCCTCGATCTCCTGCCTCTTTTTATCAAGGATGTCTTCACTGTTGTGCACGCTTTTTGAATATGCGACTGACTCTCCCCTTCTGTAGGATTTACTCCTCTGTATGGATTCTGTAGCCGTCCTACCCTCCTTATTTCTGGAGCCATCCAGGACGGTCAAGGGGTTGCCTTGCTGGATGTTTTCTTCCCATGTCCGCCATTGGGCTTTCTCGGAACGCCTGGTGGGGATTTATCTCCTTCCCCACCTAGCAGAGTCCTTGGGTCGAGTGGTGTCTTTGGGTCTCCTTCCGCAATGGTCATTTTTTTTCAAAGAGAACTCTTTCGCTTCCCACAGACGGCGCTAATTGTAGGTGGGAAATAATAAACAGTACCAGGAATAGCACTGGATTGCAATGGCTACTCGAGCTGTTCGATAGGAACCTCAATATCTTCACCGGAACCCTAATCTGTAAAACAAACAAGGGGTGAGCGCACCTTTGCCTCTCATGGCAAAGGCCCTCCGATGCCTAAATTAGTATCTCGTACTATAGAAAACCCTAATTATTAGTAGGAAAGTGTGGAATAAGTGCAAGTAATTGCGTACCTTTTTCCTCTAGGTTAGCCTTGTTTATATAGGCATGCATATGCTTGTTGCCCAAGCATCCCTGCTGCCCTAGGTTTCCTACCTCGTACAGAAAACCCAGGATATCTTGGATTCTCGTTCCCTTGTCAACTCTTTAAGGAGGACTCCTTTCCATAGCTGGCCGAACATCCCATTTCCGTTGGGTATCTTCTCTAGATCCTACACTCTCGGGATCTGATTCCTTACGGGATACCATTGTTCTGGAATCTTCCAGAGTGTTCATTCCGCTTTAGCACTTAAGGCTACTTTCTCAAGAGTTCTCTCCTTGCTCAGCAACCTCATTATCGAACAGGACACCTGGACCAGTGACTTCACATACTACTGGTCCCTATCTATCACTTAGATCAATGACTTCTCATGTCTTTTGTCCTTTATCTGCCGAACAAACTGCCTGGACCAGTGACTTTACATGCCACTGGTCCATTTCGCCGATAACCGCCTTCCACGGTGGTTTATCTTATCGTATTTATTCCATGGCCCCACGTACCACTTGTTCGGGCCTTATTTAAGCTTGTTCAGGAATACCTCCATACAATCTTGATCACATTCACTCGTTGTTGGGTTTGCTAATATTACACAGATGTCGATACAGGTGCATCTTAGAATGTAGTTTACCCAAAAACCATGTTTTCGACCTATTGAAATAGGTTTTTATGATCATCCATAATGATTAAGTGCATCAAAAAGAGTTTTTGAAACAACTAGAAAGGTGTCGAGGTTCATGGCTGGTTTCAATCTGAAAATACAAAGATGTTCTGAGAAATATGAAGAGTCACACTGTACGATATTTTGAGTAACATCGCACGTTGTAGTTAATACACCGTGTGAGCATTTGAGTAACAATGGTGGACTGACAGCAGGGTAGGCACACCGCACGGTGTATCATAAGATCGTGCGGCATAATATGATATACCATGCAGTGCTGTGGTCAATGCAGTTTGTAAATCATGCGTTACTTCATTTCTGTACATCATCTATTATCATCTGCTGTACAGTAAGCACCACGAGCACGTCAACATGATCCCATGTCTCTTTCCCCTATTGGCTTATTGAGAGTTTAATCATCCAAATGGTATTTAAGATTTTCCCTATGAAAATGATAAGTAAAGACCTGTTCCAACCGGGCGAGTGCGGTGCTTTTCAACAAAACCTTCCCCATTCGTAACATGGCGCTCAAACCCAAAATTTTGATGTTTTTCGTTAGACCAAAAGCCTTTTCCTCTCAAACAAACTCTCTGTTTCTTGGGTCATCCATCTCAAAAATCCGGGTGGCGACTCCTTTAGGGCGCACCAGTCAGGGAGCCCACAGTGGCGACTTTGCTGGGGAGTGAAAATTGAAATTCAAAACTTTGGAACTAATATTATTTTCCAAAGAGTTGAATAATTTAGAGGGCCAAGCTTGAAAAGCATTTTCAAAGGAAATTTTTTTAAATATCTTTTGGAATATTAAGCTTTTATCATGTACACTTTGCATTGCACAGCCCCGCTAGTGTGTTTTGGCAACCTTGCTCGGTTTATCGGTGACAAGTTCTTCCAGAATACCTAGCAACCCTCGACCGTGATGAGCCATCGTACTGTTCGACCATTGTCTCGCAATACACTTGACGATGGGAGGTACATCTTGGCTCTAGTTTAGGGAACTCCTTTAAACCAAAATCGGCCTTTTGCACTTGTACATAACCATAGAACCATCCAACCTAGGACAGGAACCTATGGTTAGAACTTATGTGATATACCCTGTTTATATGCATATTTTCTATACATGCATTGCACTCATTCATCATTCATGCGGGCTAGAGGGTAGGATTTTGTTAGGATGCTTCGTTTTTTCAAAAGGTTGCAAACACCCAATGAAGAGTCGTACACCTTCGTGTACGATGTCTAAACTCTATGAGTCCTCATCGTATGCCTCATCAATTTAATACCTCCATAGTTGTTGTTGCAGTTTTGAATATCCCCTTTATTCTTATAGATAGGCACTAAGGTGTTCATTCTCCATTCGTCGGGTATCTTTCTAATCATAATAATTGATTACATCTAGCAATTTATAATATTTTATATGATTTCAAAAATATTGTATTATAGAACTAATCAAGATTTATCAAACAAAATCCATATTCAATATGAAATTTATTATGGATTTAAAGGTATAGCTAGTTTTTTAGCCGGTTAAAATAGGACGAGGGACAATAAAATTGAGACGGAGTGAGTAGTTTTTTGATAACCAAAATTAGTAATTTTTCCTCTTTGAATAACCAAAATTAGAGGAGGTCACATACTCTTTTTTCTTTCTCTCTCTCCCCATCAGTATCAACAAACCCACATACTTAGATTATTCTCAACTCTCTCCTTCTTTCTACTAAAAATGTGTTTTTTATTTATGGACGATTGTGGGACTTCACAGTTAAACTTTGCAACTCCTTAAATGGATAACCAAAAGATGAGGTGACAAGTTTTGGTTATCAGAATTTGATTATTCCATTGGAGGTGATAAGTATTGGTTATTCCATTGGAAATACCGAACGTTGGTCTCCGAAATGACACGACAGTAAACACAATGACACCTGTGTTTGCAATGGCATATGTTTGGTTCTTGTCCATATTGCCCGTTTGGTTCACAGTGTTTTTCTTTTTTCTTTAAGTTTTTTTTTTCTAAAGAACAGAAACAACTTAAGTTGAGAATAAACAAAATCCTTCAATCAAATTATTTATGTAGTATCTGATTTCTCAATTCTCAGGAGTATTCTGCTGTAGACAGTGGATTGCACTTTGTTTGGTTTGTGCATTAATTTTGGGCTCAGCATCTTTTCTCACTTTGATGAACATACAAAATTGTTCATCTTTCAAAACTCATTGAGAATATCACTAATATAAAAAAATCATGTTAGATCGAATACTTATAAATACTTGATCTGAACAAATTTATGTTTCAAAAAAGAGTGAAACCATGATGAGCGCCCCAAGAAAGAAACCCATAATATAATTTATGTTGCCAACCTTTTAAAACAGTTACGAACATCAGAGTGAACCCATAATGAGCCCCACAAGGGACAAGATATCCGATGCATGGATTGCTAAGAAATTGGATCCATCTACTTAGTATTGTTTAAGCAAATGAACGAAGCCCAGTTTTTAGAATGTTTCCATGTATAAGGGCCTCTGAGACTGAGCTAGTGCACAAGAAATTTCTTTAGGGTAGAACTTTGAAGCTAGAGTGATAGTTGGACACATTTTGGAAGAAATGATCAGATATTGATATTAATTTGACTAATACGCTTTTCAATAGGATTGACGTTCTCAACGAGATCTAAAAAGTAAGCAATTCAACCACGAATGTGGCATATGGGCTTAGAATGGGCCGACATTTGCCTCCAACTGTACCGTCCGGCCCATAAAGAGGACCCTATGTATGCAAATAAGTACTCAGGATCCCTGACCGGTTAATCGGCTGCGAAATCACCTACCATTGGCTAATGACATGGTAATTGAATTACGGTTACAACTCGCTGGATTTATACCATCGTTTGGGATTATTGTGTTATCCATGTCATCCTGGTAGCCAAGTCTTCCGGCAGCAGGTAGTGTTACTAAATTGTCTGTGAGCATTAACAATGCCGAAGACATCAATGGCCGATCTTGTACACTCTCTTGACAGCACAATAACCCAATCCGGATGCATCTTAGTACGTCGTTTCGAGGGAAAGAACCCATTGTCACATCGACCAACTCCATGAGCCTGCCTTCTTGTTCTAGTCTCATTGTCTGCGAAATACAGAGTATTAGTAACAATTTATTGCCAAAGAGAGGGAGAGAGGAGGGCAAGGAATAAGTTCCAATTCAATGTCAGAAAAATGAAACCAGAACACTATATACGACTGCCGTATGAGTACGTGATCTAAAAGCGATTGCTAGCCTTTTTATTGTCTATGATATGATACAGGTAAGAAGTTTTACCGATCCATGCATGAAGCAGGATCCATTTATAATCACTTATCATTGAGTTAACCGAATTTAATCGTAAGAATTGTTTCTCACGCAAATATGAATCAAATTATACTCGAAGGTCGTATTCAATCAGCTATATATTAGGAATGAAGCAATTTGGTTTCAATACGTACAAAGTTCAGGAGCTCTTTTCTTTCATCGTCGAGCTTTATGTCAAAATTCTTTCTTCCGCTTATTGTTTCCAACATTAACACACCAAAACTGAAAACATCACTCTTGGCTGAAACCACTCCTCGAACAGCATATTCTGGAGCCATGTAACCACTACAAATAAGAGAAATGTTGCTTTTAACATCATGGTCAAGAAAATAGTGTCTTTTGCTTTCTAATTCAAAGATGGTTTTTAGATCTTCCAAAGCATATATAAATATCAAGCTTTATGACGTTATGATACTTACAACGTCCCCATAATTCGACGAGTCCTATCATGACTTTGTTCATCACTAAAGAGTCTTGCTAAGCCAAAATCCGATATTTTCGGGTTCATATGTCCATCGAGTAGGATGTTGCTCGCTTTGATATCTCTGTGGATAATTCTAAGTTGAGAATCTTCATGTAGGTATAAAAGCCCTCGTGCCACACCTTGTATAATGTTAAATCGCTTTGTCCAATCGAGTAATGCGCTCCTACTCTTGTCTGCAAGCACAAAAGTCATGAAATCAGTACAAATAGATTGGTAACCTGCCCGTTGAGACTCCAAAATGTGTGTACAGCGTGCCATCCTTTTATTCCACAAAATTAGATGTAAATTACATTATGAACAGATGTTCCTATTTTGCTTGTGCCATACCATTTATTCCGCAAATTTAGATGTCAAATCCATTATAAACACATTGATGATCCTATTTTGCTCGAGTTTCAAACAATGTTAGCTAGTAGTCTCGTTTCTCTAAGAAAAATAAGTACTTATTTTTTGAATTAACAGTGATGTATTGTGGCAGAATAACCTATCTTGTAAAGCGAGAAATAAGTTTAGTCTAGTGAGTTTAGTTCAATTGTTGAGTGTCCAATGGGCTGAACTCCCAAAGTAATTCGAGAGTTACAGGAGGTACGTTTAGCTCAATGAACTTTCTAAGCCACATCTAAAACAAACATTGACATTTGGTTTCCATACTAAGAAATTGAGGAATTGGGGGCCCTAGATTTGACCCAAGCCCTTGCGGCCTTCTTGTGCTCCCTATATGAAAGCCCATTTCAAGTCGAAAAACATGATGCAAATCATTCATTTTGCTCGGCTAGTTGAATCTATCTATTCTTAAAAAAAACAAAAAGTTGATCGGACACCGATAGCTAAATAAATGAAACACTAGAACACGTCCTACGTAGAGAACACAACATGCTCGTCGTATAATAGATTATAGCGAGCCTCACTAGAAATAGATTGACCTTTTATAATTAAGAAGTCAATAATTTTCAGGGATAAGTTAAGAGTACTCAATAAATTACCAAAGAGGAAGTAGTCAAGGCTTTTGTTAGGCAAATACTCGTAGACCAACATCATCTCCTCCCCTTGAATGAAGCACCCGAGCAATCGGACTAGGTTTCTATGTTGCATTTTCATCAGTAATCGGACTTCATTTGAAAACTCTTCAATTCCTTGCGTTGAACCAGCTTTCAGCTTTTTCACTGCTATTTCTTCCCCATCAGGCATTTTCCCCTGAAAACATTATCAACTTCCACACATCATAAATTGTGTTATTATTATATTAAAAAAGCATCACAAGTGTATTTTTGACTAAATTTTGACGAACGATTTTCACACCCTCTCTTTTATAGGTCCGTCCACATTGTCCTCTTTCAATTGAATTTACAGCATAACTCTTTTTCATATGTAAAAAGGTTCACACGAAAGTCCATTTAATTAGGTAAATTCACATGTTTAAGAAGTGTACACATTGATGAAAGGAGGAGAGTGTAAAAACCAGTATCCACTTTTTTTTTTTTTTGTGAATTTCTCATTTCTATGTGGATTATGAAGTGAGAAAGTATATCTAGATTGTTCATGAATTGTAAATTCACGTGTACACCGAACTGTTCCCAAAATATTTGTTCCCATGATTTGTGCACCAGGGTTGATACGGTACATGAACAAGTTCCATGAAACTGTCCATGAAAAGCAAGGACTTCGGATTGGTATTGTGCAGTGAGTGTTGTGCACCTCCGAGCCGTCATATCGTGTATCTGACGACTTGGATCTCATCTTGGCAACTAATGATTGAGAGTCGTTCATTGCCAAGATGAGATCTGAGCAATCAGATGCACGATCTGACGGTATAGAGGTGCGCAGCACCATCCCCCAATTCAAAAGGCAAATGGATGGTTAATGATGTGAATCATTGTGAATCTTAACCATCCGATAGTATTTCATGCATCTTAACAATCCATTTGCTTTTCATGAACGTATTTTAACATTTTCCTTTGTGCACCTATTATTGCCTTTTTAATTTCAAAAAATGAATTTCAAGTGGATAACTATCGATGTTCACTCGTCCAATTGTTTTGCTCCTGTCCATTTCTATCCTGCTTTCGATGTGGACAGTGTACCCATTTTATGAAAAATTATGCAATGTTCTCGAGATATTCCAAACTCATCATCCATCACACATTTGTGTGGTCTTTATCATAAAATTTACGGAGCCCATGCGAATATATGATTGAGAAGAGTTTATTGTACCGCCACCTGGTGTTCGAGCGACTGTGAATAATTACTCCCACTTTTAAGTATACTCATGGCATTATTGTTCTACATTAGAGAAAAGAAATCTGAAAATGAAGGTAGCGTTGTGGATTACCCGGTACACAGAGCCAAATCCTCCACCACCAATCCGATTCGCCGGGGAAAAATTATCCGTTGCAGCCACCAACGCATCCAAATCATACAACAAAGAACTCGCCCCCGTATCCTCTCTCATCGTCATAGAATTATCCCCCATTTCCTCCGCATTCTTCCCTCTCTCAACCCTCCGCCGCCTCCACCAAATTACCCCCACCACCACTACCACTATTCCCGCAAATGACACCCCTACCCCCACCACCACACTCCTCTCCTTCCCGCCTCCTCCGCCGCCACCCAAACCACCCTCATTTGCCGTCGGCCCCACTTCCGGCGCCAGTGACGAAATATCCGTGTCAATTTCTTGTGGATTATTTTTCCAGTCCTCATGGACGGGGTCCATATTGAACTGAATGTTACACGTGGGAGTGCCAATCCACCCGGCCCACTTCCCAAGACAACACGACGGAATCCAATAAGTAGCTGTTAATAAACATGTGGTGCAATCTTCACCGTCGATATCTCGGGTGCAATCCACGTACCCGTAGATGTTTAGACGCTCGATGAATGCAGTCCTCCCCACGGCGGATCTATTATCCGATGCACCGGCGGCATACGATAGGTTCTTGATCAACAAATTGACCTTGAGATCATACGAGGATTCATCCGGCGCGTCGCGCGTGTCATATATACGGAATGCGAGGGAGGTGTCTGATTTGTTTACAAAGTTGATGGGGGAGTAGCGGAGCATGCAATAGGTGTACCAAACTTGCGCCGCTGTGTTATTTGGACATTCGCTGCGGATACCTAAAAGAGATGGGAAACGTAAATTCACGCCGACAATTAGTATATAAATTGATACTATACATCCGTCTCAAAATGTTTGTCTCAGTAAAATGAGAACTTAAAATTAATCTAATTTTTTAAGAATTTTTTTAAAAAAATTCAACCATTTATTAGATATCAACGGGTTTCTACAAATTAATAAAAAAAAACTTGTTGAATCTTTTTTTACGGATACTGGACATATATTTTGGGACGAAGCAAAAGCAACTCCCTCGATCTCTCTCAAATTCACGCACCGTGGGGGGAGAACGACTAACTATTAGCACCCGAGTAATTAGGCTTCTTTTCACCACACATTTGTGTTTGTGTTGATATTTGTACTTTATATACTCCATACACATTGTCCTATGTCTCACTGCCATTTATGGTTGAAAGTCATGTGGCGGTGAGGAGCATTGAATAATTTTTCAATAGTACAGAGCATGGAGAGATATAATAAAACTACTCTACTTTTATTTAAGGAAATTGATATTGGCGTTCCACTTTTTATTGATGGCCCTCTACTTTGTTCATGAAATAATTATTAGTTACTTTACGTTAAAATTGGAGGGCCGTCAGTAAAAAGTGGAGGGCGAAAATTAGTTTACTGTTTTTAACTCGTATAAACCCACCTAATAATTTCTTGTTTGCCAACTCATATAATAATTTCTTTCTTTTTTTTAACTTATTAATTAAGGCAATAAATCTCTAAAAAAACAAATCAGGTATATCATTCAACATACCTAAGGCAGCTGCGGCGACGCAGGTTTGGCAGTCGGGTGGGGAGATGCTGGAGCGGCAGAGGGCGAGGGCGGTGACGGAGGAGTTGGTGGTGGGGTTGGTGGCGGTGGTGGTGGCGAAGCCGGTGGCGGCAGTGGTGGTTTGGAGAGTGGTGAGGACGGTTGTGAGAGTGGCGGAGAAGGTGGAATTGGGGGTGTAAGTGGAGGTGGTGGTGGTGCAAATACTCCAGCGGGGGTCTTCGTAGGCGGAGGTTGAGTGGAGGCAAGTATGGAAGAAGAGAAAAGCGAGGAGTAGGAATAACATTTTTTTTTTAAGATTTGGAAGTTCATGGGATGGGATTTAAATAATGTAGGGATGAAGGAGAAAGAGTTTATAGACATTTGTAATGGGTTCAACCTTTAAATAATACTCCCACCGTCCCAAAAAAGATGACAATATTTGAAATTCGTGCTATTCTTCATCGCTTATATATTTCAATCTATAATGTGTTTCATGAGTTTGAAAATTTTGTAGAACTAATCAAGGATTATCAAACAAGATCCATATTGCATAATTTTTGAAATTCATATTGAAAGATATAAGGAAGTAAAATTGACACAAATATTAAAAATTGATATCTAATTTGAAACCGAGGGAATAAGTTATTGTCAATATTTTTTTGTAAATAATCCATCCCTCCCATTTTCGTTCTTTAAATTTTTTTGATATTCGTGCCACTTTTCAAATTCTTTTATCTTTCAATGTAAATCTCTAAAAATATGCAATATGGATCTTAATTGATAGTTCTCGATTGGATCTATACTACAAAAAATTTTAAATTATGAAAAATATTATAAATTGAGAGATATAAAAATTTTAAAAATGACACAAATATTAAAAAAGGTCAAAGAAAATAGGACGAAGGGAATAGGTAAGATGAATTATTGCTCGGCGTCTAACTAGGGACTACCTAACAGAAAAGTCTACGGAACCAAATTGTGCAAGCTGTTCCACTCTTTCAAAGAGTGACTTTTTAAAAAAGAAGATAAATTTTAAGGTAAAAAATTATGTATTTATGCAAATAATTTTTCTATCAATGTAGATGTTGTTTGATAGATTTTATTGGGATCATTTAAACGGTGCAAAAAAATTGAAAATTTATTTTTCATTTCGTTATATTTGAGTTTAAAATTATCTTCTTTTTCAAAAAAAAAAAATTTGGAGAAAGCGAAACGGGGTTCAGTCTTTTATTGGTCATAGTTGAAAGAATTTTATTAAATGTTTTTTTTTATTTATGAATGATGCATTTGTAATAGGAGCAGTGAGGTATACGTACTATCAGAAAAACTATTTTCTTCCGACCTGTTTCCACTAACAAAAAAAATTAAAAATTAAACGCAGTTTTACCATCTCATTTTTACTGCTAATAAAAAAGTTTTAACATTTCACTAACAAAAAAATTGTCAACAAAAACTATTTTTACTACAGTATCTCTACTCATAAACCCATCAACAACTTATATATTCACTACCGAACACACCTAACTTTTTTTCAATCACAAATAAAAATTTACAATTTTTTTATCACCAAAAACACTCCTGACTGCTAGCACCTAGCCGTTAGTTGAAGGGCAAAAACTCATTGGGTTCATGGCGTATGCATGTTAGTGATGTTCTGCTTTCTTTTTAAAAGTTTTTTTTTGGAAAAGAAGATAATTTCAAGCTAAAAAATTATGTATTTATACAAATAATTTTTCTATCAATATGGATCTTGTTTGTTAGATCTCATTGAAAATTTTCAAACAATACAAAAAAAATTCAAAAAATTATTTTTTATTTTCATAATATGTGAGTTCAAAATTACCTTCTTTTTAAAAAGGAAGAGTTAAAAAGAAAGAAAGAACGGGCTGGTGGTAAAAATTCTACATGTACATGTGCAACAAGGGGTTTCCAAAAGGAGAGAAAATTCTACACGGCCCCTCCGTGTAGAAGAGGTTGAGCAGCAAAGTGACAAAGGATTGACACGTGGCCAATTTGAAAGCAATTGTTTCATCATTGCCGATGCGCGTTCTCTTTTGGTACATTGTAGAACAGATACTTGATTATGAAAGTGTTAGAGGGAAAAATAAATTTTGACCCTTCAGGATAAAATGATAAAAAATAAATCTTCGCACCGGTCCAAACGGATTGAAAGTTGGGTATTTTTTAATATATAAAAAATCTAAAAAATTAAAGTGTTCCAATTTTCAATCTGTTTTAACCGGTGTGAATATCTTATTTTTCTGATCATATTATTCTCTAGGGTCATAGTTAATTTTTGTCTCCAAGACTATCATAATTGAGTATATGCTCTACATGATCCCAAAGAAAAAGCAGATACTTAATTATGAGAGTCTTATAGACAAAAATTAATTATGACCCTTTATAATCAAATGACCAAAAAAATAAAATCTTCGCATCGATTTAAACGGATTGAAAATTGAAACACTTTAATTTTTTCACTATATTTTTTTAATATATAAACAGTCTAAAAAAATTAAGTACAACAATTTTTAATCCGTTTGAATGGATGCGAAAGATCTTAATTATTTTGTCATTTGAATCTAGAGGGTCAAGAACCAGTCAATATACCGGGTGATTCAATGAAGAAAACAGACTTTAGGAAAGTGGTCGAAGGAAGTCTTGGAAACCAAAATTAAGTATATGCTCTTTCTTTGGGATCCTGTAGAGCAGATACTTAATTATGAGAGTCTTAGAAATCAAAATTAACTATGACCCTAGAGAATAATATAATCAGAAAAATAAGATCTTCACACCGGTTCAAACAGATTGAAAATTGGAACACTTTAATTTTTTAGACTGCTTATATATTAAAAAAATATGCTAAAAAAATTAAGTACTCTAACTCTCAACCCGTTTGAACCGGTTCAAAAATTTTAATTTTTTATTATTTTATTCTAAAGGATCATAATTTATTTTTGTCTCTAACATTCGCATAATAAGTACTCCTATCTGTTCTACAAAGTACCAAAGGAGAACCCGCATCAGCAAGATGAAACAATTACTTTCAAATTGTCATATGTCAATTCTTCATCACTTTGCCACTCGACCCATTCTACACGGACGGCTGTGTAGAATTTTCTCTCTTTCAAAAGTCAAGAGGGTTCAGCCGAACCCACAGCCACGTACCTGCGTCGCCCCCGTTAATACTCCGTATCTAGCGGCACCAATTCTGGCTTTGCACGGGAAGACATTGGAATGATAAATAAATAGTCCTGTTTCATAAACGGAAATAAGTATTTATTTTTTAAAAAGATATTTTCAAACTTAAAAATTATGTGTTTACAAAATTAATTTTTCTAGTAATATGAATCTTTTTTTATGGATCTCATCGAGATCTTTTAAAATGTGCAAAAAAAATCAAAAAATTACTTTTCGTTTACATTATTTTTGAGTTTGAAAATGTGAAATAAACTACTTATTTTCTAAGAAGGTTTCTGCAACGGGGTGCGTCCAGTACAGGTATGTGCTGCGATACGCAATTATTCGGATCGATGACTATACTATACTCTTACTCCTATTCTAGAGGAATTAAAGATCGATGGACGGAACCATGATTTTACCGTAGTAGTGGCGAAATGTATACTGAAAAAATAAAAATATGAATTACAATATTAATAGTCATCGACTTTGCAAAAAAATTAAAATAACATAAGAAAAACTATAGTAAATGATATTTCTCATTTGCACAAGGAGTATGAAAAAAGAATAACTTTAACTTTTTAGGTTAAGCTATTTTAGGGTTAAAGTGTGGAGTTTTTTTTTCCCCCCTTAATATACATCATCATTTATATTATTTCATTTTGGCCTATTGAATTTAGTTTTAAAATACTTTTTTGGGTCTCCTTTCTTGAAAAAAAAAAGAAGAGGATTTAGGACTAGTATATAACAAAAAATAAAGGAAAAAAATCTAGCAGTGGTGGGATTATATATGTTGGAGATAATTTTTTTTATACATATAATAATTGCAATTTCAAAAATCTTGTTGCACTAGACCCCCTCTGGTTCCATCCTGGCCTATAATATGCTTAGCTGCATGTTTATAGCTTCACTAATTTCTTTCTGTGGTAATTAATACATGATTTTCCAACCAAAATTTCAGTCAGCTCTCAGACTGAAAAAAAATTGTCAACCCAAGAAAATTACTATTCATTTTTTCCCAAGAAAATGACATTGGTAAAGCAGATTGGATGCAAGTCAACTAAAGGAACAATAATTCTAATTTAAAAAGGAGTTTAAATGAAATTAAGGTCAATTTTTTCACTCTGATTTTGAGCCCTATATAGAAATCGTCATCCGTGTACTGTAGAAACAAATGGCCAAATGGGTCAAGAAAGGAAAGGAAAGGGGGAAAGGAGGCCCTTGAATTGAACAGATGGGTCAAGAAAAAAGTACTCCCTCCATCCGGATTTAATGGTCCCTAGTTCTATTCTAACCGGCTAAAAAATGGGTTATATCTTAGAATCCATAATGAATTTCATATCGAATATGGATCTTGTTTGATAGATCTCAATTAGTCCTATAATACAATATATTCGAAATCACGTAAAATATTAGTAAATTGGAAGATATAATCGATTGAAAAATGGTACGAACTCCCAAAAAGGACTATTAAATCCGGACGGAGGAAGTACATAATTGTACGTACAACAGTGGAAATTAAAATGTTGGAACTTGTTTCTGCTATCTGTCACCGTTTTGTTTACGCTCTGTTCGATAAAGTTGCCAGCGAAAAACAAGAAATGAGTTTTTGTTTATTTATTTAAAAATAAAAATAGAAAACATATTTGGTGATCATAATAGCTTTTGTTTTCTTGGCTATCGAAAGTGTTTTCAAAATAAATAAAAACTCAATTTTTGTGTTTCTAGAGTTTTCGTAAACTAATGGCATTGGTTATTTATTTTGTAAGTAAAAACAGTATGTAACACAAACATGTATATGTGGTGCCTGTTTCAAAAAATATCAAAAACTAAAACAAAAAACTAGAAATAAAACTTTTCCAAACAGAGCATGTATCTACTTTAAAACAAATTAATAGAGTTATAACATTTTGTTTGGAAAACATTAAAATAAAAAAAAGTACAGTAAAAAAGTTTCTTGTCACATACGGATTTCATTGCTAGAAATTAAGAAGAAAATTGTAATATTCCATGATATATAGCATTCCTCGTTTTACCGAGTGCATTCACGCGTTCATAGAGCGTACGTCTCCAAACCATCCTTTGAATTTTGTCTCATGAGTCATGACTAATGGAATGCTCATGAAAATGATGAATGGAATATATCTCTTGTACTGTACTTGATTTGCGCCCTTAGTACAGATACTTGATTAAGTTCGAGTCTTTATCGATATATATACACACACACACACATGATCGAACAAACCATTATTCTTCGTTTTAATTTGTGGTTTCCAAATACATAAGAGAATATAAAAACAGTTATAGTATGATTTAACTTTCATAAGTATTATTGTTCGAAAATATTCGTGAAACCTTTAAAATGTGACCACCATTATCGTCTGTTTCACCCAAAAATAATAATAATAATAATAATAATAATAATAATAATAATAATTTTACATATATTGTTTAAAAACTATGATTTTGCATATTGATAAAAAGAAAATATTGTTTTACAAGAAAACAGATGCTTTCAAATGTAGTGATAAAAAATGAAAAGGAGTGATTAGAATGCGGGGAGCACTATTTCAACAAAAAAAAAAAGAGTATTTTAAACCTTCAAAATAAAGCATTGAGTTAAAGTTGTTTTGGTAAGCATGGGTGGAGCTATGCAATATAAAGAGAAGGAAGCTAGCTAGGATAGCTATAATTTTAAAAAAATATATGCTAGAGTCACATCACCTCAACCACACCACTCTCATATATAGGTGGTTCCCACTGGAATGGACCCCACCTGTATGTGAGAGGGGTGTGGTTGAGGTGATGTGTCCCGAACACCTCTCATAATTTTAAGTTAATTTTTCACATTTGATCTAAAAAATATTGTCTAATTGCCCTATGAATACTACTTCTTCTTCTATTTTTTTTAAAAAAGGCAACAAAATTTAATTAAAAATTCTACAAAGAGTACATCGAGGTAGAGACCAAAAACAGGCCTTAGAGATTGCGGCACCGTAAAAGGCTAGGGAAGAAAGAAAAAGAAAATTATATCCAATGAAAAATTGAACGAGTCCAAAGCCATAACGGCCCATTGTTTGAAACAGAGTAGCCAAAACTAGAAACATGGACACGGGACGTGATGATAACGTTAGAAAACCCAGCCCCATGACCACTCTTGAAGATTTTTCTTCTTTTATTTTGCCCCGTATATAATTCATAACAAATTATAGGTGACTCTAACTAATTGATTTTTCAATTCACAAATCTTGGCCCCATCATGATAGGGAAGAATCGTACAAATGAGAATTGCTATATTCTGGGGAAGAATCAACTACGAACAAGGAAAGAAGTGTTAGAAAATGCAATTTAACCAAAGAGAATTTGGTGGGACCCATACCGCGTGAGGTGAGTCCAACAACAGTGAATAAATTCCATTAAGATATGAATGAGAAATTGTCTCATTATGGGAATTGGAAAAGCCAAGTGACGTGCGCGCGCGCCGTCACCAAACACCTAAATTAGACTGGGGCCGGAGCTCAGGATTCGTGGGCCCGCAACCTGTGGTTCGAGGTCTGTGGTCTATGGTCTAATCTAGATTAGTTTGGAACTGACTGGACTGTGGTCCTAGTTATGCTCCAGAATGAGAGCACGTGAGTCTGTGACTCTTCAATTGTCTGGCAATGAGTTGAATGCTGCAATTGAATGGTTTTCCAAGGATTAATCACAAGGTTAATTCCCCGTATTGAATGTATTGAATTCCCCCTATTGAATGGAAAGGCTCCCTATTCAATTCTGGTATTAATTGAGGAGGCTCCTCTTCAAGCTATATAAAGGAGTCGTTCTTCTTTGTTTGGATACCAGAAAAAATCTAGAGCTTCTCTGCTTCTGCTATCTAATAGTTCTTTTCGAGAGAGAGTACAGACACAAGTTGGTTCGACGGGCAGTCGACGGCGGTGCTCCAGCGGCTGAGTGGGAACTGAGTCAACCCTGGGAGACAAACACCGACACAACCTCTAGCACCGGTGAGGCGGCGAATTTGTCTTAAGGGCACCATTGAATAAAACGGGTCTCGGTTTGCATTATCTCTATACCTTGCTTACAGTTTATGTTTATATTTCATATCCTGTAATTCCATTTCATGTAATTTCTGTTCGATTGTAAATTTCCAGAAACTAGTAAATTCAATTACTGTTTTTCGCACTATATTTTCCTACAATCTTAAGACAAATTCCTTTTTGGAAAGCAGGTTTGAAAAACTATTTCTGGTATTTTTTAGCACAAACAGATTTTGATATTTTGAGAAATCGGACTGTTCTGAAAAAAGTATTTTTGAGGAAACGAGTTATAGTCGTCACGGTTTTGAGTATTGTTTCCATAAGTCAGTGCACTGGTTAGGAATTGGCTTATGTGATTTGCTAATTCGTTTTGCTCTACTGACTGGTTTGTCATCGCTTGACACAAAGTGTTTTGTCTATATTCCACTGGGTTTTCCAACTCTAATAACCAATGTCTTGATCGGTGGTTTCGAAAAAAAAAAAGGAAAAAAAAAACCCGTTCCTTATTCTTATCGAAGGCAGTACTTAATATTTTGGGATATTAAAATTGTTTCGATTGTGATCGGTTACAAAGCGGTTTACATTTTTTTACGAGGAAGTGAATTGTTTTGAAAGGGTAATTAACTCTTGCAGCAGAATAAAGGTTTTTGTCCACTGCTGTGATTATAGCAGTAATGAATTCCTTCGGATTTTGACCAAGTTGGTTTTGATAGTTGATTTGTAATTGACTATGGACTAACCTTTATTCCTCGGCACGTTACAGTGAATTGAATTAGCAGATGATACTTTTGGGTAACGTAAGCATCTTCTTTCATTGTGTTGAAACAAATTTCCTATTGACTTGCTAATTGGGTATGAGTTTGTACAGTTTTCAAGCAATTGGAAAAATTAGTGCTCTACTTTGTGGGAAAATTTGGAGGTTAAAGGCAGAAGAGTAATGATTGACATTTGGTAACTCCTTGTTTTTAATATAGCACTGCTCTCTTAATTGGTTTAGTGTTTTGATAGCAAGGAAAGGAAAATAAAACTGCTACGGTTTTATTTGAAGGAAAGTCTAGTAATTTTCCTTTTGTCATTATTACCTTCAGGTTTTATCAATAAGAACACGTTTCTTATTTTATTGGCATACTAGTTATTGGGTTCCACCTGCAACTGTTTTGCAAGATTTATATGTTGTAATTGGTTTGCTTTTTACCAACATTTAAGACTCGGTTTTTGAGAATACAGTGAGCTCATGTGTTGTGTTGCTCTCGTTATGTCTACTGAATTCTTGGAATAAAACAGGTTCTGGTTGGGGGGAAAAGAAACAAAAAAACCAATTTTAGCATGAGTAAATTCATTTCGAGCATATCCAGACTAACGTTTTGGGTGGAAGTTTTTCATGATTGTTTTATGCAAAATAATGGGCCATAGCTTTTTAGAGCATGATTATTTTGCAGCTCATGGGTGGTCATGTTTGACGTTTGCTCGGAATAGAAGGAGAAACTATTTGGCTTCAACGTTGGTCAATAGTGTGCCACTTGACCTTGGATGGATAAACTGTTTGGCTACGGTCAGTCGTGTGTGACTAGGCCTCGAATCAGTTTTGTGATAAACTGTTGGGCTATGGCCTTGGTCAGTCGTGCGCGACTCGACCTCGAATTGGCTTTGGGGTAAAACTGTTTGGCTTCGGCCTTGATTAGTCGTGCGCGACTCAATCACAGATTATTGGTAAATTGTCCCGCTTTGGCCATGGTTAGTCGTGCGCGACTTGGCCTTGGATCACGGATCGTTCGGCCTCTGGAGTGGTCTACTCGGCTATGGCCTTGACATTGCTCAGCCTCAGCCCTATGTCTGATCTGCTCGGTGGATACAAATTTCTGTACTCGGCTCTGTTAGGCCAAGTGCTTGCAGAAATGGCTCCAACCATGGGAATACTTGTGATGGTATTGTCCCAAGTGGTGTGACCACAGTTGTTTGGTGCGCAAACAGTGATTCCTACGGGAACAAGTTCTTCTCGTTTAGGAAATGAGCAGGATAGGCAAGTGATTGCTTTGTGAGGGTTCAAGTGACAAAGACTTCTTATCAATGAGTTGAAAGAAGTACTAAGGCATTGGATTAAATCCACGCTGAGGTGTGTGATTTACGGTTACCTTCGGATGTGGGGGTGTCTCACAAAGGTAGTTGTACCTCCACCTAAAAATGAAAGATATGGGCCTTGCAGAGGTGATACTCGGTGTTAAAATCACCAGAACATCTGACAGATTGCACTATCTCAGTCTCATTATGTTGATAAGATTCTTGAGAAGTTCAGCAAATCTGATATGAATATAGCAAGGACTCCTGTGGATGTGAATCTCCACTTATCCAAGAATGTGGGGGAAGGAGAATCCCAATTGGAGTATTCTCGGATAATTGGGAGTTTAATGTACCTAATGAGTTGTACAAGGCCCGACATAGCCTATTCAGTTAGCAGACTGAGTAGATACACGAGTAATCCAGGGTATGACCACTGGAATGCGATAGTGAGAGTACTACGCTATTTAAGGCATACTCGTGATTTGGGACTGCACTACACCAGATATCCAGTAGTACTAGAAGGGTACTGTGATGCAAACTGGAATCTAATATGAAAGACTTTAAATCTACTGGTGGATAAGTCTTTATATTTGGAAGTGCAGCTATTTCTTGGAAATCTTCAAAATAGATGTGCCGTTGCACGGTCTACGATGGAATTTGAATTCATTGCTTTCGATAAGGCAACTGAAGAGGTAGAATGGCTATGCCAGGTTTTAGAGGATATTCCAAAATGGTCAAAACCTGTGCCAGTAATTTGCATCAATTGCGATAGTAAATTAGAAATCGAAAGGGCACGGTGTAACATGTTTAATGGTAAGTCATCGTAGACACAATACCATTAGACAACTGCTCTCAACTGGGGTTGTTACTGTTGACTATGTGAAGTCAAAGGACAATACTGCGGATCCGCTAAACCAAAGGGTTAAACAAAGAGCTAGTTGAGAAAGTATCGAAAGGAATGAGGCTAGAGCCTACTACGCTCGTGTTACCATGAAGGAAACCCAACCTAGCTGACTGAAGATCCCAAGATCTAGGTTCAATGAGACAACCTACTTGCGAGTAATGGAGAACGATCACTGTGGAGACATGCTCTCTTGCTCATTTCTACGGTGCGAAACAGTGATACCTGCAAATGAAAACAGGTTAAGCGTTGGCTTTTAATGACTCTTATGCGCTGGAATGTCAGACGGGGTATAGCAGGATACCCTTTACAATAAGGTCACTTATATGAATATGAAGTGGGGCCGCTTCTTTGAGAATTTAGGAAGGCAAAATTCTCGAGAAAATACTTGCAGAACCGGGAAGGGGTGTCATGGCCAAAATGAACCCAACAGTGAGAACTAAACTGTGTTTGGAGAAGTTCCGTGTGAGGCATGTTGTCTCGATTTACACAAATGGTAGAACAGTTCAAGATATCATGTTCACTGGTCAGTCAGTAAATCCGATAGGTCTTCACAAGGGAAGGTTCAAGGCCAAAAGCTACCTATCCTATGCGGGATTTTTCCGTTGTACTCTCTCTCTCGTGTCAGCTTTGTCTTCCGAGTCTGTTTCAGCCAATTTCATTCATGTGGGGGATTGTTGGAAAATGGAATTTAACCAAAGAGAATTTGGTGAGACCCATACCGCGTGAGGTGGGCCCAACAACAGTGAATAAATTCCATTAAGATATGAATGAAAAATTGTCTCATTATGGGAATTGGAAAAACCAAGTGACGTGCGTGCGCGCCGTCACCGAACACCTAAATTAGACTGGGGCCGGGGCCGGAGCTTAGGATTCGTGGGCCCGCAACCTGTGGAGGTCTGTGGTCTATGGTCTAATCTAGATTAGTTTGGAACTGACTGGACTGTGGTCCTAGTTATGCTCCAGAATGAGAGCACGTGAGTCTGTGACTCTTCAATTGTCTGGCAATGAGTTGAATGATGCAATTGAATGGTTTTCCAAGGATTAATCACAAGGTTGATTCCCCATATTGAATGTATTGAATTCCCCATATTGAATGGAAAGGCTCCCTGTTAATCCTGGTATTAATTGAGAAGGCTCCTCTTCAAGCTATAAAAAGGAGTCGTTCTTCTTTGTTTGGATACCGGAAAAAATCTATAGCTTCTTTACTTCTGCTATCTAATAGTTCTTTTCGAGAGAGAGTACAGACACAAGTTGGTTCAACGAGCAGTCGACGGCGGTGCTCCGACGGCTGAGTGGAAACCGAGTCAACCCCGGGAGACAAACACCGACACAACCTCCAGCACCGGTGAGGCGGCGAATTTGTCTTAAGGGCACTGTTGAATTAAACGGATCTCGGTTTGCAATATCTCTATACCTTGCTTACAGTTTATATTTATATTTCATATCCTGTAATTCCATTTCATGTAATTTATGTTCGATTGTAAATTTCTAGAAACTAGTAAATTCGATTACTGTTTTCCGCACTATATTTTCCTACAAGAAGCACAGAAAGAGGAAAACAAACAGGTGGGGAATGCTGCCGTAGCCCGTAGAGCATATTTATGTTTCAAAAAAGAGTGAACCCATGATGAGCGCCCCATGAAAGAAACCCGTAATATAATTTACATTGTGAACCTTCTAAAACGATTACGAACCATCAGAATGAACCCATAATGAGCCCCACAACGGACAAGATATCTGATGCATGGATTGCTAAGAAATTGGATCCATCTGCTTAGTATTGTTTAAGCAAATGAACGAAGCCCAGTTTTTTCCACGTAAGGGCACTCTGAGACTGAGGCTAGTACGAGCACGAGGAATTTCTATAACATGCTTTTCAATGGAATTGATGTTCTCAACGAGATGTAAAAAGTGAACAATTCAATCATGAATGTGGGCTTAGAAAGGGGTGAGATTTGCCTCCAACAGGACCGCCAGACCCATAAATAGGACCCTATGTATGCAAATAAGTACTCAGGATCCCAGACAGGTTGCGAAATCACCTACCATTGGCTAATGACATGGTAATTGAATTACGGGTACAACTACTCGCTGGATTTATACCTGCGTTTTGGATTATTGTGTTATCCATGTCATCCTGGTAGCCAAGTCTTCCGGCAGCAGGTAGTGTTACTAAATTGTCTGTGAGCATTATCAATGCCGAAGACATCGTTGGCCGATCTTGTACACTCTCTTGACAGCACAATAACCCAATCCGGATGCATCTTAGTACATCGTTTTCAGGGAAAGAACCCACTGTCACATCGACCAAATCCGTGAGCCTGCCTTCTTGTTCTAGTCTCATTGTCTGCAAAATACAAAGTATCGGTAACGATTTAGTGCCAGAGAAAGGGAGAGAGACGAGCGCGAGGAATAATTTCTGATTTAATGTCTGAGAAATGAAACCAGAACACTATATACGACTGCCATATGAGTACGTGATCTAAAAGCGATTGCTAGCCTTTTTATTGTCTACGATATGATACAGGAAAGAAGTTTTAGCGATCCATGCATGAAGCAGGATCCATTTAATCACTTATCATCGTGTTAACCGAATTTAATTGTAAGAATTGTTTCTCACGCAATATGAATCAAATTATACTAGAAGATCGTATTCAATCAGCTAAATATTAGGAATGAAGCAATTTGGTTTCAATACGTACAAAGTTCAGGAGCTCTTTTCTTTCATCATCGAGCGTTATGTCAAAATTCTTTCTTCCGCTTATTGTTTCCAACATAAACACACCAAAGCTGAAAACATCACTCTTGGTTGAAACAACTCCTCGAATAGCATATTCTGGAGCCATGTAACCGCTACAAATAAGAGAAATGTAGCTTTTAATTAACATCATGGTCAAGAAAATAGGATCTTTTGCTTTCTAATTCAAAGATGCTTTTTAGATCTTCCAATGCATAAATATCAAGCTTTATGACGTTATGATACTTACAACGTCCCCATAATTCGACGAGTCTTGACACGACTTTGTTCATCACTAAAGAGTCTTGCTAAGCCAAAATCCGATATTTTCGGGTTCATCTGTCCATCGAGTAGGATGTTGCTTGCTTTGATATCTCTGTGGATAATTCTAAGTTGAGAATCTTCATGTAGGTATAAAAGTCCCCGCGCCACACCTTTTATAATGTTAAATCGCTTTGTCCAGTCGAGTAATGCGCTCCTACTCTTGTCTGCAAGCACAAAAGTCATGAAATCAGTACAAATAGATTGGTAACCTGTTGAGACTCCAAAATGTGTGTACAGCGTGCCATCCTTTTATTCCACAAATTTATATGTAAATTACATTATGAACAATGTTCCTATTTTGCTCGTGCCATGCCTTTTATTCCGCAAATTTAGATGTCAAATCCATTATAAACGCATTGATGATCCTATTTTGCTCGAGTTTCAAACAATGTTAGCTAGTAGTCTCGTTTCTCTAAGAAAAATAAGGACTTATTTTTTGAATTAACAGTGATGTACTATGGCCTCTAAGAAAAATAAGGACTTATTTTTTGAATTAACAGTGATGTACTATGGCAGAATGGCCTATTTAGTAAAGCGAAAAATAAGTACTTAAAAAAAAAAAAAAACTTTAGCACAACAGAACCTAAGTGTATTTCTAGATGATATTCCTTGCCCAAAGACTTCTCTCCGGTCACTAAGGTTAGTCTAATAGGTTTAGTTCAATGTTGAGTGTCCAATGGGCTGAACTCCCAAGTAATTCGAGAGTTACGGGTGGTTTAGCTCAATGAACTTTCTAAGCCACATCCAAAACAAACATTGACATTTGGTTTCCATACTAAGAAATTGAGGAATTGGGGGCCCTAGATTTGACCCAAGCCCTTGCGGCCTTGTTGTGCTCCCTATATGGAGCCCATTTCAAGTCGAAAACATGATGCAAAACATTCATTTTGCTCAGCTAGTTGAACTTGTCTATTCTCACAAAAAAAAAAAAAAGTTGATCGGACACCGATACCTAAATAAATGAAACACTGGAACACGTCCTACGTAAAGAACACAATATGCTCGTTGTGTCATAGATTATAGCGGGCCTCACTAGAAATAGATTGACCCTTTTATAATTATGAAGCCAATAATTTTCAGGGATAAGTTAAGAGTACTCAATAAATTACCAAAGAGGAAGTAGTCGAGGCTCTTGTTAGGCAAATACTCGTAGACCAACATCATCTCCTCCCCTTGAATGAAGCACCCGAGCAATCGGACTAGATTTCTATGTTGCATTTTCAGCAGGAATCGGACTTCATTTGAAAACTCTTCAATTCCTTGCGTTGAACCAGCTTTCAACTTTTTCACTGCTATTTCTTCCCCACCAAGCATTTTCCCCTGAAAACATGCATTATCAGCTTCCACACATCATAAATTGTGTTATTATTACATTAAAAAAGCATCACAAGTGTATTTCTGACTAAATTCTGACGAACGATTTTCACACTCTCTTTTTTGTTGGTCCACATTGTCCTCTTTCAATTGGACTCTTTTTCATATGTAAAAAGGTTCACACGAAAGTCCATTTAATTAGGTAAATTCACATGTTTAAGAAGTGTACGCGTTGATGAAAGGAAGAGAGTGCAAAAACCAGTATTCACTTCTTTTTTTTTTGTGAATTTCTCATTTCTATGTGGATTATGAAGTGAGAAAGTATATCTAGATTGTTCATGAATTCTACATTCACGTGTACACCGAATTGTTCCTAAAATATTTGTTCCCATGATTGGTGCATCAAGGTTGATAGGGTACATTAACAAGTTCCATGAAACTGTCCATGAAAAGCAAGGACTTCGGGTTGGTGTTGTGCAGTGAGGTGTACAACACCGTATTGTGCACCTCCGAGATGTCGGATCGTGCATCCAAAGGCTCGAATCTCATCTTGGCAATCAATGATCGAGAGTCATTCATTGCCGAGATGAGATCCGAGCCATCAGATGTACGATCTAACGGCTTAGAGGTGCGAGGGGCGCAGCACCGATGCTGTACACAGCACCATCCCCAATTCAAAAGGCAAATGGATAGTTAATGATGTGAATCATTGTGAATCTTAACGATCCAATAGTATTTCATGCATCTTAACTATCCATTTGCTTTTCATGAACTTTCTCGTGTATTTTAACATTTTTCTTTGTGCACCTATTATTGCCTTTTTAACACAAAAAATGAATTCGGATAAAAAAAGATAAAAAAAAACACAAAAAATGAATTTCAAGTGGATAACTATAGATGTCCACTCATCCAACTGTTTTGCCGCTGTCCATTTCTATCCTCCCATCGATGTGGACAGTGTACCTATTTTATGAAAAATTATACAATGTTCTCGAAGTATTCCAAATTCATCATCCTCCACACATTTGTGTGGCCCTTACCATAAAATTTGCAAGGTCCACACGAATATATGATTGAGAAGAGTTTGTTGAACCACCACGTGGTGTTCGAAGGGCCGGGAATAATTACTCCCACTTTTAAGTATACTCATGGCATTATCTCTATTATAAAACAGAATGGTGTGGGTTTAGAACGGCTTAGATTAATTTGATCCATAGGCTGTAGGGCATCCTTCCACTTCCCGTTTAAATGTCCATGATTTTCACCTAAATTACACAATTACCATGCTCTTTCAACAAGAATGTGTAGTGTCGTGAGCATGAGTTAGCACTAGTTGTTCTACATTAGAGAAAAGAAAATCAGAAAATGAAGGTAGCATTTGTGGATTACCCGGTACACAGAGCCAAATCCTCCACCACCAATCCGATTCGCCGGAGAAAAATTATCCATTGCAGCCACCAACACTTCCAAATCATAAAACGAAGATCTCACCCCCATATCCTCTCTCATCATCATGGAGTTATCCCCCATTTCCTCCGCGTTCTTCCCTCTCTCAACCCTCCGCATCCACCAAATTACCCCCACACCCACTACCACTATTCCCGCAAATGACACCCCCAACCCCACCCCCACTACCACACTACTCTCCTTCCCACCTCCTCTGCCGCCACCCAAACCACCCTCATCTGCTGCAGGCCTCACCTCTGGCGCCGGCGATGAAATATCCGTGTTAATTTCTTGTGGATTATTAATCCAGTCCTCATGGACGGGGTCCATATTGAACTGAATGTTACACGTGGGAGTGGCAATCCACCCGGCCCACTTCCCAAGACAACACGACGGAATCCAAGAAGTAGCCGTTAACAAACACGTGGTGCAAACTCCACCGTCAATATCTCGGGTGCAATCCACGTACCCGTAGATGTTTAGACTCCTAATCAACGCAGTCCTCCCCACGGCGGATCTATTATCCGATGCACCGGCGGCATAAGATAGGTTCCTGATCAACAAATTGACCTTGAGATCGTATGAGGATTCATCCGGCGCATCGCGCGTGTCATAGATACGGAATGCGAGGGCGGTGTCTGATTGGTTTACAAAGTTGATGGGGGAGTAGCGGAGCATGCAGTAGGTGTACCAAACTTGCGCCGCTGTGTTATTTGGACATTCGTTGCGGATACCTGAAAGAGATGGGAAACATAAATTCACACCGACAATTAGTATATAAATTGGTACTGTACCTCCGTCTCAAAATGTTTGTCTCCGTAAAATGCGAACTTGAAAATAATCTAATTTTTTAAGAAAATTCTACCATTTATTATATATCAATTGGTTTCTTAAATTTATAAAAAAAAAAATTGTTGAATCTTTGTTACTGATACTGGACATATATTTTGAGACGGAGCAAAAGCAACTCCCTCGATATCTCTCAAATTCACGCACAGTGGGGGATAACGACTAACAATTAGCACCTGAGTAATTAGGCTTCTTTTCACCACAGATTTGTGTTTGTGTTGGTATCAAAGTTGTCAATCTCGTTCCGTACCGGCCGGTACGTACCGTACCGGCGCGTAAACAGAACGCAAAGTTGCCAGATCCGTTCCGGTTAAAATACCGGTCTGTTCCGGGTGTTCCGGTCTGTTCCGGTCTGTTCCGGCCATTTTCCGGTGTTCCGGCCGGTACAAAATTACGTTTTTTTTTTTTTAGATTTTGTATATGTTTACACTTAAAATTTTAAAAAATGGTAGATATATATTAAATATATATATATATAATATTAATTGCGGTAAATCCGGAACGGTACCGGAATACAGCCCGGTACCGGTACGTACCATTCCAGTAGTGAAAACGGTACGCTGGCCGGTACGGTATTGACAACTTTGGTTGGTATTTGTACTTTATACTCCATACACATTGTCCTAAGTCTCACCGCCATGGTGGTGAGGAGCATTGAATAATTTTTCAATAGTACAAAGCATGGAGAGAGATAATAAAACTACTCTACGTTTTTTTTTTAAGGAAATTGATATTTGCATTCCATTTTTTACTGATGGCGCTCCACTTTGTTCATGAAGTTACTAGTTACTTCACGTTAAAATTAGAGCGCTATCAGTAAAAAGTGGAGCGCGAAAATCATTTTACTTTTTTTAACTCGTATACACCCAGCGAATAATTTCTTGTTTGCCAACTCATATAATAATTTCTTTTTTTTGACTTATTAATTAAGGCAATAAATCTCTAAAAAAAAAAAACAGGTATATCATTCAACATACCTAAGGCAGCTGCGGCGACGCAGGTTTGGCAGTTGGGTGGGGAGATGCTGGAGCGGCAGAGGGCGAGGGCGGTGACGGAGGTGTTTGTGGTGGGGTTGGTGATGGTGGTGGTGGCGAAGCCGGTGGCGGCAGTGGTGGTTTGGAGAGTGGTGAGGGCAGTTGTGAGAGTGGCGGAGAAGGTGGAATTGGGGGTGTAAGCGGGGGTGGTGCAAATAGTCCAGCGGGGGTCTTCGTAGGCGGAGGTTGAGTGGAGGCAAGTATGGAAGAAGAGAGAAGCGAGGAGTAGGAATAACATTTTTTTTTTTTTTTTGAAGGTTTGGAAGTACATGGGATGCGATTTAAATAACGTAGGGATGAGAGACAAAGAGTTAGACATTTGTAATGGGTTCAACCTTTAACTAAGAACCAGTCTACTAGCACAGTAAATCTGTTCACAGATTTTTATATGGGATCCACTAAGAGTTCTATACAAGTGATCTAAGCCGTTCATTATGCTTAAAACATTTTTTCAAGGGCTTCCGCAAAAAATCAGCTTAATCCGATACCTATAAGTACTTGATCTAATCATCTAACTTTTCATTCTCTAAAAACTTAAATGAAAAGTTAGATGATTAAATCAAGCACTTATAAGTATCGGATTGAGCTGATTTTTGGCGGAAGTTCTTGAAAAAATGTTTTAAACATAATGAACTGCTCGAATCACTTGTGTGGAACCCGTAGTGGGCCCCACATAAAAATCTGTGCAATGATTTGCTATGCCAGTAGACTAGTTCTTAACTAAAATACTCCCACCGTCCAAAAAAAAATGACAATATTTAAAACTCGTGTTATTTTTCATCGCTTATATATTTCAATATATAATGTGTTTCATGAATTTGAAAATTTTGTAGAACTAATCGAGAACTATCAAACAAGATCCATATTGCATAATTTTTGAGATTCACATTGAAAGATATAAGGAAGTGAAATTGACACGGATATCAAAAATTGATATCTAATTTGGAACAGAGGGAATAAGTTATTGTCAATATTTTTTTGTAAATGCTCCCTCCGTCCCATTTTCTTTGGATTTTTTGGATATTCGTGTCACTCTTCAAATTCTTATATCTTTCAATATGAAACTCCAAAAATATGCAATATGAATCTTAATTGATAGTTTTAGATTAGATCTATAATATAAAATTTTTAAAATTATAAAAAATATTATAAATTGAAAGATATCAGATGGTTGTGTTTGGTTGGGAGTTTAGTTTAGTTTAGTTTTGGTAGTGGGTGGAGAGAGAAATAGAGTAATGATTGAAAATAGGGGTAATGATTGGAGAGAGATAGAGAGAGATGAGAAAGTAATAATTGAAAAAATAGGATAATGATTGGGGAAAGAAGTAGGGTAATGATTGGTTTCCAAAACTTAAACTAAAAAGAAAAGGCAACTGAACAAAGAGATCAGACTTTGAAAAATGACATAAATATTGACAAAAATCAAAGAAAATAATACCGAAGGAGTAGTTTGGAGTAATTATTGCTCTGCAAAGAAGTACATTTTTTTTCCGGAATTGCTAGAGGCACATCGGTGTGGCTGAGCTCAGCCACACCCCTCTCACATGCAGATAGAACCCACTGAAACGGGTCCCACCTGCATGTGAGAGGGGTGTGGCTGAACTCAGCCACACCGATGTGTCCCTAGCACTCTCCTTTTTTTTTTTTCCAGTAGAAGGGGAAAAGCAGAGTGGAAAGTCTAACTAGAGACTACCCAACAAAAAAGTCCACGGAACCAAATTGGGCAAGCTGTTTCCCTTTTTAATGGTGTGTCAGTCTTTTATTGGTCATAGTTGAAATAAAGAATTTTATTAATTTTTTTTTTATGAATAATGCATTTGTAAATAGGAGTAGTGAGGCATACGTACTATCAGAAAAACTATTTTTTTGGGGCCCGTTTCCACTAACAAAAAAAATTAAAAATTTTACGTATTTTTACCATCTCGTTTCTACTAACAAAAAAGTTTCAGCATTTTACTATCTCATTTTCACTAACGAAAAAATTGTTAACAAAAATTGTTTTTGCTATTGTAACTTTATTTATAAACTCATTAAAAACTTATTAATTTTATATTCACTATCGAACACACTTAACTTTTTTTTAATAACAAATAAAAATTTACAAATTTTTTATCACCGAAAACACCCCTGACCGGACTGCTAGCAGCCTGGCCGTTAGTTCAAGGGCAAAAACTCATTGGGTTCACGGCGTATGCATGGTAAAAACTAAAAATTGTAAATGTACAATTGCAACAAGGGGTTTTCAAAAGGAGAGAAAATTCTACACGGCTCCTCCTTGTAGAATAGGTGAGGGGCAAAGTGATGAGGGATTGACACGTGGCCAATTTGAAAGCAATTGTTTCATCATTGCCGATGCACGTTCTCTTTTGGTACATTGTAGAATAGATATTTGATTATGACGGTGCTAGAGATAAAAATAAATTATGACCCTTTAGGATAAAATGATACTCCTACCGTCCCTTTTTAAGTGTCTCATTTCGTAACTCTAACTTATTAAAAAGACATCATCATTACACCTTTCATATCAACTTTTACTTTCACTTTCCGTCTATACCCTCTATAGAGATATCATCATTACAATTTTATTTACTAACTTTTCAAAATATAATCTACTTTTAGAGACAAAATGGAAAATTCACAAACTTTTATCCACTAACTTTACAAAATGGACACTTATTGAGGGACAGCCCAAAATGAAATACCGGAATATTAAAAAGGGACGGAGAGAGTAAAATAAAATAAAATTTTTGCACCGGTCTAAACGGATTGAAAGCTGGATGTTTTTTAATATATAAACAGGCTAAAAATTAAAGTGTTTCAATTTTCAATCTGTTTGAACCGGTGTGAAGATCTTATTTTTCTAATCACATTATTCTCTAGGGTCATAGTTAATTTTTGTCTCCAAAACTCTCATAATTAAGTATCTGCTCTACAGAATCCTTAAGAAAAAGCAGATACTTAATTATGATAGCTTTATAGACAAAAATTAATTATGACCCTTTAGAATCAAATGACCAAAAAAATAAAATTTTCGCATCGATTTAAACAGATTGAATATTGAAAGACTTTAATTTTTTCACCATTTTTTTAATATATAAACAGTCTAAAAAAATTAAGTGCTTTAATTTTCAATCCGTTTAAAATCAATGCGAAGATTTTTTTTTGTCATTTGATTCTGGAGGGTCAAGAACCAGTGAATATGCCGGGTGATTCGATGAAGAAAACAGACTTTAGGAAAGTGGTCGAAGGAAGTCTTGGAAAACCAAAATTAAGTATATGCTCTTTTTTTGGGATCCTGTAGAGCAGATACTTAATTATAGAGTCTTAGAAACCAAAATTAACTATGACCCTAGAGAATAATATGATCAGAAAAATAAGATTTTCACACCGTTCAAATAGATTGAAAATTAGGACACTTTAATTTTTTAGACTGTTTATATATTAAAAAATATGCTTAAAAATTAAGTACTCTAATTTTCAACCAGTTTGAATCGGTGTAAAAATTTTATTTTTTATTATTTTATTGTAAAAGGTCGTAATTTATCTTTGCCTTTAGCATTCACATAATCAGTACTCCTACTTGTTCTACAAAGTACTAAAAAAGAACACGCATCAGTAAGGATGAAACAATTGCTTTCAAATTGTCATGTGTCAATTCTTCATCACTTTACCGCTCGACCCATTCTACACGGACGGCTTTGTAGAACTTTCTCTCTTTCAAAAGTCAGAGGGTTCAGCCGAACCCACAGCCTCATACCTGCGTCGGCCTCGTTAATACTATATATATATATAGCGGCACCAATTCTGACTTTGCACGGGAAGACATCGGAATGATAAATAAATAGTCCTGTTTTAGAAACGGGAATAAGTATTTATTTTTTAAAAAGATAATTTCAAACTCAAAAATTATGTATTTACATAATTAATTTTGTTATCAATATGAATCTTGTTTGATAGATCTCATCGAGATTTTTTAAATGGTGCAAAAAAATCCAAAAGATTACTTTTCATTTACATTGTTTTTGAGTTTAAAAATATAAAATAAACTGCTTATTTTTTAAGAAGGTTTCTGGAACGGGGTGCGTCTAGTACTGGTACGTGCCGCGATACGCAATTATTCAGATCAATGACTATACTCTACTTTTACTCCTATTCTAAAGGAATTAAAGATCGATAGACGGAACCATGATCTTACCGTAGCAGTGGCGAAATGTATACTGAAAAATTAAAAAGATGAATTACAATATTAATAGTCATCGACTCTACAAAAAATTAAACTAACATAACAAAAACTATAGTAAATGAGTTATTCGCACAAGGAGTACGAAAAAGACTAACTTTAATTTTTTAGGTTAAGCTGTTTTAGGGTTAAAGTGTAGAGTTTTTTTTTTCCCTTAATTATACATCATCCTTTATATTATTTCACTTTGGCCCATTAAATATAGTTTTAAAATACTTTTTTGGTCTCCTTTCTTGAAAAGAAAAAAGAAGAAGAAGAAGAAGATTAAGGACTAGCATATAACAAAAAATAAAGAAAAAAAAATTTAGCAGTGGTGAGACTATATATGTTGGGGATAATTTTTTTTTATACATATGATAATTGCAATTTCTAAAATTCTTATTGTACGTGGCGGCCGCTGGTACTAGACCTCCCTAGTTCCATCCATGTCTATAATAGAGTTAACTTTTGTTCATCCTCCACTTAAGAGGATGAACATTATCCTCCTTTTTATTGATTGAAATTGTGTGGATACCAACACAAAGTGATATCTTACTTACCAAAAAGTGTATTGTATGATAAACATAATACTCCCTCTGTCCTTTCTTTAGAGTCCGGTATTCTATTTTGGACTATCCCTTAATAAGTGTCCATTTTGTAAACTTAGTGGGTAGAAGTTGGTGCATTGTCTATTTTGCCTCTAAAAGTAGATTTCATTTTAAAAAGTTAGTGAGTAAAAGTGTAATGATGATGGGTAAGTAGGGAAAGTGGAGGAAAAAGTTGATGTGAAAGGTATAATGATGATGTTTTTTAATAAATTGGAATTACGAAGCATGACATTTAAAAAGTGACGGAGGGAGTATCACTTTGTAGAGAGATTCATACCATTTCAACCAATAGTAAGGAGGGTGAATAAAATTGCACTCTCTATAATATACTCTAGGAGGGTTTGGATTAAAAGAGTCAAGTAATTTTTTTTGGGTCCGACTAAATACAACTTACATGTAGCCAGAGGAAATTTTTGGAAAAACTCTTTGAATTGGTTACATGTAGCAAATTCGCAATTGTATTTAGCAGCACCCTTTTTTTTATTCAATTTTTTTGCAGTTGTTCGTTTTGCGTCACACTTTTGTGACTTATTTGTTCGTCGCATCAAGAGAAATCGGAAAAGTAAGAAATTATGATCGAAACTCATAATTTTTTAAATAAAGACAAAAATAAGTAAAACAGACAATCTTTTTCTTTTTTTAAAGTATTTGTCTTCTTAAAAGAAATATGAATTTCAATCATTTTTTTTTTGCCTTTTCAATTCTTCGTGACGAGACAAATCAATAAGTCACAAAAGTTTGACGCAAAATTCATAAATACGGAATTTTTTTGAACAGAGACCAAAAAAAAAAAGTCATTTTGACTTTTGATTAATCCAAACCCACTCTCCGATCAAAATTGTTATTGTTATATTTGATATGGCATAAATAAATCAAAGGACATATCCTATTTGACATGACATATCCTTTTTCGCCGTTCAAAATTAAATAAATAAATCAAAGGACTTCGTAGGGTGTGAGCATGACATCCTAACAGCACACATAATTCCGCTCCTGATAGTTAAACGAAGAACGTATTGGAGGGGAAAAATAAATACTCCCTCCGTCCCTTTTTAAGTGTCCTACTTCGTAATTTCAATTTATTAAAAATATATCATCATTACACCTTTCACATCAATTTTTACTTCCACTTTCCTTCCTTACCTTCTATGGAAATATCATCATTACATTTTTACTCAATAACTTTTCAAAATGGAATCTACTTTTAGGGGCAAAATGGAATATTCACCAACTTTTACCCACTAACTTTACAAAATGGACATTTATAAAGGGACAATCCAAAATAGAATACTGGACTTTAAAAAAGGGACGGAGGGAGTACTAATTTTCAGTAAATATATATGAATCAATGTCAACTTAATAATGTTAGGATGAATGATTTGTAACAGAAAAATCAAAACAGTATTCGGGCCCAGAGGCTTTTGGACAATATATCAAAGGCTTTGAAAAAAAAAAACCGATCATGATTTTTTTTTTTGGCTTCAACTATTAAACTAGAGGGAAAATAAGATTAGCACACACATCCATGGGTCGCGGCGGTCGCCCCAGTGGTTCGGACAAATGCTCAGGTTTTGTGAGCATTCTTGAAGGTTTGGTGCTCGATTTTTCCCCGAATGAGTACAGAGTAACTTGAGGGGGGGGGGGGGGGGGGGGGGGGGGGGGGGGGGGGGGGGGGGGGGGGGGGGGGAGGTTGGCGCTATGATTAATGTGCCTACGTTAGCTCTTCCAAAAGTTTGGATTGCACAGTCAGGTCCATTTAATAGCCTGACTGTAAGGTTGTTCCTCCGTTAAAAAGAGAGAGGAGGAGGAGAAGAAGAAGAAGAAGATTAATGAGTAGTATTTTAATTGGTGGGAAATAAGAACATGTGACTCTTTCTCATACTCTCAATAATTGACATTAATTATTTACTCTACTAGAATTTATGTTCATGTTGGTCTGGGAGGTCAAAATTAATTAGCACGCCCATTCAATTCAACCGTTTTATCACCAAATGTTATGGATTCATAATTATATTTTTTGATAGGAAATAAAATTTTATTAAAAATTCAACAAAGGGTGCATCAAGTAGGGGAAAAATAATCATTCCGGACAAAATAATCGATAAGGTAGATCGAGTACAATATGGATTAGATTCAAAATTGACGTAATGTAGTTAAGGGACAGAGTCGGAGTTTGAATTCGAATGTGAAAAAATTAGAAGAAATCAACTCCTAACATAAGGTACATACGATATAAGGTTCATCGTCGAAAAAAGGACTCATATTCTAAGGTTAAACAATGGTTTAAAACGCTCTATCCAAATGAAACTCAATGTTCTTTCAAATTAATACTACTATAAATATCGTATAAGTTCTAAATCAAATTTTGAAAACAGTTTTCTTTTCAATGCACTAGCGAAGCGTCGACTGAGAGAAAAAAATCACCTTTCATTTGTTCCGAAGCCTAATTTTGATATTCTTCATGGCTCAAAATGATTGTTTTAGATGAGTGCGGGTGTGTTGTTGGACTTGACAACCAAAGACTGCGTGCAGATGTATGCGCGCAAAGAGAACGGTAATGTGTCGTGCCTGTGAGCCAATTCTATAATGCATTAATTTTTTTTTATACTGCCCCCTCCCTCTTGGAAGCGTTTCAATTATTATTGCTTGCACATATAAGGACTCGGGAGAAGCGCTGCTGAATGCTGTTGTACAGCAGCCCCCAAGTCCCACAGATAATGTGCTTAGCTGCATGTTTATCGCTTCACTAATTTCTGTCTGCGGTAATTAATACATGATTTTTCATCCAAAATTTCAGTCATCTAGGTTCAAACATCTCAGACTGAAAAACTATTGTCAACCCAAGAAAATTACTATTCATTTTTTCCCAAGAAAATGACATTCGTAAAGCAGATTGTATGCAAGTCAATTAAAGGAACAATAATTCTAATTTAAAAAAGAGTTTGAATGAAATTAAGGTCAATTTTTTCACTCGGATTTTGAGCCCTATATAGAAATGGTCATCCGTGTACCGTAGAAACAAATGGCCAAATGGGTCAAGAAAGGAAGCCATAGAATTGAACACATGGGTCAAGAAACAAAAGACATAATTGTACGTACAACAGTGGAAATTAAAAAGTTGGAACTTGTTTCTACTATCTGTCACCGTTTTGTTTACGCTCTGTTCGATAAAGTTGCCAGAGAAAAATAAGAAATGAGTTTTTTTTATTTATTAAAAAATAAAATAGAAAACATATTTGGTGATCATATATAATAGCTTTTGTCTTCTTGGCTACCGAAAGTGTTTTCAAAATAAATAAAAACTCCATCTTTTAGTTTCTAGAGTTTTCGTAAACTAATGGAATTGGTTATTTATTTTGCAAGTAAAAACAGTATGTAAAACAAACATGTATAAGTGGTGCCTGTTTCAAAAAATATCAAAAACTAAAACAAAAAACTAGAAATAAAACTTTTCCAAACAGAGCATGTATCTACTTTAAAACAAATAGAGTTATAACATTTTGTTTGGAAAACATAAATAAATAAATAAATAAAAAGTGAAGTCAAAAAGTTTCTTGTCACATACGGATTTCATTGCTAGAAATTAAGGAGAAAATTGTAATATTCCATGATATATAGCACTGTGACACCCCGCTTTCCGGAAGCCGGCGGTACTGCAGGATAGCAGGCTCCGTCCGGACGGGAAGGGGTAAGTTATGGTTTATAAGAAAAAGATCTCTCCTACTTATACAAGGCCTTTTAAAGCCGTGAGGGCGGGCCAAAACACATAGGAACTTCGCAGTTAAGCGTGCTCGTCCTAGAGCAATCCAAGGATGGGTGACCTCACTGGGAAGTTTATGTGCTTTGGACGTCCAAAGCGGACAATATTGTACAAAGATGGAGCGGGTCGTTACAAGCATTCATCGTTTTACCGAGTGCATGCACACGTTTCATAGAGCGTACGTCTCCAAACCATCCTTTGAATTTTGTCTCATGAGTCATGACTAATGGAATGCTCATGAAAATGATGAATGAAATATATCTCTTGTATCGTACTTCATTTGAGCCCTTAGTACAAATACTTGATTAAGTTCGAGTCTTTATCGATATATATATATATATATATATATATATATATATATAGTCATTTTCAAATGAGGAATTTCTTATTTTAGTTAAAATAAGGACCTCCCCATTTCTCCCATTTTCCGTTTGAATTTTGATGATCCAAGCCGCTCAATGTGTTCAGATCGTGATTTTCAGGGTACCCGCAAGGAATTGGCAAAAAAAAAGACCAGAAAGGGCTTCTTTCGAGCAGTTTTTATTTTAACCGTTTGAAAAAAAATAAACAAAAACTGCTCGGATGAAACCCTTCCCGGTCTTTTTTTTTTCCTAATTTTTCGTGAGTACCCTTAAAATCACATTCTGAACACATTGAGCGGCTCGGATCATCGAAATTCGATCAGGAAAGAGAGGTTCTTATTTTATTAAGTTAAGATGGTCTTTAGAAGAATGAGACTCTCTCTCTCTCTCTCTCTCTCTCTCTCTCTCTCTCTCTCTCTCTCTCTCTCTCTCTCTCTCTCTCTCTCTCTCTCTCTCTCTCTCTCTCTCTCTCTCTCTCTCTCTCTATATATATATATATGAGGCTCTTTGAACAAACCATTAATTCTTCGTTTTAATTTGTGGTTTCCAAATACATAAGAGAATATAAAAACAGTTATAGTATGATTTAACTTTCATTTAAGTATTATTGTTCGAAAATATTCGTGAAACCCTTAAAATGGGACCACCATTATCGTCTGTTTCACCCAAAAATAATAATAATAATAATTTTACATATATTGTTTAAAAACTACGATTTTGCATATTGATAAAAAGAAAATATTGTTTTTACAAGAAAACAGATGCTTTCAAATGTAGTGATAAAAAATGAAAAGGAGTGATTAGAATGCGGGGAGCACTATTTCAACCAAAAAAAAAAAGTATTTTAAACCTCAAACCCCAAAATAAAGCATTGAGTTAAAGTTGTTTCGGTAAGCATGGGTGGAGCTCTGCAATATCAAGAGAAGGAGGATAGCTAGAATAGCTATAATTTTAAGGTAATTTTTCACATTTGATCGTGTGAAGTAACCTTCTGTTCAGAGAACGTGGAAGAGAAGAGGGAAATGCAGTAACCGCTTGATTCAAATTCGGAGAGGGAATTCTATCAAATTTGAAATTCAAGTCGAAGTGATAGCCTATAAATGCCAAAGTTGAAGACAATTTGAAGCCCCACTCAATCGCCCAAAGGCTCCTACTTTTTATCTGTACTTTACTTTTCTCACTCTAGGAGTAGCTTGTAACGTAATCATCTAATCGATTGTGTTCTCACCGTCGACTGACTTTTACTTTGAAGAATAATAAAGTCCATTTTGTTAGTCTTCTTTTATCTCCATTCACTTCATTAAGTTTGCTTCCAGAGAAGTCCTGAAACACGGCAAGGAACCAAACTCCACCACCACAAACACCACATTCCAGCACACACTACGATCTCTTAGTCGATCATCGTGTTAACCGAATTTAATTGTAAGAATTGTTTCTCACGCAAATATGAATCAAATTATACTCGAAGGTCGTATTCGTATTCAATCAGCTAAATCTTAGGAATGAAGCAATTTGGTCTCAATACGTACAAAGTTCAGGAGCTGTTTTCTTTCATCGTCGAGCTTTATGTCAAAATTCTTTCTTCCGCTTATTGTTTGCAACATAAACACACCAAAACTGAAAACATCACTCTTGGTTGAAACCACTCCTTGAATGGCATATTCTAGAGCCATGTAACCGCTACAAATAAGAGAAATGTAGCTTTTAATTAACATCATGGTCAAGAAAATAGGATCTTTTGCTTTCTAATTCAAAGATGCTTTTCAGATCTTCCAATGCATATATAAACTAGCGCTTACCCGTGCCTACGGCACTACGCACCCCGGGAGTGTCGTAGGCACGGGTATTTTTGTAATATATTTTTATTTTTTTATGTTAACGTCAGAAGCCGAGTAGTAGGTAAAAAAAATCGATGTCATTTTTGTAATATATTTGTAAGAGTGTGAGTACTTTCTTAAGAGAGTTGAAGAGTACACATCAATCCTTGGATCAAAACAATTTAAACCCTTGGATCAACTTGTCTTGTGTGGTCCCCACACCCTTGCGTTTTATTAAATAGATTTTTTTATGTTAACGTCAGAAGCCGAGCAGTAGGTAAAAAAAATCGATGTCATTTTTGTAATATATTTGTAAGAGTGTGAGTACTTTCTTAAGAGAGTTGGAGAGCACACATCAACCCTTGGATCAAATCAATCTAAACCCTTGGATCAACTTGTCTTATGTGGTCCCCACACCCTTGTGTTTTATTAAATAGATATCAAGCTTTATGATGTTATGATACTTACAACGTCCCCATAATTCGACGAGTCTTGACACGACTTTGTTCATCACTAAAGAGTCTTGCTAAGCCAAAATCCTATATTTTCGGATTCATCTGTCCATCGAGTAGGATGTTGCTCGCTTTGATGTCTCTATGGATGATTCTAAGTTGAGAATCTTCATGTAGGTATAAAAGTCCCCTCGCCACACCTTGTATAATGTTAAATCGCTTTGTCCAATCGAGTAATGCGCTCCTACTCTTGTCTGCAAGCACAAAAGTCATGAAATCAGTACAAATAGATTGGTAACCTATTGAGACTCCAAAATGTGTGTACAATGTGCCATCCTTTTCTTCCACAAAATTAGATGTAAATTACATTTATGAACAGATGTTTCTATTTTGCTCGTGCCATACCATTTATTCCGCAAATTTAGATGTCAAATCCATTATAAACACATTGATGATCCTATTTTGCTCGAGTTTCAAACAATGTTAGCTAGTAGTCTCGTTTCTCTAAGGAAAATAAGTACTTATTTTTTGAATTAACAGTAATGTATTGTGACAGAATGACCTATCTCGTAAAATGAGAAATAAATATTTAAAAAATAAAAATCTTAGCATAACAGGACCTAAGTATATTGCTAGATGATATTCCTTGCCCAAAGACTTCTCTCCGATCATAAGTTTAGTCTAGTGAGTTTAGTTCAATTGTTGAGTGTCCAATGGGCTGAACTCCCTAATTCGAGAGTTGTGGGAGGTTTAGCACAATGGACTTTCTAAGCCACATCTCTCTAAAACAAACATTTGACATTTGGTTTATATATACTATGAAATTGAGGAATTGGGGGCCCAAGATTTGACCTTGTTGTGCTCTCTATATGGAGCCCCCATTTCAAGTCCAAAAAGATTATGCAAATCATTCATTTTGTTCGCCTTGTGAAATCTATATCTATTCTTACAAAAAAAAAAAAGTTGATCGGACAACGATACCTTAACAAATGAAACACTGGAACGCATCCTACGTAGAGAACACAACATGATCGTCGTGTCATAGATTATGGCGGGCCTCACTAGAAATAGATTGACCTTTTATAATATAGAAGTCAATAATTTTCTGGGATAACGTTAAGCGGGGCGATTCAAGAGACACCCAAAAAAACACCTAAAAAATAACTCATAGTTCCCGATCAAATTTTGATGATCCGAGAGCTCAATATGATCAGAACGTGATTTTAACGGTACCCACGAGAAATTAGCAAAAAAAAATGATCGGAAATGGCTTAATCTGAGCAGTTTTTAGCTTAGATTTATTAAACGGTTCACTTAAAAACTGCTCAAAATAAGCACTTTCTGGTCTCTTTTTTTTTGCTAATTTCTCGCAAACACCCTTAAAATCACATTCTGCACATATTGAACGGTTCGGATCATAAAAATTTGATCGGGAACTATGAAATTGAGATTTTGGATGTTTTTATAGGTGTTCACGAAACCGTCCTGTTAAGTTAAGAACTCAATAAATTACCAAAGAGGAAGTAGTCAAGGCTCTTGTTGGGCAAATACTCGTAGACCAACATCATCTCCTCCCCTTGAATGAAGCACCCGAGCAATCGGACCAGATTTCTATGTTGCATTTTCAGCAGTAGTAATCGGACTTCATTTGAAAACTTTTCAATTCCTTGCGTTGAACCAGCTTTTAGCTTTTTCAATGCTATTTCTTCCCCATCAAGCATTTTCCCCTGAAAACATGAATTATCAGCTTCCACACATCATAAATTGTGTTATTATTATATTAAAAAAGCATCACAAGTGTATTTCTGACTAAATTTTGACAAACGATTTTTACACCCTCTTTTTTTAGGTCCACATTGTCCTCTTTCAATTGAATTTACAACATAACTCTTTTTCATAAGTAAAAAGGTTCACACGAAAGTCCATTTAATTAGGTAACATTCACATGTTTAAGAAGTGTACGCGTTGATGAAAGGAGGAGAGTGTAAAAAACAGTATCCACTTTTTTTTTTTTTTTTTTTTGTGAATTTCTCATTACTATGTGAATTATGAAGTGAGAAAGTATATCTAGATTGTTCATGAATTCTACATTCACGTGTACACCGAACTGTTCCTAAAATATTTGTTCCCATGATTTGTGCACCAGGGTTGATACGATATATGAACAAGTTCCATGACATTGTCCATAAAAAGCAAGGATTTCGGTTTAGTGTTGTGCAGTGAGTGTTGTGCACCTCCGAGCCGTCATATCGTGTATCTGATAGCTCAGATCTCATCTTGGCAACCAATGATTAAGAGTCGTTCATTGCTGAGATAAAATCCAAGCAATCTGATGCACGATTTGACGGCTTAGAGGTGCACAACACCGGTGCTACGCACACTAGTACACAACATCATCCCCCAATTCGAAAAGCAAATAGATGATTAATAATGTGAATCATTGTGAATTTCATGCATCTTAACCATCCATTTGCTTTTCATGGAACTTTCTCATATATTGTACTCCCTCCGTCCCCCTTTTAAAGTCCAGTACTTCATTTTGGATTGTCCCTTTAATAAGTTTCTATTTTGTAAAGTTAGTGGGTAAAAGTTGGTACATTTTCATTTTGTCCCTAAAAATAGATTCCATTTTGAAAAGTTAGTAAGTATAAAGTGTAATGATGATATCTCTATAAATGGTAAGTAGAGAAAGTTGAGGTAAAAATTGATGTGAAAAGTATAATGATAATATTTTCTTAATAAGTTGGAGTTACGAAGCGAGACACTTAAAAATGGATGGAGGGAGTAACATTTTCCTTTGTGCACCTATTATTGCCTTTTTAACACAAAAAATTAATTTCAAGTGGATAACTATGGATGTCCGCTCATCTTTGCTCCTGTCCGTTTCTATCCTGCCTTAGACGTGGACAGTGTACCCATTTTATGAAAAATTATACAATGCTCTCAAGGTATTCGAAACTCATCATCCATCATACATTTGTATGGTTCTCAACATAAAATCTGCAGAACCCAAGCGAATATATGATTGAAAATAGTTTGTTATACCGTCATGTAGTGTTCAAGGGGCAAGGAATAATTACTCCCATTTTTAATTATACTCATGGCATTATTGTTCTACATTAGACAAAAGAAATCATACAACGAAGATCTCACCCCCATATCCTCTCTCATCATCATAGAGTTATCCCCCCGTTTCCTCCGCATGCTTCCCTCTCTCAACCCTCCGCCTCCACCAAATTACCCCCACCCCCACTACCACTATTCCCGCAAATGGCACCCCCACCACCACACTCCTCTCCATCCTGCCTCCTCCGCCGCCACCCTCATTTGCCGCCGGCCCCACCTCCGGCGCCGGCGATGAAATATCCGTGTCAATTTCTTGTGGATTATTAATCCAGTCCTCGTGGACGGGGTTCATATTGAACTGAATATTACACGTGGGAGTGGCAATCCACCCGGCCCACTTCCTAAGACAACACGACCGAATCCAATAAGTAGCCATTAACAAACACGTGGTGCAATCTCCACCGTCGATATCTCGGGTGCAATCCACATACCCGTAGATGTTTAGACTCCCGATCAACGCAGTCCTCCCCACGGCAGATCTATATCCGATGCACCGGCAACATACGATAGGTTCCTGATCAACATATTGACCTTGAGATCGTACGAGGATTCATCCGGCGTGTCGCGCGTGTCATATATACGGAATGCGAGGGAGGTGTCTGATCGGTTTACAAAGTTGATGGGGGAGTAGCGGAGCATGCAGTAGGTGTACCAAACTAGCGCCGCTGTGTTATTTGGACATTCGCTGTGGATACCTGAAAGAGGTGGGAAACATAAATTCACACCGACAATTAGTAAATAAGTTGATACTATACATCCGTCTCAAAATGTTTGTCTCAGTAAAATGAGAACTTGAAAATAATCTATTTTTTAAAAAAAATTCAACCATTTATTAGATATCAACGGGTTTCTCAAATTTATAAATAAAAATTGTTGAATCTTTTTTATGGATACTGGACATATATTTTGGGACGGAGCAAAAGCAACTCCCTCGATCTCTCTCAAATTCATGCACTGTGGGGGAGAACGACTAACTATTAGCACCCGAGTAATTAGGCTTCTTTTCACCACATATTTGTGTTTGCGTTGGTATTTGTACTTTATACTCCATACACATTGTACTAAACCCCCGTTCTAGAACACCTTCTTAAAAAATAAATACTTAAGTAAACGAAAAATAATTTTTCAATTTTTTTTGCATCGTATTAAAGATCTCGATGAGATCTATAAAATAAGATCCATATTGATAGGAAAATTATTTGCGTAAGCACATGATTTTTGAGTTTGAAATTGCCTTCTTAAAAAATAAGTACTTATATACCGTTCTGGAACGGAGCCTAAGTCTCACCGCCATTTATGGTTGAAAGTCATGTGTCAGCGAGGAGCATTGAATAATTTTTCAATAGTACAGAGCATGGAGAGATATAATAAAGAACCAGTATACTGGCACAGCAATCTGTGCACAGATTGTGCACAGATTTTTATGTGGGGCCCACTACGGGTCTCACACAAGTGATCCGATCCGTTCATTATGTTTAAAATATTTTTTCAAGGGCTCCCGCAAAAAATCAGCTCAATCCAATACCTATAAGTGCTTGATTTAATCATCTAACTTTTCATTCAAGTTTTTAGAGAATGAAAAGTTAGACAATTAGATCATGTACTTATAGGTATTAGATTGAGCTTATTTTTCACAAGAACCCTTGAAAAAATGTTTCAAACATAATGAACGGCTTGGATCACTTGTGTGGGATCCGTAGTGAATCCCACATAAAAATCTGTGCATAATCTGTGCAGCAATTTGCTGTGCCAGTAGACTTTCTGTATAATAAAACATTAAAACTACTCTACTTTTTTTTTTTAGGAAATTGATATTTGCTTGGAGCGCCGTCGATAAAAAGTGAAGCGTGAAAATCAGTTTACCTTTTTTTAACTCGTATAAACCCACCGAATAATTTCTTGTTTGCCAACTCATATAATAATTTCTTTTTTTTAAACTTATTAATTAAGGCAACAAATCTCTAAAAAAACAAATCAGGTATATCATTCAACATACCTAAGGCAGCTGCGGCGACGCAGGTTTGGCAGTCGGGTGGGGAGATGCTGGAGCGGCAGAGGGCAAGGGCGGTGACGGAGGTGTTTGTGGTGGGGTTGGTGGCGGTGGTGGTGGCAAAGCCGGTGGCGGCAGTGGTGGTTTGGAGAGTGGTGAGGGCGGTTGTGAGAGTGGCGGAGAAGGTGGAATTGAGGGTGTAAGTGGGGGTGGTGGTGGTGCAAATAGTCCAGCGGGGGTCTTCGTGGGCGGAGGTTGAGTGTAGGCAAGTATGGAAGAAGAGAAAAGCGAGGAGTAGGAATAACATTTTTTTTTTTTTTTCGAGGGAGAAAGAGTTGACATTTTGTTTAAGTCTAGGCTGTCTAGCAAAGACATGTTCGACCGTTGAAGCAGAATTTAAAGCTTCAAGAATTGATCTGGTTGGTTAATAGGGTTGTTCATAGATAAAGGAATGTGGTTCGATTTTTGAAGTCAGACTGTATTAAAATAATTTTTTGTGATATCTCTAGTCATGGTGTGAATTGCCATGCGATGGCGTATGGAGCCTTGATTTTCAGAAAAGTAATTTTTTAAACTTTTATTTAAGTATTTTGAAAAATAACCAATTTTTCGGCCAAAAAAGTGATTTTATTTTATTTCTCTAAAAAGTAGTTACTTCTCAAAATACTTGGGTATCTCCGATGTATACCTTGTTGAATTCTTAATAAAATTTTGTTGCCTATAAAAAAGAGTTAAAAAATTTACTTTTCTAATTTCTTCTGTCAAGACGAATCAATAACCCACAAAAATATAGAACAAACCTAACAAATACGAAAAAAAATTCAAATAAGGACAACTTTCAGATTTAAGTTAAGTTCATAAGAACGTAGCTGTAGACACCTCAATCCTGACCTCGGAGGTTCTTTAAATGTCCCGATGATGAAACAAAGAAAACAATACCTTCAAGAGCTTGGATGAGGGATTCCCTTGAACTAAAAAGTCAAGAACAAACCAATGGCCCAGGACTGGACCTTTAATACCGTACGGCTCATATCTACACCGCACGGCATACTAGATTTTTGATTATGCCGCACGAGGTCATGAGGTCAACCGCACAACATTTTGGATAAAGTTCTGACTAGCTCAGTTAGCTATCGGCCACGCCCACTTGAGCCACAACTATAAGTTAACTCAGCCGAAAAGGCACTTCTGGCCCGCCCATGAAACACCTTCACCATTTGAAATTCAAAATTCTTGGTTTTTGCCTATAAATACAACTCTCCATTAAGAGAAAAGGGCGTTGAACTCTCTTTCCCTCTCATCATACTTTCACACCCACTCCTCTTTCCCAAGTCTTGAGAATGTTGTTCTAAAAAAATATTCTCTAGGCTCTTTCTTTCTCAAGATCTCTCATTTTTCTCCTCATCATTGAAATGGGTCTTTTACTCACATAAAATTTTCAACTACCATTGTACCCATCTATCCATGACCTTCTTTTCTCAACCAGTCTTGCTCGCACTCATCCGTAGCCATCCATCCTCATCTAAGCTCAAGATCAAAGGTATAAACTAGTTTCCTTGGGATAAGCCCGGTCCTTATCCTTGAGGGAACCTTTCTGCAGTCACGATCATCCCCTTTTGGTTGGATCTTGACTTTAAACCATTTTCGAAAATAAGAATAGGCCTCTGTGCTAAATATTCTATACCACGCGGCGCTTTGATGCGTCGCACGTCATAGAGTATTTAGGCGCACGGCATTTCATCCATCTATTGTTTTCTTGTTCAAATTGCCTGGATCATATTCAAAAAAAAAATTGCCTGGATCACTGCTCTCCTCTGTCAGTCATGTTTTGTTGCTAAAACATCAGGGGTCGGTGCTTTCAAAATAAGACCGTATCTACAAGTCATGTTCGGTTTTACAAACAATGTTTTTTAAGTCATTTTGAATGATCAAAGCATGAAAAGGTGATTTACACTCATGGCTTGAAGGAATGATTTTCTCCAAGATGATCTAGTGATAAAAACACCATCTGTTAATATTTGAAAACCCCACGTGTTCTACTTAATACGCGGGCGGTATTCTGAAGCTTCACAATGACCTGAAAACAAAGAGGATATCCCGCATAGCATACTGTAAAACCATGCATGGTATTACAATATGCCGTGCAGAAGGAGATTTAGATCCAGACAGTTTTGTCAAAAAGTTCTTTCATTTTGCATCATCTTTACCATCCTTGCACAAGTACCACCACATGCACATTGATGTGATATATTTCCCATGTCCCTCTCCCCTTTTGCTTGTTTATTAAAAAACTTGATTTTCCAAAAGATATTTTAAATTCCCTTTTTAAAAGAGTTTAGTAGAGACTGATTTTTACTGGGCGAGTGGGGTGCATTTTCTTTAACAAAACCTTCTCCATTCGTAACGTGGCTCCTGAACCCAAAATCTCAACGTTTTCGCTAGATCAAAAGCCTTTTTTTCTCAAACAAACTCTCGGTTTCTCGGATCATCCATCTCAAAAATTCGGGTGGCGACTCTTCGTGCGTGCCGGTCAAGGAGCCCACAGTAGCGTAAGTCTAGCAACTGACATGCTAGACCATTGAAGTGGAATTTAAAGCTTGAAGGATTAATCTGGTTGGTTAGTGGGGTTGCTTCTACATAATTGATTGTGATTCGATTTTTGGAGTCATAATAAAATAATTTCTTGTGATATCTCTAGTCGATCACAGCGTGAATGGCCTTTGACCGAACCGGAGAGGAAAATTAGTTGAGATGAGCTTAAGATTGGCCCATGCTGCTGTCACATTGATGTGGTACATCTGGTTTAGGATATCTTCATATTGTTCTTTTTTTCGGGCCTGCTGTCTCGGCCCTTTGCCTCTTCTCTTCCAATCTTCTATTGGAAATCTTTTTCTTTCCTTATTCCATGTATCAATATCATGGTTTAGGTTTTCCTTTTCCTTGATGTAGCCATATCAAGTTTCTAATAATTTAATCATGTTGCCGATAAAAAAAAAAAAAAGATCGGCCCATGCAATATTGGCGTGCAGTTCTGTTGGTGGTGGTTTGGTTTGCCGGGTGTGGCGGTCGGCGGCATGGAGGTGGTAGCGGCGACTGTTGATTTGTTTTAGGTTACGGTTAGGTTAGTTGTTTGGGGTGGACTTGGCCTTTTGGTCTTGTCCATCTGTTTTCTGCCCTCTTTTGGTGTTTTGGGCTTGACCCCTAGGTGTTTTGGGCTTTGTCCCTTCATGTGTTAGTCCAACATTTGGTTGGATCTCCCTCGCCTCTCCCTCCTTGATGTACTTTTATCAAGTTTGTTAATAATATTTTACCGTTTAAAAAAAAATGGCCCGGACCACCTTGACTGTCGAAAGAGAATGGTAGTAGAATTTAAATAGTGTTTTAATCGATCTAAACACTTTCTTTTTTTTTTTTGAATGGCAATTTTTTTTTTTATTAATCTTTGAATGCGAATACAAAGACCAAAAGAAGCAATGAGAAAGGCGATCAAACACTTTTTATTATTGACCAAATATACATCCTGATTTATGCATTGTGAGTTCTCATGCAGGAGAGGTCTCGTTGATGAGGTTAATTATATTCCAACTTGATTGCATGCCACAAGCAGCTGTTTGGAATTCATTCCAAATATATACTATGTGCTAATTAAGTGTTAACTAATGAGATAATACTTCCCGTTCCAATTGTCAAACTTGGAATTGAATTTTCAAAAACTTCCAAGTTCTCTTGAAATCAAATTTTCCATCCTCAAACCTTGGAAGTTGGAACCCGATGGATTTTCAACAAAGTCAAGTCTTAGGGGGTGTTTCCGGTACGGAAAAATTTGTAGACTTTTATTTGTGGTTGAGAAGTTGTTAGGTGTTTCCGGTGTTGTCCTCCTCAAACTTGTCCGATTTCAAAAGCTCCAGAAGCAGCCCTACTAGAAGAAATCCCCTCACAATGGCTCTTACATCCAGCGCTCAAAGTATATTTTGCCACCATAGCATCACCAGTCTCCATCTTAGTGCTAGACCGCGAAGACTCCCATGCATGCCTGAAACTGATGATAATGCGAACCAATCCCAGACAACCCCCCATGAAATGAATTATCAACCTCCCCATTCTCCAAATCAGATTGGTCCGAAGCATCGTGCACCTCTTGCCATGGTTCATAATTTGGATCAAAGATGCCACGGTTCATAATTTGGATCAAAGATATCATGTAATCCTGCTCTTGCAGCCACCCTGGCCTTAGCAACCCGCGAATTTGAGCCCCAATCAAAGGCAAAATCATCTGCAAACATGTCCAAGGCAAGGCTCTGTTCCATATCCATTGACGAAGAGAACCTTGGAGGACCCCGTTTCTACTAACAAAAAAAACTAAAAGTTTAACGTATTTTACACTAAAAAAATTGTCAACAAAAACTGTTTTTATTACAATAACTCTACTCATAAATCCATCAACAACTTATTCATTATCGAAAACATTTAACTTTTTTTCAACCACAAATAAAAATTTACAAATTTTTTATCACTGGAAACACCCCGTGACTGCTAGCTGTCAAGTTAACAATGAAGTGGTTCAAGGGCAAAAATGTACTCATTTGGTTCATGGCGTATGCATGTCAGTGATTTAAGGTGGTAAAAATTCTACATGTGCATTTGCAACAAGGGGTTTTCAAAAGTCAGAGGGTTCAGCCGTGTACATATCGTCGCCAATTTTGACTTTGCATGGGAAGACATCGGTAAGATGATTAAGAACCCCATGCAGAGTTGAATGCCTCCCGTGGTACGTGCTGCAATACGCAATTATTCAGATAGATGACTATAGTTGAGGAATGCAATTGCGAAGTACTCCGAAAAAGTAATTAGTGGTTGAGAATCATTTTGATGATTAAGTCACAAGTATCAAAGTGAATATCAATCAGGGACGGAACTAGGATTTAATAAACGTAGGGGCTGAACAATGAATGAAAAAATTTTGGATTTTCAAGGTTGGAAAATCTGATGATTTATTTAGTTTAGATTTTAAGGGTGGTTTTTTGGATAATGAGTGGAGAGATAGCATGAGAAATGAGATTAATAATTGAAGGAAAACTTATGCCAGACCGTGTGTAGAGCAAGAAATTGAATGTTGGGATTCAAAATGAACACATTCTTAAAGCATATATATGCCTAAATAACAGTCAATACAAAATACAATATCTATGTGTTAATAAATAAAAAAACTAATATTAATATTGAAATTTGAAAAGAAAAAAAAAAACCAAAATGATGGGGGGGCCCCATGTGCCCATACATAATTCCATCATTGATCTCAACCACTAGTTACTCTTTTTGGGATACTTTGGGGGTAAGTTTTCTTTGTCCCTAACATTTTCCTACTTTATTATTCTACAGGAATTAAAGATCGACAGTAATCCTATAATAGAGTTGAGTTTTGTTCACCCTTCATTTAAGAGGGTGAACATTACCCTTTTTCTTATTGGTTGAAATGGTGTACTAATTAAAACGTGATAGAACTCGAATCCACGAGCAAACCTTGCGTACAAAGAAAAAAAGAGAAAAACTCTAAATATTGTTGATGTAAAAGTTTTAAAAGTTGAATAATTGAATAGGTTATAACCCTTTTTAAAAGACCCTAACCTTAAAAATCTTACTGTAAAAGAAATCTTAAATCATGCCAAAACATGCAAACAATATTAAAGAAAAGATATTTCCTAATTAATTAAAATAAATTCTAATTCTTGTAGACTAAGAATCCTAATATAGGTAGAATTCAAAATCAAACTGAATACGGAAAGTATAATTCTAACCTAAACGAAAATATCCCTAGTCAAAATCTTATTCTAAAACAATAAAAATAAAGTACAAAAACTCTTCATTTTTGTCCAACATCATTTTCAGGCCCCGTTCAGAACACTTTCTTGAAAAATAAATATTTATTTCACATTTTCAAACTCAAAAATAATGTAAATGAAAAATAATTTTTCAGTTTTTTTTGCACCGTATTAAAGATTTCAATGAGATCTATCAAATAAAATCCATATTGATAAAAAAATTATTTACGTAAACATATAATTTTTTAGCTTGAAATTATTTTCTTAAAAAATAAGTACTTATTTTCCTTTCCAGAACGGGCTCTCACTCTGATTTTGAGCCCTATATAGAAATGGTCATCCGTGTACTGTAGAAACAAATGGGTCAAGAAAGGATGCCATGCCATCCTAGAATTGAACACATGGGTCAAGAAACAAAAGTACATAATTGTATGTACAACAGTGGAAATTAAAAAGCTGGAACTTGTTTCTGCTATCTGTCACCGTTTTGTTTACGCTCTGTTCGATAAAGTTGCCAGCGAAAAATAAGAAATGAGTTTTTGTTTATTTATTAAAAAATAAAAATAAAAAACATATTTGGTGACCATAATAGCTTTTGTTTTCTTGGTACCGAAAGTGTTTTCAAAATAAATAAAAACTCAATTTTTGTGTTTCTAGAGTTTTCGTAAACTAGTGGAATTGGTTATTTATTTTGTAAGTAAAAACAGTATGTAACACAAACATGTATATGTGGTGCCTGTTTCAAAAATATTAAAAAATAAACAAAAAACTAGAAATAAAACTTTTCCAAACAGAGCATGTATCTACTTTAAAACAAAATAGAGTTATAACTTTTTGTTTGGAAAACATAAAAAAAAAAAAAGTAAAGTCAAAAAGTTTCTTGTCACATACGGATTTCATTGCTAGAAATTAAGGAGAAAATTGTAATGTTCCATGATATATAGCATTCCTCGTTTTACTGAGTGCTTGCATGCACACGTTCATAGAGCGTACGTCTCCAAACCATCCTTTGAATTTTGTCTCATGACTAATGGAATGCTCATGAAAATCATGAATGGAATGTATCTCTTGTACGGTTGTACCATATTTTATTTGCACCGTTAGTACAGATACTTGATTATATAAGTTTGAGTCTTTATCGATCTATGTATGTGAGGCTCTTTGAACAAACCATTAATTCTTCGTTTATTTTGTGGTTTCCAAATACATAAGAGAATATAAAAACAGTTATAGTATGATTTAACTTTCATTAAGTATTATTGTTCGAAAATATTCGCGAAACCTTTGAAATGGAACCACCATTATCGTCTGTTTCACCAAAATAATAATAATAATAATAATAATAATAATAATAATAATAATAATAATAATAATAATAATAATAATTTTACGCATGCTGTTTAAAAACTACGATTTTGCATATTGATAAAAAGAAAATACTGTTTTACAAGAAAACAGATGCTTTCAAATGTAGTGATAAAAATGAAAACGAGTGATTAGAATGCGGGGAGCATTATTTCAACAAAAATAGTAGTATTTTAAACCTTCAAAATAAAGCATTGAGTTAAAGTTGTTTTGGTAAGCATGGGTGGAGCTATGCAATATCAAGAGAAGGAAGCTAGCTAGGATAGCTATAATTTTAAGGTAACTTTTCACATTTGATCTAAAAAATATTGTCTAATTGCCCTATGAATACTTCTTCTTCTTCTTCTTTTTAAAAAAAAAAGGCAACAAAATTTTATTAAAAACTCGACAAAGAGTGCATCGAGGTAGAGACCAAAAACAGGCCATAGAGATTGCGGCACCGTAAAAGACCAGAGAAGAAAGAAAAAGAAAATTATATCCAATGGAAAATTGAAAAATAGACACGAGACGTGATGATAAGGTAGAAAACCCAGCCCCATGACCACTCTTGAAGATTTTTTCTTCTTTTATTTAGCCCTATATAATTCATAACAAAATTGTAGGCGACTCTAAGAGTCGGTTGCACAAACCTTCTTAAAAAGTAAAAAATAAGTACTTATTTTGGAACTTCTCAAAGAAAAATAAGAAGGGTTGTTCTACAAAACTCAAATAAGCAACTTGTTTTACATTTTTAAACTCAAAAATAATGTAAATGAAAAATAATTTTTCAATTTTTTTCGCACCGTATTAAAGATCTCATTGAGATCTATCAAATAAGATTCATATTGATAGAAAAATTATTTGCGTAAACACATGATTTTTAATTTTAAAATTATTTTCTTAAAAAATAAGTACTTATTCGCCATTTTCTGAAACAAGCCTTATTATTACACAAAAAATAAGAACTTATTCCCGTTCTGGAACGGACTCAAAGTCTCTAATTGATCTTACAATTCACAAATCTTGGCCCCATCTGGATAGGGAAGAATCGTACAAATGAGAATTGATATACTCTGGGGATGAATCAACTACGAACAAGGAAAGAAGCACAGAAAGAAGAAAACAAACAGGAGGGGAATGCTGCCGTAGCCGGTGGGGCAGACCGGTGGACGGCAGCCGTCAGAGTCACGGGCTTTTCTTTTATTTTATTTTGATCGGCAAATTTTTGTTTTTATTTATAATCTTTGAAATTGTTACAAAGACTAACGGAACAAGGATCCAAGAATTCGAGATCCAAATCCAAGATTGACAAGAAGCCAACCAAAGAATCACCGATTGGGAGGATAAGCCCATACCTATTGGACCAAGCCCAAAACACCTATTGGACCAAGCCCAAACCCGAAAGAAAAAGAAACAAAATAGAAACCTAAGCTGCCGCCCCTAAACGCGACCAGGCATAGCCATCTTAAGTCTCCATTCTAATAGAACTAATTAAGAGCATCTGCAATGTAATAATCAAAATTAAAAAATTGTTAAAGTTAACAAGGTTTGCTTAAAAAAGTGCTCACTATAATAATCAAAGTTAGCAACCTCCTGACGTGACAAGTTTTGATTATTTACTTTTGATTATTACATTATGAATGCTCTAACGACAATGAATGGCACTGTTTTGTTCCGCTGCGTCTCGAGTTTGATATATATATATATATATATATATATATATATATATATATATATATATAGAGAGAGAGAGAGAGAGAGAGAGAGAGAGTCTCATCTTCTAAGGACCACCTTAACTTAATAAAATAAGGACCTCCCTTTTCCTATAGAATTTCAATGATCCAAGCCGCTCAATGTGTTCAGAACGTGATTTTAAGGGTACCTGAAAGAAATTAGCCAAAAAAAAAAAACCAGAAAGGCTTCATCCGAGTAGTTTTATTTTTATTTTTTATCGAACGATTCAAAAAAAACTGTTCGGATGAAGCCCTTTCCGGTCATTTTTTTTGCTAATTTCTTGCGTGCACTACTAAAATCACATTCTGAACACATTGAGCGGCTCGGATGATCGAAATTGGAAATGAAAAAAATGGAGAGATCCTTATTTTAACTTCTCATTTGAAAATGACTATAAATATACCCACACATTCACGAAAACAGCTTTGATTGTAGACATTAGGAGTATTTTATAGTACTAGTGTTGTTTAATTGTTTTCATTTAGCTGAACATTCTGCAGCATAATTAATTGTGTTCAAAGACACGGGAACATCTTGCTCCAGTAAAGAAAAATAGACACGTGAGGTGATGATAACGTAAAAATAAAGAGGAATAAATAATGGGGCAGGGGCCGTCTGTTTAATAATGGGGTATGATTAGGGGGTGTTACTCGAAACCGAAAAATCGATCGAAATCAGAAAAACAGGATCGGACCAAATTTTTTAAACCGGTTGAATAATTTCGATTCGATTCCGGTTTATAAAATTTTATAAACCGGAAAAATAATTTCGATCCGGTTTATGTGTTTTAAAAACCGGTTGAAACCGGACCGGTTATATATATGTATAATATATACATACATATATATATATATAAAAACATAGGGGAGGGGTTGAATAATGAGTTTTTGGTTGATATTTTGTAGTATATATTGGTCTAATAAATATATTTATTATATAAAAACTGTTTTTATGGGTTTAATTATGTTTTTATGAGTTTTTTTTATGTATTGGGCTCAAAATTGATCCTTTTTTGATGGGCCTAAAAAAATGATTGAATTATAGATTTTTGGTTGATATTTTATAGGTTGAATTGTGAATTTTTTGATGTGTTGGGCCCAAAATATAGCTCATGAATGAAAACCGGATAAACTGGACCGGAACCGGTTGAGCCGGTCGAAACCGGAACCGGTTTATTTCAACCGGTTCCGGTTTCTAAAAATCTCAAACCGAAAATCCGGTTTTGATTGAAAAATACACCCAAACCTGCCGAAACCGGACCGGTATCACCCCTAGGTATGATAATAGAAACCAGGAGGACCGAATAGCCATAAACAAGAACTCCGCCGTGCAATCTTGTATTCTCTCTGTCTCATTTTCAAAGTTCAGTATTTCATTTTGGACTGTTCATTAATAATTGTCCATTTTGTAAAGTTAATGGATAAAAGTTGGTACGTTTTCCATTTTGCCCCTTAAAGTATATTCCATTTTGAAAAGTTAGTGAGTAAAATGTAATAAGGTCCCGTTCCGGAAAGAGGAATAAGTACTTATTTTTTAAGAATGCAATTTCAAACTCAAAAATTATATGTCTACTCAAATAATTTTTCTATCAATATGGATATTGTTTGATAGATCTCATCGAGATCTTTAATACGGTGCAAAAAAATTTGAAAAATTATTTTTCATTTACATTATTTTTGAGTTTGAAAATGCGAAATAAGTACTTATTTTTTAAGAAGGTGTTCTGGAACGTGACCTAATGATGCCTCCATAGAGGGTAAGTAAAGAAAGTTGATGTGAAAGGTGTAATAATGATATTTTATTAATAAGTTGGAATTACAAAGAGAGACATTTAAAAAGGAAATATGAGGGAGTAATTTTTTCCCCTAAAAGAGCAAGTGGCTTGAGGTGCCGTTCCACTTTCTTTTTAAACCTTGTTTTTCAAAAATAAGGTAATTTCAAGTTTAAATATAATGAAAATGAAAAATAATTTTTTAATTTTTTTTGCACCATTTAAAAGATCTCAATGAGATTTATCAAATAAGATCAATATTGGTAGAAAAATTATTTACATGAACACAAGATTTTTAAACTTAAAATTACCTTCCTCTTTTTAATATATGCATGATTTTTGGCCGGTGTCATTTGTCTAGACATTTTCGGTTGAGGTGGCTACAAATAACGGTAGTTGACTAGTTGATGAAAGTTAGTTGACAATTAGATAACATGCACGTTATTGAACAGAAATGGACATTACAGTTGGGATTGCATCATTACGTTTACCGGGCCTTTTTTATTTTATTTTAAAGTTAATGACCAAAAAATTGGGTGAAAGTTGTATATTTTTTATTTTGCCCCTAAAAGTAAATTCCAGTTTGAAAAGTTAGTCAGCAAAAGTGTAATGATGATATCGTTATTGTTTGGTTGGTAGTTTAGTTTTGGTAGTGGGTGAAGAAAGAAATAAGGTAATGATTGAAGAGATGTAATAATTGAAGAGAGATAGAGAGATGAAAAAGTAATAATTGAAAAAAATATGGTAATGATTAGAGAAAGAACTAGGGTAATGATTGAAAAACAAAATTAAACTAAAATGAAACGGCAATCAAACACTACCAATCGATGTCTTCATAGTGTGTAAGTAGAGAAAGATGAGATAAAAATTGATGCAAAAGATGTAATAATGATATTTTTTTAATAAATTAAAATTACGAAACGGAACACTTTAAAAAAATACGGAGGAAGTATATTTTATTCATATCGAACATCACGCAATATATTCGACGAGCCGAATTAGTAGAATGAATCACTCTTTTGGACCCGTAATAGGCTCACTTATTGGGGATTACAGCAGAGGACCCTAGGTCTAAGGATTTAATCCCTCCTCAAATAACTTAAGCTATATATTGCTCATCCACATCCTATGGAAGGTCAGAACTGATCAGAACCACACCTCATAATAGGCAACTGGTGATTGTCTGTGCCTGCAATGCATCGTAGATGGTAGCTTACCGATCTAGACATAAATACAATTTTTGAATTGTTGAATGCATATAGACATCACATTGAAAGTTCATATTCCCATCAAATTACTCAAGGTTTTTTTTTTTTTAACTGAATCAAAACTCAAGTTTATCCTCCATTGATGTTGTATGTTTAAATATCACAAAGACCAAAAACATTTCAAACTTTGAGACAGCAGGAGGGTTTATTCAATCGTTAACTTAAGGGTTTCGAAATTTGTCGAGGTAAGTATAAATTGGCCAGAATATTTAGATATAAAAAAGAGAGTTCATAATACATATCAAATAATTCCGAAAACATCCACTTTGTTTGGTTTACATTTTAGAAAGTTAATTTTGAGTGCTGGAGTGGTAATGAGTGGAGAGAGATAGAGATAAAGATTTATTGAAAATTGTGCCGAAAGTTGAAAGTTGCTCTCAAAAAGTTAATCCAAGCAAGACCGATCATTATTCAAATTTGTGCACTTCTATTTCTGTCAGTAACATTATTGTAAGAAAATGTTATGCACTTTAAGTCACAATCTTTCAAAATTTTAAAAAGACACTTTCACGCACACGCTTGCGCTCCCGTACTTGCACGACCATTTAGGTAGGTGACTTAGACTTACGCATATAGGTTGCAGTATATAGATAGGAAAATAGGTTCGCAGCATTGTTGCACTGCTACTTCCTCCGTTCCTAAATAAATATCCGGCAAGCAAGAGATGCATTTCTTTCCATAAAAATAATCAATTTTTTTTCACAAATCAATAAATATCAATGAGTTCTCTTATATTGTGAAAAAATATATATCTTTTTAAAAGTCTTAATTTACGCACCGGATATTTATTTAGAAACGGAGCTATTACTGTCTACCAAAAGCCCTTCCAAAACTCCGTAATGATGATCACTTTCCCATCCCCTCTTGCCCGTGCACTCACGTGTTCTCAAAAGTACCGTAAAATCTTTAGCTTTCCCCAACCCCCGTCACCGGTTTCAAAAAAAAATCTCCTACAGCTCCCGCCACCCTCACACGCGTAGACTGCACTTCCACGCGCCGCCGTAATTTGCCACGTGTCCTACCCGCTTCGATCCTGCCACGTGTCCGTCCTCCGAGGCGAGTACGTGAGCATTTTTTTGTAGCGCGTGCTTTGATATTTTGAAATTTACGCTCTCCGTATCAACGTCGCGACAGCGCAAGATAGCAGACAGACGTAGACTCCACGATGCGCAGAAGTAGGGAGGGAGGAGTGGACCCTTTTGTAATATGGGCCTTTTAACTATCACCTTTTTCTCATTTTACCCCATCATAATTTACCCAAACATCTTTCCCCTTTGATTTATAAAGTTAGCAATTTTGGTCCAAATTATGATTCATAATAGTATAACCAAACTTAGTAATCCTTTAACTAAAAACTAAATTTTACTCCCTTCCAATTTTTGTCATTTTTGAAAGTTTGTACCACTTTTTAATTGATTATATTTGGTAATTTATAATATTTTATGTGATTTCGAAAACATTGAATTGTAGAACTAATCGAGATCTATCAGATAAAATCCATATTTGATATGAAATTCATTATGGATTTAAAGATATAGCTAGTTTTATAGCCGATTAAAATAGAACGAGGGACAATTAAATTGGGACGGATGGAGTAGTTTTTGGATAACCAAAATTAGTAATTTTTTCTCTTTTAACAACAAAAATTAGAGGAGGTTGCACACTCTCTTTTCTTTCTCTCTCTTTTCATCACTATCAACAAATCCACATACTTAGATTATTCCCAACTCTCTCTTTCTCTTTACGAAAAATGTGTTTTTGATTTATGGACGATTATGTGACTTCACAGTTAAACTCAGCAACTCCTTAAATGGATAACCAAAAGATGAGGTAACAAATTTTGGTTATCAAAATTTGATTATTCCATTGGCGATGACAAGTTTTGGTTATTCCATTAAAGATAGCGTTGGTCTCCGATATGACATGCACATATGATTTACTTTATCACAAAAATACCCCTTTTTCACCGAGATGTAAGTGAAATCATGTTGTAACTCATAATTATAATATCTACAAATTCGAACGGAAGAGTGATGGAAGGGGCTAGAAGAGTGACGGAAGGGGCTAAGTGATACTAAAATGATAGGATAAGGAGCAAGGTGTGAAATTTTCAGATGAAGGAGGTAAAGTGAAAAAGGGTGATAGTTTAAGGGGTAACCCTAAAATTATCTGTAATTTTTCATTTTTGGTCTCTTGTTTGTTGCACTCATCAGTCAGCTCTCTGGCAGTCGGTCGGACTGGGCTTCATTGCGCGCGGGGTGCTCCCTTGTCTCCTTCCTCTAATCCTACGCACCCATCCTCTGTGCTCCACTGTACTCCTTTTTCGGTCTTCCCAGAGTCACAGTGTATACCCAGACCAGCCGCTTTCACAGCAAAGCCTTTCCCCTCCAATTCCTAGGCTTTCGAATCACCATAACAAACTGCTCTTTGTTTTTTAAACTCCTTTGCATTGCTTTTTAGCTGCATTTTCGTTCGAAAATCTCTCTCTCTCTCTCTCTCTCTCTCTCTCTCTCTCTTTTGTGACAGTTTCGGTTTTTGGTGAGCTGCTTGAGGGTCTCTAGAGAGAGAGCGGAAAGGATTCTGTGAGGAGACAGGAGAGAAAAAGCGAGATTGCAGAAGCACTGTTGTAACTAGTGTCGGTTGTTGGATAGAGAGAGAGGATTCTTTGAGGTTTGTGTGTGTGTGAGAGAGAGAGAGAGAGAGAGAGAGAGAGAGAGAGAGAGAGAGAGAGAGAGAGAGAGAGAGAGAGAGAGAGAGAGAGAGAAGAGAAGAGAGAGAGAGAGAAGGATTGCAGAGGCACTGTTTTTTTTTTTTTTGGGTAAAGTTTGCAGAGGCACTGTTGCATCGTACCGTTTGGTAGTTGTATTTTTCTGTTTTCTGTTCCCGCTTTGTGAGTAGTATTGTCAGAGGTCCTGTGGTTTTTCCTCGTGAAACTGTGAAAGTAGCGTAAGAGCATTGACACATTCGATTATTTGCAATCATGAAGAGTGCAATGAAGAGAAACGGAAACTTTTTCTGAGAGAGAGAGAGAATAGGCCTGGGAAAATGAGGTTCAGGTCACAGAGGTTGTTTTGAGGGGATTGTTTAGAGAGAGAGAGAGAGAGAGATTAGGCCTGGGAAAATGAGGTTCCGGTCACAGAGGTTGTTTTGAGGGGATTGTTTGTTCTTATGGATTGCATTCTAGGTTTTTTTCATTTGGCTTCTTAATTTGCATTTCTTGGGTGGAAGAGGATTTGCAATTAAGCGAAGTTTCGAACTAGGGTTTGCAATTTGTTCCTCTGTTTTGGAGCTATGAATGAGAATCCAAGCAATTCGTCGTTGTCTCTAGCCATCACAGAGAAGCGGCCGCAGAGGCCAGGGGGTTGCGTAGGTATCTTCTTCCAGCTCTTCGATTGGAACCGGAGGTTCGCGAAAAAGAAGCTTTTCTCTAAGAAATTGCTCCATCCAGGTCAGTCTCCTCAAATCACACCGTCATTGTATTGTTGTTCCAAAGATGCACATATAAAATGGTAAGTATATGTATTTATTTATTTTTTGAACCGAGTATATGTATTTATTCGAGAGGGAAGTAGGAGAAGACAGTAGAGGGACACAGCTATTTGGAAAGGTTATTGTTTAATCACCGATGTTCCACTTTTAATTTAATGTAACAATAGAAGTGTGATAATCAATTTGTATTCGCAGTGGGTTCCCACATACCACGATAAACAAAGGTCTCTTGTATATTTAGGTACTTGTTTATGGGTATAACCTGTGTCATTTGTTTTTTTTTTTTGGCTTCTAGAAATTCAGCAGTGTTAGTTGTAGTAAGTGACGTTTGAACCCCAGTCATGGGAGTTCTACTACCGGGCTACCACCGCGCTCGCAACCTGTGTCATTTGTTGATGAATTTGCACCTTTGGCATGAATTCCTGGCATTGGCCTTTGACTACTTTGTTAATCTTCTTTTTCATGAGTTTAATAAAGAGATGTGCTATGTTATCATTGTGCATTTTATTCCTATATTGGAGCCCCTGCCGGTTCAAGAGAAAAATTTACATACAATGGTGCAGGACCTATGACCCACCCCGCGTGAGAGGGCGTTGCAAATAACCGTTGCATCCAAACTTTTTTCGCCACTCATATGTCTCGTTCAGTCCCTGTATGTACGTGCATCTATATATACGCCCATTTTCACTCACATGACTAAACCGCTTTTTTATTTTTTATACGGTAGATCGTTCAAAACAGTCTTCCAGTAAGTTTGGTGGAGACGAGAAGTTGCCCAAGCTTCGTTTGGTATGCATTCTTTTCCTCTTGTTTTTCAACTCCATGTTGAGCAGCTTTATTTTCAGGTTCCTAGGGGTAATAGCTAAGATTGTCTGCCTATTATATGACACCTTTCTCCTCTTTATTTTCTGATGGTTTTCTTGATTTGTATGGTTGATAGATTGCCAACGAAAACAGTGGCGGTTTCCCGAATGTGAAGAAAAATGGGACATGTAATGATAATCATGACCAAAAGCCCGGAATGCAATCTCCGGGCTTAGTTGCTAAGCTTATGGGTCTGGATTCCATGCCAGCTACAAAACAAGATAAGTCAAAAAGGGCCTCATTATTTGAGAGTGGCAGTGATAAGGAAGGTTGCGTAAGTAGTCACGGTAGATCTGATGACGAAGGTTTGAGTTTTGAGAAAGGAAATACAAAAGGTGAATTGAGGCCTCAGAAACTTCAGAAAACAGGACCTTTGGAACGACAACCGCTAAGTAGGTTTGGAGCGGAGGCATTTCAATTTAAAAGCATTTTGCCACAATCAAGAAAGCATCGTTCTAAGCTCCCATCTCCGGTGAAGAGTCCAAGAATGACAACTGGAAGAAATGCATCTAGATTGATGGATGCTGCTGCTAAAATTTTGGAACCTGGGTTGCAAGCTACAAACAGGGCTAAATCTTCTCTTACTTACCCGAGTACTACGAATCATGTTCCCAAAGATGAGGCTAAAATGGAGGAAGCAATGGTACGGTCACTGGATTTATCAGAAAAGTGCGATTATCGTGTGATTGCCGTCAGGTCATTGCAGGGGCATTCTTGCAAAAACTGTGGCAGTTTCGTAGATGATGCGGGGTCCAACCCGAATCTGGTGGAACAGCCGTTGCCCTTTGCTTCCTCTGTCCCCAATCATGTCAACGCGTCATTTGAAGCCTTAGAAAGGAGTAAGCCTAGTCCAGTGATATCCTCCCTTGGGCGACAAAAGGAGAGAGTTGGTGATAGAATTCAGGAGCAACCCTTCCCTTTTACTGCTCAAGCAAGGATCAATCCTCGTACTCGTGGTGAAGCCATTTCTAAAAGAAAGCCAATCAATCTAGAAGATGAAAGGTGGCATTGGACAAGCCAACAGTGCAAACCTCAAAAGGGTGTACCGTCTTCGATTTATTATAGGCACAATAACCAAAGACAAAATCAGGTACCTGTCACCAGGGATAGAGGTACAACAAGGTCAAATTTAAGTAGTCTGCAGACCAGTAGAGTTTCATCTGCTCCAAATGCTATTAACAAGTCAAAAGATTTTCTTGCATTCAATGGAAATCTTAGTCCAGCCCAGTCAAGGATACCTGTAAAGGTTGATAATTGCAAGGGTAATGCAGAGACGAAGTCTTGTAACAGGAGAGAAGGTGGCTTATCCCCAGTGAGGAAGAGAAGGTCAACTATTGTTAATCAACGGGGTGAACATTCTGGTTTTGTCAGCTCCACCTTTGCAAAACAAAGAAATGTTACGTGTGATGCAATGACTGGAATGGGAATGGGACTTAATACTCACTCTGTGAACCGCACCTGTAGTAGGAGCATAATGGCACAGGAAGAACGTAGTAGAACCAATAGTAGTAAGGACAGTGGGGTTATTTCTTTCACGTTTAGTTCACCTATGAAGCAGAAGACTGCGAGTGGCATTACTCCTGATAAGACTCCGGAGATATCCATTAAGGATAAAATTGATATGAAGATGAGCATGGAAAAATCATTTGCCTTGAGTGGGGATGCATTAGGTGCCCTTCTAGAAAAAAAATTGAAGGAGTTGACTTGTCAAGAAGAGGATGAGTTGGGAACAGGAGGTACTCGACCAAAGAGAACCAGTGCTATGATTCTCCAAGAGTTAATATCTGCCTTAACTGCAGACAGACCAATTTCTCATGATGATAACACAGAAAAAGTTTTGTGCCACGCTGATCGTTTGTTGAACAAAAATGTAATGTTTCAGGTTAGTTGCTATTCCTTCGTATTTATGAACTTTTGGATTCTGCTATATCGTGGGTACATTTGTTATTTATGATGTGGTTTCTGTAAAAAATTTACTCAGTTGGGTTTGTTTCCTGACTTATTTGTAGCTTTATGCATCTTAAAATGCCTGGTACTTGGTATTTTTGTTGGTAAAGCCATTGCTCTAGCCGGGTACAAATTTTTCTTTATCAAGTGGGAATTAAGTAATGTAAATGTGGTAAGAACTCTTATTAGTGGACCACTGACTTGTTAAGCGACAAACCAAACAAGCCCAGGATAGCACAAAGGAAGAAAATAACCCCAGCAAGAAAGCACGGCACATAGTTATATGCAGCTTGGGAAGATTGCCACATCCATGACCCGGACCAATTTGCATTTTTTTTCTCAAATGAAGAAGCTAGGGTAGCCATCACTATCTATGCTAGTGTTTGCATCAACGAATTACTGTTATGACCTTTGTACCGTTATACTTGGTTTGGCTGCTAGTTGGATTTGTTAATGCAGAGTTAGGTGATCCGTTAATGGAGAGTGTGGTGTCTAGTACCAAACAGTCTCCACACACCCGACACCTATTACTAGACAGTTCTTCTATAATATTTTTTTCATTCGAACACCACGAAAGATGCTTCTTCTGAGAAAATGTATTGCTCTCAGATGCTATGTCCTTATTTCCACTAGGATTGTGAGTCCTTTTGAATCCAACAATTTAAGAAGAGTCATTCTACCACCACACCCATTTACACACCCCCACTCACAATAAGAGTGGGGCCCACACAGACTACACACCCAATGTGTGTGGGCCCCCCTCTTATTGTGAGTGGGGGTGTGTAAATGGGCGTGTGAATGGGTGTGGTGGTAGAATTATTGATTTAAGAACACTGGTTTCCAAAGGTTTAGCAGAGGTTTTGTACGTGAATTCTTGTGTCCAACAATTTAAGAAGTGAAGTCTAAGAAGACAGAATGACAAAGATAATGGTTATCCATTTTCTTTATTTTGGATTGTGTCAGCAAGAATGTTTTTTTGTTTTATCAGCAAAAGTGACATTTTATTATATCTCGATAAGGGTACATTGAGCATCCAATAAAAAATTGGATGAAACACCTCGTGGGTCAAGCCCAAACACCTAATGGGCCAAACCCCAAAAACAAACAACGGGCGAAGCCTGATCCCAAAAAACCCAAATACTCAAACCCTAGCCCCACCCTAACGGCTGCAACCCCAAACCCACCCCACCGATCACCGACCGACGGCCACCAGTGCCACCTCCAGAAATCTGCGGGGAGAAGAACTCCCGGAAGCTCTGATCATAGACCCGAGCCCGAGACTAAGTGACTTAACGTTCATCGGCAGCAACACCACCAAGCCTTTATGAAATCTTGACAGAGATTTGGCAGTTCAATAGCAAGGGTTGTCTTCAAGAGTCAGTATGTTGTTTTTCTGTATAGAATGATCATAGAATGTCTTTATTTGCTTGTTAGCGTTTATGAAATCTGAAGTCCAGGGGAGTATTCAGTTATGACAGTCAGAAATCTTGTTCAACAACTTCGGGGTCCTGGGAATTAGTTTACTAGCTAGTTTTGCTTCTTAAACCTGTTGTTTGAGGTACATAAACACGTTGACTTGTAACCAGAGTTCAGTTCTTTCTATCTTCATTGTTATTTTGATTTTTGTAGTAAACTGAATGTGTCGTTTGGTATGGAATGGTGATTGAGGGGAGTATCATCAAACTTTTTAACTGAAAGTATTGTGATTTGGTCTTTATTGTCTCCAGGCCAAAGAAAAGAACCCTGGGGCTTCGCTTGGTTATTTACGTGACTGTGATCATCTTAGCCCAGGATCTGTTTTGGAAGCTTCTTTTTCAAACGACAGCTGCTTTTCGAGCAGTGTGGACGATAGCTCAGGTATTGTATCAGAACATAGCACTGAAAATTTACTAAAACATTAATGTTCTTTCACTTATTTGGCATTTCAATTTACTTGTTTGGATATTTGCATTTCCGGCACCTAATCTGTATCCTGACTCATCGGATTACTACCTTAATGAAGCGGAACCATTACAACCTGATGCAGAGCTTTTGGATTCGGCAACTTCATTTAGCGAAGGGGGTTATGGCCTTCAGTTGGTGACTAATCTCCTTCCTCATATTTCGGATGTATTAGACAGCATGTGCTTAGCTGACACTGGACTAAAGGGAAGCAAGCTATTTCATGCAGAGGAGGTAATCTTGAACGCGGAATTGATCTTTAGAAGTTCAGCTCTCCAAAATTCAGATGGAACCAATGATTTTTCCTTAAGCCAGTTTCTCGTTAATGAGTTGGAAACTCTTGCGAATGGTCTGGTGGAGGAATTTGGTCAGTTTCTTCCTTGTGTCGAGGACACAAAACATGGGAATCAGCTCAAGCAATTTCTCTTTGATTGTGTGATAGAGTATTTGGATTCTAGATATGTGCGATACCGTAACTCTGGATTCAGGGCATGGGCAGAAATGCCGTTATGCACGACAAATGATAAGCTGATTACCGGGATTGTTGGGGAAGTTAGAAGGTGGATGCGACTGGCTGGGAAGATTCCGGACGAGATTATAGAGACAGAGATGAGTCAGTCCTTGGGGAAATGGACAGATTTTGAAATTGAAGGGTACGAGACTGGTGCTGTAATTGATGTGGAACTGCTGCAGATTCTGGTTGACGATATTGTGATAGATCTCTGCGAGGAAAATATGGGTTTCTCTGGTTCTTATTGTGCAGCTGTTGGTGTCTACTGATTCAACAACCGATACCCTCATTCCTAACAAGATATAGCATCTCTCTCTGGCTTTTGTTAATGGAACCAGAATGGTATTTTTGTACAAATGGATGGATTTCATCACTGGGGAGAATTTCACTGTGGTGGTTATTTAATTCTGTAGATGAGCAATTGTACTTGTAGTTGCAGACTTGATTACTTGTTGCTTTCAGAACTCTGACCAAATTTGCTGTGATGGTATCTTTCTGAATGAAGACCAAAATCAGTAACTTGTGGATTTTCATAAATATTCAAGTGTATTGAGGAAAAGTGATGTTTGCTGTGCAGTTTAATCATTCTCTAATTTGGAGGTTTTGTTATTGTGATATTGGTTCGTTTGATTCATAGTACAATCAAAAAAGCTACTGGCACAGCAATTTCTGCCATTTGAGGCTTTTGTGCCGGTCTCGGGTCCCGCAAAGATGATCGGAGCCGCTCATTTTGTTTAAAATACATCGTTTAGCTAAAATTTGAAGCAAAATTGGATGGTTCGTAAACATCCTTCCCGATATCGGATTGAGGTGATTTTTTACAGGGACCCTAAACGATGTATTTTAAACAAAATGAGCGGCTCCGATCATCTTTGCGGGACCCGAGACCGGCACAAAAGCGGTCTGTGCGTGGCTGCTGTGCGCCTCTTGCTGTGCCTGTAGCAGCATTCTAGTACAATTTACTGTATGGAGCTCCGGCGGTCTAATTTCCTGCCATTTGAGACTTTTTTGGTGCCGGGTGGTTATATTCCACGTGGTACTTGTTCGGTACATCCGGGTCGTCCAATACGTTTTTGGATAGCTCAAATTGAAATCCTCTCCTCTTACCTTAACACTTTATTTCTGATTTTTCTCTCTCCAAATCCGAACCGTCCAAAAATGCAATAGATGGCTGAGATGTGCCGAGCAGACATCATGTGGTATCCGCCTGAGATTGAAGAATTTTCCCATTTGGAGAGCCTTGAAATAGGCGTATGGTGTCAAAAAAGCTTTTGTCAAAGCCATCAGCAAATTACCAAATAGTCTTGTTTATGTACAAGGAAGTGGAGACAAAGGTGTTGGTGCTGGAGGACCATCAAATAATAATAGCATCACTTAAGAGTGTCTCCAACTTAACGTACCTTCATTTCTCCAAATCTTTGAAATGAAGAATGCAATCTCAATTTAATCATAATTCATTTTCATTCTTCAAAGGAAAAGGCTAAAAATAGTGAGCCGTCATTATGATTTAAAAAGTGTATTGAAATTTGTGAAAAATGTATGAAAGTATGTGACCATGCATTGAAAAGTGTAAAATGTGCATTAGAGTCCGTGTGTTTTTTTTGTAAGCTTATTGACAGCCCAGTGGGCCCTAACTTGAAATATTCTAATTTAATTGATATGAAATTGGTACGATTAGAAATTATATTCACAATGCCTTTTGAATTGATATCAATATTCAGTACATTTAGGTGATATATAAAAGCAAAAAGCAAAATATTGAATGAAAAAATGAGTTCTTAAAGAAATAAATAAGGAAAATGATTTCTACACTCCCTTTTTAGCCATTCACACTTCTTTTTTTTGTGTTTATTCACATGAATTTACGATATTATCCTTGAATGTGTGAAGAAATACATTGAAAAGAGGGCAAAATAGTAAATTCAAGTGGATAAAGACAAAAAAAGAGTATGAATGGCTAAGAGGGGAGTGTAGAAATCAATTCCCAATAAATAATTTCTTAAAAGTAGAAATGTTTCTTGAGTTGGAGCTGGTGTGAATTGTTGCATTCTACTCTTTATTCTCACTTTTTGAGAAAAAAAAAAAAACACTAATTCGACTCATCAATTTGAAGAGTCCGGTCGAAGATGCTCTTAGCTCTTAGTAGTAGAAAATAAGATTATGACTTGATATTGAGTTTTAGATATATTTACGTCAGTACAACTCTTACAATAGAATATATATATATATATATATATATTTTTTGCATGTTCTCCTGCCAAACCTATGCATTCAATCTTTGCCCGTCGGGTTTTAAAGTTATACTGTATTCCTAAATTTTTCGACAATTTTTTTTTTAAAGAAACACAAACATATATATCGACAAATTTAATGCCCATAAAATAACAAAACAGAAAGACAGTGAAAGTATTTAAAAGGTTAGTATATCCTTCAAGGTCCATTAGGAACCTTCCTTTAGGATAATTAATTTTTCGAATCCGACACATAATCAAAAAAAACTTTCCAATTTCTATTCAGGCCTTTTTGATCCACAAAGGGCCCCACCTCAATAAGAACGTTGGGAAGACTAAAACAAACCCCAACGCCGGCCGTCTCTCTCTCTCTCTCTCTCTCTCTCCATAGTCTCTATTAGACCGTTGTGAGCAAATCTTTTTAATAAACAAACTCATTGAGACCAGTCCAAATAGAAACAACCAACAAGAAGAAAACCCAGCACTTCATCAAAGCTCTTCCGCAGCAAAATACACAAAAAGACAGAACAGAGCGAACAAAAACCTTCACTTCCACCAAAACAATGGCAGGGACCAACGGCTCTCTGCACCAAACCCACATCCCAAGCCAGACCCTCGACCGTCTCTTCACTGCCCTCGATCCCAAATCCCTCATCCTCTCCCACTTCCAGAGCAATCAAGAAAAACCCAACTTCCTTCAACTCACGACGGAGAGCTTTGTGATGGAGAGAGGACCCAGGTACAAAGCTTATTCGGATTTGAGAGAATCGAAGCTCAGAATGAAGCAAGCGAGGAACCAGTCGACGGAAAAAGAACCCAGTTTGTCTCCACCCAAGAAACAGGCGAAACAGGGGATTTTTCCCCGGAAAACGGGGTCCTCTGTTTTGGCACAATCGGTGCCGGACTTTGCGGCGGTGGTGAGGAAAGAGAACCGGAAGCCGCCGCCGGGCATGATGCCGGTGATGATGGAGAAGAAGTCGTTGACGCCTCCGGCGAAGAACTCAAAGAAGGTGTTGTACGGGGCCGGGGTAGGATCGGGGAGTAAGTCCGTCAATTCAGGGGACAAGAGGAGCGGTGGGATTATGATGGGGAGGAAGAGTTATGCTTGTATGGAGGAGTTGAAGGGGTTTTCAGCGGCCGCGGCAAACGCGATCAACGGAGAAAACAGGGGAGGGAGGAGTGGTAGAGGAGGGGGTGTTGGTAAGACTGTTTTGGGGTACAGACAGTATTGAATTTGGTGGCGGGGGTTTATGTTCAAATTTCTTTTTCCTTCTAATTTTCTGATATTTTGGATGATATTTTTTGATTGTTTGATTTTGGTTTGACTTCCCAGAGAAAGTTCATGAGGTCTGCATTTTTTCTGGGTTTCTTTGTAAAGGTTTCAGCTGAGTCTGATAATATACAGAGTATTCTATGTTGTGCTACTCTGATCTTTCAGTAGAGATTTTGGTCAACCTTTTTTTCTGCCCGTTTGAAAGTAGCATTTTCCTTGTTTTTAATTTACTCTTTTCTCGATCTTTAGCAGCTGGGCTGTGCTTATAATACTGATTGCTGTTATTAGACAAGGACTCAAGTACCTGAAATTTCTCATATTTCTGCGATTGTGTGGACTGGTCTCTTTGAATTCGGACTATTTCTTTGACGAAGTTTTTATGATCAATTTATGAGAAATCGCAACGCACACTCGGTGAAATTTCTTCTAAGGCTTTTCTTCTTGGTCGATGGTATCAGAGCAACTTCGTGAAATTTCTCATATCAGAGCAACTTTGTCAAAGTTTTTGTGTAATCATACCAGTAGTGACAAACTGTTCGAATAGAGATATACAATTGAGCTTTCACCTTTCACATTGCAGAAAACAGTGCAAAGAACTCACTTCAAAAGCACCATTAACAGAATGGGTGAAAGATGGTACAGAACAAGAAAATCTAGATACTAATAGGATACAATAGAAATCAATAGTTTGTGCTACAAACATAACTGATAAATTGCTGCTTATGCGCTTTTGGTAACCCTTTCGACACTGGTAGTCAAACCTTGTGATACTTGTATTTCTGTTCCAGATTAAACCTAGTCGTATAGCGGTTGAAGCCATAGAGTACTAGATTCCTCACTGCATCAACGCCTTGTTCTAGTGCTGCATCCACCTGTCCACAAATTGATATTGCATAAAATCATTCTCAATTTATGACTAGGTATCTTGTCGTGTCTAAATCCATTTCAACGGTCATATCCGTAGGGCAAAATGTGCTTCACTAGATAAAGTTTATCCTCAATTTCTGTATGACTCAATCACTTTAGAGGAAATATGATTTCCACCTGAATAACTAAAAACGCACTGCAAAGAAACCCCACCTGTGTGATCAGGTGGAATACGAAAGGTCTTATGACATTTTTCTTGATTTCGGTAAATAAAAGCTAATCACTGGAATACGAAAGGTCTTATGACATTTTTCCCACCAAACTCAGAACTTGTTCAAAATTGACCACTACAACTGAGCTCCACAAGAAATCATAATTACATTTTGTGTATTTTACCTGATTCCGTTCAATTGAACTGAATTTCTGGAGAAGATACGCTTTCATGTCCATAGTACCAGGTGGATCTCCAATGCCTACAAGTACATAACATTTGAAGTTGAAGACTAACAGCTGACAACTTGAACTCAGTAAATTACTAGTACAAGAAAGCTATGGCATTCAAGATACCAACCTAGGCACAAACGTGGAAAATCACGGCAACCATCCAAATGTTCCATCACACTTTTCACTCTGCAATAAGAGATCAACAATTACACTGAAATTTCAGAAAGCAAAAAGCATCTCATTGGTTTCCAAACAGTACTATGTATATAGGAGAATTATGTTCTTTTCTTTTGTGATTGGCGACTTTATTATGTTCTTCATAGCTGCAGTGACTAGCAGTGGAATATAACCGGGGCACTTGGGCCAACGGTGCAGTAACTGCTCTTAGGTGCAATGAAGGTTGTGGTTCATCTCTTATAGACTGGAAGTTGACACTTGTTGATAGACAGGATTAGAGTAGTGTAAATTTTTCCAAGAATCCAACATATGACAAAAGAACAGAGAAAAAGAAAAAGAAAAAGCAACTAGCAGCTCCCAAGACCATGATCAGGGTGGTCAGAAAATTACATAATGCTTCATGGATAAAGTACTGCTTTATAATCGAAGAAGGACAAGTAAATTCATTTTTCAGGCACAAAAAGTACACTGATTGAGAAACCTACCAAGAAAGAGGAGGATTGAGCAGTAAATTTAATGCATATTTATGATCTTTTATGCAGCAGGAATGGCTGAACAAAATCACGCAGCCACTCCTGAAAAAAATAAAATGATATGTTAAAGTCATACAGTCATACACAAACGCATAAGCATGTGATAGGTTAAGCAGCAGATACCACAGTTGTTATGGAAAGAGGATTGGATCCTACTAAGGGAATTCTGTATTGTCTTCATTGTGACTCAGAGCACAGGGAACACTTCTGCATGGAGAATCATAGTTCAACTAAGTAGATGGCAGGCCCAACCAAGTACAGATTGCCTGCCTCTTCAAGAGTTCATGGAAGATTTCAAACAGAAACGGGACAAGAATATCACACAATCACTGATTTTTTTATTTACAGGAAAAAAGGGCCTATCTTAAAGCCAGAAAAAGACTTGACATTGAAAAAGCTCTCTCCACAAGTCATACTGTCCCGGGCCTCCCGGCAATAACAATTAGGCCCTGTTCTGCTAAGGTTCTTATTTTTTAAGTACTTGTTTTATGTTTTATGAGACAGGTCATTCGCTCATAATACATCACATTTAATTCAAAAAATAAGTACTTAGCTAGTGGAACACACCCTTAGTGTAGAGGATACCATTTCTGCAATTCAGGTTAAGCTAGATTCACATTTAGATTAATATTCCTAACCATGGTCAACTTTCATGGTCAACCCAAATCGGGGTGTCAAAGCCATGCCAGCGCATACCCCATTAATTTCAAAATCACTACTACTACTAATCAGCATATATGATTGCCAAGTAACGCTAGATGTAAACTCTACAAGCTATAACCATGGGTCTTTCAACAATTGGCTTCTTGATACTTTCAGCCGTTCAACTTCATGTCCATTTAACTCCTAATAGAATGTCCAATAAAAGCTTTCATTTTCAGTAAATAGATATTCAGCACTTGCAACAAGCTCATTTCGTCATCCTTTTCTCTATATTAGGAGTACTATTCTTGAGCCAGAGCATATATTAACAAGTAGTAGGCAGTTTGAGCTCATTGCTCAGTAGGTGAACAAGCTTGGTCTGTTTAGGGCTCTGAAAGCACTCTCCTCTACCAAGACTAAAGAAACAGTAAACATCTGATGCAGCAACCTTTTGCTAGATAGTTCTTCTAACAGATTGAACTTGGTTTGACTGTAATCCAGGAGGTTGATAAGCTTGACAATTATGGTGCTTACGTCCAAGAAATTTATCTGCTGAAAAATAAAAAAGCGAATGTTCTGAAAGAACACAAGCAGGCAAAAGCCAACCACATAACCTAAAAAGGATAAGAGATGGTTTGACTTAACAGAAACAGAATTCAAGTTAACTGAGCAGGCGGGCTACTTGTAAAGTTAGTTTAATGAAATTATTATCTAGGGAGTAATACCCATTGTGATGCCCATGCCCTCCTTTTGGCTGAAGCCTTAATACACCGTTGGGTAGGCTCATCTCATCATAAACCTGCATTAACATTACCCAAAACAGGTATTGTTGAGCAATCTGTAGATTCCGAACACACAAAGGGTAAAGCGATGTGATTACTTGTTTCTTTATTTCATACCAGTAGGATGTGACGCAATGGCACTTGATAATATGCAGCAAGTGGTCCAACCTTGAGATACAAAAACAAGAAAAGAAAAAGGAATGACAATCAGAGACTGCTGAATAGTACCTTGAGAAAGCAGCGAATGAAGAGGAACAAAAAATACATATAGGAGGTAAAGACAGAATGATTCAAGCATGCAGCCACAGATACAATGATAAAAAAACACTAGGGAGGTTAATATCCTTAGATATGCAAGTAACACCAGCATCAATTGCAAGATGATAGATTTTAACTTGTGTAGCTAACTAAGTACTCACTGCTGCAAATATGTACTAGTCAGACCAAATGCAAATGATTTAATAGCCCATAATGTTGTTAAGTATTCAAAGCTCAATCTTACATGACGACATCAAGATCAGCAAATTGCATAGAGAAATAAAAGTTTGAAATCACACCACAGCATTTGTTGGCATCTCAGTGAAAATCTTCTGTGCAATGTACTATGTGTGGCATCTTAAAGTCCTAGAGATTGGATTTCAAAGGCGATTGCTAAATATCATGACAATTGAATATATCAAGGAGTTCCACAATTCATAGAGTGAAACCATTTCTTGCAAACAAAAAGATAAGGAAACAAAATGAGAAGATTCAAATTCCTTCCATCACTTGTTATCGAAGTTCGCCATTTTCATTGAGAGGCCCAGTTTCATCATGAACAAGTAATAAGATCACAAATAGTACAGCCACAATAACCACTGAACTCGCAGCAATGCATGATAACACTGGGAATAAGAGGGCTAGTTACAGAAGACACTTTTAAATGATGAAACAAATAATTGCTGAAATGAAAGGTAAGAACAAACCGATTCCCCACTGAAATTCATGTAGGCTTGAGGTTTCGCCAACAGAATTGGTACCTCCCCAATAGAACCTGCACTGATTGCACAAAATGAAATCACCACTAAATTTGACCATGGGATCTCCAAATTCAAACAAAGTAAGAGAAGTAAATAAAAAGCACCTATGCCAATCAAGGCCTTTGACTGTATCGTGTTCAACAGAATTCCTTGTGCTTGAGAAATGTGATCAATCATTTCAAAACCAATCTAGTACACATTTTCACAAAATCGTCAACAGCAGAAGATCATGGGAAATCAACAACAACAACAAGAATCATCAAAATTATGCAATTAACAAGAGTAGGGATTAGTACATTGTGGCGAGTTCCATGATACTTGTTCCCAGGGTTTCCCAGTCCAACAATTAGCCACGGAGTATACTCCACTTTAAACCCATTGGGATTGTGAATTGAAGCCGATACATTAAGCCTCGCTGAAGCTGAATGCCTCGGACGAAAAATAGGGTTTCTTGGGTAGGATATGCAAGTTTTAGGGGCAGAAACTGCACACAACATGGACCTAATTAAAAAGAAGTAAAATCAGCTACATCAGTGAGAATTTGCATTTCAAGAGCCATAACCCTGGACTTTAAACATACACACGCTCAACCATAGTCATGGTTCTGTACATAATCTTCGTATATATACTCCCTCGGTCTTAAAAACATTGTCCGGTCCCCAAAATGAGAACTTACAAAATGTATTTCTGCCAAGAAAAATTCAAACCCTTTTTGACAAATTGAAAGAATTCATCGATATCGAGTACCTGGCGGCAAAAAGTTTGAAGTTTTTCCAACAAAATTGAAATAATTTCTCGTTCTGAGGACCGAACAATCCAAGTAGTAGTTTTTAATACCAAGCTCGGGGCGTATGTACATTGAAACTGAAATCTGGAAGATATATGGAAATGGGTAAAACGAATCAGGACAAGATGCCCATAGATACAAAATGGGTTTCTTTTATTTTTTGTTTCTGATTGAATGGTTCATAGTCTCTGAGAGAAGAAATAAGTTTAGAAGAGATTGAGACGAACCTCGTGTGGGTAATAGCAGAGAATCGATGCAAGCTCGGCTCGACGATTTCCGTTTGGCCGTTTGGACGCAGAGCAAAGGCTACGAGCCTATGACACTATAAACTGGATAAAATTTCCTTTCCAAGAAGAAAAAAGGAAGAAAAAACTGGATAGAATTTTGTTCTCTTCAATTAAGGCTTTGTTTGGGGAAAAGGGAGGGGCAGACAAATTTTCTTTTGCCGAAATAACATTATTTTAATGACAAAAAATCACAAATACTCCAAGTAAATTTTAGTGACCTCCGCTGAGATGGTGTTCAGCACCACGTGGCCGGTGTTCACCCGGCATTGAAAAACTTCTCCTATTGAAGAGACCTCTCTCGAAATTTCTTAAATGACACTACACACCATTGCTTTTGAATCTATTATCGAGATTACCCTTTAACTAAATTACCAACAGCCCCTTTGAATTGTGAGAAAATGTGAGATAAAAAATCACAAAATCTTACCATTTTTGATGAGATTGGGTGAGAAAGTGAAGAAGCCTGTCAAAACATTTTATTTTTGTATTTTTCTCTTCATTTCTCACCAAAATAGTCAATTCAAACGAGTGATTTGGCTAGAAATCAAAACCATTTCTTTTCTTTTCATCTTGAAATCAATCCATCCAAATGGGCTGCAAGTGTCGAATGTCCTTGCAGAAGGTGCCTAACCACGCACGCTCAGCGTAGATAATCTCTGCAAGAAGGAATATCATCTCTACAATGATGCTTGCTTAAGGCTCTTTGTGGAGATTCAAGCAATGAATAGGCGGGTACGTAATGCATAACAAATGCCATGGCAGATGCTGAAAGGGAAGGTTCCGACTCTTGGGAGTTGATCGAAGGTATCCGTAAGGACTCTCAATTTGTAACTGATGCCGATGTGTATGATTATAATTGGACAGACACGAAGTGGATACAAACACAAAGTATGTTAGGATGAAAAAGAACACAAGACACAGGATATGAAGTACACAGGATATATTAGAAAAACACTAATTTCATTAACTTGGATATTACACTGGGTAGAGATCTCCTTTTATAGGCGTAAGGAGACTGCTTACAGAACATCAATAATACTACTTTACTGTTCACATCTTACATCACTCCAATAGTATCACACATATAATTGGTGACAAATAGTAAACAACCAAACCTGCTGCTACGTATTGACATACTACTATTCTCCTTAGATTTTTACACTTCTGCTTCTTACATCATGAATAGCACACACCAATAATCTTAAACGGTACCTAACAGTACACATTAATAATTTATTCCAATGAGGAAGTGGATATGTTATATTCCAATAACGTTTTTTCCTTGCTCCGAATCAGTAACCTATGAATTGACTCTTTTCTTCTCCCTCCATTTAATCACCAGAGACTAATTTCCTCTCTCTTTTCCTTTATTTTTTTTGTAACAAAAAACCCGAAACTGCCTTTAATTTCACAAACAGCGTTCTTTACAAAAAGAGATTCTTTAAACTGATCTTTTTTTTTCAAAAATTTGTTGGGTAAAGTTGATTAAAGAAAAATATGGTTACAACTCAGAGTGTTGGACGCCTTAAACAAGCATCTGTTCAGGAAAAATCCAGAGTTTGGAGTGATATTTGTTCCATTCTTTGTTACTCCTATATATATGGAATCAGATGTTAAATGTGAGAGATGGTTTCTGGGTAGAAGTTGAATCAGGGAGTCAAGCTAGATTCTGGGATGACGTTTGGTTTCGGGAGATGCCTTTGAAGATCTATTCTCGAAGACTTCATCTACTATCTACTCAAAAAAGGAAAAGGGCAAGGCGTGTTTTTGATATACAGAATCAGTGTACGTTGGAACCTACAATTTTGAAAGGGATTTGTTTGTCTGGGAAAAAGCTCTTCTGGAAGAAACGAAACAATCCTCAAGTAACTATGTGCTAACAGAAATAGATCAGATAGCTTGAGATGGAGATGGAATCTTAATTCTGGACTTTTCTCTGTGAAATCCGGTATGCCAAGTGGGAAGAGGGTTTGAATAACTCTAACTCAATTGGTACTCACTGCATTTTGGTTTGGAACTAATTTGCCCTCCCAAAATCGGGCAAGAAGTTCAAGACAGGATTGCTACACAGCTAGTGAATTACACAGAAGAAACATCTTGATGCAAGGGGTGAATGGGGAGGGTTTATGTCCTTTATTAGAATCAGAAAAGGGAAAATGCTCCTTGGTCATTGCTGAACTGTAAGGTTTCATGGTCTTATTTGGTGCGAAATTTTGAAGTGGTTGGGATGGCATGCATGGATCTGGACGTCATCTATATATGACCTTACGAGTTGGTGGCTTTGCAGAAGTACAAGAACGTGGAGAAACGTCTGTGGGATACATGCTTGTTTGCTACTCTATAGTCTATTTGGCTACAAGAAATCAAATTGTGTCAAGGGAGAACGGTTTTGTTCGGGAGGAACTTGCAAATAATTTTGAGACAAGGATAGATGGCCTTACGGGTTAAAACCAAGAAATGAAATTGTGTTTTAATCGGTGGTCCTCGCTGGCAACGCCACCCACCTTCTCTTTGATGGATCGTAAAACATGAAGATCAAAAATAACAAGTCCAAGAACAGTACGAAGAAGAAAGGGGGCCGAAAGAAAAAAATTAGAGATACATTCTGTCATGATTCTAAGGTTGTGCATAGAATTAGATTTTTCTTCTTTTGATGTTCGGGTATTAATGCATCAATATGTAGTTTTTTTTTGTATCTTTTTCTCTACTGCTCATGATGGAAAAAAAAAATCTATATAGCTACATGTAGTATTTTTGTCACCATCGCCTTCAACCTCTTAACCACCGCATCCGCCATTCCCTGGTTCTATCCTCTGCTGTCTTTACCGAATTCCGTTGCCGGAATATCAATTTTAGGTATTATGTTTTCGATTTTGTCATGTTTGTGAATTGATGATGTTTTGTTCATTTACCTCGATTAAAACCTACACTTTTCAAAACTTGTCATGTTTTCTGATTTTAGTCATGTTTTTTATTTGATCATGTTTTGTTTATCTACCTCGATTGAAACGTACACTTCTCGAAACTTGTCATGTTTTCCGATTTTGTCATCTTTTTAATTGATCTTGCTTTGTTTATCTACCTCGATCAGGTTTTGTCAGATTTTGTGAATTGATCATGTTTTGCCATGTTTCCCAGCTAACGCATTCGTTTTTGTAAGAGTCAGTGTTTTCTTTTTAGATTTTAGGGGAATGAAAATATGAGAGAGAAGATTAGGAGAGAGAAAAAAAATTCAAAAGATTAGGTGAGAGAAATGTTTGAAAGAGGAGAGAGAATTGAGATAATTAGAAAAGATGAAAAAGAAGAAAAAAGATTTGAAAAATTAGGAGAAAGAAAGGGTAGTTTAGGATGTAATTGAATTTGAGGATGTAAAGATAAGTATTTAAATACATTAGGATGAACACCTAAATAAGTAGGGTAAAAGGGATGGCTAATTAAGTTCCCCCTTATCCATTTAGTTCATAATCAAAATTAACAATCTCTATTTCCACATTGGTTATTTTTGCATCCCTAACCAATAAAAAAAAAAAACCCCCACAATGCATATTTCTCTAATTGCAAATGAGTTCAAATCACGCATCCGACCACACCAATTTATTCATCTCAATGAGACGATTCCAAAACTGAAAAGCCGGTCGCTGGAAACATTTTCACGAGCCCTCATGCGCCTCCTAAAGAGTATGCATGTGATATCACGCGCCTTTACTCGATTTGGTGCGTGATGCGAGTGGATCTCACGTGCAGCCTCTTTAGGCGGTGTGTGAGGAGGTTTACGACTACCGGTCTTTCAGTTTTGGAATCGATTGTCTTGTCAAGATGAATAATTTGGTGTGGTCGGGTGAGTGATTAGAACTCGTTTACGAAAAATTCAAATTTGGTTATTGGTAAAAGTTGTTAAGTTTGGTTATGCAATGGATGGAATTTGGTTATTTGCTAAAAAACTTGTAACTTTGCTTGTTACAATATGGGGTGTTTTTTTAGCATTGGTGTTAGGTTTGCTTATCCACACCCATTTGCTTACCACAATGTGGATGCTCTGATGGTTTGCTGCGATCAAGCTAGCCCTGAATTTTCAAAGGCCTAAAGCAAAAAACTAAATATTGGGCGCTTTTTGCTAGACTATTATAAAGGGTACCAAAACAGGAGAGACTCCTAATATTTGAAAAATAATTTGGGACTTAAAGCGGTAGCTTCTCAGGGCCGGCTTTGGCTGCGATGTGTCTACCTACTGCCGTACTCGAACCGGTGTACGCTATTGGTTTGTCTGAGGTCTCCCTGCCATTTTTACTTGAATGAATTTTCTAAGAATCTATTTTGTGTGATTTTCTAATTAAGTTGGAATCTTGTTTGGGTTTTCTTCTCATATTTTAATATCAAAGCACTAATCATGCGAAAATCTTTTTTAATATCAATGGATTTTCTAAGAATCCTTTTTTTCATTTTTTTTTTGATAATCACATTACCTCTACTCGAGTCTGAAAGTAAAGTTATTTACCTTTCTCCGAGCTCTAAATTGGATATAGGCATAGAGAGGGCCTTCATTGCCTTTGCTTTAATTGAAAACCCATAATAGATTCCGACTTAGAAAAATGCACAAAATAGATTCCTAGAAAACTCATTCATGTAGATTGTATGCTCCGAAATTAATTAGATCGTCATCCATAATAGAAAGCACTTCAAAAGGTGGTAGTTTCCGAAAAACGAATTTCCGGGAAGCACCACCAATTCCTGAATGGAGAAAAACTTTCATAACCAGCCATTTACTCATGTTCTCTCAAAAGGAAAAAAAAAATGAGAAGTATAGATGGAGATACACAACACATAAAATATGGGAGATGAGTTGAGCATCAATTGAGTTTGTGTATGAAACCTTACCCAAAAAATAAAGTTAAAAAAAATTAAAAATAAAGCCAATAGAATATATTCTGAATCTCCGATTGTTACATGATTAAGCCAATCGTTAAATTAAGGTTACTCAAGCAATAACTCACTTTAAAAAAAAAAAAGAAGGGTCATAAATGTTGATCACCTTTTACTTTTTCAATGGAAGCAAAGGTCTCCGATTCAAAAGCTTAAAGAAAGGTAAATAATTCCACTTTCGGATGGGAGAGCAAAGGTACTAATGAAGATACAGGGAATCCGCGAAGAGTAATCAATTGAGATGGAAAACGTATAAAAAAAAAAAAGTACGTTTATATACCGTAGAAATGTTTTCTTGCAATATAAAAAACATAGTTTTATATGTTTTTTTTCTTATCAACAAAGAAAGGACGACATAGGTTTATATGTTAATTAGGAAAGATTCTCTTGTAGTATCTTATTAGAATATTAGGAGTTGTTCGTGCCTCAAGGCACTGCTCGAATATCGGCATTCAAAAAATCGTCATGGCTAGAAACACACTTTTTTACCAAGCTTCAATAGTCCATATTTAAAAACACGATGGAATATATCAAGACCAATTTAACAAATGAAATTGTTACTATTGACCATGACCAAATCCTTTTCCATATTCCTCTTCACAACTATAGTAATGAGCTTAAAACCAAGGGAAAATATTCAGTACACAACCATTTAAGGTGTGTACCATATGCACATATTGTGTGGTTTATATTGTGCAATCTCATAAAAAATTACTTGTAGAAGCGGACACTCATAACATTTTATTTTGTATCGTAACTTTTATATTAAAAATTCGTAACTTTTCATCAATATGATTTGTAACTTTTTAGCAATAGATTCATAACATTTTGGGAATCATAACATTTTGGTGTGTTTTAATGAGGGTGCATGTGATATACACCCAAATAAAGAATGTACATGTATTATAACCAATGAAATCAGACATATAGTTCGGCAAGCGCATAACTAAATTAATCATGAACAAAACAGACAACACAAAATATTAAAATTGTTTGACTAGATTTCTTTTATAGTTTTCCTTGATTGCTTAGACAAAATTCTCTTTCGGCCAGCATTTCTCTCACTTTTGCTTACTTTGTAACAACCTAAAAAATAAGATAAATAAATAGCATTTCAATTCTTACAAACAAATAGCAAAACAATTCTTACATTTTTTCCTTCTGCTAGATTAGGCAAATGTATATAGCAACTACACATGGTCGAAAAAAAAACTCAATTGATCACAGAGTATTAATCACTTTACATACTATTGATCACATGCAACTGACATAACCCAATTGAAAAGTTTTAAGATAGCGATGATTCCACTCAAATGATACACGCATGTCTAAAGAGTATTGAATCTAAAATTCCTAGAGCTCAAAACCTTGAATGCATTATAAAATTCCTAGAGTTCTGAATGCCTAGAAACTAAGGTAAAAAAAAAAAAACCTAAGGTTAAAACCCCCTAAGAATTCTCAGTCATACAAATAGCAATCTCACGTTTACCTCAAAACATTATTGGGAATGTGAGATTGCGGGTCCTAACTGTACAACCATATTATTCCTAAAAGTTTACTTTGGGGGCTAGGGTCAAGAGCCATTCAGGAATGGGGATGTGACACCATATTTCCATGATTCCGACGTTTGAAAGGAACATGAATAGGAATGTGATGCCATACTTTCAGGATTCCCATGTTTGGGAGAGACAAGAATATGATTCTCATTCCTTACTATACATCCTACCACAAATCATATTACGTGATTGAGTGGGAATCTGATCCCTCCCTTACCCCATAAGAATCTTAGATTCCTGGGTCAATCAATTAAAAAAAATAGAAATATTGACTTTGATAAATTTCTAAAATAATTGATTCCTGCATAAGATTAGTGAATTAATCCAAACACTAAAATGGAATTACTTCCGGTGTTGTATTTCTAGGAATTTCATAATTCCTAGTAATATTCCCACTCAATAAAATTCCTAGGAATTTGATTCCTAATAATCACATTCCATTCCTAGTTTTACTGAAGATTTCGGTCATCCAAACTAAACCTATATAGAATCTAAAAGGAACAATATTATGATATATCGTTCCCAAACTCATTTAAATAAAAAAAAAAATAGTCAAAAAAGTTGATCACCTTTTACTTTAATTTTCAATGAAAGCAAATGTAATGAAGATCCTCTCGTTGACTCTATGATGCATGATAGAGTCTCTATCTCCAATTCAGATCTTGAAGAAAGGTAGTAAATAATTTCACTTTCGGATGCGAGCAGAGGCCGGTAATGAAGATATAGGGAAATCAAACAGTCATCGACGACAAAACCTATAAAAACGTAGTATCTCGTTACCATAAAAATAGGAAATTGATTTCAGCACTCCAAAAATTGATGGAGGGGCTCCAAAATGACGTCGTTTTGTGTATCAACACAGTTCAGTTTTGGAGCCCCTCCATCAATTTTTGGAGTGCCAAAATCACAATCCTAAAAATATTCTCTAGCTTAATATATAGACAGATGGAAACATAGTTTTATTATATGTTCAGAAAAATAATTGTGTATCTTAGTCATAAAATACAAGTGATCGGATGACTACAGTTTAATATCAAAATATGATAAAAAGTATTTCTCCGTATAGAAAAACACTCAAAATATAGATTCCTAGTGACCCATTCATTTAGATTCTATGCTCCGAAAGTCGTCATCCATTAGAGCAGCAAGTAGTCTTAAAATAAGTGTTGCAGCCGCTTTAGAAGGAAAAAATTGAAAAGGATATATACAGATGGAGACACACAACACATAAAATATGGAATTGACTTGAGCGGTAATTGAGTTCTTGTATGAAACCCGTAAAGTCTACATCAAGCTTACGTCCGTTATATAGAAATGATCAGATCATTTCCAAGGCAAGAGAGAATCATTGCATTGAGCCTGAAAGTAGAGTTATTTACCTTTCTTTCGAGCTCTAAATTGGAGATAGGCATAGAGAGGGCCGGGCCTTCATTACCTTTGCTTTAATTGAAAACCCATATATAATAGATTCCAACTTAGAAAAATGCACAAAATAGATTCCTAGAAAACTCATTCATGTAGTCATCCATTAGAGTAGAGAGCACTTCAAAAGGTGGAAGTTTTCGGAAAAGGAATTTCCGGGAAGCACTACCAATTCCTAAATGGAGAAAAACTTTCATAACCAACTATTTACTGATCATGTTCTCTCAAGAGGGAAAAAAATGAGAAGTATAGATGGAGATACACAACACAAAAAATATGGGAAATGAGTTGAGCATCAATTGAGTTTGTGTATGAAACCTTACCTAAAAAATGAAGTTTAAAAAAAAAATAAAGCCAATAGAATATATTCTGAATCTCCGATTGTTGCATGATTACGTGGCGTTCCACTTTTTAAAAAAGATGGTTTTGAGAAAAAGAAGGTAATTTCAAGGTCAAAAATTATGTGTTGACGCAAATAATTTTCCTACTAATATGGATCTTATTTGATAGATTTCATTGAGATCTTTTAAACGGTGCAAAAAAATTGAAAAATTATTTTTTATTTTCGTTATATTTAAATTTGAAATTATATTCTTTTTGAAAAAAAAGGTTTTGGAAGAAAGCAAAACGGGGTCTAAGCCAATCGTTAAAGGTTACTCAAGCAATAACTCACTTTAAAAAAAAAAAAAGGTCATAAATGTTGATAACCTTTTACTTTTTCAATGGAAGCAAAGGTCTCCGAATCAAAAGCTTAAAGAAAGGTAAATAATTCCTTTTTCAGATGGGAGAGCAAAGGTACTAATGAAGATACAAGGAATCCGCGAGGAGTAATCAATTGAGATGGAAAACCTATTAAAAAAAAGAAAGAAGTACGTTTATATACCATAGAAATGTTTTCTGGCAATATATAAAACATAGTTTAATATGTTTTTTTTCTTATCAACAAAGAAAGGACAACATAGGTTTATATGTTGATTAGGAAAGATTCTCTCGTAGTATCTTATTAGAATACTAGGATTTGTCAGTACATGAAGGCACGGCTCGAATAATGGCATTCAATAAATCGTCATGGCTCGAAACACACTTTTTTACCAAGCTTCAATTGTTTGTATTTAAAGCCACGATGAAATATATGAAGACCAATTTAACCAATGAAAGTATTATTGACCATGACCAAATCCTTTTCCATATTCCTCTTCACAAAGAATCACAACTACGGTAAATGAGCTTAAAATCTAGGGAAAATCTTCAATACACACCCCTTTAAAATGTGTACCATATGCACATATTATGTGGTTCATATTGTGTCACTTCATAAAAAATTACTTGTAGGACCGGTCATCCATAACATTTTATTTTATATCGTAACTTTTATACTACAAATTCGTAACTTTTCATTAATATGATTCGCAACTTTTTAGTAATAGATTCATAACATTTTGGGAATTATAGCATTTTGGTGTATTTCAACCAATGAAATCAGACATATAGTTCTACAAGTGCGTAACTAAATTAATCATGAACGAAACAGACAACACAGAATATTAAAATTGTTTGACTAGATTTCTTTTATAATTTTCCCTGATCACTCAGACAAAATTCCCTTTCAGCCAGCATTTCTCTCACTTTTGCTTACTTCGTAACAACCTAAAAAATAAGGTAAACAAATAGCATTCCAATTCTTACAAATAAATAGCAAAACAATTCTTACATTTTTTCCTTCTGCTAGATTTGGCAAAAGTAGCAACTACACAGGGTCGGGAAAAAAACCCAATTGATCACAGGGTATTGATCACTCTACATACTATTGATCACAACTGACATAACCCAATTGAAAAGTTTTAAGATAGTGAAGGCTCCACTCAAATGATACACGCTTGTCTAAAGAGTATTGAATCTAAAATTCCTGAGTTCAAAACCTTAAATGCAATATAAAATTCCTAAAGTTCCGAATACCTAGAAACTAAGGTAAAAAAAAAGACTAAGGTCAAGAACCCCTAAGAATTCACCGTCATACAAATAGCAATCTCACGTTTACCTCAAAACATTATTGGGAATGTGAGATTGCGGGTCCTAACTGTACAGCCATGTTATTCCTAAAAGTTTACTTTAGGGGTTAATAATATAAGCTTTAGAGTTATACCGTTTATTCCCTAGTAGTTCTAAAACCCAAAATTATTTACCGTTTATTCCCTAGTAGTCTTGGCTTTCATTATATTCGATCAACCATTTAAATCGTTACTTAAAATTGCACTACCTGTTTGGGTTTCCATTATATTCGACCATTCAGAATTCCTTACCAAAATTGCATTAAGAAGAAATCATTACCAAAACTAAAAAAAAATCATTACTCAACCATTTATTCTAGATAATGTAAAGTATATACGAATGCCAAGGGTTGAATGAAGGGTGGAGATTAATGTAGAGAAATGTATGTTAAATTCAACGGCTAAAATTTAAGTAGAGAAAATATGTGGGCCACCACACCGTCGCGCGCGATTGTATTATAGATTATAGATATTTTACTTCTGGTATTTTACAAAGTGAAGGGAAAAAAAACAAAGAAAATAAATTTTAGTAGAAGAATGCCAAATAAGAGAGAGAAATAAGGAGAGAGCTTGATTTTATTTTTGAAAACTATATTTGCTTAGAGCATCCACAGTGGTATAATCAAAACTAAAATGTTGCTAAGATTAACAACATAAGCTCAAAAATGAACTCACAGTGGAATAATTAGATTTAGCAATCTCTTACCAACTCATCAAATTTTGGCCATTAGATAATCAAAACTAGTAACTTTTTGCCAATAATCAAATTTAGTTGTTCCTATATTTCTTCAATCAAGTACACAATCATTAAACAAAAACATTCTCTCTCTTCCATTTTCAACATATTTCTAAGAAAAATACTTTTAAAAAAAGTTTTTATTTTTTTTGCAAAAACTTTTTTTTTTCAAAACTTTTTTTTTTTGGGCAAAAACTATTTCTTCAAACAAGTATTTTTTTTTTTTTTGCAAAAACAGTTTTTTTATTAAAACTTTTTTTTTTCAAAAATTGTTTTTTTTTTCTTTTTCCAGAAAACTTTTTTTTTAAATCAAAGTTTTCAAAAACTATTTTCTCTTTTTCTAATAACCTGTTTCTATTAGTTTGAAACCTATTTTTAAAAAATTGTTTCCATGTTCACAATTTTTAGATTTTTATAAATTGAAAATGCGATGTGTCAAGTTTTGGTTATTCAAATTTGATTGTACCATTATGGACCTCTACATTGCTAACTTTAGCAACCCCTTAAATGCATAACCAAAAGCTGATGTGCCAACTTTTGATTATTGACTTTTGGTTATTCCACTGTGGATGCTCTTAGTATATAGTATAGATAGATGCTCCGAAACAAGGACGGAACCAGAATTTTACTCTAGCAGTGGCAAAATGTATGCTAAAAAAAATCTAGTAGTGGCGAGACTATATAAGCTAGGCATAAATTTTTTTTTTACATATAATAATTACATTTTTTAAAATTCTTGTCGTGGCGATCGCCGCCACTAGACCCTCCCTGATCCCATCCGAAATGGAGGTCATCAACATTGGAGCAGATAGCACTCCAAAGGCGGTAGTTTCCACAAAAATAATGACCAAGAAGCACCAGTACCAGTACTTGAATGGAGAAATTTTTTCATATCCAGCCACTATTTACTCGTATTATCAGGATTGAAAAAAGAAGAAAAGAAAGTGAAGTATAGATGGAGGAGAAATTCTTATTCATGGAGGAGTCGTGAATAAGGTTTATGGCGCTCAATTTCAGTTGTCCAAAAGTTTTTTGGACGATCCGGATAAAAAACAATCTATTACCGTTAATAGATTGTTTTCAATTCGAATCATTCAAAACACTTTAGGATGACTGAGATTGGGAGGAACCGTGAATAACTTGTCATCGATGGAGATACACATCACATGCAATATCGGAATGAGTTGAGCAACAATATTTGAGTTCATATATGAATCCAGTAGAGCCTATAGGCTCAGTTTGAAAGACAGAAATCTTGAGAAGGAATGTGGATGTGACACCATACTTCTTTAATTCCGACGTTTGAAAGGAACAAGAATAAGAATGTGATGCTACACTTTTAGGATTACCATGTTTGGGAGAGATAAGAATAGGATTGTGATTCCTGATGACACATCCTACCAGGAATCAGATTACCTAATTGAGTGGGAGTCTAATCCCTCCCTTACCCCATGAGAATCTTAGATTCTAATTGATTCATGTATAAGATTACCGAATTAATCCAAACACTAAAATGGAATTACTTCAGGTACGTATTGTATTTCTAGGAATTTCATAATTCCTAGTAATCATATTCTTATTCCCACTCAATAAAATTCCTAGGAATTTGATTCCTAATAATCACATTCCATCCATATTCCTACTCCTACTGAAGATTTCGGTCATCCAAACTGAGCCTATATAGAATCCAAAAGGAATTAACAATATTATGATATATCGTTCCCAAACTCATTTAAATAAATAAAAAAAGTCAAAAAAGGTTTTACTTTAATTTTCAATGAAAGCAAATGTAATGAAGATCCTCTCTTTGACTCTATGATGATAGAGAGTCTCTATCTCCAATTCAGACCTTGAAGAAAGGTAGTAAACAATTTCACTTTCGGATGCGAGCAGAGGCCGGTAATGAAGATATAGGGAAATCGACTAATTAAACAGTCAGCAAGTAGGACGACAAAACCTATAAAAACGTAGTATCTCGTTACCATAAAAATATTCTCTAGCTTATAAATAGACAGCTGGAAACATAGTTTTATTATATGTTCAGAAATATTATCGTGTATCTCTTAGTCAAAAAAAAGAAGTGATCCGATGACTACAGTTTAATATTAAAATATGTTAAAAAAGTATTTTTCCGTACAGAAAAACACTCAAAATATAGATTCCTAGACGACCCATTCAAGTAGATTCTATGCTCCGAAAGTCGTCATCCATTAGAGCAGCAAGCAGACTTAAAATAAGTGTTGCGGCCGCTTTAGGAGGAAAAAATTGAAAAGGATATACAGATGGAGATACACACCAAAATAAATTCACGACCCATTCAAGTAGATTCTATGCTCCGAAAGTCGTCATCCATTAGAGCAGCAAGCAGACTTAAAATAAGTGTTGCGGCCGCTTTAGGAGGAAAAAATTGAAAAGGATATACAGATGGAGATGTTGGTGCAAAAATTGGAACCTTCAAAATCTAGAGCCTTCTGAAACTTGAACAAATTGATGGAAACCGCTTCGAGTCACGTTACGTCGTCGCTTTCCGAAAACAGTATTCGCCCCCACCAATTGGTGTGCACCAGGTTACAGCGAATCTGTTCTGAAGATAAAACGAAGCCCGACCAATGATCTTCTGCCTGCGTCCGCACAAACGAAGGACAGACAGAATACCGAGCCAAAGAGAATCAATTGAACCAAGGACTGTTAATTCCGTTTCTGCAGAATAACGGAATAACAGCATATATAAATCAACGGAATTACAGCGAGAGGGAGAGTTTCTCCAAACTCATTTAAATAAATAAAAAAAGTCAAAAAAGGTTTTACTTTAATTTTCAATGAAAGCAAATGTAATGAAGATCCTCTCTTTGACTCTATGATGATAGAGAGTCTCTATCTCCAATTCAGACCTTGAAGAAAGGTAGTAAACAATTTCACTTTCGGATGCGAGCAGAGGCCGGTAATGAAGATATAGGGAAATCGACTAATTAAACAGTCAGCAAGTAGGACGACAAAACCTATAAAAACGTAGTATCTCGTTACCATAAAAATATTCTCTAGCTTATAAATAGACAGCTGGAAACATAGTTTTAGTACTATATGTTAGGAAATATTTTCGTGTATCTTGGTCACAAAAAGAAGTGATCGGATGACTACAGTTTAATATTAAAATATGATAAAAAGTATTTCTCCATACAGAAAAACACTCAAAATATAGATTCCTAGACGATCCATTCAAGTAGATTCTATGCTCCGAAAGTCGTCATCCATTAGAGCAGCAAGCAGACTTAAAATAAGTGTTGCAGCCGCTTTAGGAGGAAAAAATTGAAAAGGATATACAGATGGAGACACACAACACATAAAATATGGAATTGACTTGAGCGATAAGTGAGTTCTTGTATGAAACCCATAAAGTCTACATCAAGCTTTCGTACGTCCGTTATAGAGTTGATCAGATCATTTTGAAGGCTGGAGAGAGAATCATTGCATTGAGCCGGTCATGCAAACAACACTTACCACATGATTTGGTTAAGGGTTAGCAGGTCGTTACAGTCCATCCCTTGCGGTGGTGGTGGTTGTTGGTGTTTTGGGTTTCGGTGTTTGCATTTCCTTTGTTCGGTGTTTTTTGGTGTCTTTGTGTAGTCGGCGTATTGTCAACTCTGGTGTTGCAATAGTTACGGAACGTTGGTTTATATGTGAGGAAATATTCTCTTGTTATCTTCTTATTAATCACGAATTTGATTGAGCGAGTATAAATTTAATATTAAAATGCGATTGGACGACCAAACGGATTTATGCTTTCCTTTGTATGCGTAAACGTTTTTTCTACTCCGTTTTATAATATAGATTAGTGGAAGGAATCTATTGCCGCCACTTTAACTCTGTCGCCGCATAGTGTGAGCTACTCCGTATAAACCCTCATTCGCTCCTTATAAATTGCTTTCGATCGTCCAACCTTTCGGAGTTGGACACTAATTCACGGTCTCTTTCCGCTTCTGCCTGCACAAGTTCTTACCGGAATCAGACCCGAAGTTTTCGCATTCGATCGGTCGAATGGAAAATCACGACTTGGGGCGATTCGTAGAGGAAACGTCGCTCTACAATCGCCTCGTTTTAGGGAGTTTATTGCCGGGCGGAGCGTGGGAACCACTCCCTCACTTCTTACAGACGTGGCTCCGGAACTATGTCATGGAATCCCTTATCTACCTCGTCTCCGGTTTCCTCTGGTGCTTCTACATCTACTACTTGTACCCCAATGCCTTTCTTCCCAAAGGTACATGTCTTTCTCTATGGACATTTATGCGCCTATATTTGCTCCCTCCGTCCCAAATCCTTTGTCCGATCCCCAAAATGGAGTGTTAAAAATAATGGAATTTTTTCAAGAAAAAATTCAAACTTTTTTCACAAATTAAAAATACTCAATGATATCTAGTAAGTTGTTAAAAAACTTTTAATTTTTTCTTGCAAAAATTTTATTATTTTTAACATTGCGTTTTGCGGACCGGACAAAGAATTTGAGATGGAGGGAGTATATATTTACAAGCGCGTAACCGACCAACCGTACGCACTGTGTTAAGAATAGGGGAAAAAAAGAGTCCTTGTGTTAATTCTGTACCTAAGAATTGAAGAAATGATGAGCACTCTTGTTGCAGATGCAATCCCTTCAAGAAAGGCTATGCTATTGCAGATATCTGTCACGATGAAGGCCATGCCATGGTACACTCTTCTTCCCACGGTTTCCGAGTACATGATTGAAAATGGCTGGACAAGGTGTTATCCGAGCATAAGCGATGTCGGTTGGGTTCCCTATCTCGCGTACATTGCGATTTATCTCGCGATTGTGGAGTTCGGGGTTTACTGGATGCACAGGGGACTCCATGACATAAAGCCTCTGTACAAGTATCTTCACGCTACGCATCACATCTATAACAAGGAAAATACTCTCTCTCCTTGGGCTGGTAAAAAGTCTTTTTAACTTTCTACTTAGATCGTTTATCATGACTGAGGTTTTTGAACATTATCGTCAGTTCATCTCTCTCTTTTTGTATTAGGTATGGCACTCAATCCCTTGGACGGGTTACTGCAGGCATCGCCGCACCTCATACCGCTCTTTTTAATTCCAACGCATTTCAAAACGCATCTGGTCCTCTTATTCATGGAGGGCGTATGGGCCACCAACCTTCACGACTGCATCAACGTGAAGCTGTGGCCTGTAATGGGTGCCGGCTACCACACGATCCACCACATCACGTACCGCCACAACTATGGCAATTACACGATATGGATGGACTGGGTTTTCGGAACTCTTCGGCCCCCTGCCGACGCTGACGAAAAGGAAATTTGAAGCCTGTGTTTTGGTGTTTTTACTCTTTTAGTGGTTGGATTTGTTAAGGTGCTGTTGAAGTTGGACTCGTTTTGACGTTTGAGTTTGTGATTTTGTTTGGTTTGTTTTGCTTGTGAGGCTTTGCATTCCTCACCTATCTATCTATCGGTGTAATATAATAGCGAGCATAGTTGTCAGAATTGTACGATTCACGATTCGGTGGGTAATCGATACGAATAGGCTGCTGAATCGGAAATAGTTGAGAATCGTAAGTGAATCGGTGATTCACAATTCGTATCGAACGATTCGATACGATTCGGTGGATAATCAATGCGAATAGGCTGCTGAATCGGAAATAACTGAGAATCGTAAGTGAATCGGTGAATCGTTCGATTCACTTAAAATTTCCAAAATTCATTTTTTACTCTTGTTTTGCTTCTTTTGTTGTTTGAAAAGGGTTCAAATATTTTTTTAAGGTCTAGTATTATTATATGTCATCTTGTGTCTATGTTATGATATACGGATAGATAATAAGAAAAGGATATTTATTACGAGAGTGAATCGAAAATGAGGAAGATAAATGCAATATAACAACCCTATAGACCTTCTAAGGCTCCGTTCCGGAAACCTTCTTAAAAAATAAGTACTTATTTTGCCACTTCTCATTCAAAAATAAGAAGGGTCATTCCACAAAACCCAAATAAAAAGTTCCTTTCACATTTTCAAACTCAAAAATAATGTAAATGAAAAAAAAATTCAATTTTTTTGCACCGTATTAAAGATCTCAATGAGATCTATCAAACAAGATCCAATAGTGATAGGAAAATTATTTGCGTAAACACATGATTTTTGAGCTTGAAGTTGCCTTATACAAAAAATAAGACTGTTGCTATGATAATGGGCGCCGGCGGAGGGAAATCGTACCGGCGGCCGCGCCGGGCCGTCTCCGGCCACCGGACGGCCGATCCGAGCCGTCCAAAAATTCTAAAAAAAAAAACCGAGGGGGCCTACGCGGGAATCAACGGCATCCGCAGTGTGTAGGGAAAAAAAACCGAGGGGGCCTACGCGGGAATCAACGGCATCCGAAGTGTGTAGGGTGCTCCGGATTTTTGGACGGCTCGGATCGGCCGTCCAGTGGCCGGAGACGGCCCGGCGCGGCCGCCGGTACGATTTCCCTCCTGGCGCCCATTGGTACCTATATAAATTCTTCCAAAATACTTACCATCCTTCTTATTTTCCGGAACAACCCTTCTTATTCAACAAAAAATAAGTTCTTAACTTGTTTCTGAAACGGGGCCTAAGGGTTTGTTTTGTACTTATAACTCTTTCATACAAAAAGAACCATAAGTAGGCATTACAAATTATCATCTTTTGGTAGTTGCAATAGAAGCAACTTACCTAATACTCCACGTTATTATCAAATCATCATTTAGAAGAACGTTTTTATTGATTTAGGCCTAAATATTTCATTGTAATATATATTGTTGTTACCCTAATCAATAAGCATAGGTTTCTATGCATTATAGAAGTCATGACCGAATTAGAGCGATTTACGATTTAACAACTACAATGAAGGTAAAGAAGTGACTCAACAAAAAAGAAGAGAATTTTCTTGTCACAATTGGGCTCAAATTTATTGAGTGTGATTTGGAGCTAGTGGGCACGGCTTCTTCATTTACGGGTTGGGTATAGCCGATTCTGAAACTTTGGCTCGTTTGTTTCGACGTAAAATATTTTACAATGTAAAATGTTTTCTTGCAAAATGATTTTGGAACAAATAACTTTCGTGTAAAATATTTTCTAGTGTTTGGTTCACACATAAATACTCCTATACTATAACAAAACGGAGAAATGTGATAAGAAATGATAAGGGGTGAAGGGAAAGATAAAAATGACTTATGAGCCTAAACTTTCCGGTGTGGGAAGCGAGCCCATGACAATGCCTAAAAGCCTCACCCATACTTCGAACCAAAGGTTATGAATTTTGTACCATTCCGATTGGTGTGTACTAATATTGTCCAAATCTGGTATCCTACACACTTCTAATTTCGTTCCAGTTCAAATATCGGTCAGTACCAGTGATATCGGTCAATATCGGACGGTAATAGCAAATACCGAACATATCAGACTAGTTTTAAATTTATTTTTTCTTCCAGTACCGAACAATACCGGTCAATATCAGACAATACCGGTCAAACACCATACTAATTTTTTTTTTAATAAATTATTTTCTTGGAAAAATATCACTAAATCTGAAATGGTGCCCAATTTCTCAGCGGTATCAGTACGAACCAAACTAGTAAAGAAAAATTCGATAATCTAGCAATAGCCCGGTGTAGTATTCATTCAGAACCTCGTTTCAACGGGCCCAATGACATGAGCCTGGCCCAAATCCACAAGGAAGTGGGCCAAGAGCTTGGTACATCGCATCTTTCTCAATTTCTCTCTCTTTCTCCTCTCTCGTAGCACGCTCGCGTCAGCCTGCGACATCTCCAACGCAGCGTGAAATCAAACTGCTAGGCTGCTGGCGGTGGAAAGAGATTGGGGATTGCCCGACTGCCTATTTGGCCACCACGAACTTCTAGGCTGCTGGCGGTGGAAAGGATGGCTGGGAAGGAAGATGAGAAGCAGGAGCGAGACGAACTAGCGGACTCACTCAACGATCTCTTCACCAATCTCTCCACCATGATCAAAGGCGACCTTCAGGTACTCTGTCTCTCTCCTCCCCCTTTCTCGCTCTATATGTATATATATATTTGTGATTGTATAAATATACATGCACTTTCTCTCTCTAGTTTCTGACGCCTCGTGTCCTAGGGTTATCAATCGGACTTTTGAGTTCTGCCCCTTGCCGATTTCAGTTCGAAGTGGTTTTGGATGTTGATTATTTATTTTAGTTACTGTTGTTTCTAGTGGATTCTCAATGCCTCGAAATTATTAAAAAAGAAAAAAAAAAAAAGGGGTTAACTTATTTAGACAGTTGGTTGGAGGAGTTGTTGTTGCCAACAAATTTCTGATCTGTTTGGCTCCTAACACATTTCGGAGAATTTAAGGTTTTTGCAGCCATGAAAACCATCTGGTATTAAATCTGGCTTTGGAGGGGTTCTTGCCCCGTGGATTAGAATGGGTGTTTGGTTATCTGGAAAATGAAGGATACAAAGAAAATTTCGTTGGGAGCGGAGACCGTAGGTGACAGTTTCCGATTTAAGTTGTACCAAATCTCTTTTTAGAGGGTGTTTAGGTGCGCTTTTCAATTTGATTTCAATTTGATGATCTTCGTCATGCATTCTCTTTATTTGAGGGGGTCATGTTTCCCTAATTAACATGAGTCAGCTATAGTTTGGTTCCTTTGAAGAATGCTAAAACTGAAGCTTCTTGCAAGAGTAATGCTTTTACAAACGGACAAATGTTATACTCTTTTATCACTCACTAATGTGACACTTATCACATTCTTGAAGTAGGTCCCATTTGAATTCGAAACTGTCATTACATGCCACGTCAGTGAGGCAAAAAGTTTGTGAGTTTGTACAACATTTTCCCTCTTGGAGTAGTCGCAGACTCGCAGATATCAGCTTTTGTTACATTGACTGCTCTAGAACACATTAGTTCTTAGACCAATTTCGGCATCCTATAATTTTGAGTTCTCTTTATTCTATATACGTCATGCAAAGGGATTGTGCATATTGGTAGGTTTGTTTTAGTTTTGAACTAGTCCAGCAGTGATCATTGGTCCCCACGAAAGCTTGTGTCTTATTTCATGTGTATTCTATTGGGGGAACCATTGGTTTCCACTTGGTCTACATCACAAAATTGGGTTACCAATTTTTGTTCGGATCATTTTTGAAACTGTGACTTTCTTTTTATCTCCCTGATTTGCCTACATTTCTCTCACACATGATTGTGCTCATGCCTTGAGTGCTAACTTTATGGTCGAATAGAACCACATAGTTGTGCTTGTGCAGCTTGTGCTTAAATAGAAGGAATTTTTTGTCCCACAATACATAGTTTAATGAGCTGAATAGGATTTACCACTCCAAAAAAAAAATGTTGATTTCCATGTTGTCATCAGTGGTAGAAAACTCTCATGGAGTATGCCAAGGCTCTACAAAGAGTGTTATGCTATGGCAAGACAGAACGCCAGAAAGGAAATATGAAGCTAAGTATAGATGACTCCTTCTATTCCAGATGTGTCAACTCTATATTAATAGTGACACCTTTGCTCACTTCCTGGTCTTGATTCTAGCTTTTTTGCCAAAATTTGTTCAGTATATGTGGAGCTCTATTGGCATTCATGAAAACATACACTTAGTAGAAATTGCTATTTCAACTTCGTTCTTCTTCTTCAGGGGACAAACAATCTACTCGAACTTTTGGAGAAGATGAATCTCAGGGTGGCAGAAGAGTATAAAGGCTTTGGTGATGTGGCTTCCGGGCTAAGGGTTTTTGTGGAGCAGCTCAAGGCCAAAAGTGGTAGCTTTGATGAGTATGTTCAGCAAATTGATGCGATAGAGCAACAAGTAACAGAGTTTGAAGCTGTAATTTCTATGCTTGATAAATATGTTTCTTTGTTAGAATCCAAGGTTCAACCATATTACCAAGTTCCACCTTCGTAGACACAGTCTCATTGCTGAAATTAACTTCTACGTATTTATTCATCATCGTCTATTGTGGTGTTGTCTCCTGGTTCGTTTCTGAGGAGAAAGATCACCGTCTTATCTGCTCTGCTGGATTAGTACGTGCAATTGGACTGGAAGCCGTTCTACTGAAATCCATGGTGTGTATTGCACAAACGTCTTTTTTTTTAACTTTTTAGTGTGGGTATTGCACAAACGTCCTTTTTTTTATTTTTTTTTATTTTTTAACTTTTTAGTGTGGTTCCCTCGCTCATGACATTTTAATTCCATAACCCTGGAGTGATGCTCTGTTCGGGAGAAATACTAATCCAACTATTTGTATCTTAACTTTGTCTTGCTCTTTTTTTTTCTCTTGAAATACTATATAGGAATCTTCCCCCCTCCCAAAAAAAAAAAAAAAAGTTGGATTTGCAATGACCGCCTCAAGAAAATCATGTCTAGCTCCTTTTTTTTTCTCTTGAAATACTATATAGGAATCTTCCCCCCCTAAACACACACACACACACACCCACCCCCCCCCCCCCCCCCCCCCCCCCCCCCCAAAAAAAAAAAAAAAGGTTGGATTTGCAATGACCACCTCAAGAAAATCATGTTGCAAGGCAAAAGAGAAATCAAAAGTAAATAGGGATGGGATGGAGTCTGGAAAAGGACACAAAATCTACCGTTTGCATTGCTGTAATCTTCCAAGAAGTAGCAAGAGTTTGTAATGTATCACCGGAACTTGTTCACACAAAAAGAAAAGAAGAAAGATAACAGGGAAACAATATACTTGTCAACATCATATGCTTATTTCACATAAATCAAACTTCAGCATTCTTTGCATCGGACACTAGACACAAGATGCAGGGTTCGAAGAAGGGTGAAACAGTTCGCAGGTAGTTTTCACCGAAATCTACTCCTAAATACAACTACTCACTCTCAGGTCAATGGAAGATTGCCAAGTCAGCCTCTCAAATTTCATTTTTGGTCTCTTGTACAAAAAAATTGATTTCTCCAAGCAAGTTGTCTTTGAGGCTGCTCACAACTTATGAACCTCTATTGGGGAAGAAGAAGACAACGCATGCCGTACTCCTTGCTATGTCAACATATTTCTTCAGCAAAAACGATGTCAAATATCAATTGCACTGCACGGAAATGTAACAACTCAGATATGAATTATCTTGACTTGCGGAAAATAAACTAATGGTAAGACTTAAGAGTCTAAGACATCACTGGAGATACGTAGTACTATGCAGCACGGACACTTCGTTGGAGCTCACGTATCGGTGTCGGACACTTTTCGGACACCGACACTCCCGGACACTCCCGGACATGTGTCCAACACTTCTCCCGGAGTGTCCTATTTTTTTTTCCAATATTTGGGGTCCGACACTCTACGGACACTTTCAGGACACTTTAGGCACACTTTGGGGGTAAAAATGCAATTAGAAGGACTTTTAAATGGATCAAAGTGTACACTTTAGAGACACTTCGGGGGACACTTTAGAGACACTCTCTTTGTTTGAATGTGTTCTCTCTTTCTTTCTCTCTCTGTGATCAGATTTTGAGCTATCTCGTTATAATATTATTAAACTTTTATCTAATTTGAATATATTTTTAATTTATATATATGTATATATAACGTGTCCCTCAAAGTGTCGTGTACCCCATTTTTTGAAAATTTGCGTGTCGAGGTGTCGGTGTCGTGTCGTGTCCGTGTCCTGTGTCCGTGTCTGTGCTACTTAGACGTAGTATATTAAATTATGGTTACCCTGTACTCCTTTCCAGGAAGAAGGCAAAAGAAGCTACTAGGTTCCTAAACTTCATGGTTAATTCAAACTGATGCAAGTTAAAGTAGTACTTGGTCAAAAAACCTCTAAGGTAGTACATACATCATGGCCGGAACTAGCTGGTCAATAGATCTTAAATAGAGAACCATACGCCAACAAACTTCAAAAGTACTCAGCATTATGCGACAAAACAAGTTTATAAAATGATTTCTTAAATCAAATAAATTCCTGAATACCATTCAAGGACATTAAGAATATCAGAAAGCAAGTTGAGGAAAAGTCATTCATTCCAACTCAAAAGCACTTAAAATTTTGAATTTACCTCATTCTATTCTCATAAACTCGAGGACTAAAGTAAACTCAAAAGACTAATTGTGAAGCCAAGAGTTCCACCAGTGGACCGTGAAAAAGTAGCAACACATCACTTCACCCTGAATTCACCCTCATCTCATGGTTCTTTCTGAATTGTATTCCACACATAATTGCACAAATTTTGACTGCTGATATTACCTTCCTCTCTAGGGATATTGGGTTGATCAACCAAGAGTTGCTGGAGAGCGCCTAAATCACTGCCACAGTAATGATAAAACATTACAGTTACGCATCAATCCAAGAGAAAATCACACACACAAGTCACAACACCATTAAAAGATCCAAAAGTTAAACATTTACAGATTGTAATGAGATTTTCAAATAGAGAAGGCTAATAATAATGAAGAACCCTAGACTCTTATACATACCTGGGCTTCAAGGCTAGAACTGGAAGCAATGATACAATTGACGATTTAAGAAGGTACCTGAAAATAGAACCGAGTGAGTTTATCGCGAATTCAAAAAAAAGCAAACATAACTATTGGCCCTTTGACCTTATAGCACAGTAAGCACAACTAAGAATTTTACCAAAGTATTGATTTTTCATCAAAAGACCAAGTCACAATATAAATACATGGGCTCCAGCACAGAAACTAACCTAATTTACTACCACGACAGTAGATGGTGGAATACGATATAAGAAAAACTCAATTTCTCGCTGGCATGAAACAGATAGAGTTTGTGAACAATGAGATGTGGGAGCATGTGATGAATGATATAGCAAACTCAATTGAGTTAATATCTCCACGGGCTATTATACCAGCAACAATTTAGGATTGAAACTACAATTCCTTTTGCTTGGTCAACCACTCAACCCAAATACTCGATGATATAATTAGAAAGTGAACAAAAATGGATGTAGTATAAATGCCATACTCTGATTGGTGCATCTCATAAACATGGCTTAGCCCATCAAGACAATCTGCAAGACATGGTTTTATGCCAATTCGTTGTTGTAGCTGTTTCGGTGTAGCCTGAACAGTGTAGACACCCTATTCTGGACTATCTAGATCAGCACGTTTGCGGTCTCTTTTGTTACCCCAATGATGATAAACGGTCGAAAACTCTCCGAGGTCGATGGAAGGTCGTGAGCTTTGAGTGTTGGACCCTCCTCTTTCAACCCATTTCAAATCCCTTCAAACCCTTCAAATCTAGAGCCAGATAAGCCTCAGCAAAACCTTACCTTGCTTACGCCAGCTCTTACTTGGCGTGCGCCAGGAAATTGCCACGTGTCGGACATCGACCGTTGACTGAGTTTGACCTGGCGCACGGTAGGATGTAGGTGGCGTACGCATGGTCAAGGCTGGTCAAATCACCGCTTTTCTGTCACGTGCTCGAGACTTTGTAACTGCCAGAGTACACTGCAGAGGCCCCTGATCATTGCATTCTGCAGGGGACGCCCCTTCTCTCTCCTACACAACCCATCAACAAGTCCCATGCATTTAATGCATGGGAGGTTCCCTCTAACCTAACCAAACCACCCTAACCCCAGCTGATCACCACTGATCTCAGTCCCTCTCTCCTCTATAAATGCAACCCCTTGCATTCATTTGCAAGGGTTAACAACATTCAAGAAGCCAACTCTTTCCTCTTTTCTCTCTTTTGTTCTTGCTCTCCATTGAAAGGGTGAGGGATATAGAACCATTTCACACCCCACACCACTGATCAATCGCTACACATCCTCCATATTCAATCCTCAAAGCAAACCACCTTTCCATCTCTTGCACCAAAGGTATACCACCTTTGTGCTGCTTTCTGTTTTCAATTCCTGAGGGGAACCAGAAAGGTCCTGGCTAGTAACTGATAATAGTCCAGGCCCTTCTCTGGAAAAATAAATTAGTCGTAGAGGACAAACCATGGCGCACGCCAGCTTGATCAAGCCGTACGCCACCTTTGGCTGTATGGGCATTGCTGGTGTGGGGATCATGGAGTATCCATTTATTGCTTATTTCTTTTCTGTCATCACCTTGAGCATGCTAATAACCAGTTTACTGCTTTCTGTACATTAGAGTTATTTAAATGTAGCTCTCAATACTTGTACCTTTCTTGCTCTTTAAGGCCTCTGGGGTATTTCTGGTCATGTTCCAGAACCCAGATTATGTAAAGCCAAACACTGGATAGCATGCAAGCATGGCGTACGGTCCCTATGAGGTGGCGTACGGCATGTTTGTCAAAGACCAGTGCCTGGCCCTTACATCACAGTTCAATCCTGGCCTCTTGTTCCTCCCCACTCTGTTTATGGGGTCTGCCTTGCTATTTTCATGGCTTTTAGCCATTCCTTATGTCTGTATATGTACTTAATTTATCTTATCAACTGCGTGGTTTGTCCTGGGTGTGCACTGGTCTATTCCAGAGCCCAGAGGGTTGAGAGTAAGAGCTGTAAGAAATCAGCAGGTTAGTGTACGCCAGCTTTGAGGTGGCGTGCGCAGGGTATGGTGGCGTGCAGTGGCTTGGCCATTGCGTGCTAGCATGCTGCCGCTCACGTGCCCGACAAGCAGCGTACATCATCCCGTCGAAACTATTCACAGTGCTTGTTCTCAATCTATGTTCTTACGTTTAATTCAATTCAAGCAAGCAAACCATCATCCATAAACATTTTGTCATATAAATTGCAACTTGTTACAGTCTTTAACCCCCCATTAACTGCTCCCCCGCCCTAACTGGCTAAAAATGATCAAATGAGAGGAAAATGCAAACGATTTTTAAAATGCCCGAGTAAAGACCGATCTCCGGATTGGGCGAGAGGGGTTGCCATAAAACCCTTCCCCTCTCGTAACCTGGCTCCCGAACCTCAGATATCGAAGGTGACGACGGACCAGTCTACGCCTCTTCAAACCAAATCAAACCTTTTTCAAACCAAATCAAAACATAGCAAACGTTCTCGAGTTCGGTTCCTTGGGTGCCTCACCGCTAAAACCCGAGTGGCGACTATAAATCGAAGCGTTTCGCCACGCTAATTTTTCCAAGAGGCCCGCCCCCAAACAATTTATTTTTGCAAACCAAAATCCGGCGATTTTTTGGGGCGTGTGCCCACAAACAGATCCCCCATTAACTAGCTGCCTACCACCTCGAAGAGTTTTCTCGAGAAAAAGAACGATACTGTGAAACTCTTTCTTGAATTTGTTCGCCACAATAAAAAAAATTTACTTCAGACAAGTATGATGTTAGTCTGGATTGGGAAACAGTATGATTACAATCAATATTATAATCGTATGTACACACCACAGTTGAGATGTATCATGAAAACTCTGTACCCTCCAATAAGGATGATTTGATAAAGAAGAACCGAAAGACATTGAGTTGTTTCTTTATTTACAACCTTCCACAAGCATTCACAGAACTGAGGAAAGTAACATCAAATTTCTTATGGCTAGCATTTCGAAGATCAATGTCGGAAGCTAAAACAAACAATTCTAAACTGTTGCGCTCTTTTTAACAAAATAATCTTAAGTTTTAAATATTGGAGTTTACTTTTTTGGCCAAGACTTGTTCGATATGCAATGGAGATGAACATGGAAACCCCATACTCACATAGTCTTATCCATTGACAGCAAGATATTTTCCAAAGATTCCATCTGCTTTCTTAAGAGTGTACCTTCAATGCTGCCAACACATTTCAATGCTCCATGGTTCTTGGGATTTTGGATAAGCTATGATAGAAGAAAATGCACAGATACAAAAATAGGATGAATAATTCAAAAGCTTCTTCACAAGCAGAGTGACATGAGCAAAATGTGCATTAGAAGGACCTGTAACCTCTCAATGATTGATGATGCATTTCGAAACTGGGAAAGCAACCTAGATTGAAGTTCATCCCATCGACTCATTTTGTCTTTCACTTTCCTGAATTTCTGCTGATACTTCTTCATCATTCCTAACAAAATAAATAATATTCGGACTAGTTATGCAAAGGGCGAATAAATTTTGGCCTTAGTTTTTACGATCAGAAGATACTTTAATATACATTGACAATGATCACCCATTCAAAAGCTCACTCTCAGGACTTCGGCACAAAGCTAGGTTAGAAGGTAATAGGGCTCAAGTCTAATACATTTCTAACAGTACAACTATAGCAGCCCTACAAAAACTTCAAATTTTATGACATTCAAAATTTAACGTATATGATGCTCTAAGTTTATAACTCTACTTTTTCCCATTACCTCAAGTGTTCAAGCCATCTTACACGCACCCAGGGGCCCAATACTACTGTCCACCAGTGGAGGGCCCATTTTAAGCTACAACAATAACACAAGTGCACGCAAACACACGTCCATGCATTGTGTTTCCTCTTTTTCAATGTTTGCTTCCCAGATTGTACTATATCTCAAATGTATAATCAGTATCAATCTCAAGTTACATACATCCCTTTGCACATGATTCATGATTCACAACGTCCATAAAATAAAATAAAATAAACAGTTTATTCAAAAAAAAAAAAAACTTTTATCTTGTGATAGCACGGACCAGTTCCTACTTTTTAGGGCTTGATCAATTCGTTCGATGTTTGGTTCTTGAATTCACAAAGACCAAAAAATGATTAAGTTGATTAAGCTTTTATCGAAATCCGATTGAAATTAATTTTGACAGTGACTCTTAAAAAATATTCTAAACAAATTGAACAACTCAAACTTTGTGTAAGACTCTGAGGTGGTCCCATGCGATCTGGTGTACCAAAAATGGTATATCATAGTCGGTTTGTTATGGTGTGGATGGTGATTTTGGACATCCTTTGTGTGACTGAGTACCTTTTTTGAACAGGCAAAGGGAGTTCATGAAAGCGTTGGAACTTCATAAGAACGAATTTCAACGATTTCAACAATTTAACCCACCTTTTAACTTTGGTCGGCAAAACACTCAATTTTTAATCCGAAGTCTTTAAATTCCTGCCAAACACTTCTTGTGGCAAACATACACTTTCTCTTTCTCTCTCTCTCTCTCTCTCTCTCTCTCTCTCTCTCTCGCATTGATCTACGTAATCCATGGATTCTGCATTTGTTTGTAACACATGAACGTAGATATGATTGAGTTGAAATTGAACCAATGTTGATTATGACTCTCTCTCTCTCTCTCTCACTCCTTTGCATTGATCTACGTAATCCGGATTATGCATTTGTTTGTAACACATGAACGTAGATATGATTGAGTTGAAATTGAACCAATGTTGATTATGACTCTCTCTCTCTCTCTCTCTCTCTCTCTCTCTCCCCTTCGCATTGATTTATGTAATCCTTGGATTATGCATTTGTTTGTAACACATGAACGTAGATATGATTGAGTTGAAATTGAACAAGTGTTGATTATGATTTCATTACTCAGTTTCAATTGGATGTGTCTAGATTGAGTAGATCAAATATAACAAAACCATTACTCTGTTTTTCTTTTGGTAAATAGAAAACCCCTTTTTATAAGATAAAGGCAAAAGCTAGACATGATTTAATATTAAGCTGGTTATGCGGTTTGTGCGTGATTAATAAGTTAGTGGTAATACTGGTTTACAATCCATAGATCTAGAATCCTATGTAATAGAGTAAAGAATTCTAGAAGAGCCCGAAAGATTTAGAGGGTTCTAAAGTATTAACTATAATGATGAAAAACTCTCTAGAAGATAGGACAATAATCCAGACTGTTCTAGACTAGTCTATAATGTTGCATAATGTTATAAATCTTTCTAGAAGGTTCTAGAAATAGAGGGACCTAGAAAGTTAAAGATTGTAGAGTAGTCCACCCTATAATATTTGTGGGTTATAAAGAAAAATAAGATATTTTGTAGGGGGATTCTAGAAGAAGAATATAGACCTTTGGATAAAAAATAATTCTAGCCGTTCATTAAGGAAGTGAATTGCTATAAAAGGGAAAGGATAAGCTCATTTGTGAGTTGCAAACAGAGTGCACCTACGAGGGTGCACGTGGGAACACACTTGTGAGAGCAGATTTGGAGATGGGCTGGGGAAGTGTATTTGTATATGAATGCAGTAGAATACTTAGGAAATGCGTACAAAGCTACAAGAAGCGTTTGGCAGGAATACAAAGACTTCGGATTAAAAATCAGTGTTTCGCCGATGATAGATAAGGTTTAACTGTGACATGATGTGGCAACTGGGAATTTAAAATTTACTAGTTCAAATACTCATATATGACATAGTGTGCGTGTTGAAGGTTTTTGCCTTCTCAAAGAACTGAAGTTTGATGAAGAAATTAAATAGGCATCCTATATGAAAGACTTATTTATATGCATTTAAATACTTAAGTCTCCATCCTCAAAATGTATTCTTGCCCCCATTATATATAATATGTATATATATAGTCATTTTCGAATGGAGAGATCCTGACCTCCCCATTTCTCTCATTTTCTGTTCGAATTTCGATGATCTGAGCCGCTCAATGTGTTCAGAACGTGACTTTAAGGGTATCATAAAGAAATCGGCAAAAAAAAAAAAGATTGGGAAGGGCTTCATCCGAGCAGTTTTTGTTTGAACCGTTCGATAAAAAATAAACAAAAACTGCTCGGATGAAGCCCTTCCCAGTCGTTTTTTTTTTGTTGATTTCTCTCAGGTATCCTTAAAATCACGTCTGAGCATATTGAGCGGCTTGAATCATCGAAATTCTATCGGGAAAGGGAGGTCCACATTTTATTAATTTAAGGTAGTCCTTATGGGAAGTGAACTATATATATATATATATATATATATTGTTGAAAGTTGTGCTAATTTATTAATTAAGTGTATTCACACACGGTCATGTATTCACACACATGGTTCATGTACATGGTTTGGTACATGAAATATAGTTCAAGAGTCTTTTGTCTAAGTTCATGAATGGAGTCCAAGGGTTGTTCATGAATCTATTTATTATATAGGTTAGTGTACTTGTCTAGGTACATGATAGGAGAGTCCTATAAATACTACAAGTGTTTGAGTCATTTGGTATCTTGTAGTTGGTGAGAGAAGAAATATTATGAAATGAAATTCAAGTGTTTTTCCTTATGAGTGTTGGTTCTAAATATTCTTCTTGTTCTAAGTTTTGTTACTTCAACGGTCTTGAGCGTGCAGTCTAGGGTTCTAGCTGCATATTCAGAGAGTGTGTTTCTCTCAAGTTGGTATCAGAGCTATTGTTAAGGGCTCGATGTGAGTACCGTGAAGATAGAACGGAAGAAGGATATTTTTTGGGCTTGATTAGTTCATTGTCTTGATTGATGTCAACGGTGGTTCCTTGAACCAGTTCGGCGTGGAGAAGCTGAATAACACCAATTACCAATATTGGAACTTGTGTATGGAGACTTATCTTCAGGGGCAAGATATGTGGGATATAACCGAAGGAGTTAACTTTGAAATTCCTACGGATACACCAGAGAATACTGAAGCCGTCCGGAAATGGAAAATAAAATGTGGGAAGGCATTGTTTGCCTTGCGTGGTTCCATTTCTAAAGAGTTGATCGAGCATATTCGAGCCAAGGAGAAGCCAAAGGAGATTTGGGAGCTGCTGGAACAACTCTTTACAAAGAGGCACACAGCTAGGCTTCAAATGCTTGAGAATGAGTTAGCAAACACTACTCAAAGGTCATATGACTATTTCTCAATATTTTCAGAAAATAAAGATAATATGTTCTGAGATTTCTAGATTGATACAGAGGAGCCTATTAGTGAAGCAAGATTACGCAGGTATCTTATTCTAGGGATAAGAAAGGAGTATACGCCTTTCTTGACATCCATTCAAGGTTGGGCAACACAACTTAGTAATATCGAGTTGGAAAATTTGATTGCCAATCAAGAGGCTTTAGCCAAGCAAATGGCGAGTGCGCCAATTTTTGAAAAGATGAGGCATTATTTGCGGGGAATAACGGGAAGAACAAGCATCAACAAGGCAAGAATCGGAAGAAGAAAGAGTTGGAGGAGCAAAACAAAACCGGAAAGGGCAAAACCCAAAAGGATTAAGAGATCAAGAGGGTGGTTCTCAAAGCGGAGTTAAGAGGGTTTATAATTGCTACAGGTGTGGTCAACCTGGGCATACTAAGAAATATTGCAAGACCAACATAGTTGAAGGTAATGTTGGAGCTTTCAAGAATGGAAGTGAAGAGCTCTCAGGAAACCATGAGTGGGATACTTGTTTATCCACTGAAGTTCTCGATGCAAAAGAGATGTCAAGAGAACCGGTATTGACTTCTTCCAATGTAAGTACGAATGTTGATTACAAGAAGGACTGGATAATTGATTCTGGTTGTTCTCACCACTTAACGGGAGATGATTCCTTGTTTTCAAGTCTGCAAGATTACAAGGGACAAGATGCAATTGTGACAGCCGATAACTCCATTCACCCAGGAAAAAGTGAAGGCACGGTCAAAATGAAAGCATCAAGTGCTGGTGTGTTACTCTCAACAGTGTCTACCGTGTTCCTGGTATGACTAAGAATCTCGTCTCTGTTTCTCAAATTTCTAATTCTGGGAAATATGTTTTATTTGGTCCGAATGATGTTAAGATCTTGTCCAACATTCAAAATCTAGAGGCTGATATTTTGTTGGAAGAGGGTTAAATCCTTTTATGTCTTGTTAGCTAGTGATGCATACGTAAAGAAAACTAGCAAACAGGATAATGCATCTTTGTGGCATGCTCGTTGGCTCCTGTTGCTTATGAAAAGTTGAAGGAAATTTCTTCTAATAAATTGGTTGATGGGCTTCCAAATTTGGGGAACTTTCATTAGGAGATTGTTTGCGAAGGTTGCCAATATGGGAAGGCTCATCGTTTACCTTTCGGGAAGTCCTCAATAAAGTGTGGAAAGCCTTTGGAACTAATTCATTCTGATTTGTTGACGTGTTCTACAGCAAGCTATAGTGGCTTTTATTATATGCTTGTTCTTGTCGATGATTACACCAGATTCACTTGGGTGTATTTCATGAGAGCAAAGTCAGAGACATTTGGATGTTTCAAAAGGTTCAAAAGGATTGTTGAGGCAGAGTTCCGAAGCAGAATCAGGTGTTTCAGAACTGATAATGGGACAAAGTACATAACCAATGAGTTTATTGATTTTTGCGAGGAGCAAGGCATAAGAAGGCAAATGACGTGTACTGGAACGTCGCAGCAAAATGGAGTTGCAGAGAGGAATTGAGGCATTTACAAGAAGTTAGTCGAAGCTGGCTACATGCAAAGAATTTGCCACAAGAATTGTGGGCTGAAGCTATGCAAACTGCTTGTCATGTGGTTTATCGGGTTCCGTCAAGGGTGATTAACATGAGAACTCCATATGAGCTGTTATACAATGTAAGACCTTCAGTTGCTTATTGTAGAGTTTTTGGTTCTGTATTTTATGTCCATGCTCAAGATAAATTTAGAACCAAGATGGATGCAAAGGCTACAAATGGTGTGTTTGTGGGGTATGATTCAAAGAGGAAAGGTTGGCATTGTATGGATCCAGAAACACTCAAGGTTGTTACATTGAGAGATGTCGTCTTTGATGAGATCTCATCTTTCTATCTGCTGCTTGTTGTAACCCCACCTCCAAGTGATGAAAAAGAAGATGAGAACTCTTCTGAAAATGTGATTTCTTCGCATGTACCGGAGGATGATGTTTTACGGGGGAGTGGCAACAAAGAGGTTGGAAATTCTGAATATGTCCAAGAGGGCTTAGCACTTCGCAGATCAACAAGAGAGTGCAAGAGGCCTGAAAAGTTCAAGGACTATCATTTGAATATTGATCACCGCAATATTTGTGAGTGCTTCTTTGCTGGGCCGATTGATGAATATGAACCAAAGTCCTTTGAAGAAGCACACAGGGTAGTCCAGAATGGGAAGTTGCTATGGGAGAAGAGATGGCTGCTCTCTTGAAAAATAAGACTTGGGATTTAGTTCCTAAACCTCGTGATGTTCAACCCATTTCTTGTAAGTGGGTGTCTAAAGTACAGCGGAAGGTTGATAGGTATAAAGCGAGGCTCGTGGCACGTGGATTCTCACAAAAATACGGCCTGGACTATGAAGAAACTTTTAATCCAGTTGCTAAAGTTCGTGTTATTTTATCTTTAGCTGCTGCTAAAGGCTGGAGGCTTTGGCAACTAGATGTTAAGAATGCATCTCTCTACGGTGACATTGATAAGGAGATTTACATGGATCAACCTCCCGGATTCCAGTCACCTAGATTTCCAGATTATGTGTGTTTATTGAAGAAAGCTCTTTACGGGCTTAAGCAGGCACCGCGAGCTTGGTATGGAAAGATTGCTCAATATTTGGGTTTATGTGGTTTTGTGGCTTCAAGTGCAGATGCAAGTTTTTTTTTGTGAAGAAGGGTTCATCTGTGCATGTTCTAGTCCTATTATATGTTGATAATATGATAGCGATAGGTAATGATGAACAAGAAGTTACAAGACTTAAGGAGGAGCTTGTTGTTTGGTTTGAGATGAAGAATCTTGGGGAACTTCACCACTTCCTTGGGTTGGAGGTATCAAGGAATGAGGAAGGTATCTTTTTTTCTCAAGCTTACTATGCTAAGCAAATTTTGGAGAAGTTTAGCATGACAGATTGCAAACCAATAGCTACTCCGATGGAACACTACTTGAAATTGAAGGTTGATGAAGGGAAAGAGTTGAAAGATGGGCAGTGCTATCATATGTTGGTTGGAAGTTTGTTGTATCTAACCATTACAAGACCTGACATTTCATTTTCTATTGGGATTGTTAGTCAGTTTATGAAACAGCCGCGCAAATCCCATCTAGATGCTGCTAACAGGATACTAAGGTATCTTGGTGGCACAATCAACTTTGGTTTGGTCTATAAGGTAGATGCTAATCTTTGTCTCAAAGGTTACACAGATAGCTGATTGGGCTGGAAATTCTTCAACAAGGAGATCTACTTCTGGGTTTGTGTATAATCTTGGATCTGCAGCTATTTCATGGTGTAACAAGAAACAAGCCACAGTTGCATTGTCAAGCACAGAGGCAAGGTATAATGCAGCTATGCTTACCGCTCAAGAAGGTGTTTGGTTGAAGAGGCTTATTGGAGAAGTTTATCATCCAATTAATGAGCCAATAGAACTATTTTGTGATAACATGAGTTCTATTCGAATGGCTTCAAATCTAGTGTTCCATGCTAGAACAAAGCATATTGGAGTCCATTAACATTATATCAGAGAGAAGGTGTTTGAAATGAGATTGATCTAATTATAGTGGATACAAATGATCAACTAGCAGATATTTTCACCAAGGCGTTACCAAAGCAAAAGTTTCAAAAGTTTCGAGAGCTTTTGGGCTTCGTGTATCGTGTTAGCACAAAGGGGGAGTGTTGAAAGTAGTGCTAACTTATTAATTAAGTGTATTCACACACGGTCATGTATTCACACACATGGTTCATGTACATGGTTTGGTACATGAATATAGTTCAAGAGTCTTTTGTCTAAGTTCGTGAATGGAGTCCAATGGTTGTTCATGAATCTATTTAATATATAGGTTAGTGTACTTGTCTAGGTACATGATAGGAGAGTCCTATAAATGATGAAATACCGTAGAAGGTTTATTAGGGAAGAATTATCCCATGAGGTTGGGTGTATGGGTTCAAATGGGCCATTACTCATCTTTACCCTTCATTCCACCTACCAAGACCAATCCCTCTTAATTAACTTAATTAAATCCTCAAATTTAATCATGTAACGCTAGACAATTAATGAATGATAACACAACACATGAATCAAATAGCATGACCTATGCAACATAAAGTTAAATGTCAAATAGCATGAATCAAATGCACATGCATGGTTGGAATAGGTGTTACACGGCACCTTCATACGTGTCTCTAATCACCTCGATATACCCTTTGGTCACTCCCTTTCTTTCCAGAACCTACCATATGATGTCTCTAGACACCTTATCATAAGCCTTTTCTAAGTCTATGAAAACCATATGGAGATCCTTCTTCTTTGCTCTGTGTTTTTCTACCATTCTCTTTAATAAGTAGATAGCTTTCATGGTTGATTTTTCAGGCATGAACCCAAACTGTTTCTCTGACACCGTAGTCACCATCCTCAGGCGATACTCAATAACTCTGTCCCACAACTTCATCGCCATTTAAAACACTGGTGCAGACTTAAAGATTTATTCTTTGCCAATGTCAGATTTCATCGTTGCAAGTCAACAAAGATGAAGGGAATACCTCATTTCCCTTCTCAACTTAAAAATAAAATCAAGACTTACAGAATTCATGATGTCAATATGCAAGCTAAGATTCCATTGGTACCAAAACGAACTGTTTATTAGATTTTTACGAGGCAAACAAAAAAACTGTAGACAAGCTTACTAGTACATGATGAAATGTGTCAAAATTAGACTTCTTTGGGGAAAACAAACAAACACCTTATTAGCAAGATAGAAGACTGAAATTTCCAAGGCAGAGAAACACTCAGCCTTATTCACATGCGACCAAGCACCAAATGGCAATGGAATGGTGTTTGTCAATCTAAAAACAACTCTCACGTTACTATAAATTGAAATGCAGTCCAATTCCATTGTCAATAGCAGTAAGCATTCAAGGCAAATGAGGACTCAAAAGGGGGTTTGAACAAGTTCTAGGAACCCTAAGTTGGAGAATTTGGAACCCTAAATTGACAAGTTGAGAGAGAGACCTTTGGCGGTGGATTGGCAGTGGAGCCGCTGACGTGGTGGTCGGGCTAAGTGGTGGTGGTCGTCGGCAATGTTTTAAAAGTCGTCAGGCGCTAGTTGGACGGTTGGCCAGCTTCGAGCAATTAATCAAATTAATAGGCAACGATAGACCCCGCCAACAATTAATCTGTAATTACCGATTAATTCCTTGTTTAAGAATACTGGTCGTCATTGGCGGTGGGTGGTGGCCATCCTCTCTCTCTTGGAACGCCCGATTTTGATTTTGATTTGGGCTGTTTTCGGTAGTGTTTGGTTGGGAGTTTAGTTTAGTTTAGTTTTGGTAGTGGGTGGAGAGAGAAATAGGATAATGATTGAAGATATGGGTAATAATTGGAGAGAGATAGAGAGAGATAAGAAAGTAATAATTGAAAAAATAGGGTAATGATTGGAAAAAGAAGTAGAGTAATGATTAGAAACAAAATGAAAACTAAAACTAAAATGGCATCCGAACAACGTTTTCTGCTGTTTTGTGTTTTTCTTTTTTACTACTCCCTTCATCCCTTTTTAAGTGTCCTGCTTCGTAATTCTAACTTATTAAAAAAATATCATCATTATATATTTCACATCAACTTTTTCCTTCACTTTCCTTACTTAACCATCATCATTACACTTTTACTCACTAAATTTTTCAAAATGGAATCTACTTTTAGGGGCAAAATAGATAATGCACCAACTTTTACCCACTAATTTTACAAAATGGACACTTATTAAGGGACGACCCAAAATGGAATACGAATACGAGACTCTAAAAGAGAGATGGAGGGAGTAATATTTTGAGTATTTTGTCCACTGAGGGTTGCTATGTGTTTCTCACCATTTTTTCTTTTCTAATGTAAGTGGGTACCAGATTTTTTTTGTCTTATTCAAAGAAAAATGTATTTATTAGTTTTGTATTGATTTTTTATGAATTATTTCTTTATCATTGACCAAAAAAAAAAAATTAAAAAGTTAAAAATTATTATCGAAATTCAAAATTTTCAAATAAAAACAAAAAAATCAATTTTTATGTTTATATTCAAAAAAAATTAAAATTTCGATCACAAGTATTTATTACTCATTTAACAGAGCACCCATACCACCTTCCTCAAACCCATTAAAACCGGAAAACCCACCACTACTAAAAATCACCATGTTTACATGCAACCTAAATACCTCAGTAAACACAATTAGGGAGTTGGAAAGGAAATCAATTGGAATGCTAACATTAAACCGATGCAAAATACAGGCTTCTACACATGTTTAATTACATGCTACACAAATACCTCAGCTGTAAAATACGATTAGGGAGATGCTCGAATTACACGACGAGCAATGTTACGCACACAACTTTAAAACGCTACTCTGGACACCACTGCATCTGCGACCGTTGGATGCACACGGGTCCACGTGTATCAAACGGTTTGGGACACAGTTGCACCCGGAGTTATGTTTTAAGGTTGTGTGCATAGACAACTCTGGAAAAAAAAAACCCAACAATCAAATTTGTGCAAGTGCCTTGATGCTTGTAGGCACGCAAACAGAGGCATCGTTGATACAACGTGCGGCGATGACCGAATACACAGCTTCAGTGAGATGAAAAGCATCCCAAAAGTAGTGATTGTCTGTGGGGGTGCACGGTTGTAGCTCTGGAATGCATCCTGATGTTCCATTTGCCCATGTTGTACAACATGGGTCACCCACATCTCCTAATCCTATACAAGTGTAGTAATTACAAGGAGAGATTCACTTGTCAAAATTCTCAAGTACGTTTCAAGAATGCAAATTAAGCTTTTCTAAAGGAAAAGAGGATGAAAAGTAACACATGGCCTTGCATCTGAACCGGGCATGGTGCTGCGAGCCGTCCATTCGGCAATCCAGTGGTCCAGATTCCATCTTGGTAACGAACGGTTCGGATGCTGCACGGTAGAGATGAGATCTTGACCGTTGGATTGCCCGATGGTTCTTCGGAAAAGTATGGAGAATGTTGTGTCGGTATCTATGGCAATTTTAAAAAATTTGGAGAGGAATCAATGTACAAAAATGGCTTCAAAACTTATTTGGTTGGTTGGTGTTCCAAAACTTGATTTGTGACTATTTCCAACCAATTCTACGGAAATATTTGAACATATATGTTTTCAAATCCTAACAATCATCTGTGATGAAAAGATGAAAAAAAAGAAGAAGAGAAAGATGAAACTAATCTTTGTTTTTGTAATTTAATTTAAAATAGTATCTGGAATTTTTTTTTTGCAGAATTGATTATGCAAACGACGACGTCCGAACAAAAATAATAGAAGATTTTACGAATGAGTGAATTCATATGATCCCACTAACCATCACGTGGATCCTTCTATACACTATATTCATTCTGAATGGAACCCACGCTCCACCAAGACATATAGATCTAGCGAAACTGCATTCTCGGTATTTATGTTCCGAAAAAGACCATGATGTTACATATAGCTAGCTAGCTAGCTAGAGAGAAATATGAATTCTTACCATATCTAGAGGGATGCATGACGGCATCATAGCCGAGCCAGTGAACATGGCCAAGGACAAAGGCTGATCCAGGGAGATTGGATGTCAAGTTCTTCGGAATCGTACCGAGTTGAGCATTTAACAGAGATACAAATCTGTTGATTTCTTCAATACATTGTCCACCATATTGTTCGGTTTTACTCAAAATGGTGCAGACGAGGCCCTGTTTTGCTAAGAGAAAGAAATAGCTTATTTTTTATGATAAAAAAAGTAAATACTTGTTCTTTTGAATTAAATATGATATATTGTGAGAGAATGAACAGTCTCGTAAAACAGAAACAGAAAATAAGTACTTAAAAACAAAAATTTTAATGGAATAGAGCCTAAAAGTGATCGAGGTTGGTTTATTCAAAATTTATAAGGTTTGAGCTCGAATCGAGCCCAAACATTTGCGCTCGAGTTCGATTAATTTTTTAAAAACTCGAACGCTATTTAAACAAGCTGAACTTATACATACCAACCGAGTCTATCCATACAAGCTGAATTATAGTAACTATAATTCGAGTTTGACTAATTTACAAAAAAAAAAAAAACACTCGCCAACAACCGGTCGTTCCACTTGCGGTCCTGCGGGGAGCAAATGGTTGTCGTTTCAGTTCTCAGTTACCGACACTCTCGGCTCTCCGTCGCGTGAATACACCGTTGTCTTTACTCGACGAATCTCTTTGTTTCAGCTAGTGTTGGTATGCTTTCATTCTCCACAATTGATTAGATTTCAAATTTCAGTCAACAGCATCCTCGTCAATTCGATTCTGTGCTTATTTTGGCGTCACTGTGGTCCTAGATGTTTTTAATGCACTTTCCTTTTATAGTTTTGGAAAACCCACGTAATAATCTTTGATTTTATCTACGTGTGTCAGTCAGAATTGTTAGAAATGCAAGCTTCAGCATATGCAGTCAGAGGAGGTGTGAGTTTGGACAGTCAAAAGCGTAGGGTTTTACTACCAGGTTCTGGGGACTTTAGGAAGAGGAGTTTAGCTTTGAACAATCTGTGCACGACGACGGGAAGGTCCGATTGCTTCGGATTGCGCCTTGGTTCGGTAGACATGGCGTTCGAGCCTGCTCGTGCGAGAGCGGGAGTCTTTCGGTCGCCAGCCAAAGCCAGATCAGTAGTCAGGGCTCAAGCTTCTGGTTTGTCCTTTTTTTGCAGTTCTTGGTCTAATCATAATTAGAATTTGTTTTACGTGTCATAAAAGGTGATCAGTGATGTTTCTAGAGTCATAGTTGCAATTTATTACATATGAGGGTTGTGTTTTACCTAACAATTTAGAAATGCTTGTTTTTAAGTAGTTGTGGCTTATTTTATTTGACCATTTTATTGATCGCATGCGCTATGTAGTAGTTTTAATAGTTCTGTGGGGCTGCGGTGCTTTCTTTTATGTGACACATAAAAGGTTTCCAGCAAGGGCAGAGCCAGAATTTCTGATACATGGGGTTGAAAACTAGAATCATGGCAGTTTAAAGCAATTTAAGAGCTCAATGTGAGGTCAAAATCGCAATTGTGGATGCGACATATATTATCTCTTATAGAAATCAAAGGAAGTGGGGTCAAGTGATCCCACTTGTCTCTTAGTCGCTCTGCCCCTTGGTTGTCAGCATTCTATTTTGTTTGGAGGGAAGATGATTCATTGTGCAGGTTTCTAGGTCTGCAACTTTGATGGTTAGGGAAAGGAGATAAACCACAAAACCTAGAAGAAAGAGTAACAATTGGCTCGGGAGAATATAATAATCATGAACGTTTATATTAAAAGAGCTACTGCCAATTATTATCCGCTTTCATCCTTGGATTGTCAAAAGACTTGAAACTGTCTATGCCTTTGCTTGACAAGTTCCCCTTTCGGCCTTGCCAAAGTTGTTGCTACTTGCCATTATGTTCTGAAACTACAACGCGCAAAAGTTAACTAAACAATTTCGTATATTGCATCAATTTGATTCAATAAGGTAAGCTGGTGGTTTTGCATCACCTAATCCTGTGAAGTAGTGGATGCATTTGAGTTGTTTGATTCTTATTGGGGTTGTAATGGTTTGTCTGTTCTGACTTCTGAGTATGAAGAGCAGACAATAATTATCCCATGCAGAGACCTTGCTTTTATTTTATCAATATGTTCTGTGCCTCAACCCCTCAAACGATTTTAGGTTTAGGTGATGATTTTGTGTTAAGCTTTATTTTTGCATACACTTCCAAAATATGTGGTTTCACTGAAATCGCTATGAAAATGATAAACTGGGAAATGGATATCTTTAGAGACAGGAGAGTTACGACTGTATCACTTCATAATGCAATTCTATTTGCCACAGATGACTTAATGATATGTGCATACTGCGTTTATGTTCTTAAAGATTAGGATCCTTCAATACTCTTGAAAGTTCTCACATTTGTTTTGATGGATTTGATACTTTGGATATTCTACTCAATATCTTTTAACAAACATCATGTGACCTTGTGTCATAGAAGGTGATATTGAGGATGTCGCTCCTGCCAAAATCCAAGGGAAGACTTCTGGATCTGTTCTGCCTTATGTTGGTGTCGCCTGCTTGGGTGCCATTTTGTTTGGATATCATCTAGGGTATACTGTTTTTTGATGCTCTTATATCTTCCCCAGAACCTACCTATCAGTTCACGAATTTGAGTTGTTAATCACCGCAGTTGATGGACTGTTTGGGATCCTACTGTTTCCTGCTCTGGCACTCTGGTCAATTTTTGGATTGATGTTGGATTGTTATGAATCTATTTCTTCAATTTTATTCACTTGAGTTTGGATGGCTTTCATTGTAAGTTTGTAACCTATGCTCGTTCTTCAGGGTGGTGAATGGTGCTCTTGAGTACCTCTCCAAGGATCTCGGGATTGCTGACAACACTGTCCTTAAAGGCAAGTTTCATTCAATAGATGATGACAATTGCAACTATTTCACTTTACTATTCTTCATTAGGTGCGTTCAAGTTCTCTGTTTCCAGACTAGAAGATGTGTTTTGTCTGTGCTCTGTAGACCATGTTTCTCCTTGTGTGGAACTTTTAACTTCCATTTGATGGTTCCCTCTGGCTATTTATTTATGCAAGTTTTCTAATGGATAGTTCTATGGACAATTGTGCAATATATAAGCTTGTAATGTTTGGAATAGGATGGGTAGTCAGCACTCTTCTGGCTGGTGCTACTGTTGGTTCATTTACTGGGGGCGCATTGGCTGACAAGTTTGGCAGAACAAAAACTTTTCAACTAGATGCGATTCCACTTGTTGTAGGAGCATTCCTTTGGTTAGTTTCTCTGTCATTGCTGATGACATTGTGATCTTTGGTTAGATTTGATAAAAAGAAATTCACAGATGGTGTCAATTATTCAGTGCCACAGCCCAGAGTGTACAGACAATGATAATTGGCCGTTTACTTGCTGGCATTGGAATTGGTATCTCCTCTGCTATAGTTCCACTTTACATATCTGAGGTAGGAATATCTCTTTTTAGTGCCAGTTTCTTTCTCTCTATTTTCTAAATGCCTTTTCATGCTTTGTCTGACACCTTTTTAATGGCTAGATCTCACCAACTGAAATTCGCGGCACACTTGGTTCTGTCAACCAACTTTTTATCTGCATTGGAATTCTTGCAGCATTGGTGGCTGGGTTGCCCTTAGCGGGAAATCCTTTATGGTATTTGCCTGTTTCATGTTAAGTAATTGCGGACTGGAAGTCTTAATGTTTATAGATAAATGAACCTTCCTTCTAATTTCACGATCACATTGATGCACTTTGCTTAGTTTAATCATTAATGCTCTACATATTCACTATATTGTCCTTTCTGTGGCAAGCTGCCAAAAGTAAGGGGCTATGTAAAATTGTCTGGTTGAATGCCTGCATACATATGGCCTTAAAACAAAATCAACATCTTGTTCAACAATTTTGTATCAATTACATTATGGCTGCTGGTTGTATTAGTGTTGAGTTCAGTATCAGGATAGGAACCACAAGAATACTATTACTTTGTTTTGTTTGGGTATTATGATTTTAAAATCCCCTGTTCTTTTATTTAAGCACAATAAGAATTATAAGATATGTCTATTTTAGAGGAGCACAAGGTGATGCGAGCCACTGGTTGAGAAATTTATTATAATTTAGGAACTGTCTAATAGTTTTTGGTGTTTCGGAGCTAGTAGTTAAGAGTTTTTGTTATTATTCCTTCTTTTGTCTCTCTTTCTCACCTCTCCCCATCTTTATTAGGTGGAGGTCAATGTTCGGTGTAGCTCTTATCCCCTCTGTCTTGTTGGCTTTGGGAATGGCATTTTCTCCAGAAAGCCCTCGATGGCTTTTTCAGGTTTTCTCAGCTATATTCAGTGTGTTTATTTTAGGCTATTGGCTCATTGGTGATGGTGCTAAGTTAGACTTGTTTATTTGCAGCAAGGGAAAATTTCTCAAGCTGAAATGGCTATAAAAACACTATTTGGAAAAGAAAGAGTTGCTGAGGTTATGAATGACTTTAATGCAGCAAGTCAAGGTTCTTCAGAACAAGAAGCTGGGTGGTTTGACCTTTTTAGTAGCCGCTATTGGAAAGGTATACGAGATGAAAATGTGGATTTGCGATTCGTCCTCCATATTTGCGACTATGAGGGAAACTCATTAGATCCCTAGACATTAAATTTTACTGGCTGAATATAGCTTTCAAAAAAAAATATAGCTTGGCTCAAATGTCCATGTTGCCATACATTTAAGTATTGTTCTCACTTATACATCCGACTTCATTTTAATATATGTGAACTGGTAAAAGAACATCTGCATATATCTGTCTTTCCATTATCTTAAAAGTCACCAGCATACTGTTAGATGCTAGTTATTTTGTTATTCGTGGAGAAAACAAGAGGTGCTCGTATAGCTCCGAGTGGTCAATTATACATATCACGTTGATTTTGTGGTCGATCATTATTTGCTCTCCTGGTATCAATAGTGAATCAGGAATTTTTATAAGCTAGAGACCTACTCAAACTAAGGCCTTGTACAGAAACATGAATTCCCTTCTGACTTGTTTTGTTTCTGGTCTCCTCTTTTTTCTGTAATTTAGTTGGCAATATTTGCTCTCCAATGCTCAGATTGGTCATTATGGATCCGGCATTAAGATCTGCAGATACACCCTATACGGATAATCGGGTATATGGCTTCAGAGAGGAGAAATCCTTCTCTCCAGTCCAGTGACTGGAGTGGACCCGGTCTGGTCACATGACTCACAAGTCACATGGATGAATTTGTGATGTTAAACCTGTTCCAGACCGGAGGCTTTACACAACGTATGGATGAACTGTTATTAGACCTGCATGTGTAATTATTTATCTCCTTATTCTGGTGACATATTCTTCGTACTGCAAGTTGTAATACGCTAGTGTGGCTTTGTCTTTCTGCAGTCGTCAGTGTTGGCGCAGCACTTTTCTTGTTCCAACAGCTAGCTGGAATAAATGCTGTTGTATATTATTCAACATCTGTTTTCCGAAGTGTTGGTATTGCGTCTGATGTGGCAGCTAGTGCTCTTGTTGGGGCATCAAATGTTTTTGGTATGTTTTTCTGTTATTGTTGTGGGAAGTTCGAGAAAATATCCAATTCCTAGGTGGCAGCAAAATTTCTCATGTTACTGGACTTTAATCTTCTTGTAGGTACAACTATAGCATCCTCTTTGATGGATAAACAAGGAAGGAAAAGTCTGCTAATTACAAGCTTTGCTGGAATGGTAATTCTATCTTGAGATTCTATTCTCTGTTTGACGCACATGACTTGACTTGTATTGCTGCAATGAAGTGAAAAACTAGAATTCCAGAACTGCCTCCCTGGTTAATCTGCTTCCCTTGAATACATTTTTTCCCTTAGTTTATTCCAGCTAATCATCATCTTTCGAATCCTGTGAGCACATTTTCTTTTCTTTTCTTACTGAGGGGCCATGTGGGGAATTTTCTGAAACTATTTTGGAATAGCATTTCCCCCATTTTACTTATGTATTATAAACTTTGGCCTAAAATTTGTTCAATCTGGAGTCCCAGCCATTATAGCTCTTGGAAGTTCCAGTTGTTTCTTCCTCGATGACAGAGTTGCTGTAAATGCCTTGTTTTTGCTTACGATCCCTTAAAGTCTATTTCACATAGGTTTCCTTGTTCAATGATCTGGGAGCGAGGTTAATGCTTTAGTGTGAAAAGCAGGATTTGAATTGTCTCTAATTGTGTCTTGTAACTGCATATGATCATACTCCCTTTTGTTTCGACATGTATTCTTGTTTATATATATCCAGTTCTGTTGGTTATCACTTCTGGTCAACAAATCAAGTTCGAAACCATATTTCAGGCTCTATCAATGCTATTGCTTTCCTTGTCGCTCACTTGGAAGGTCCTGGCACCATATTCCGGCACCCTTGCAGTTCTTGGGACGGTTCTGTAAGGATTTTTCTGTTTATTTTGTTAAAAAAAGTTTCACCTATCATATTAGATATCTGGCAATGTTTTGACCCAAAATTTATCAACATGTCCATCTTTCCATTTTCGCAGTTATGTTTTGTCCTTTTCACTTGGCGCTGGTCCAGTGCCTGGTCTTCTACTTCCGGAGATATTTGCATCCAGAATCAGAGCAAAAGCAGTTGCCCTGTCATTGGGCATGCATTGGGTAAGTCATTTAAGCAGAGAACTTCAATCTGTAATTTCTCTGCTTCAAGAAACCAGAGTGAACAAACAACACATGCACCTCGGAAGAAATAATTGGTCATCATTAATTACTGCATTTATTATGCTTTATCTGTTTTTCATAGAGGGGGATGAAGAAGTTAGATAACTACCAGCTGGAAAATAAATCATTTAAGCCGTGTTTGGATTAACGAGTTGGAATTGATTTATCTGAGGAAGGGAAAAGTACAAGAAAGAGAAGAAAATAATGGACTGAAGAAGCTAAGTTATTCTTTTGATTTTCCTTCCATTTCCTTTCCTTCGTTAAATCTTTCCATTGATCCGTGATCAAAACACAAGCCTTAATCTGCAATTTGGACTACTTTCCTGTTGACTACATGACAAACATCCTCTCACAAATGTCAGAATACCCATTTATTTGTGTTTATTATGGCCTGTGAAATTCTCATTATAACTCCTTTTTACGGAGAAAGTAATGTTGCGTAGACTATGCTGCATCTGTTGGATTTTCAACGGTTAGGTTCTATTATGATTCTTTGGTGAGGAATTTTTCCCTCTGCCCTTGCCTTTTCACTTTGGTTACGAACGTAACTGTTTTTTTTATTGGACAGATATCAAACTTCGTCATCGGCTTGTATTTCTTGAGTTTTGTAACCAAGTTTGGGATCAGCTCGGTGTACTTGGGATTCTCAACGGTCTGTCTTCTAGCTGTCTTGTACATAGCTGGTAACGTTGTGGAGACAAAAGGACGATCACTGGAGGAAATTGAGCGTGCTCTTAACCCTGCAATTTGATCGCGATAATCTTCATTTGCCTGGATGGTAACAAGAAGCGTATATGCAGTCAACTGACCCGTTGAAGGTTACTTCTCTCAATGGCGATCTCAAACTCTGCAGAAATTACATATTGGAGGCGGGAGGTTGCTGCTGCTGCAGCTCTTTTTTTTTAATCCCTCAGTTTGCTGTATTTTACCATTATTTTCGGCTTTTAACTTGACATCTATGGAAGTTGAACCACGGTTTGTGTGAAATATGAGCAAGATTTTTGTCACCTGGTCTTTTCTTCAATTTAATCAAACCGCTGATATTCTGGCTAGATTGGGTGCATAACAAGCTGACGATCTTCTTGTCACAACCGATATCCCTCCTCTGACGATGACTTTCGTTATTGAGGATTACCTGGGTGTTGGGCACCTAAGAGTCTAACTCTTAATCTTAGTCATTCTTCTCGTTTTAGCTTTCTATATTTATGTCTCTGAATTTGTATTGTGCTACTCCTTTTGGCGGTTAATTTATGAATTTTTGATGTACCCAAAAAATAAAAAAGACGACATTTATGAATTTTCGACATACCCAAAACAAAAACCCGACATGGCATGTATGAAACTGCCCTAGTCGCAAATGTGCAGGACTTCAATTCAACCTAGTCTGGCACTATATCTATCAATGCATGTGCATGGTTTCTTTTGAGTACCTTATTATTCACTCGAAAATGAAGGGTGCATGATTTGTTGAGTACCGAGTTAAAATTGAGCCGTCCACCCCGACATTCATGTAAAGGATTTAGGGAAAGGAGGTACTTAAAAATAAATGATGTGCGCAAAGTCGCAAACATTGCACGTACGTTGCTAGAGAGGAGAAACTTTCAAGTATACTGGAGATATCAAGCCTCATGGTATTTTCTCTGGTCCGTTTCTCATTTTTCGATCAAATTTGGATGATCGGTTCCGTTCATTTTATAGAATTCGGCAAGAACCTTAATCATACCAAAAATTGTGTTCTTTGGACTTTATTTGATACATGATCGGCAAGTATGAAAATCCCAAAAAAAAAGAAGAAGCAAAACTGGGTTTTAATTCAATGTGTTTTTGGACTCAGTTTTGATTTTCTTCAAATTTCACGTGTGCTGATCATGTATCAAATAAAAACTGATAAACACAATTTTTGGTATGATTAAGGTTTTCACCGAATTTTACAAAATGAAAGAAATCGATCATCCAAATGTGATCAGAAAATGACCGAAAAATGAGGAACGGACCGGAGGGGATACCATGGGGCTTGGTATCCGGTATACCTCAAAGTTTCTCATGGAATCTGGAAATCGATGCAACGAAATTGGTGAACAAGGCGAGTGTGACACTTTGTACTTAAGACAGATTTGTCCTTGCCACGGTGCCTACGGCTTGCATAAACGTCTATCTCCTAGTATTACTCGATCAAACTCCCCACAGAAGCAACACTACAATCGGTGAGTCTATTGAACCTTCTTGAGTTTTGCACTCTCTCATATGTATGGCCTCGAGTGGAAGGAAAAATTCACAACTCAAAATGAATGAGGAGAATGACATTTAATAGACTAGTTGGTCACTCTACGGAAGGCCACCAAAGAGAAGGGGCACCATTGTTCATAAAAGATGCGTCTGTCAACGATGAACAGATGCCCACTCAAAAGATAACGGCTCCAAATCAAATCAATTTCCATTCACTCTTTTTAAAAAAAGTTTAAATCCTATGATATTTTCCAACAAAATTATCTCCAGAAGAGTCAAAAAGATATAATTATGTATACACGAGGTAACTTTTTGGATTTTTTCTTGAATATTTTCTAAAATACTTGTTTGAAAGTCAAAATTTTTTACTTTTCCAATTCCTCTTATCCTTACTCACCCATATTACATAAAAGTTTGGCGTAAAACTAATAAATGCAAAAAAAAAATTGAATAAAAAAAATCCAAAAGTTATTCTGCATAAGTTAATCACTAGCGTAAACACAATAAAACCTGTTTCTACAATCACTCTATGATACATATGTAGTTCTTTCCCATGACTACGGGGGAAAAACATTTGACTACAACCTTGGACAAAAATTTATCCCCACATAACCAAAATCGAGGTACTGCTGGAATTTGGGGCCGGGGTCAAAGACCCAATTAGGTCGCCCATGTGGGCATGACTCGGCGACCCATATATTAGAGACTATAGAGTGCTATCTAATCTCCTTATATTTTGAAGTTAAGATAGAAAATGCTGAAGTAATCCTCATCTCTTAAGATTTGTGGACTTCTACCATTAAAGGACAATCAGAGCTTTTGTACCATTATAGAGAGGAGTGATTTTGGCACTCCCCAAATTGATAATCACACTCTCAAAGGTGCCAAAATCAATCACAAAAGGGAAAACCAAAACATGCAGTTAGCAAAGAACTAACTATATATGCACACAACCAAGCATCATTCAATCGTTACCATCCCCACCAATAGCTCTGCCCAAACAATCTGAAAAGAGACCCTAAATCAGCTCCAAAGCACCCCCAAATCAGCTAGAAATCAGGCCCCAAATAGCCCCTTTTCCAGCCCCTTTATCAGCCATAAAACAGCCCCGGCCTAAGTTATTCTCTTCTTAACCAGCTAGCTACTAGCAATTAAACAACAATCCTCTCTCTCTCTCTCCAAAAAAAAAATGGGCAATGGACGGCTCACATTGCCGTCGATCTTTAAGCTAATGGAAAGCCTTTTCCACCTCCACCACGTTCTTCACTTTCTCCTCTTCCTCATCGGGTTATCAATAGGCACCATAACCACCTTATACCTCAGAAGCTCAACCTTCGCCGTATCAGCCAGTACCCTTAATTCAACTTCTCCACCACCACATCCACCGCGGGAAATGCTGGCTTCACTCTCCTTTACGACAAATGAAACGTCTAACAGCACGACTCGTATTTTATTGAAAGAGCATACGGGTCTCATGCACAATATGAGCGATGACCAGTTGTTGCGGAGAGCATCGACGTCGGGTCCGAGGATTCAAGAGTTTCACGCGCCAAAAGTGGCCTTCATGTTCTTGACCAGAGGGCCATTGCCTCTGGCACCCTTGTGGGAGTTGTTCTTCAGAGGCCATGAAGGGTTGTACACTATTTATGTGCACTCACATCCTTCTTATACTGAATCACTGCCTGAAACTTCAGTCTTTTATGGAAGAAGAATTCCTAGCCAGGTCAGCCTTTCTAAATTAAGTTTCCTTATTTCCATCAATTTAAATAGTTCTTTTAAGATTGAGAGGTGTCTTAGTCAACTTATGCACCCTTCGACTAAACGTCTTTCTCGGTTTGGTTAACAATAAGCACGTCATCCACAGAGGGACTAGCGAATTCACGAGATTAAGTTTCCTTATTTCCATCAATTTAAATATTTCCTTTTAAGATTGAGAGGTGTCCTAGTCAACCTATGCACCCTTCGACTAATCGTCTTTCTCGGTTTGGTTGACAATAAGTACGTCATCCACAGCGGGACTAGCGAATTCACGAGAGAATCTCTCGCAAACTAGAGTCAAAGGTCTAGGTCCTTGGTGAGAGTTGAACTAGAGACTTGTACTTGCATAACAATTATCTCTGTTTCTTTCCTGTATATGTGAAAGTGGTCTAATATTGGATGGTTATTATTATCCTTGTTTACATGCATAGAATTCCATACAATTATGATCCCCACCTATATATTGTTTTTCTCAATATGTTTAGTCAAAAGATGATATTGTCAATCCAATCTCTAAATGTGAAGGCTTGGAAAAAACTTTAAAATAATAAATGTCTAGGCAAACAAGAATGGCAAGGGCGGCCCTACCAAAATTAAGGCGAAAGTCTAGGGTCTCCAAATTTATTAGGTCTCAACTTCTAGTCCACATATATCTATAGCCATAGATAAATCTATTTATTTTGACTTTTTAACTTTTTTAAATAGATAAAATCAAGAAAGATCGCATTAAAAAATGATTAAGGGAATGCATATAAGAGACCAATTAAAAAGAACTATTATTCCTGCTCCGAAACCCGTGTGTCTTATAATTAAATTGTGTCTTTGTGGCGATTTTCATATTAAAAGTTGATTAGTTAGAAGAATGTTTACAAATTTTTAAAGGTAATAAACGATAGCATAAATTATACTCCCTCCATCCCCTTTTAAGATTTTATAATTTCATTTAGACTGTCCCAAAATAAATGTTCATTGTGTAAAGTTAGTGAGTAAAAATAATAACAAATAACGATACTTACCCAAGGAAACAATAAGAGGATAAAAAACAATGGGAAAGTATGTCCAATCAATCACTATAACTTTAGCTTTGTCGAGCTCAAGCTTGAATTATGAAACAAAATTAATTGAGAGTGTAGATGTAGACCGCGAGAGAGAGATTGAGTGATTTTTGATAGACCGAGAACTTAAATATTTTAAACAAAATGAGCAGGTCCAATCATTTTTTGGAGACCCAAACAGGGTCTAAAAGTACAGATACAGAAAATATATATATATATATATATATATATAATAATAATATGGCCATAAATAATTGACAAATACATGTAAGATACAACTAATTAAGGGAATGCATATAAGAGGCTATTTAAAAAAACTAATTAAGGGAAAGTATGTCAAATCAATCACTATAACTTTAGCTTTGTCGAGCTCAAGCTTGAATTCTGAGACAAAATTAATTGGACATTTTGTAGATGTCCTAATCGATACCAAATTGAGTTTATTTTTGATAGGACCGTAAACAAAATATTTTAAACAAAATGAGCGGCTCCGATAATTTTTTTGGGACCCAAAACGGGTCCAAGAGGGATATTTACGTGCTGATAGCCTGGTACAGATATAGAAAAAAAAATAAAAAAAAAGTATGTGCCATTATCCTTTCTGCAATAAAAATTTGGACATCCTTTGTCAAAAAAAATTTCCCTTCTAGATCAGATACGTAACATTTTCTAGGTTTTCTTAACGTCCTATGTACGAAAAGAATAACTTCAAGAATTCGACTTTATTACCCTCTTCTTTTTCTTTTTTTTTTTCCCCCGGTTATCCAAAATATATTTGTTTGTATCTAGGACTGCAAATGAACCAAGCAGTTCGCGAGCTCGGTTCGGTTTGTTAATGCTCGGCTTGTTAACGCTCGGCTTGGAGTCAAGCTCGAACTTGAGTTTTCGGCTTGTTTAGTAAATGAGATCACTCGGAAAAAGTTCGGCTCGTTAAGAGAGGTTCGATTCGATTAAAAATGCTCGTTAATAAATGATTAAGCTTGGCTCTTTAAAGCTTGAGCAAAGCTCGAACTCAAATTCTAGGCTCGATTATTAAACGAGCCGAGCTCGAGCTCGACTCGTTTCCAGCCATATGAATCGTATCAGTTAATAACAAGTTGAACATATTTGGTGCAGGCTGTGTATTGGGGAACCATATCGATGATCGATGCCGAGAGACGCCTTCTATCCAACGCCCTCCTACATTTCCCAAACCAAAGATTTGTATTGCTCTCCGAATCCTGCATCCCACTTTTCAACTTCACCACAATCCACAACTACCTAATGGGCTCAAATTTAAGCTTCTTGGGCTCATTTGACGACCCGAGAAGACCGGGCCGGGGCCGATACAACCCCCAAATGTGGCCCAACGTTACCGTCTCGGACTGGCGAAAAGGGTCCCAGTGGTTCAGCATCCACCGGGACCTTGCCATCCGAACGGTTTCAGATAAAAAGTATTACCGGGTTTTCAAACAGTTCTGTCGCCCGCCGTGTTATAACGATGAGTTTTATTTGCCGACTTTGGTGCATATTTTGTACCCGGAGATGAATTCAAACCGGAGCATTACTTGGGTGGATTGGTCAAGGAGCGGGCCGCATCCTGGGAAGTTTGGGTGGGGCGATATTTCGGAGGAGTTTTTGAATTGGATTCGGATCGGGTCGGAGTGTACATATAATGGGAAGTCTACATCGATGTGTGTGATGTTTGCTAGGAAGTTTCAGGCGAGCGCCTTGGAGCCTTTGTTACAGGTTGCTCCAGTAGTGCTCGGTTTCGGTCCTTAGGCTATGTTTGGATCAAAGATTTAAGAAAGATTAAATTTAATAGCTAGGAAATATTTTCTTTTGGTTTCTTTGAGGCCTCTACCATTGCACCAATATTGTAAATCAACTAAAAAAAAAACGATCAGTTATCGTTTTGACCAAAAAAATCAACTAAAAAAACTAAGTGTATTAATTAAGTATATCTGTATAAATTGTTAGATAAAAACTACAATAAACTATTTACATCCTTACATTGGTTGTTCAAAATTTTGTTACTCGTATTGTACTCCATCCGTTCTCAGGTGCTGCAGTTGCATCTTTTCTCAGGTGCTAATCCGTTCTCAGGTGCTACAGTTGCATCTTTTCTCAGGTGCTAATCTTATTGCGATGTAAATTTGCGATGGTGATGCTACTGTGCCTCTCATCTTTTTAATCCTTTGCAACCTAGCTTGTTCCTTTGATTATAAAAGAAACTTTCTTTGTTTACCTAAAATAAAATAAAATTGGGTCATACATTTCGTTATTGGTATAACTTTTTTGTATATATTTTCCCTGCACATGATAAAATTGTGAAAAAAATAGTACAATTTTCTTTGTGCTGGGGGTCGACGTTGGGCCGGCCCTTGCGCACTCTTTAATTAATACCTTCGCCAATGACCGCAAGTGTCAATGACATGACTCAAACTTGATACCATGATGAAAAAGAGAATATTGCTTCCTGAGATGGTACCTTAAAAAAAACATCTTATTCTATGCACCAAACTTCCCGATTGCATCAACGTGAAACTCTGGAGTGTCATGGGTGCAGGCTACCACACAATCCACCACATCATGTACCGCCACAATTATGGAAATTACACGATATTGATGGACTGGATTTTCGAAACTCTTCATCCCCCTGTCGATGATGAGAAAAAAGGAATTTGAAGTGTATGCGTCTTTGTTTTTATATGTGTTGGCAGGGCCGGCTCATATATTTTGGAGGCTTGAAGCAAATTCTCTATATTTAGTCCCTTTAATATTCATAATATTTTTAAGAAGATGATAAAAGTACAAGAATAACAAAAATAAAAATAAACTTAAAGGATACCATTATGACAATATAAATGTAAGAAGATATTATTGCAAGATTTTTTTGAAGAAAATAAAATACGATTGTGTTTTTTATTTAGAAACATTCTAATATTAATATGTAAATTACATTACAATGGAGCCTCAATTTTGAACCAAAATTCAGGGGCCGGAAGTAGCCACTTCCCCGACTTACCCGTGAGCCGGCCTTGTGTGTTGGACTTTTTACTCTTTCAATGATGGAATTTGTTAAGCTGGTTTTCAAGTTGGACTCCATCCTTTTGGTGTTTGGCTTGTGAGTTTGTGTCCTTTACTAGGAATTTGGGAACTAATAGCTGAAGGGTTTGGGTATCTTGTGAGGCTTGGCTTTCCTCATTTAACATTATGGGAGCAGTCCTAAACCCTTCGGGTCCGTTTCATCAGCGAGATATTGGTTGAAAATGCAAGAAATAGAAGAAAAAAAAAAATCAAACTCCTTATCCTTCCATATTGACTGAACAAAAGACTAATTGGGGGATGGTGTTGTGCGGTGGTGTGTGCAGCACTATGCTGCGCATCTCCGAGCTATCGGATCATGCAACCGACGGCTCGGATCTCATCTCGGCAATGAACGGTTCTCGATCATTGGTTGCTGAGATGAGATCTTAGCCATCAGATGCACGATCCGACGGTTCAGAGGTGCGCGTCACGATGCAGTGAACCTCACTGCACAGCACCAATCCGAAGTCCACAAAGGGCCTGTTAGTATCTTCCTTCTTAGTTTCCGGAAGCATTACAAAGTCAATTTGATTTTATATTATCAAATCTTGTATTGTGCCCAAAGGTTTTGAATCTAGTACAATTACAGCCGGCCAATTCAGTATTGACCAAATCTGATGCTCTACACCTCTAATTTTATTTTAGCTCAAATACCAGTCGGTATCGACCAGGGGGTGGGGGTGTGGGGGGCGCGGGCATTCTCCTTTGAGTCTAGGGTTTGGTTCGTGTGTTTGGGTCTTATTGTTGGGTCTGGGTTGCAGTCTGCTTGGGGCCAACCAAGGGTGGAGTAGCACGCATGTAATGCGACACACAAATCGTTGATCTCATCAATCAACTATTGCGATATATTTTTTAACTTTGACTAGTAATAAATGTTTTTTTATGCTTGGAGTGTTGTATCTGGGTGGTCTTTGTTGTGTGTGTGTGTGTCTTTTTGAGGTTTTTCTTTATCCTTTGGTTGTGCTAGTTGGGCAAACAAACCGTTTATAAATGGCCCATTTTCGAAGTTGAATTTGAAAAGGTGAACCTTGTTTCTCTTCTCTATGAACTAAAGAAAAATTCTCAAAACCAACCTCGTTACGGATATTTCGTAACGTTACAGACTAATTGATTTAGAGAATGATTCTACTTGTACATATGTTGCTACTTCTCAACTTTTTCTTGTTGTATAACATTACCTACCAGACCCTGCAGTGCACAATTCAAATCGTTCAAAAGTATTGTTAATGTTTCAGATTTAGTAGAAGTATCCTATCTCTTATCTGTAAAATACTTTTTAAAATCTAAACCATTAATCGATTATGCAGACGTATAGCTTGGATTCTACTTTTGCCTAACTGATTCTGTTGAATTTCAGTATTTTTCAGTTCTGTTTAGGGGTGATACCGGTCTAGTTTCGACTGATATTGGAGTATTTTTCGATCGAAATTGGTTATCCGGTTTGAGATTTTTAGAAACCGGAACCGGTTGAGATAATATAGTCCGGTTTCGACCGGCTAAACCGGTTTCGGTCTGATTTATCCAGTTTTCATTCATGGGCCATATTTCAAAAAATTCACAATTCAACTCACAAAATATCAAAAAAAAACCCATAATTCAACCCCTTTTTTTTGGCCAAACAAAAAAGGATCAATTTTGAGCCCAATATATAAAAAAAAACCCCCCATAAAAATAGTGTATATATATATATATGATTGATTTTATATAATAAATAAATATATATATATTTATATTATACATATATATAACCGGTCCAGTTTCGATCGGTCTTTAAAACACAAAAACCGGATTGAAATTATTTTTTTAGTTTATAAGATTTTATAAACCAGAACCAGATCGAAATTATTCGACCGGTTTGAAAAATTCGGTCCGGTCCGATTTTTCCGGTTTCAATCGATTTTCCGATCTCAACTAACAGTCCTAGTTCTATTGTTTCAATAACCGGCTTCGTGTATTCTTATTGTTATTCTCCTGGCAAGTTTAATAACTTTCAGATTTGTCTTCAAAAGCAGTTCAAAAAAAAAACAAGAAGAAGAATAAGAAGAAGATGATTTGCCTTCAAACAAATTCTATTATGATTAGCAGAAAGTCTACGCTCACCGTTTTACCCATCGACGGTCCGAATTAAAAGATAAATTCTTCTAAAGAAGTGTTCATATTATAACGTTATCCGGATTATTGATCGAAGGTGAAATCAGAAATGTTAAGCTGTGTACCATTAGTGTTACTCGAATCAAAAGTATCAAACCCAGCATAACCATAAGCAGCGAAAAGTGTTCATATAATTTCATTGATTCAGATTTGGGTTGGACCCACATGCCGTCCCACTTATTTAATCCTTCAAAATGTACACAACCAGCCCTCTTATTGTCCTTATATATATATATATATATATCCTGTCTAAAGCCTCTTTGGCAACGTGTCCAGAGTTGGAGACTACATTATTAAAACACACATTCACTCTTTCTCTCTCTCTCCTCGCCGGAATTTTGACCGGAACCAGACCCAGAAGTCCTTAGATTTCGATCGGTCAGATGGATTTGGGGCTGTTCGTGGAGGAGACATCTCTCTACAACCGCATCGTTTTGGGGAGCCTATTGCCGGGGGCGGCGTGGGACCCACTCCCCCACTTTTTGCAGACGTGGCTCCGGAATTACATTGCGGGATGCCTCCTGTACCTCGTCTCTGGTTTCCTCTGGTGCTTCTACATCTATCACTTTTACCGCAATGTTTTCCTGCCCAAAGGTACATACATGCCTTACCCTTTTCTCTCAACGCACATATGTATGGGAAGTATGAATGAATATATGGTTAGTCCAAGGTTTCGATCGGATTTCGTCGGTAAGTAGTACCTTCAGGCATGGGCAATGCGCTTTTCTGATTTTTTTTGCACCGTATAAAAGATCTCAATGAAATCTATCAAACAAGATCAATATTGATAGGAAAATTATTGGCGTAAACACATAATTTTTGAGTTTGAAATTACCTTCCTTTTCTAAAAAGTTTTTTTTTTTTTTCGACTGTGCATCTTATTTTCCTTGTTCCTAGTTTTTGTTACTTTAACTGTTTGATTCCCGCTCAGGTTTTGATTTCTCGTCCCGTCTGAACCATCTAGTTTGCGTGTTGTGGGTCTACTTTGATAATCGAAACTCCCACTGTATGAAGCTCGATGGGCACATCATTGGAGACAAAAAATCAAATTTGATCTAGGGAAAATAACGGCCCGTGACCCGCCAAGCACATGTTGAGAACATTTGTTAATGTTAAAAATATTTTTGACGGGTATTAATTATCAAAACACATCCTTGTCCGTCATTTTTCCGAAAATTGATCGAATCGAATTTTTAAAAAAAAAAAATTTCAAGTGTTATTTTCAGTTGAAAAAATTTGATACAATTATGTGGTTACAGATCTCGAATATAAATTGTTTATACAGAAATTAAATTATCTGATTGGTGATATTTTAGAAGGGATCGATTTACAACCACATGAATGATTTCGAATCTGGAGGGGACCCGCAACAGCAAATCAGATGGTCAGTCAGATCAAGTTTTTTTTTCGTTTTTTGTAAAAATCCTTATGCTTTGTTTGGAACTTGAAGAAAGTGACAGAAAAGAAAAGAAAAGAAATGAGAGAAAATTGAGAGGGAAATTGTACTATTCACACTTCTAGATTTTTCTATTCTCTCTCTTCTTTCTCTCCAAACTCAACAATGGGAGAGAAATTTTCTAATTTTCCCTTATTTTCTTTCATTTTCCTCAAGTTTCTGGTCTGTAGGGTAGTGTTGATGGTCAATTGTTGCTTATTTATTTGTTTATCAAGTTAATTATATTAATGGAAGTTGAGTGACAGTCCATCAATTTTATTTTATTTATTTATTTTGTCAAAGTTTACATTGATACAAAAATCATACATCGAAAACTGATAGCCATCCAATAAGAGAGGAAAGCAACCACAAAGAAGGCTTAAACTCATAAACGACTATTTATGACCTCACACAGACAAAACTTGCCTCCAACCATGAAAAGCAATGAAGACGACATAGAACCCACCACAAAAAACACCCACAAGGAGAGAGAAAAAATCTCACATAGGGGGAGAAAACTAACAAGAAAAGCAAACAAAAACTAAAACAAAACCAGCAAGCAAATATTATTTTATTTATTAAGTAGATGCAAAACATCTATTTCTACTAATACTAGCGTCGTTCCTGTTCGATGCACGGGACAAACATTTTGTAGAAAAGGAACCCGAGGTGCCTGTTGTCCCTCAGGAACAACATGAGTGTTGGCCAATCCGGGTCGTCCATGCTCAGCAATGGACGACTCAGATTGCAAGAAATATTAAATCAAATTAAATTACTTCAAAAAAAATTAAATCAAATTAATTTGTAACAAAAAAAATCAAATATTGTACCCGTTAATGCATGAGATAAAAAATTAACATTGATAGAAAAGGAACCCGGGATGCCTGCTGTCCCTCAGAAACATGAGTGTTGGGCCAATCCGGATCGTCCATGCTCGACAATGGACAACTCAAATTGCAAAAAATATTAAATCAAATTAAATTATTTCAGAAAAAATTAAATCAAATTAATATGTAAAAAAAAAAAATCAAATATTATACCCGTTCAATGCATGGGATAAAAAATTAACATTAGTTTTTTTCGACCCTGTGTATCGAATAAGCACAACGCTAGTGACAAAAAAATATAATCTAATATTTTTTTGATCCCATGTTCAATGCACACTAGCATTAGTCTCATTATGTACACTAAATAAATTTGGAGTATCGTGTGACAGTAGCCTTGCTAGGGCATAGAATAATTTTTCCTACGCTTCTGTCTCCCTCTCCCACGTCCCCCCTCTTTCTCTCTCTTCCCCTCCCCCACTCCCACGTTTTTATCTCTTTTATTTTAAAAAAAAAAAAACCTCTAAATTCTAGGAATTTAGGATTGAGGGTTGGGAGCTTTTTGGCTTCAATTACATTCTTATAGGATATTGATAGATAGATAGATGATAGATATAAAGGGAGAGCACAAGTTGGTGTATCTCTTTTTTGAAGTCCTGTCATAAAAGTGATTTCTAATATTGTCCTAATCAAATTAAAATCCAAATTTTACATCCAAATTATATAATCAAGAATAGATTTTGTTTTGCAAAAATGCTACAACCGTTATGTTGGTTGTGCACGTAATTCTAACTGTCCAGATGTATTTGGACGATCTAGATTTTGAAATAACTTTTACAAGAAAAAGTTTAACTTTTTTCAGGGAAGATCGAGTTCGTTTGTTTTGGGATCAGAATCAGGAATAAACCGTTCCTTTCTCCTTCAATTGCTTAATTTATCCTTTTGACAATCTTAATAAAAAAGGCAATTGGGCTTTGACTATTTGTCGTCCTAATAGGTCTGCATTTTCAAACTAAATCTTTGTCGTAATTAATTTTCCAAAACAATTGTTTTTTGCAATTCACATTACGTTTAGTGGTCTAAATTTTTAAATCGGTTATTTTTTCCCGTTAAATATTTCTACTATGTTTGTTTGTCATGAAAATATTATAGAATGCCACATGAATTTTCATGAACTTTATCAATATTGATTTATTTATACGATTCGCCAACCCCTCATGTACATAAAATGATGCGTACCACATCCTCATTTGATGATCCTAACCATTCAACTCTTAATCTTCGATTTTCATCAAATATCGACATTCATCTAAAAGAAGTCTCTCTTTTTTTGTCAAAAAAAGAGTATTTTCATCAAAAAAATGTATTTGTGTGTAACAAGTATGATTTAATCAAGCCAATATCTAGCAGCTCTAGCTGATCAAAGACCATAAAACAAAAACAAATTGCTCAAATGATGAAATTGCACGTTTAGGCCTTGATTAGTTGCAAGGAAAGAAAATGCAAGTACGGGACTGTCTACCATTCCTGCTTTTTTTTTTGGCTGTTCAGTTAGCAAGAAAGTTACGTGACCCATATTTCTTACCTCCCCAATAGAATTAGCCAGTTTTCCTCTAAACTCATCCAACAAAAAAAAAAAATTCCTGTTTTCTAAACTATTGCTCTTTAACTTAATTTCCCCCAAATTTCTCTCACCGAACGAACACATTCGGAGAAATATATTTTCCTTTCCTTCCCTTCACTTCGTTAACATTTTCTCAAAAACAGTTTTCACGCACCATTTTCTGACAGATGAACGGAGCCTCGTTGTTCCATTTTCCGTCTAGGAGTAGAATCATTCATAGAAATCTTCGCGTGAGGACGAGCAATTTAATTCATTTTCATTTTTTGTGGTTCCTGTCAAGTGTGATGTTGCATCGGTAGTCGTTGTCACATGCACATGTCCGTGGAATCTTGTGGACAATAAGAATAATATTTAACATGAGAGTCTGACTTGTTGATGTGCATCCTGACTTTATCTACGTGGTGTGGTTGCTCCCTTGGATTTGGCATGGATTTGAGGCGTGCCGACGCTCTCTTGCTATCCGTTTTGAGATCCGTCCATTGTCTTCATCGGTCTCGGGTGAGGCTTATGCATCTATGGGTTCTGGATCTCTTTCAAGGGGCCCCGCTGCGGGTCTGGAGTCCCTATGATCATGCCTAGGGAAGGGTTGCTACACCTGATGAGCTGGTCGCCCACCCCTCCACCTTTTCCTTTGCGAAAAAACAAATGTGTGATTAGTGTTTACTGTTTCCCCAATCAAGGAAAATGTAGAACGGTTAAGATTTTCAAAAAATACAAAACGTTTGAGATTAATTCCTTTTCCCCCCATCTGCTTTTAATTTTTTTGTTACCACAAATTAGTAGATGGTTCTCAAGTATTTTACGGTAGATTTACATTGATTTGAATTACGCAACTCAATTTTTACACCCTAAAGCGAACAAGTCTTTGGCCCAACAGCACCAGTGCTACACGTAGGTGTCAGGAGAAATGTATCCGAGACAGATGTTGAAGTTATCTGATTTGGTTTTAAGCAACTCTTTCGCATTCTCTCTCCTTAATTAGGCATCAGTCTGTGTTAATCCTAAAGAGGACATAGAATGAATCTTGTTCAGTGATTTTAGGGAAAGTCTAGTGGCACCGAAATTTGCCACCACACTTGTGTTAATTACGACCCTTTGTTGGCTCTTTCTAGGTCCACTTCAATGACCGAAAACGTTCAATTGTTCATAACTCATCGAGAACTTCATGCATATCAAAAATCTTCAAGAACTTGAGTATAGTTTTTGCTTACCGACTTATCGTGGATCTGTTGTCCATGTACTGTTGTAATTTTCTTACAATTAATTATTTCCTTGCCATTATATTTATACAAAACATTAAAAGAAAAAAGAGTCCTTTATTTCGGCCAAAAGATTGAAGATATGTTGGTCTGATAAAAATCTTATTGCAGATGCCATACCTTCAAGAAGGGCTATGCAATTGCAGATATATGTTGCAATGAAGGCCATGCCGTGGTATACTCTTCTTCCTACGGTTTCCGAATACATGATTGAAAATGGCTGGACAAGGTGTTTTCCAAGCATAAGCGACATCGGTTGGGTTGCCTACCTCATGAACGTTGCGGTTTATCTTGTGATTGTGGAATTCGGGATTTACTGGATGCACAGAGAACTGCACGACATAAAACCTCTCTACAAGTATCTTCACGCAACGCATCATATGTATAACAAGGAAAATACTCTCTCTCCGTTCGCTGGTAAAAAAATTCTAACTTCCTACTTGGACCCTCATTTGAGCGTAACGCGCCAATTTGGAAGTTTTCATTTTTCGAAAAACTTCTGAAAACATGATCTCTACATTCCAAAGTTATCTAACAACTCTCAGTTCATCTCTCTTTTTTATCAGGTTTGGCATTTCATCCATTGGACGGGGTACTGCAGGCGTTACCGCATGTTATATCGTTGTTTTTAGTTCCAATGCATTTCAGAACACATATAATCCTCTTATTCATGGAGGGCATATGGACCGCCAACATTCACGATTGCATCAACGGGAAACTATGGCCTGTCATGGGTGCCGCCTACCACACGATCCACCACACCACCTACCGCCACAATTACGGCCACTACACGATATGGATGGACTGGATGTTCGGAACTCTCCGGCCCCCTGCAGATGATGAGACCAAGGAAAAGTGAAGTGCGCGCGTTTGTCTAATTTGCTATTTTTACGCTTTCAGTGATTGAAATGTGCTGAGCTGCTGCCGAAGTTGGACTCCTTTTGATGTTATGGTTTGTAAATTTGTGTCTTTTATTAACTTCGAATTTGGTATTAGAAAAGAACAGCTGAAGGGTTTTGGATTCCTGGTAAGGTTCCTCCTAGTATGGGAGCAATCCTAATATCTCACCGCAGGAGTCCACTGCTCGGTCTGCCGCATGCTTATGTGGGGCCTATTCTGGACTCCACAAAAATATAGAAAAATACTCATAAATTTTAAAATATTTTTGTAGAGCCCTGTAAAAAATTAGCTCAATCGCATATCGATATGGGCATCCTGTATTTTTGTGGGGCCCACGTAAGTGTGCGGCGGACTCGTGCAGTGAATGTAGCATCTCAGTTATATAACACCTTTCAGTCAATTTGTTGTTAATTATCATCAAGTAATTCTTGGATATTCAATCCCTCGCTATTATGGGTTTTGTGGCACAATGTGCATTTGACCTTTTTTGGATAATCGGATGTCCGGGTCAGCTAACGCGCACCTTGACTAATTTTAGGGTCCTGAAGTTGACGATGAGACAAACCCTCTAATAGCCTCAAGAATTGGAATGTTCGGCATTCGTGGGATTCAAATATGCAACCTCATAGAAGACAAACACTTATTAGCTTTCTCATCTCCACTTGGCCTAACCGCCTGGGGTTAGTGTGCATTTTACTTTGTAAACTTGATTTTTTTTTTTTTGTGCACGCGCAAATTCCACATTTGCATGAGCTATGAGTTGACTTCAATTATTCGGGGAAAAACATCATATGACTTTCATTTCGAGTGATGATGTGTGATGCATGTGCAACATTTTGCAAACCAAATGGTCAACTGGGTAGGAAAAAACAGAGGTGGCTTTGGAGGTTTGAAAAAGTCATTTTCAAATCAGAAGTGAAGAAATGAAGCAACAAATTTTTTTTTTCCAGTTCAAAAAATCGGAATTGAAGAAATAAACCTACACATGCTAGTCATTGCATGTTGATAATTTTTTACACTGTTTGTAGATTTTTTCTGTTTTTCACAAATAAATATGACCAAAAAAAAAAAATGCTAAGCTGAGACTCTTTAAGATAAACCACCATGGATAGAGATGTTGAGATCGTTGTATGCAGAGGGAACGAGGCAGGGGAACTGTTAGTGGCAATAGGATGACTCAAATCCAGATATTATGCCGGGTAAGAGAATGCTCCATTATCGGACATATGATATCTTATTCGAAAAATGCTACGGATACAGATATTTGTACATATATTCAAGCACAAATACAACTGAAATTGCCCAAGGAGTGAGGGGGCCGTGTTTTTTGTGACGAACCCACATGCCTCAGACAATTTCGGGTGCCTCTGTTTAATAACTCAAGGACTAGCTTTTGGCCCAACTAGACTAATAACAGGGGACCGAATTCCATCATTCACTAGGGAGTTAAAATCAGGGTAAAGCCTCTTATGAACTGGTCTCGTAAGAATTGATAGAACATGTGAAGTTTCGAACCTAAGATATTCAGAAAGAGTAACCCCAAATTTCATCCCTTGACCACCAAGGCAACCTCTTCGACTCAGCCCTTCGTAACTGTACCACAATGATTCATGGCTAAGCGAATAGTAACATACTATGAATTTTTTCCGCTAAGATGAGAGGAGCTTTTTATATTTTGTTTCTATGGAAGCACTAAGAATCTAAGATAATAGGTGCATGATCATTTCTGGGGCACACGACTTTCATAACAAAAGAAAAAGAAACAAAAACAAAAGATTGGGGGTTGAGAATGAGAAGAGTGAAATCTGGAGGGGTTTTTTTCCTAAAAAAATTCAAGAAACACAATTTTAGAATATAACTCTAGATACAATTGTGTTCGGAGATTCAATGCATATACACATGCATTGAACATTTTCAACCCATTTTTATCCTCTATTGTGTTTCAAAATTCAAAAAGTCAACCGCTCAACATTCGCCGCCCCCACCCCTCTCTTAATTTGACCGTCTAAAAGTTCGTATTTTTAAAAAACCATTTTCAAGAAAGATTTTAACTATACCATTAATCAGTAAGACGATTAATCAGTAAGACGAACGGAGATATGTTAAACTATGAATGTTGAGCTGTGTTCAAAATTTATGTACCTACTTGTCAGTCTACTACCTTAGCATTGTGCCTTTTTTTTTCCCCCTCGGAAAATTTGGAGGGGGTGAGAACTAGAGATATTACTCTAACTGTCAAAACGGCCAAAACCTTCAAGCTCGAAAGTGAGGGAGCACCACCACACCCTGATCACTTCTCAACTCTCTCTCCCATGGCCACCTTCTTCCTCCCTCCTCCCCCACCTCTTCAAAACCCTAACCCAGTTTCACGCCCCTACATTTCCACTCCACTCTCCCTCCCCTCCAATTCCTTCAGAAACCCTAAACCAATCCATTCTTCCCAAAACCCATTTTCCTCCTCCCCAGCCGAACCCAATTCACATTCCTCAATCAAGATCCCCACGGCTCCATGGATGACCAAATCCCCCCTTCTTCTCAACCCTAATCACCTCTCTAAACCCAAAAAGAAACCGAATTCCGAAAACCCTGAACGGCCATTGACGGAGAAAATTAGCGGCGGGAGAGGGAAGAAAGCAATGAAGAGGATTTTCGAAGGGATAGGGAAACTGAGAGAAACCCATTACGTTTCGAAAGAAACCCGGAAAAACCCAGAAAAGATAGAGCTTGATTTTGTGTTTACAGGAGGTGAGGAAGATGGGGATGGTGTGAAGGGTAAAGGGCGAATGCCTTGGGAGAGCGACGACAGGGTTGTGTTTAGGAGGGTTAAGAAGGAGAAAGTGGTGACCGCTGCTGAGTTGAAGCTTGATGGGGAGTTGCTTGAGAGGTTGAGGGGTGAGGCAGGGAAAATGAGGAAGTGGGTTAGTGTTAAGAAAATTGGGGTGAGTCAAGCTGTTGTTGATCAGGTTAGGTTGATTTGGAAGGGCTGCGAGCTTGTAATGATTAAATTTGATGTGCCATTGTGTCGGAATATGGACCGAGCGAGAGAGATTGTTGAGGTATGTGTTTGTTTAGTTTGTGTTTGATCTATAAAGTAGGAATTGTTGTTCATTTCCTTCTTCATTTGAGAGTGAGAGTTCAATAGATAGAGCTATGTTTACCTGTATTGTGATGAAAAAGACGACCAAGAATGAAGGAAAAGTTTGTGGAGGCATGGAACTTTTTCAGCTCCTTTGGATTGTGAGAAACGGTCAAAAATTGAAGAAAGGAGAGCCAAGTTACTTATTTGGATAGGTAAAGGAGGTGGGAAATGGTGAGAAATGTTGACAATTGAAGAAAAAAGGTGTTTCATTGGTTCATTTTCCTTCTCACTGAATCTCATCCATTTTGGTGAGATTTGGTGAAAACCACACGATCCAAAAGGCCTGTTCAAGTTTTTATGTTGAGCGGAGATGGAATGTGTTAATGGAGTCTCTGTTTTGCTGGAAACATCTATTTTGGAAGAAAGAAGCACATGATTTGAATTTGTTAAAAGCTGCAATATCTTTGTATCTAATCGAGGAGCAGGGAAATTGAATATACAATTTGTGGCTTAGTTTTCAGTATCTGCATTGCTTGTTACAATGAAAATGATTCTTTTTTCTAGTTTCCACTTCCTTATGTTGGTTTTTGGGTATGCTACACATTAGTACTTCAACATAACACTGCAGGAAAGACTATAAGATTTTCCATTATGGTGGTGGCGTTGCATTGTTGAAAATGTCAAGCTGCAATAGTTTTGTTCTCATCTAAAAATGTCTGCCTTTCTTTTTTGGTTGGTTTTTGTTTCTTGAAATATAGATGTCATTTAGAGGATGAGAAATACCATTGAGAAAAGCATTTATCAGAACTCCTGGTAAATTGTAGTGTGTTAGTTCCAGTGTTAAATGTTAATAGCTTTAGGTGCGCGTGCAGCTTAATTGATTAACGGAGAAAGCTCGAGATGTTTAATTTGTTTGCATTATTGTAATGCTGTGACTAGTTGCTTGAGCAACTTCATGCATTAAAATTCTGAGATTACTACGCCATATCAATATTTGATATGACTATTGGCATGTTTAATTCCTTTCCTTGCTCGAACCTTGACTCCATTTCCCTGTCCAGGTCCTCCCACTTTTTTCATTCTACGGTCTTCCAACTTGATATGATAGGGTGAATCAGAGGAAACTTCAGCTCTTTCCGCAATAAACTATTTTGAAGTTTCTTTCATCTTCCTACTTATTATTTTGCCTACTGCCTTTAAAATTTTCTGATGGTTGCTTTCTTAACTTACACTTGTCAAGCAGACCAAGACAGGAGGCTTAGTTGTATGGAGCAAGAAAGATGCACTTGTTGTCTATAGAGGATGTAATTATCGACCAGGATTGAGAACTTCAATGACACAATCAGGTTTTCCTAGTCATCATAAGTTCAAAGACAAAGGTACTCTTTCTCAACTGAAATCAGATGCAAGTACCAGAGAAGAAAATATGAGCAGACGTGGAGGGGAAACGGAGATTTTACCAATAAATGGGTCTTTGTATGAAAGGGAAGCAGATAGAATATTGGATGGTTTAGGACCTCGCTTCATAGACTGGTGGAGGCCAAAGCCCTTGCCAGTGGATGCAGACTTGCTTCCCGAAGTGGTTCCTCGATTCAAGCCTCCGTTTAGGCGTTGTCCACCTCATGGTAGAGTGAAGCTGACAGATGATGAATTGACATACTTGAGGATGCTTGCTCAACAACTACCCTTTCACTTCGTCCTTGGTACTTTCCTTGCTTATTGTTGGTTATATCGTGTGTTTGTGTATGTTGGACACTTTTTCTTTCTTTTGTTTGAACGAGCTTCAAGTCGGAAGGAGATAAAGTACTAATTTTCATTACATATTTGGTCTCATCTGAAGTCAAACTTCATAACATGTGTTTTTAGTTCTAAATTCCATGCTTCTACATACCTTTGTCCCATCTAGGTGTGTTTTAATCATTAGAACTTACCTCCCTCGGAAAGCCTCTAAAATATTTTTCTGTGCTTCCTAATCAAAATTGAATGTTGGACACTATGTAGTTTATGCCGAACCAATTTTTAAACCTTATTTGGCATGTATTGGTACAGAAATACTCTAACAGGTTGAAAGGTTGTTTCTGGTGGACATTACTGTCTGCCAATTTGAGTACCTTGAAAAGGCTTCTCCTTCATTTACCTGATAATAGGGTATCTATATAGTGGCTCTATAAGTTTCATGTTAGTACACAAAATACATTGTTCGGGCTTTCATAATTGTCTCACTATCTATGCCACGCATTGCACACAATCTCTATGTTATTCGGTTATTCCCTGTGGTCTCCAGGACGACTGGCACTCTGTCCATGTCAAATGATGACCCTTGGTTTTGTGTCCACAGTTGTTGTAAATGTTTGCTTCAGCAGAAGATTAACATCTGCTTAGATGTGATAAACATTGGACATTTTTCATTCTGTCATTCACTCGTTTTTGGCGAACTACTATAAAAGATTGTGCATGTATCAAATATGCTTTGTTATGAACACATAATCATGAGAATGATTGCTCTTGTATATGCATGTGTGTCCGTTTAACTTCCCTTTTCCCCTATCTTTATCTCATTTTGAAGGGAGAAACAGAAAACTTCAGGGCTTGGCTGCAGCTATCTTAAAATTGTGGGAGAAATGCCATATAGTGAAGATTGCTGTGAAGTGGGGCATTCCAAATACAGATAATGCACAAATGGCATATGAACTCCAGGCAAGTTTCATGACAGTGAGGTGTAAATATGTGAGGTTCATCACCTACTAGAAGCCATTTTGTTAGTTTGACCAAGAATTTTATTTATTGTCTTAAATTTATGCAAAGCCTTTAATTTCTTTTGGCAAAACAATTATTTGTGTTTCCTTTCGTCCTTTTGACTTTGTTCCGGTACAGTCCCTCTTTGAAGAGCCTGTGCTTTTAGATTTTTACATTTTTGCGAATAAGTGGAAATGCTGACAGGCAACTTAAAAACGTGCTGTCTTACTTCTGCAGTGTCTAACAGGTGGAGTTCTGTTGTTGCGTAACAAGTTCTTAATAATACTTTACAGAGGCAAGGATTTTCTTCCTCGTGGAGTTGAAAACCTAGTGGCAGAGAGAGAAGTGGAGCTGAACAACTGCCAACTTCAGGAAGAAGCTGCACGCCTGAAAGCCAGCAGCTTGATGGGGATTGAAGCATATCTTATGGATGATGAATCGTCTGTGAAGACTAGAAGTGGAACTTTGTCAGAATTCAAGGATATCCAATCAGAAAGTGCAATCCTAAGAGATGGAAATAGTGAGGTTAAAGTAGAACTGGCAGCTGAAAAAGAAAGACTAAAGAAGCAACTGAGAAATCAAGCACGAAAGCTTTATATTGTAAGATTGAATTTTTTTTCACACTTCGTTTTGCTTTCTGATGTTGAGAAATTGGTAACGAATTTTGGAGGCATTGTGCAGCTGAAAATGAAGATAAAGAGGTCTGCAAAGGAGTTGGAAAAAGTAAATTCCACATGGAGGCCTGCTGAGCAGGATGCAGACCAGGAAATGATAACAGAAGAGGAGAGAACATGCTTTAGGAAGATAGGATTGAAGTTAACAAGCAGTTTAGTTCTTGGTAAGCAAAGTCTTTTTCTTTGTGATCCTATCGCCACCTATTTTTTACTTCTCTCCATGGAAGTCAACAATCTTGCCTCTAGATATTCAAAACTTATAGTAAGTGAAGAATCAAATAGCACAAACTCAGACAAGGGATGATTTTTAGGAGTTTCTGTTTGACTTAGAATTGTTTAGTTTTCGTTATCGTATTTTCATTTTTATGCCTTTTGGGATGTACTTATCAAATATAAAAACAAACCCATTTAAAGGTTTCTTTAGGAATACAAATATACATAGCATTTTTTTTCCCGAGGCAGTTGAGAGCTTGCAGCTTGGTTGTCCCAGTTTTTTCTGTTTGTGTTTATTTTCTTTTATTTGGCTTGTCAATTACACCATGTCTGTCTCAGGCCCTTGACGGGTTCTCACCCCAACCAGCACTGTTTATTCATGCAGAAATGTTTAGTGTGATTCAGTTCCGAATTTGATTTGCAAAATCGGCTTTATGTGGTTTCATCCCCATTGGTTTACTTGCCACCCCCCACCAGTGATGGCAAGTAACATCCTAGGTGTGTACTGGATCTCTCTATTTAATGGAGAGGATCAAAATCCTGCTTTGATCATTTGTTGCCCGGTTTTCTTCAGTCATTTTCTGTTCCCGCACTGTTCGTATATGTATCTTTAGTGTGTTTGTGGGTTCAGGAAGGCGTGGGGTCTTTGATGGTGTAATAGAAGGCTTGCGTCAGCATTGGAAGCACAGAGAAATAGTCAAAGTGATTACGATGCAGAGAGTGTTTTCACAGGTTATGTATACTGCTCAACAGCTTGAAGCAGAAAGCGGTGGCATACTGGTTTCCGTTGACAAGCTGAAAGAAGGCCACGCTATCGTTATTTACCGTGGGAAAAACTATAGACGTCCTTTAATATCAGCGCCTCAGAATCTTCTGAACAAAAGAGAAGCATTACATAGGTCACTAGAGATGCAGAGAATTGGAGTAAGTAAATTTTATATATTCCGCATCAAGATTTAGTCTTCGGTTAGTTTGTTGGCAAACCTTTTACTGTTATTCAGATTTAATGGATCCTAATTTTATGTACCATTTCAGTCCCTGAAGTTTTTTGCTTGTCAAAGGCAGCGGGAAATCTATGAATTGGAATGTAAACTGGTAAGCACTAAACTTTCATTCATAAATTGTGCTTTGATGTTCTTATGTATCTTGCTAGTAAAATAAACTAAGTTGCTGGATAACAATATCGAAGTAAGCCAGTGTTGGTCTTCTATCTGACCACTCCCACCTAAGAGACTGAACTTCCATGTCATTCTGTCATGCCAGATAATATGCAGTGTATTTGTGAAAAATTCTGCCAGATATCTTGTTCATACATTACCTTCCAAATGTGTGGAGGAAATTACATTTAACTGCAAAATTTGCAGGCAGATTTAGAGAAAAAAAGGGAAATCACACAAAAGCACATGGAATGAGCTCAAAGATTCATCGCCCCATGGAATCTTGAGTTTTCTGCTTTGTTAGGGGGGAAAACAATTCTGATATGCCATTGGAGAATCATTTCCACCCGTCAACAGAGCAAATCACCATGCACAGGAGTAAGTCTTGCCTATTGAAACCTATTGACAGTACTTGCTTGGTTGCCCATGAGATTTGATGAAGCAGTCATGTTACTCATGTACACAAATTGTGCACTTAAATAATCTATGTCCAAAGCCTAGGCTGATTTGTTCGCCATGGGCAACAGTTCAGATATTTCTTGCTCATTACATGTGGAGAAAATACAATTCGACTATACCTTTTCTTTTTAGCTCAACAGTTGGCACATGCGATATTGCTTCACAAACTGGATACATACATATATATATATATATATACACACATATATATGTATATATATGGTCAATTGTGTGAGGGGTTCTCAGAAGTGTCATGCAAAGAACAATCAAGATAATGATAAGTTAGATGAAGAAAGAGGTGATGTAGGATAGCCCTACTGCCCCTCCTATCGGCTACAAGTTGAGGGGCCAAATTATTTGGAAGAGGGGGAGTGCTAACAGCAAAAGGTCTTTTCAATGCCCGAGTTATGTGAAGTTTTAAAGGCCAAGCCTTGGTAATACTTTACAGTTGGTTAGGTTTTGTATGATGTGTGAACTAGACCAACATGTACTAGTTTTGCCTATGGTCAAGCATCTGATGCCGTAATGTTCAGTGGCAATTAGTTCTAAAGTAAGGGTCATCATTTAGCCCGAAGGCCCGCGACCCGCCCAAAGCCCGCCAGGGTTTTACCCGGCCTGAGCCCGTAAAACGGGCGGGCTAGCTCGGACTGTAGTTTGGAATGGGCGGGCTCGGGCCTATGAATTTTTACTTGGCCCGCCCATAGGCCCGGCCCGTGAGCCCGCCCGTGGTATCTGCCCAAAAGCTTGCCAACAAGCCCGCCACCGGGCCCGCCTATTAGCCCAAAATCCCACAAAATCCTTTCTTTTTTCCCTTGATTTAGTTTTGCCCAAGGAAATTTAAGCCCGCCCGTTGGCCCGCCGGCCCGCCAATTGGGTTAGCCCGTGGGCCGGGCTTGGGCTTCAATTTATGGTAGGTAGCCCGGCCCGCCAAAAAGAAAAAGCCCGGTCGGCCCGGCCCGTGGGTGGGCTTGGGCAGCGACTTGGCGGGCTGGGCCGGCCCGGCCCGGCCCGATGATGACCCTTGTTCTAAAGTCTCTTTGTTGATCGCTTTATCCTAAAATGATTAGTATATCTGACTATGAAGTTACCCTCCGAATATGGGTCAGTTTTTCTTCCTCTATCATGTGGTATCTTGTTGAAACACAGATGCCTTTTGAGCTTTAGTGATTGTATGTAAACTAAAGCAATATGCTGCCCTGTAATAAACTGACTGAAAGAGAAGGGTTCTGTCAGTATTCTTTTATCTTTTCTTCTTCTGGGTGAAATTGGTATTATGCCACTTCGCTGTCAGATGGAAAGTTATTAGCACTGCCCTTTGGTTGCTGGAATCCGTAGACTCTTTGTATAGACTATAATCATCTGCAGTATATAAGAAGGGGACACAGTGGGAAAGAAGTAGGGAGGAATTACTGTGGGGTGTAAGCTGTTGTGTATAATCATACACACAAACTTCTTACCTTGCATTGACTTTTTCACAGGGCAAATAATCTCGGATTTTTGCAGCCCTCTCCATAGTTTTCTGAAAATGTTCTAGTAGCTTCTTTCCTGGATTAGTTTGGCATGACTATACACATTTCACTGAAACTAGAACACCTTGCATTTCAACAAAGAGAAATTAAGGGAGGATATAAAGTATTTAGTAGCAGGCAAGAAACTGGAGTGATACGGAGCCTAGCTATGTGATTGTTAGTTCTCGTCTAATGCATTGAACTTAGCTTTGTTAACACCGGTACTAATTTTGTTCCATGACATAATCAGGAGACTAGCGATTTGCTTTTCATGGCATCCAAAGGTGAAACATAAGGTCGAGGGCTGCCCTTATGCTCATACGCCGGGTGAACATCAAAACTGAAAATCTTTGAGGATGCATAGCTTGTGAACTGGTTGCCGATGGGGAATCGACTGACAACTCTTCGTTGACGTGCTTTACCCTCGGCGAATAACCTATTGGAGACTGCGTTCTCGTCCTCTCTTCAGGGTTTCTGAGGACACTGTTCGTGATGTTTATTGTGCTGCTTGCAAATTGATTACTATTTAGTTCAAAACTATGGCACCAACGTTTCTGGAATTTTAAAGACTAGCTTATCTATCGAAAATCGAAATATTTGTTCAATACAGACAGCTCTCTAGCAAGTCTGATGATAAATTGGATGACAATTGGGATGATGAGTTTGCCAATTTTTCATGATACATATCCTGTCCCAGGTAGATGAATATAGTTAGTGTCACAGCCTAATGGCATGCTATCAGTTGTAACATTACGCCAATCTTTATTATTCCTGAATCTTTGTAGCGATTCTGGTGATATCTCAATTGGTCTTTTTTCCTATGTAATACCATGAACAAACCACTTATCCCTCATCCCTGTGTTACGTCTCACCCATTCTCTCACATTCCCCTTAACATATGAACAAAAAAAGCGCGACAAACTTTTTTAACTGGAAATACAGTTTCTACTGAATTTTCATCTGCAACATAAGCTGGTTTGGCCTACAACCTGATTTACATTGGTTTAATGATTGTAATTTGTAAACTTGTTGAAGCACAGGTCTGGTTCTTTAAATTTCAGTTCCTGGTTTATGAACTCAACCCAACCATAATTAGCTGAAGAGTCTTTTACATCAACTCAGCTTAGGCCCTTCATTTTTCATGGGAAAGAGTCTTGAGAGAGGGCAAGACAAACTGCAATTGCGGAACCAAAAGGGACAGTTTCAACCAAAAGTCTGTTGCGAACCTAACGTACCGCTCCATTACGATTGCACTTAACTGCATAAAGAACACTCGTAAGAAAATCAGATTTCAAGCAAATACAATTCACAACCACATTCCATCAATGCCTTCAACGTTAATCGGGAAGTGATTAGTTGCATGCTTGTTAGAAGGCAGAGGTCAATTTCAGCCCTGCATGTTTAACTGCACCAATAGTGAGAATATACAATCACATAGATCAGTAATCACATAGAACGAATAGTGATGATTAATATTATGATATCTACACGGTATTAAACATCAAACATTTTGCAGGAGTTTCCATCACACAGAGTCCTGACCGTAGAAGCTCTAATCAAACATAGGATTTGTGGTTCCTTAGATTTATAGTCCACTCTGATACTCTAATCCGGACAAACAACCGGGCCTTAAACACTTCGAACAAAAAACCCAGCCTCCCACGTCCAGTGACAGAATCAGTACAAGTTCAACTATACAATTATAGAAATTCAGAGTTCCTGGAACAAAATTTCCATATAACTAAGGGGAAAAAGGAAGACTACCTATTTTTCTGATTTATCTTTTGAACGTAAAACTAATTCAATGATACCTAGTTTATGACACAGACACACACTCAATAAAGCAGCAGTCTGGATTTTAAGTGCAGTAGCACTATTACCTTCTCTGAGATGGTAATATTAGTGCATAACTTATTTAAGATGCTCTTCTCATGCGTCGATCACCAGACTAGGCCCTTTTTTCTCTTAAACCTGTCCACATGGTCAGTGCTCATCCGAGACTTTTCGGGCTTGTTCGACTTCTTAGACTTCTCTAGTCGACTATCTAAACTGTTTCTAGAAACTTCCGGAAGGTCTGGGCGCTCAAATGAATCCGAAGCACCACTACTTTCAGATGGCTTCGCCTGATTTTCTGAGTCTACTGTTTCTTTCTTAGTACCATTCGAGTCCACCGTTTTTTCCTTGGAACCATTTGAGTCAACTGTTGTTTTCTTAGAACCATTTGTGGCTGCTTTTGATTTGTTAAGCGAAAGTACAAACTTCTTCAGGTGTCTAATGAATTCTGGATATATCTCAAGATTGCAATGTCCACCACCACTCAGCCATAAGGGTTCATATTTTTCCTTGCAAAGCTCCCAAAGCTGCTTTCCATGGGAACAGTCAACAACTTCATCTGATGTACCCTGCGAATGGAACAGAGTTACTACATCACTTTTAATAACCTGACCAAGTCATAAAAGCAGCTATTAGGGAAGTGAGCAGCTGTTTTATTGCGTCGTTTTTTTTATTTGTTTGAAAAGGAAATAAGAAAGCCTCTCAGGATGTGTTTATAAATATAAACTGCCATTTGCATTATTGGTATATGCTTTATTCAGTGTAATTATAAAGATTCATTCAAGGGTGGGTGTTCAGAGCACATACTTTGAAATCTAAAAGGCAACCTGTTGTGCGGAACTACCTCTTCAATTATGACAATCAAAAGGAAAACTACTAAGCTATCGATGAACTTTATTCTTCCATATATGTACATCCATTGAATCATAACATTCCTTTTCCAACTAGACCCAACCAAAATACTAGTTGAAAATGAAATACCGAGGTTTCCCCAGAAAGACAATAAAGCATGGCGACACACATCAAAACAAAATGAAACATTAGTCTAAGGGTGTAAAGTTGGCCCGGCCCGGCCCTTAAATAACCGGGCTTGGGCTGGCCTGGCCCAAGCTCACAGGGCTGCCGCAAAAAAAAAAAAACCGGCCCGGACCGGGCCTACCCAATGTAGGGGTGGGCATCGTGTCATATCGTGTTTGTGTCAAAATTCTCTCAACCGGAGCCCTGATATATTTGGACTTAGGGCTTGAGTTTAGGCTCGGGCCCGGGCTATATAGCGCCATTTTCTCAGAACTTTCATATCTAGAAGTAAAATTAATGCTTGACCGTAATTTTTATTTTTATTACTTGAAAATGAAGGATATTTTCAAATATATGAATCACATAGAAGTGTTTATTGAAAGAATGACTTTAAGACAATGTGTGTGGAACATTATATAGGTCTTTAAAATCAACCAAAATGTGCAAGTGACGAACGAGAAGTCAAAAAGCTCCTCGGACCCTACTTCAGGCTTCTCTTCTCTAACTTTGAAAATGGAAAATGAACTTTGGTGGAATGTATCTTGCCTGTTGACGTGCAAACACCCAAATAGTAAAACATAAAAAGGAAAATTGGATAAGTAAAAATCCTAACACCCCCATGTGAATGTCATTCATCAACCTGGGAAGCAATTCGTGTTAAACTAAATTGACAGAATGATCCCAGTATGAACATCCTTTTCAGTATTGTCAGTGAACACTAATTTGATATCCATCAAGAAGTCTGTCTCTTCTCCCATATAATTTTGACCAACTAATACATGGGGGGCCTATGATGAGTGCAGGTCTCTCAATGATTACAAGCTGATAGTTTTGGCCTGCTTCAGTATCTTAGTTAACAATTCCAAAGTAACAGAAGAGTCAAGTTACAGTAGTCAAGTTATCACTTCACATATTCCCATAATCCATAATATTCTCATATTTTTAACCCGTTTTGTTCATAAGAAAATAACTTAAAATTTTATGGGAGATGGGGGACATGAAAGCAAGGAAACATCATACTTACATGGATTACGAGAACAGGACAGTTCACCATACTGATCTTGTCGCTATTCTGAAATGAGAAATGAAAGAAGAAAGCTTTTACAACAACAACATAACATAACATAATCCACCTAGTCCCCAATCATTGAGGGTATGGGCGGGGGATGATTAGAGACAGACCCAACCTTTGGCAATATATGCACAAAGTGGCTACTCTCAGAATACCACTGAAACAGTGGCCCCCCTAAACCTCCAAGAACCGAGGAGCTACAGGGATGTTTTGCTGCAGAACCATGCCCCCAAATCAAAGCCAAATGACATCAGAGAGGGCAGGCCTAGAGACCCAAATCAATTTATGTGCACAAGAAAGCTTTTACCAACCAAATAAGACGGACGCAAGAAAGGAGAACTAGCACGATATACCTTGAATATATCAAACCAAAAAGTCCGCTTGACAGGGTATAATACCCTAAGCCCAGAAAGGATTGGACTATGTAGAACTACACCTCTCAAGTTTGATACACGGGAAGCAAGATCAACTGTTGGACCACTACCAACAGATTGACCATATACTATTAGCTGTTCATCTTTAACTCCATACTGCTCCTTAAGGCATTGATACACTGCATCGATGTCTGCGTATGTGTTGTATTCAGATGGCTGTTTCAAAGGAAAAAGAGTAGAAGTTTTATGATGAGCCACAAGGGGAAAAAAGAAAAAAGAAAAGAATGCATTTAGTATTCTGTAATTCAAACATGTCCCGACTCCACCATTAAAGCCAAGTTAGCAAGCCAACGGGATAGTTCACAGGTGAGACATTCTCTGTAGTTGAAAATCATGTTTGGGATGCCTAATATAAATGTTCATAATCACCGACGACAAAAAAAATCTCATTTATCAATACATCATTCCTAGCGTAAGTACTACCTACCAAAGGTACTGGTTGTGGGTGACACCCTGCAGACATCAAGATGCCAGAGATTGACGCAACTCTCTTAACATGGCATGCAAACAAACAAAACGAAAGTCCACATTATTGTCTGATAGGATATTTTAAATAAATGAAGTTTAATTTAACTTCTTTAGTGCAGGCAGAAAGTAGAATATGGTTCTAGTAATTCTTAATCCAGAGACCTGGCTTACTAACTTGTACAACAGTTGGGATACAACATTCAGTGGTGTAGGTTTTACCACAAACCGCATAGTAGTCGCTCAAAGTAAAATTTAAGTAGCAAAGTTCCCAACGAAGGGTAGAAGAGTTTCCACTTAAACTAACTAAAATTGAATTCTCTAATTTGCTAAACCGACAATCTCGTTGTTCACTAGCTTCATGGTGAACTAAGTTTTTTTACTTTTTCCAACAAAGACCAAAGCTCAAGTATATCTGTGTGTGTCAAGATTACTTGCATGAGAATGTAAACTGTCATCGATGAGTTCACATATTTTGACTGGAGAAAACACAAACGGAAGAAAGAATGTTAGCTCTAAGGTGGCAAAAAGCAAAATGATTTACTGCAAGCCTTCAGGTATGAGCATGCATTTTCTGTTGTAATTACCTTCACCAAGCAAAAGTCATATACCTTGCCATCTTTCAGAAATGAGTGAAGTTTGTGAACAATGTAAGCAAGCTGTAAGAAGATGTTTCGTACAGCTTAAAGTTATAATATCAGAGCGGTAAGCAAGATGAAAAGAAGGGGCTGTTTTATCATAAGCCTAGGGCTTTGTTTGGTTGCCTTTTCTGTTTAGTTTTAGTTTTGAAAACCAATCATTACCCTACTTCTTTTCCCAATCATTATCCTATTTTTTCAATTATTACTTTCTCATCTCTCTCTATCTCTCTCCAATCATTACCTCTATTTTCAATCATTACTCTATTTCTCTCTCCACCCACTACCAAAACTAAACTAAACTAAACTAAACTCCCAACCAAACACAACCTAATTATTCTCTTACATTGTGAGGTGTGAAAAAGAAGGAAAGGTGAAGCATAGAATCTCCAAAGTCTAAAGAAGGAACATGAAGGTAAATCAAAGTGCAAGTTACCAAAAAGGAGAGAGAACTGAGAACATAGAATATCCTCGTAAATATAGTACAAATTAGAATAACCGAATACTGATTTTGTAAATGGAGAATATCAGCATCCAACCTTTCCAGTTGACTGCCCATAGCCAGAATAATCATACCTGGAAAGAGAAAAAGGTGTAGATGGTCAGGGTAAGAATTACTAAAATCGAAGAAGAACCAACTATAAAAGAAAATACTCGTAAGTGTAAAAACTACAAGGAGATTAAAGGAAATAAAGCTATAGTTTTATTCCTGCATTTCTAATTAGTTGTAAGCAGTGTTGTCAAAATCCTTCGATATGCAATACATATTCCGCGATTCAATGTCTTTAGCAGTAAAATTGATATGTATCTTCCAAACGTATCTTGCGTTTACATAAATCTTATGATACGCATACAATACGATACATTTCGTTCGACTGGTTCATTTCTAAGTAAAATCGGTATGTATCTCTAAACATATCTTATATTAAAGTAAATATTCTTGCAAAATTCATGATGCAATAGACGGTGTCACGGTACTTCTTCATATTAGAACATTTTATATAGTTGAGACAGAAACTTTGCACCATCAAAGTTCTTATTCAATATGTGCAATGAATTTATATATATTTTATACTGAGCATAACAATATTTGAACTTGATTTACACTTGTTAATGTGGATACTCGATAAGTATCCAGATACGAGACATAAAATTAAAAACAATATAGAACATCTATCCTGTTTTGACCACCTTGGCTGTTAGATATTGAGTGATATGATGACTGTAAAGCAATAAGAATTAATACAAATGGTTTACTTATTAAAAATTAGACTATACAGCAATGAGAATACAGAGGAATATATATGATGTCATCCAAGAAAGCAAAGACACATATGCGCTCATTATCTTCAAGAGTAAGCAAGCAATACTCGTGCACAAAGAACAATAAAGATATGCATATTATATTCAATAAAATCCCCTCAATTTTTTTCCAAATCAAAGTGGAGACCAAACAAAGATATGGAATCTTTCGCCCCACCCACCATAACAATATAGAAATAAACTCATTCAAAGTTCCTAGATCCTAAAATTTAAAAGGCGGCAAATTAAAGACATAAGAACACAAATCCAATTTTCCTTTTACAGAAACCTCAGTCAATAAAGCAACACTAAATAAAGTCCCACATTTCTTAAATAACTGAATTAAACCAAACAAACAAGAACAAATCAAGTTCAGAGGCAGGGCTGTTAAACAAACTACGCAACTCGAGTTTGAGCTCATAGTCGCTCATTAAAAGCTTATCACTTTGTTAAACCAAACAAACGAGAACAAATCAAGTTCAGAGGCAGCACTGCTAAATGAACCAAGCTACTCCAATTTGAATACTCGTATTCACTCATTAAAAGCTTGAATTTTTTTTAAAACTCGTTAAGGTTTCAAATCAAGCTCAAACAAGCTATTTTTGACTCTTTCAGATTATAACATATAAAAAATTCAAGCTACATGAGAACGGTTCGAAGCTCCGTAAGTTTTCAAACCAAGCTAACCAATTGCTCGATGCGTTTCCGCCAAACTAAATGGACTAAATAGACTAAAACCAATATTTTAACGGATTTTTAGACAGATCATTCTCCTCACATACATCAACCAATATACTCCCTATGTCCCATTTTGTTTGCTTACATTTCCTTTTTTGAGCCGTCTCAAATTGTTTGTTATTTTCCAAAATTAGCAACCACTAAAAGGCCAAAGTTTTCAATTTTACACCTTTAGTTCAGATTTGAAAAAAAATACTAAGTTTAACATAAAACCAATAGAAGGGTATTTGCGAAAATGTGAACACTTTACAACACAGAGTTTGACTCAATAAAAAGGGAGAATTCCCGTAATGAGCAAATAAATTGGGACCGAAACAAATAAAGTTGTTTCCATTAGCGAAAACAACTTGACTGTTAGCCTATAGTCTATTTGGTTTTGGTGGAAACGCACAATAAAAATAAATAAATGTGATGGAAAAAAAACCCCACTTAGTTTTTGTAAAATATAAAAACGAAATTGAGAGAAATTCATACCCCATGAGATTGATGCGGAGACGGAGGCTCAGCTCAACAAAGAGCTCGAACATCTGACCTAAATCGGCGGCATTACCATGCGAGTAGAGGAGCGTGGCCGTGGCCTTCGGGTGCTTGACGTGGATGGTCACGATTTCGGTGCCCCGTCGCGTGCGGAGCCTCAAGACGTCGACGCCGTCCCTCCCCGGGACCTCCGGTATCTGCAGTCGGCCGCCGGCGTCGGCGATCACGGTGTAGGACGGCGGGCTCGGCGGGAAGAAGGCGAATTTAGCGGCGATCGACGACGTGATTCCGCCCATCCTCTTCTCCGTCCGTTCACGGGATTCATAAATTCAGATCTCAGTCACCTAGCGGGCGGGCGGGCGCGTGCATGATCGGGAGCGTGAGCTTAAAAGCGTGCTTTTTCAAAATATTACCAACTACCACCGCTATGGTATATTCAGATCCAAGTCGTGTACCTAATGTGCGTGCGCATGAGCGAAAGCACGACCGTGAAAGAAATTTTTAAAAATAATTACTATGGGAGGGCGGCCACAGAGAGCGCGAGGGCAGAGCAAGGATTGCGACGGAAGCGAGCGGCAGGATTATCAGATCTCTTCTCGTTTTTTTTTCGTTCTTTTCCGATAGAGAGGAAAAAGTAGATGGATAATTCGAGGGGACGTGGAGCGGCGGCGGCGGCGGTGGAGGTGAGAGGTGGCGCGTGGAACTTAGCGGCGGGATTTTGCTGAGCAATGGGGGATTTTGGGACGTTGGAGGGATTTTGGACACACACAGAGAGAGAGAGAGAGAGAGAGAGAGAGAGAGAGGGGTGCAGAGCACATGGATGGAAGGGCTGTTGGACGACCAAAAGAAGAGGAGTGCGTGGTAAACGGTGTTGGAAATTGGGACCCGTCCCTGTTCTGACGATAGGGTTGTGGGTTTTGTGGGACCTGTTGTAACTTGATCCTGTTTGGGTACTCAACCTTTCCGGTGTGTTGCGTAGCGTTGTTTACGTGGTACTTTCAATCATTTTTGTAGCGATAAATTATTTTGCAAAGACATAACTGTCTTATTTGGAACACTTTTTCAAAAATATTTTTAAAAAAATTCTCTTTAGATTCCTCATACTTATAATCATTTCTCTCTCTATCTCTTTTTAATTATTATCTTTACTTTTTTTTCAAATTTTTTTAAAAAAATGTTCCAAAACACAACATTTATTATTTATTTTGGACAGTTAAGAGACAAAGTGCCTGTTCTCCTGGCTAGTTGGCTTTGTTCGGAAGCCATTTTAGTTTTAGTTTTCATTTTGTTTCTAATCATTACTCTATATCTTTTTTCAATCATTACCTTATTTTTTCAATTATTACTTTCTTATCTCTCTATCTCTCTCCAATCATTACCCCTATCTTCAATCATTATCCTATTTCTCTCTCCACCTACTACCAAAACTAAACTAAACTAAACTTCCAACCAAATACTACCTTTGCATTTTCTGTTTCCCCTTTTGACAATCTTTATTACGGAGAGTACCATATGAGAATGTCAGGTGATATTTTGAAAGTATTCGATAATTGGCCGTTTTGGAGGACTGACGAGAGCACTGAATAATCGCTCGGGAGTGTTTTGGTGTGTACCTTTGATGCACTCGTAGGATTTTCATATTGTAGGCAAGACATACCCCCAAGTACTAAGAAGTAAGATTCTCACAATCGTATATACAACTAGAGAGAAACTTATTCACAATAGTTATGTATAAGTTATTTACGATTTTGTGCAATTTTAGTTGTTCGTTTCGTAAATAATTGTCTGGGTTTAATAAAATTCTTCCAGCGAATAGTTTTTTAAAATTCGAATTGTCCAAAATATGTTTCAATGCGCTCAATTGAGCGCCGTAAAATATATTCAAGACTCCGCCATAAAAAAGTTTTTCTCATACAACTAAGACGTATGATGTATTGATATTTGGTAAGATATCGGCTAAATTTCCTATTTATTGCTACTATGTTATTTTTGCGGAGGACTTCGGGTTGGTACTATGCAGTGGGCTGCACAAAATCATGTTGTGCACTTTCGAGCCGTCGGATCGTGCATCCAGTAGTTTAGATCTCATATCGGCAACCGACAATCGAGAGTTGTTCATTGTCGAGATGAGATTTGAGCCGTCGGATGCACGATTCGACGGCTCAGAGGTGCGCAGCACTGTATTACGCCTACCATTACATAACACCATCCCCAATTGTATTCTTGCCCGTACAAAGTTTGATATAAAATAAAGATTTACTCACAAGAAAAATGAAGTTAAACATATTATGGTAACGTCCGTTATTAACCAATATTGACCGGAATTTGAGGGAAAACAATAGTAGGAGTAATAGTATTTCATAATATTATGCTGAGATTTTATCATTACAAGCTCGCTGCCCTTTCAAATCAACGTTGCAATTCCTGTCCTGTCTTTAAAGTACGACAGATGGCTCATCTGTGTCCTAACAAGTGGAAAACACTTGCCTGCGCGCAAAATGGTCAAGACGTGTAATTATTCAATGCCTTTAGAAAACCGCTACCTGGTACCCCGTTTCCTTTCTCCACCAAAAGGTGGAATCACACACTTAGTCTTAAGTTCCATGACTCGCACTCTAATATTTGGCGAAGAAGAAACATGAAGCAATACGTAGCGAGACGCCAAAGACATTGAATAATTTTTCGGTCAAGACATGGTGTGCGAGGAAAATTGTAGTAGTAATTTTCTCTGTTAACACCGCCCCCTCAAGCTCAGGACAGGAATTGCAAGAGGACGGTGAAGTGGGAAAGTCATTATCGATAAATAAATCAAGATTATCCATTCATATGTTCCCACTTCATGGGTATTAAAAATGAAGAAAATGCACTCTTGTTACAAAAATACTTCTCCCTATTTAACAAAAATAAATAACTTCAAAATCTAAAGGCGACCATAAGTGACTAATCGAGAAACTAGCGAATGTAAACTTCTATCAATTCCAGTCTTTATCTTTGTTTCCCGATAAAGAATTGTGGTATTATTTTTCTATAAAAAGATCAACTTAAAAATAGGGTAAATCGCCATCTCCCTTCAACTAATATATACAATAGATGTTGTTCTTGATTCCACATATTCAAGATATGGGGATTGTCTCATAGGATTATGCAATCTATATAGTACACAACGTGACCTTTTGATTTTTTCTGATTAAGTTCTGTGCAGTAGGGCTGATTATATAGTTCTTTTTTTTTGTAAAGGGATTTTATGCCTTGTACTTTGTTTCATGGTTTGAGCCTAATAAAATTTTGTGCACTTATAAAAAAAAGAAAAAAGAAAAAAGAAGAAGATAATTATTGAGCCTAAAAAGAAGAGTACAAAAAAATTAACTAATTTTCCTTTTTCTTTTCCAAGTACAAAAGGGGTAGTACTACTAATTGATATGAGGAAAACTTCTAAAAGTAAAAATTGCTAAAAGTCATAAAGCATATTCAACGGCGTCCACTTCAAAAAGCAACAACTGCGGTGAACCGATGCTTTCCCACCAACGCCATCCTTTTACGTGCTTTCCATGGATAAAGTCTATTTTCCAATTCTCCTTTTCTCTTTTTGAGTACTCTCTTTTGGGTCTTGAAGGTGAAATTAACAAACTATGACCCAGCCAAGAAGTTTCAACGGCAGGCCAGAGTCCTAGTTTATTTTGTAATTGAGCAGGCTCCATTTGGGCTCGTCTACAAGATGGACGAGGCTCTTGAGCCTCTGTCATGCATGGGGCTGGCTCCTAGATAGGGAGTTTTGGATTTTTGTGTGTTAAGAGGGTTCATCTTGCCCTCCTTGGTTAGCCATCGTCCAAGTGCGTGGTTAAGTGGAATTACCCTCCTGCCCATCTACCAAAAAAAAAAGCCTTCTCCATCTACAGATGATGACATATCCTGCCCATCTACCAAAAAAAGCCTATTTATTTGCTACACTTTTACTAATGACGTGCCTTGATTATGTGAAAAAAATAACTTGTAAGTGTCCAAAGAAACATATTATAGATGATGACATCTACAGATGTTGAGAACAATAAAAGAAGACACTCTAATTAAAGAACGGATGAAGTAAGAAACATATCATACATGGACGATCCATGCTGTGAAAAATCAATTGTATGAAACGATTTTTAGTAGAGGAGGTGAGAAACCTGATGTTTTTCTTCTCATGTGGTTTCTTAGTAATCAAGAACGGAACCAAGATTTCGTAAATGTGGGGGTCGAATTATGAACAACAAGATTTTGAAAATTTCAAAGTTCGGAAATATAATAGTTTGTTTGATTTAGGTTTTGAGAGAGTTTTTTTGAATAATGAGTAGAGAGAGATAGAAAACAAAATGAGATTAGTAATTAAAAGAAAAACTCATGAGAGATTGTGAGCAGAGAGATGGATTGTACTTTGAAATCCAAAACGAACACATTTTTGGAAGACTTGGGATTCGATGACCTGATTATACTTGATGGAGGATGTTCCAGAATGTGACCTCCAACTGTTGGGGGCTGTGTAACCTTTCAAAATTTTCGAAAATAAAATAACTGCATTTTATTTAAAAATTGAACATTATAATCTAATTAATTATTCTGATTAACCCAAATGTGTAGTGTTATTGCAGATTAAAAAAAAAAAATTGTGGTGTGACTAGAGTATTAGGATTGAACCCCATCACCCTAACTAATATAGTTGGGTTGCGACTATAAGCACCAGGCCACCAGCCTCCATCATCCTTTTCCAACACTTTTTTTTTTTTTTTAAACAGAAGCAAATATTGCATTTATTAAAAGACATTTGGCACTTACAGATTTCCATCCAAGGATAGAGATAAGGAGCCACAACCAAACTCAAATACTAACGATATTCAATATACAAAAAGTCAATCTTATGCCAAAATCCTAAACGCAAGTTTCAAGCTCTATCCACATCAACAATAAAGTTTTGGCACCAATTAATGGTCTCTACCAACGTTGATGGTGGTGGTTTGGTTGCTCGGATGGATCGGTCAGCGGTAAGGGCAGCGATGTATGTAGAATAGGGTTTGCGATTGGTTTCGGTGTTAGGGTTTGGGCCTCTTGGTTGGGCATGACCTATGTCGTCTATGGACCTGCTTCTTTTGGGTTTGAGCTGATTTTTCATATCTGGGCATTTTAGGCCTTTAGATTTATTTGAGATTCATTTGTTTACATTTGAGCATGTTGAAGCTATTAGGGTGTTTTTGGGCTTTGTCCACAGGTGTTCGGGCTTACCCGCTTAGGTGTTTGGATCTCGACTCATTATCCAACCTTTGGTTAAATTTCTCTCTCCTCTACCTCACGGATTTGATGTACCTCTATCAAATTTCTTAATAAATCTTTGTCGTTTTAAAAAAATAAACTGCACACCACGTAACCTAGCTGCTTCCCAGCACTCCATTTCCAACCCCCTTCATCATTACGTACCCCACCACACCACCCTCCTCCACTCAAACCACCATTCCACCTCCCCATACTCTCCTGGATTTTCAATGTTGTAATCCAGGAATCTGATTATTATGAAACTATACTTCCGTTTTTATTTAGTAGAATATGACTTTTTATTAATTAATGAATTATAATTGTTCAAATAATGTTTTAAAAAATCGGGGTATCACATGCAGGGTGCCACCTGCTTTATCACCGAACGAAGCCATACCGAATTACGCACCGATTATATATATTGACATCACAACATTTGGTTAGATGGCCCAACTTTCTGCCATTGATAGTATATATATCTTTTTCAAAAGCTGTTGAATATTGTGTTGATATGTGGCTTTCAAATACGCAATGGGGTTTGTGGATTCAACGTTTCAGATGTGTCATTAGTTACGTACACTTCTCATGCTTGTTTTTGCACATTAGTTAAATTAGTGTACGTACGTTCGTCATGACCTACGCCATTACTGTATTTATCTGAAGAGAGACCATACTCAAATGGCCATGCATGCATGCAGTCGGTATCAGGACATATTTGCAGGCTGCCCTGGATTGCACTTGCATATGCAATTAGTAAACCCGGCAAAATCAACATTTTCAGTTGATATGCATGTCATTCTGTCATGATATATCACATTTAATTCAACAAATAACTACTTATTTCTTGAAAAATAAGTCAAACAAATTAAGGTTCTGTTCTAGAAACCTTCTTAAAAAATAAGCAGTTTATTTCACATTTTTAAATTCAAAAATAAAGTAAATGAAAAATAATTTTTTAATTTTTTTTACATCGTATGAAAGATCTCATTGAGATCTTTCAAACAAGATCCATATTGCATATTTTTAAATTTCAATAAGTTCATAATTTTTAAGCTTGAAATTACCTTCTTAAAAAATAAGGATTTTTTTTGTTTCAGAACGGAGCCTAAGAGCCCTTGTGAGAAAACCATCGAGGGCACTCTGATCAAGTTGTCCGCTTTTCTCCGCCCTTTACGCCGGTCATGCATGTTGGATCTAATCTATTCCAACATCGGCTAGGATCAAAGGCAAATGCATCCTATGAGTACTTATTTTAGTTAGTGGAACACACCCTTAGTGAGGTTTGAAATCCTATTAAATGCACGAGAGTATATATATAGTGCATATCACTTCCACTTGGCAACCATTCCACTTGCATGCCTAGAACCCATATTCTTGGGCTACAAACAAACGGACTTTAGGTTGGTGATGTGCAGTGAAGTGCACAGTATCGTGTTACGCACCTTGGAACCGTCGGATCATGCATCTAATGGCTCAGATCTCATCTTGGCAACCAATGATCGAGAGTATTTCATTATTGAGATGAGATCCGAGCCATTGGATGCACGATCCAACGGTTCAGAGGTGTACAATACCATCCCCAATTCCAAACAAACACATCTAGTTTATTAATACAGAAGAATAAACAAACACGCAAGAAATGAAACATAAAGATTTACACGGTTTGGGTGAGAGATAGACTTTTTCACGGATGCTCCAGAACAGGTTGTTGACGGAGCGGCACAACTTAGTCATCCATTTGCGTAATCAATGGCTGAGATTCGTTTTTAATTATGACCGATCATAATTAACATTTCTTTTCTCCGAAAAAATTTCATTAAAATCTGAACCATATATCCAAAACACTTTTGAACGGTAGCGATTCACTTCCGTAAACTTTCAAGTTTTTCTCTTGGCGAAAGAGAACTATTATGGTCAAATTATTACTCCCTCCGTCCCTTATTTATAGTCCGGTATTTCATTTTGGGCTGTCCCTTAATAAGTGTCCATTTTGTAAAGTTAGTGGGTAAAAGTTGGTGAATTATCTATTTTGTCCCTAAAAGTAGATTCCATTTTAAAAAAGTGAGTGAGTAAAAGTGTAATGATGATGGCTAAGTAGGGAAAGTGGAGGAAAAAGTTGATGTGAAAGGTATAATGATGATGTCTTTTTAATAAGTTGGAATTACGAAGTAGGACACTTAAAAAGGAACGGAGGGAGTAATTAAGAGAGAAATTTTCATTAATCCTAGAACCACCCTTAAAAATGAATACCCTTAACTAGTTTACCTATATACTCAATGTAATTACTATACCCCCAAAAGCTAATCACTTGTATAACATATATTTACGAGTCTTCTTTTTCATTTTAAGCCAGTAGATGAAATGATAACAATAAAAGGAAATAAGGGCTGGTGCCGTGCAGCACCATGCTTCTCATCTCCGGGCCGTCGAATCGTTCATCCAACGGTTCGGATCTTATCTCGGCAATGAACGGTTTTGAAACGTTAGTTGCCGAGATGAGATCCGAGCCATCGGATGCACGATCCGATGGCTCAGAGGTGTGTAGCACGGTGTTGTGCACCTCATTGCACTACACCAACCCAAAGTCCCAATAAAAGGACTACAATGATAAAGAAAAATTGCATTGTAGCCAGCTACCAACAAGCGGACTACTCATTGTCTCCTAATCACTCAATTAAAGTGAATGATAATGTTCCTATCGCATAATTTATCGCTATATAAATGGTGGAGAGTATCACACAAGCAATATCATATGGTACTCTGGAACGCTGAAAATTACTCCACTGTATGGCAGAGCTGGCTCCTGGCCAGTTTTAATTTGTCCATTTTGGGCAGCCTATAATATAATATTGATCGGAATTGTTCATTTTATACGTCTCATCGAGTTTATTGTTCATGTTAAAAATTAGTTTGATTGAACATCGATAGGCACATGAGCATATACAAATTTGTTTCACTCATGTGCCTATTGATGTTCAATCAAAGCTAATTTTTAACGTGAAAAACAAATTCGATAAGCTCTATAAAATAAACGATTCCGACCGCAAAAGCTCAAACTAGATCCGGGACTGGACAAATTAAAACTGGACAGGAACATTTGGACGTCAATTTGAAAGCTTGGGATTGAGCATCAATTTGAAAGCTTCCTTTCGAGAAATTCTTCAGTGCCGGGTGGGCACCGTACAGTTGGTGTCGAGCACGTATCTCGGCCGTCCAAACGTGTTTTGGACGGTCCAGATCTATTTGGATAATTTTTAATTGTAAAATTATCAAAACATCCCCGAAAGCCCAAACAGATTTGAACCATTCAAAACAGATTTGAACGGCCGAGATGCGTGCTCAGTACCAGCTGTCCGTGCCCGCTCGGCACGGAAGAAATTCTCCCTTTCAGAAACATCAATTTGAAAGCTTGGGATTGAGCACCACATGTGGACATGTCGGCAGCAATTACTATACGTGTTTCGCGTTTCCATTGATATTATAATACTCCCGCGTATTTGATTGATTGAATACCCTTTCTCACATTCAAAACCATTTTGGAATTCTTTGTTTCCCATTTGACGTCCCCCACAAATCAGGTCCTCCATGTTTCTTCAACACGGCATAGTTCGATAGAAATTGCATACCCTTCCAATACCCATCCTTGTTTTCTTTTCCTTTTATTATAGTACTTATCCAACCAATTTACGTGTGCACGTATTTATTAGTTTTTCCGTATAAATTGGTCTCCCAAGATTTGATAATATCTAAAATTAAAGTTTCAAAAGCCGAGACGTAAGACACAGTAGACCCTTAAGTCTTAGACCTATTACCACTAGGGGCAACCCGGGTTTAATGCCTACTTTCGCCCATTCTAGCTAATTGGTTATTAATTATAATATTTTATTCGATAGCTATATTTGTGATGGGGATAATTTCCGGCTTTGACCACATTTTTTCACAATATGAAAAAGAGTATGGTGACATTAATGAAGAAAGCTGACTTTCAAAAACCCATATCAAATTTCAGTATGGCTACATGCTACACGGACAAACCAATATATAATGAGCAAGCAAGATATTCATAGTCGTGAACGGTGAATCCCACTTTCAATTTTTGGATCAAAGGAAATGTACAAATTACTTGCTCATCACTCCCAATCACAAGTTCATGACTGTCCGGAAACTGGATCATCCAATCCTAATATTCCGCCAGAGTTCCTCCGTGAGGCGGTGTTTGCCGGAGGTCTCTCTCTCTCTCTCTCTCTCTCTCTCTCTCTCTCTCTCTCCTGATGATGATTGTCTATCAATTTACTGAAAGAATTTTAGTTGCAGAGAGCTTCTGGGATCTCGAAGCAGCATATGGGCGTGTGGACGGAGTTGTGAAAACTGTTACAGGGTACTGCGGAGGATCCCTCAGAAAACCCACTTATAGAGAGGTATATGATATTCTCAAGAATGTATGCTGTGTCTATATATGTATGTAACTGGCAAAGAATTGACACAGAGGTAGTCACCTTGACAACTAGAAATTTCAGGAAATCTTCAGACTAGGTTAACCTACGTACGCGTTAGACATATATAGCGGTAGTCACCGGACACATGCCACACCTTCGTGCTACCAATTCTTATGTTGGGTCAGCCAATACATTTAATTGTGCTTCTTCAGTGGACGAAGGGATTAGTTTTTTCCACATTAATCGATCTGTTGGAGCACATACCCGATTTAGACACACACATACATGCATATACGTATATATAGATGGGTGTGTGCATATGAAAGGGAATTTATGATGTAATGTATTTGACAGGTTTGTGAAGGAAGAACAGGGCACACTGAAGCTGTGAAAGTCACATACGATAAGAGGAAAGTCTCATACACATCTCTGTGTGATGCGTTCTGGGAAACCCATGATCCAACCAACAAGGAGTTCCTTGTAATTTCCTCCCCTCAATTTTTTGGAATATTTATAATCACGGTTATATCTAGATAGTGTTCTCATCAACATGTCAGTTCTGTCCTGACCATTTATGATAGATCACATTGAAACATGTAGACCAGGAGGGATTTTTCAGTGCCGAGCTAGTATATCCCACGTGGTATTCGTTCGGTGCATTTCAGTCGTTCGATACTTTTTTTGGACGGTTTGGATTGAAATCATCTCTCTCCTCTCACCCCAACGCTTTCTCTTTCATTTTTCTCTCTTCAAATCTGAGCCGTTCAAATAAGTAATGGACGGTTTGGATGCACAAGCGGGTACCACGTAGTACCCACTCGGCACTGGAAAATTTTTTGTAGACCAGAGTGCCGAACATAGGCCGTTGCATATACTTAATAGGATTTAGGACTTTCAATATCATTATTTACGTAATTGTTGACCGATATTAGCCTATACATGAGTATATGTCATCAATATGGTTACGTACCCCCCATTTTAAAACCCGAATCTAGACTTTTCATATTCTCATTTCTGAATCCCACCTTTTTTAAGTCGAATTGACTATTAAGCTCCAAAAAATATTTTACATGGAAAATATTTTGGCTAATTTTTTAATTTTCTGTCATTTTTTTGTTAATGGTTTGGACTTCCCTAGTTCCCTTTATAAGGGATTAATAACTATAGTCGGAAACAACGCATTGTATGTGATTTTGTTGACTTCATATTAAGATAATGTAATCATTTTCGTGGGGCAGAATTTTGGGATAAGTACCCACCAGAGGTCGGTGATATTCTACTCAACAGAAGACGAAAGGAGAAAAGCACAGGAGTCAAAGATCAGACGGCAGATGAAGCTCAACAGGAGGATTGTGACAAAGGTCATCGCATCGGATGGTGCTGATTTCTTCACTGCAGAGAACCAATACCAGAAGTATTATCTGCAGAAGTATTATAGGTTGTGTGAGTGTCTGGGACTCAGAAGCACGGAGCAATTTTCGGAGTCAAATATTGCTTGCGCACTTAATGGGTGAGCCACCTAAATAAGTCCTCCAACTAAGATGGCTATTTAATTTCTTCTTTATTTTATCGAGCAATGGTGTGGAAACAGATTATCGCGTACAGATTTGGACATAAATGTGTTTGAAAATTGAAATTGTCTGACGCAAGTGAAAATCCGTCATGGTACATGTGGGGCTCGAACACGTTGGATGGCTTCAGATGCATCTTTTTTCGATCTACGCACTTCTGTCTGTGTCCGTAGCATTTTTATTTTATCACCCTGAGATCTCAGGTTCGACTCCCCTGCACTGCGTAAAAACTCTTGGGGCCACCCATGCGTAAAAACCCTTTGGGTTAGCAAAGGCTGGTGGGAACCGTGGAGATTTAGTCCCGTAATGAGCACAAGCTGGCTCGGAGACATTCTGCTTTGTACTATTACTTTTCTCTCATCTTAAAAGAAAATTTTAATGCAGGATTATGGCAATGGATGGAGGACTAGTTATTGGTCGATTAGCAACATTCATCGAAACCCACGAGTTGTTGAAGAAGACCAGACTAGCAATTGAAGAAGTAATAGAAGATTTGAGTTGAAATCAAGAAGAAGAAGCTAACTTGAAGGCCATGTTGTAGATTTTTGATGGCAGGGGCATATTTTTTGTAACTCCAAATCCTCTCTTCGGATCGAAAATAAAATAAAAAATAAAAAATCCTCTCTTATTTCATTTTTTTCCCCGTATAATGGTGTAGATGACTCATGACTGAAGACATGCATTTTTTTCAGGGAAACGCCATATGCAAATATATGAAAATTAAAAAAATTATTACACAGTCTAAAAGTGACTTTACTGAATTACAGCAAACACAAAAGACTAACAAGAAACCAACATCTCTGAAGATTGAGGAGATCTAAAACCTGGTCTCCACTCAAGACCGGGTTTTGGATCCCCGAAGCACCCGTCGCCATCTCTGCCGGCACTGTCGGCAGTACGCTGCTGTCGAGAACCTACCATTGCCGCCTTCTTCAGAAGGCATTAGAAGCCAAAGCTCGAGATCCATCATAGATTAGTGATGGTCAGGAGATTGAGGAGATCTAACCTCTCTCTCAAGAGTGATTCAACCCAGATCTACAACTACAAGGATAGAGAAGAGACCGGAGAGAGGAGAAGAGAGGGGGAGCGGAGGTGGCCGGGAACTGGGGCGGCAGGGGAAAGGGCTTTTGTAAGATAAAGAAAATGCAAGTGTAAACTATTTGAGCTTTCACTTACCATATCCGAATGGTATCTCCTGGTTCATTTTAAACTATTTCTCATATTGACGCGACCGCTCAATGGGCACTTCCATATATTCCTGTACATTTCACATACTTCAACAAACTTCTTGTACCTTAACCAGTTCTCGGCGAACTGCTCATCGAATTTCCAACCAGGTATTCACTTGGTGGAACTTGGAAGTAGGAGTGTCGTGTTTTACATACTTGCATGAAGCTGCAAAAGATTTGCCCTTTATTCAGGAAAAGAAAATGCAGACGGGTAAACGGTTTGCACGCCATTTACCCGAATTACTGATATTGCGAAGGGAACTAGGCAAGAACAGTCGAACATAAATTAATCTAACTTATTACATCTAACTTATTACAGTGCGATGACAAATCCCTTCACTTTGTACATTCTCCGTGAACTTGCATCAATCGAAATCGTCTCACATCTATCGCCTCTAACCAAATGCAACAAAAAACTTACAAGGATGGAAAACAGATGCAACTATAATGTCTACAATACTTGGTCCGCTGAGTTGTAAATACCCTTAGCTATGCATTTTTCAACTTCCATGCCAAAATGATGATTTGGTCAAATGTCAACCACTGGAATTAGGTGTGCTAGAGTTGCTTCTAACCCATTTCTTTTCTGAATCTGGCGACGTAGGTGGAAGACCCCCCTTCAGAAGCCCAACCTCATCCTCGATAACAATGTCCACCACCTCTGGTTTTTGCACATTCGATCCGTTCTTTATACCTCTCAAGGCCTCCAACACTTCCCCCATAGAAGGCCTCATATCCCTTTCCGTTTGCAGGCATCGGAAAGCTAGCTCTGCTACCAACGTGATCATCCTCCTCACCGAATTATTTGCTTCAAACCCAAGAGATGGATCGACCAACTCATGCAGCGCGTGGTTTTGAATCTTGTTTACAGCCATATTGGACAAGTTGATATCGTGCCTATCCCTGTTGGTGTCAACAGCTTGTTTTGACGAGATGAGCTCAATAAGTACCACTCCAAAGCTATAAACGTCGCTCTTCTCGGTAAGTTGGTAGCATTGATAGTACTCCGGGTCCACATATCCCGGAGTACCTTGTGGGGCTGTCGACACGTGGGTGACATCAGTTGGAAACAATCGAGAGAGTCCGAAATCTGCCACTTTCACACGGAAATCGTTGTCCAGAAGGATGTTGTTGGTTTTGACATCACGGTGGATGATGTCTGATGCATGGAGGTAGGCAAGAGCACCAGCCGTCTCCACAGCAATGCTCAACCTGACGGGCCAAGAAAGCAAACCAGAATTTGCCCGTCTTCCGTGTAGGTGATCGGCCACCGTCCCATTAGGGATGTATTCGTATACAAGGAGGAGTTCTCGGCTTCGTTTTGATGTGCATCCGTAGAGTTTTACGAGGTTCACGTGCCTTAAACGCGTGAGGATCTCAACTTCATTCATGAATTGCTCTACACGCTTGAAATTGTTCTCGTACAGACGCTTCACTGCAACTTTGCGACCATCTTGCAGTTGGCCTGATTAAAGAATTCATGGAAAAGTTTAAAACAGGAATTCCATCACAATACAGAAACAGACTCACAAACATTCTAAATATACAGACTCACAAACATTCTGCAAAAAATGTTCAAAATGGAGTGGCAATGAGTGTGGTCCCCGTGTAGATCGAATGTATTATTTCCAGCATAACATTCTGGACACTTATCCAAAAATATTCCCAATTTCATATCATTGAAGTTCCAATCATTGAAGCCTATTTATAAAAGTCATACGAATAATGAAAAAGGAGTTTTACCATAGTAGACGGTGCCAAAGCCTCCATCTCCAAGTTCTCTTGAACGATCAAAATTGCCGGTGGCTTCTTCAAGTTCAATGTAGTCGAACACCTGAGCTCCAAAGTAGGTGCTCGCATTTTCTAAGTCAGAGAACTTGGAGGAGGGATAAGAGGGGATGCTTTGGGTGAAATAAGTCGAAGGGGCCATAGCAAGGCCTCTGCTCATAGTAGGAGGTGAAATCTCTTTGCTTTTAGTAGTTCCAGCAGATAGACCAGCAGATAGACTAGATTGAGCAGAGAGGCGTTTTCTCCTTCGTTGTTTACAAGCAAAGATACACCATCCGAGGCCAACACCAGCGAGGACAGCACCCGCAATGAAGAGAACTGGAAATGGAAGAAAAAGTTAAAAAGTTTTGTTTTCGGAGCTCTTATGCAAGTGGAAGCATGGGAGTTTAGGCAGAGTGATCTAGTACCTATATTCTTCGGTGTTTGGGATTTTCCTGATGAAATGGTCTCTGCAACAATCATGAGATGCAAGAATGTTAGTTGAAACACGAAAGATTAAACGAAAAGCTTATCGATATGTTTCTAGTTACAATCTGTGGGAAAACCTTGTAATATGCAGGCACATTTAGATTAGAAACTACTAGTAGTTCTTAAAGAAGCAGAGAACCAAACAATCTGTAAGTCAGAGGAAGAAAATTGAAGGCTGCATGAAACAATCACCGAAACAATTCTTCCCAAGCAATTTGGCCACAAAACTATCAGTATGAACCATCGTTGCAAATGTCGATTGTTAATGACCGTACGTATCAAAGTGCATAGAAATGTCAAGGAACAGAGAAAATGATGCTGTGACATCTTCGGGTCAAAACAAATACTAGTGACAGTTTTAAGAAATGCAGAAATTCCCAGTATCTTACAAACTTACGATAACCATTTGCTTCTCGCTATTAACACGCAGACACACACACACAGAGCAAATAAAGAGAAGGGTCTATAAACCACAATGATTAAACCAATACAAACTGGATGTGGGAGAAGAAGAAGAACGCGCCGCATACATCTAAAACATTTGCAGGAAAGAAATTACGGGAACTCTATTGACCATGTGCTCTATTGGAACCTTCTCCTTTTCTCTACCCTGCACCCCCATTCAAAAGGAAAGGCAAAGAAACAAAGATAAAAAGGGAGAAAATCTAGGTAAAAAAAGTGTGACAAGAAGCATAACATTTGACTAGTCTGTGTAACAATGTCTCTGTAAATTACCACGAAACTGAACCTAATATTGACTATTATTTTTCAAAAAATAAAAAATTCTTGACTAGTATTCTGTCTATACGCCATTGCCCCATTCTAAGCCATACAAGCCTGTTTGGTTAGGATTTAGTGGAAATTATAAGAAATAAAGGGAAAGAGGAACCCCCTCACATTTTCTTCTTCTTTTCTCTCACCTGCACTCCAAACGCCCCTGAAGAACTTGGAAGTCATTCTAAAGAGAGCGCCGACCCTGACTTTTTAGGAGCCTAAAGTTAACGTTAAAGATGAGACTATTATGTTAGACTATAATAAGGAGTATCAAAGTAGGAGGCCCTTAAAATTTGTAAATTTTCTGAGGCCTAAAGCGGACGCACATCGAGTTGGCCGTCTCAAGATGACTAACACTTGTCAATCAAAACTTAACAACAACAACACCAACAAAACTTGCAACTGACCAGAAGGACTATTTTGAGTACCTGAATCATTTGCTAGTAGTATTGTAGGTATAGCACACTGCACATCTCCACAAATACAAATAGGCAAGCTCAAATTCGAATCAAACCCACATCTCCCCCCAACCCAATTGCAATTCGAGCACTGGTGCTCGTACGGATCACTATAACTCACATTAAACCCACTCATCAACGCCTCCTGAAGCGTCGTCCGGTTCCCGGTCAGCCGCCCCGCTGCATCCCCGTTAACCTTCAACTCCACCGTCACATTACACCTGGTGATATTCTGCAGTATCGGATCGACTGGAACCGGACCCACCATGTAAAACGCATCGCTCGAGTTAACCCCGCTCAACTCGCAGCTGAAACGGTTGTAAAACGTGTATACCTGCGACGACTGCGAGGAACACCCGTAGCTTAAAGTGAGGTCTTGGTTTCCGTCTCCGTAGGCGAAGACGGTGGAATCGAGGGTGGAGTTAGTGAATTTGGCAGGGCAGGTGGTATTGTAGAATTCGGATGGGGCAAGGGTGAGGGTTTTGAGGGTTTGGTTGATGGATAGGACTCGGTAGGTGACTGAGTCTGTGGTTAACTCGGCGTGGGTGTTGTTTAGGCAGGTGAGTTGGAACTCGGGCAGGCCGCAGTAGGCGGGGCGGGCGCCGCCAGTGAAGGGGTAGGTGATGTTTTGGAGGGAGCCGCAGGCGAAAGTGCGGTCGCAGTCGGGAAGGGTGGTGGAGAGGGAGGGGGTGAGGAGGGCGGAGAAGAGGAGGAGGAGGAGACAAGGTTTTAAACAATCGTATCGGGACACAATACGGTAACGCTCTAACAGTATTGTTTCCATCCTGTGATACACAACGAGAATCGGTTGCTGCAGTGCTGAATTTTTACATACCATTTTCCCGGTGGACCGCTGTCAGTTACGGATCAATATGTAACAAAACCGATTGATACACAAGCAATTTTTTAGCTCACCAGAGGGTACGATGATACCGAAAGGCTAAAAACTGTTACGTAGCCTATCGTTACTGGAAGGCTAAAAAACCGTTACGTATGAGCCAATAAACCTCGGGTGAGAGAGAATAGAGCTGCTTGCGGTGGAGTGAGAGGATCGAGAGTGTCATACGGGGAGAGAGAGAGAGAGAGAGAGAGAGAGAGAGAGAGAGAGAGAGAGCAATGGGTTGATTTCGAAAGTTGAGGGTTGAGTAATATGGAGGGAAGATGGGCGGCTGGGATGGGCTGGATTTAGTTGACTGGGATATTACATGTTCATGTTTGGCTGCGCTCACGTGGTATGATTGTGACCGACGTGGGGCATGCATTAGTGGGAGACTCTTTTACGTCCAAAGTTTGACTGCTTTCAATTACTCGTGCTTCCAATGGGCTCTGATTAGATAGGAATTTTAAACCTCACCTGCTCACCGTCTCCACCCTTTTCTTTTTTGGATTCGGTGGTCGACGACTCGACGTGCACCTCGATTAACTGCGAGACCTTAAAATTAACGATCGAATAAATCTTCAGTGGTCTCAAATGAGTTGAAGGCATCTAAAATGCCTCAAACTTCCCCGGAACAAACTTCTGGAGTAAAATAAGTTTGTTTGTTGAACTTATGTCTGATGATTGTATTTGACAACAAAAGAACACCCAGCACTTGTTACCTATGGGATGATATGAAAATTGACACGTCACCATTTATGTCAAATTCATTGAAAAATGAACAACTAGAATAATAGAAAACTCCACCGCGATCAATAAATAGCTTAATTTGAAGTCAAGGGAGAAATCAGGGGTCAACAGGATGAATTGTAAACCAAAAAAGAGGTGCACCTCCCTCACATGAAGCTGTATTGAAGTAATGATTTGACTAATCACTAAGTGGAAAGAGATAGAGAGAGAAATGTTAGAAGTAGGAAGAAGTTAGGGGAAATTTTTTGAAAAATTCTTTTTGAATTGTGAAGAGAACAAGGCATAAAAAAGCAGAAAAACCCATCTCCGAAGGGGAATTTCAATATATATATATATATATATATATATACAGTACTATGAATAGTGAATGAATAGTAACTTTGTGGATGAATAGTACTTGTGAATAGTACTGTGAAAATGAATAGTAATAAATAGTAAATGCAATTTACTGGTAATGAATAGTAATACAGTTTACTGAATGCTTAGTTTTCATTTAGTATTTTATTCCTGCTGAAATTTTAGTTAGTATTTTAATTCTGTTGTCATCGGTCGACCACCTTGTCATTGGTCACCTTAAGTAATCCGTAAAAGGTCCCCGTGAGTAAGTCCTAGGTAGGCAGTGAAGGGGTTGAGAAAAAACTTAGGGTATGTGTGCAGTAGGGTATGTGTTTATCATGACAATTTAGGATTAAGATATTAATTAAAAAATCTTTAGGGTTAAAATATTAAAAGAAAAATCTGTAGGATTAAACACAATGATATATATATATATATATATATATATATATATATGAAGCGCAGGGTCCATTTCAACACTCAAAAATGTGTTCATACTATAGAGTATGTTAAAACCGTCAACTATGTCAAAAATCATGTTAATTGTGCATCGATAAATATGATTTCTAAACATGTTAATCTTGAAAAGAAATTATGAGATCAACGAAATAGTCTTTGAGTAAAGAGATCAAGAAAGTAGCATACACTCATGTTAGTCTACTAATAATAACTACAGGCTAACAACTACTACATTACTGGAATTAAATAATTAAGAGCAATGTTTCCTTCACCGCGTGGGTGAAAAGGAGCGAAAGACGTAGACTTTTCAAATAATTAAGTAGCTAAAAGTTAGAGTTAAAAGAAAGTAGTACATGTGTTTCCACATCTCGGTTGAGTAATATTTTAGTGTCAGGTTTTGGAAAATCATAGAAAAAAACCCTTGAAGTCATTGTGGAAAAACAAACTCTACAAAGACCCAACATGAGAGAAAGATGAGGCTTGATTGAGACCTACAATGTGAAAGGGAGAAATTTAGGAACAAACTTTTGAAGGGAACCTGTGGAGCAAGAATGTTTGAAAAACCAACCAATAAAGTGGATTGCCATTGTAAGAATAACATGCATGGCATATGATTCAAAGTTGCAAAACAATGTAGGAGAGAGAGTTCCTACACGAAAAGTTTGGCTGAAAAATTAGGTTTTCGAGACTCGAACATGCATCAACACGAAATCAGGTTGACTTTAAGGGTAAAGTTTGCCAAATCCTAGTATAATAGTGGGAAATGGGCCAAGAAAGTGACCAATTTGGGGCAGGGCCTATAAGAATGACCGAGCGAGCGTTGAGAACCAACCCGGAACTAGCTGTATCACAAGGAGAAAATTTATGAAGAATATAGGGCTATTCGGTCTTACCCGTGGTAAGACTAAAAGATCTCCACTTGGTAACAAGGAATCTGAACAAATTGTCATTTGGTAACTCTCACGAGAATTCTCTTTAACAAAACATTAATTCTAGGTACCCAAAAAATTTATCCAAAACGTATGTAAAAAAAACTTACCAAAACGAGGATCTCCACTTGGTGGTCCGGGATGCCAGGATTTCATGTGAGGCACTCTTATTTTTATGTGAGCCGGTGGTAGCGATTATACATACCAAGGGGATGTCGCTTCTTTTTTGAAAATCCCCAACACTGCGGGTGTTTTTTCTTTTAAAACAACTTTAAACATACTTATCATATATTGAAAAGTACAAGCGTGCATGTGCATATTGCATAGGACACTACTGGTCCGAAAATAAAGAAAATAACAAAATAAACACAACAAAATAACAAAACAAAACAAGAAAATTCACTCAGCATTGATATCAGACCCAAAACTCCACTCATGGAGGTGGGTGGATGGAGGATCGCCAACGACTCTTGCCGCAGTATCGTCGCTGAATCTTCCTTTAGACCCCTCATCGACGTCGTTAGGGAGTTCAAGAAATCGCCGCTCGAACCAAACTGACCAAGATCTCCATGCAAGAGCTAGTATCCAGACCTAGAACTCTTGATCTGGGCCTCTAAAGCCCAAAAATAATGGAAAGAGTGGGAGTTCTTCATTTTTAAGGAAAGAGCTTCAACAAGAGAGAGAGAGAGGGAATAGCAGGGGAGCGTGGGGATGAGAAGAAGGAAGATATCAGAAGGGGAAAACAGAAGGGGGAACAAGGAAAGGGGGTGGGGGTGGGGGTGGGGGTGGGTGTGGGGGGAGAGAGGGAAATCACCACTTAGCTCTTTCTCTCTCTCTAAAACTCTCAACTCTCTGTCCCGCCCACAGGGGATTACTACACTCCATTGCTATATCTCTATGAGTTGTTTGTTGTTTTAAGTATTGGAGGAGCATTTTCTGTCAACCTAATATCGGGGACGCTAACCTTGTGCTGGAGTTTCGCAAGCGGGATACACTGCTAAAAGCGCGCAACTAGCATGTTCACGCTAATGTTTTTGGTGAATAAGTTGGGCCAATTTTGCATGTTGTTCATGCTAATGAATAACTTATTCACTAATATGAACAATTTGTGATTATTGATGAATAAGTTGTGTTGGTGTTGTTTTCACTAATATTTTTGGTTCACAAATTGGGCCAATTTTGCATGTTGTTCATGCTAATGAATAGCTTATTCACTAGTGTGAACAACTTGTGATTTTGGATGAATAACTTATGTTGCAGAAGTTAATTACTCCCTTCGTCCTATTTTACTTGTCCTGATTCTATTCTAATTGGATAAAAAAACTAGCTATATATTTAAATTGGTAATGAATTTTATATCCAATATGGATCTTGTTTGATAGATCTCGATTTGTTATATAATACAATGTTTTCGAAATTACTTAAAACATTATAAATTACAATATATAATCAATTGAAAAGTGGAATGAACTCCCAAAATATATACTGAAATTGGGACAGAGGGAGTACTAGCGTAAACGGGGCCAATGGCACCCACTAGTGGACAATGAAATTTTTTGGGAAATGATATTGGCACTCCAAAAATTGATGCAGGCACTCTAAAAAATAAAGAAAAGTGGCGTTAGAGTTACAATGATTTTGGAGTGTCTGCATCAATTTTTAGAGTGCCAATATCATTTCCCAATTTTTTTGGGGTTAAAATAGTAATAGATTCATTGATGGGAAACACATGCACACAAGATAGTCACCTAGAAGTAGCATCTGTTTTTAGGGTGATTTTTCCAAACAGGCTAAAGGGGCTTTTAGCTCCTTTAGCACTAAAAACCACGAATTTTGAGACAGATCATTCTCTTCACAAATATCAACTTTTGGGGCTAAAGGGTCTTTTTTTGGAAACAAAGTGGTTATCAATAAGGTTTAAGCCGACTTATTCTGAGAAACTCAATCAAAAAACTAAAAAGCCACAAAGCAGGGTAAGAGACCCAAACTACGACTACCTCTCCCAGTCAAAAAAGGGGTCACCCCATTTGTACACAATAAAACGAATGATTAAAAACCCGAACACCGAGGCCAACAAACCAATTGAAATTGATTTGTCATTGGATCACTACCACCACCGGGAGCAGTTTCTGTCCAGTTTTATTAGGGTCCAGTCCGGTCCAGTTTTGGACCGTTGTGGGCCCATTCCGGGCCCACAACAATGATCAGAATTGTTCATTTTGTAGAGCTCGTCGAATATGTCATCCATGCCAAAAATTAGTTTGATCGAACATCAATAGTTACATGAACAAAATAGATTTGTACAAGAAAAAAATGGGCAATTATTAATTTCAACTTAATTTTTGTCATTGCTTTTTTCTTATACAAATCTGTTTCGTTCATGTACCTATTGATGTTCGATCAAGGTAATTTTTGGCATGGATGACGAACTCCACAAAATGGACGATTCCGATCATTGTTGTGGGCCCATTCCGGGCCCACAACGGCCCAAAACTGGACCGGACTGGACCCTAATAAAACTGGACAGGAACTGCTCCCACCACCACCGTCTCTTTCATTAGAGAACCATCACCACCACCACTGTCAAAATCTGAACCATCATCTCATTGATGAAGGAAAAGCCGAGAAAAGGAAGATTGGGAATAACATCAAGAAACTCTCGAATTTGAGATTCAGAGATAAAACCCTCACTGAAAAAGGGAAATTATTCAAAGCGATCGAGAAAAACTATCACTACGAATGAAGGAGACACACACCAAGGGCCAAGCCCTCCCTCCCCGCTGCTGCACAAGGGTAGTGAAAATCCTTGGGGAAAGAAGGAAAAAGGAAAAGAGGCGGCGGCTAGGGTGTTTTAGCGAGATGCCCTGAGTTAGAGAAAGAGGTTTAGAGATTATTCGATCGATTGAGCCGGATACCAATCGAGCTACCGAAAAAAGGAAAATACAAAATTACTCCGGCACTACTTCCACTCTGGCCGATTCCACTCCCCTACAATAGCCATGCTTATTGTGCTCTCTCCCTCAACTATCCATCAGATTTCCAATGGTGGAAAGCCTGGAAAACCAGTATCTTGGAACTCCAGAGGAACTCTTGGGAAGGGGGATGAATTCCATCTCCCACCGAAAAGAGGGAAAAAAAAAAATTCAAACAGAGCATGTCAGCCAAACACCGTGAACCCTGACTTTCTATCTTCTAAGCAGCGCATGCCTTCAATACTTAACGAGTAAGAATAAGATTACTGGAACACATACCGGATCCGCCTCGAGTCGAGTTACACACATCCGGATACGCCTGATCCCGGCACAAGCAAGCAAATGCATAGCCCGAACCAGACCCACACACCCCGCCAGACTGGACGCACCCGCTACAATTTGTATCATCCGCGTCCCACCACAACCCGAACCCACTGTCAAGAGCCTCTGTTATATTAATTGAAGGTGGAACGCTCATTAAACCCTGAGCCACCCTTTGGTTAACATGAACAACAACGCTGCCACTGCACCCTGAAATGGCCGCACCAAAGTCGGACACCTCAACACCGCTCACAAAATAACTCGTCCCTTGAGTAGTACTGCAAGAAAACTGGTTGGGTACGGGAAGCGCCGGGCAACCGTAGTATATCGTCATGTTTTGAGAATCGTCGGAGTAGGCAAAGTGGGCCGTGTCTAGAGCGTCGTTCACGGGGAGGTGGGTTGGGCTCGGGCAAGGATTGTTCCAGAATTCGGCTCTGGCGACGGTGAGAGTGTGTTTTGGGTTATCGATCGAGAGGACTCGGTATGGTATGGAGTTGATTGTGATTTGCGGGGCTTGGCTTTGGCAGTCTAGTTTGAAATTCGGGTGACCGCAGGACACTGGCCTGTTTCCTCCCCAGAAAGGGTAACCAAGATTTGGAATGTTTGAGCATTGGAATGGCTGACTGCAGCTTGTGTATTGCTCGTCACCAGAACCAGAAGATTTTGGGACTATGGTTGAGATTAGAATTGGGAAGGAAAGATAACAGAATAGGAAGAAATGGGTATTCATTTCCAGAGAGACTGAGAGAGAGAACAAGAGAAGTTGAGACTGCCCAAATTGATGAGGGGTGAAGATATGGCTAATTAAGAAGTGGGTGTAATATGAACTGATTTTTTTGCCTAAGTAGTCATCAGCGCAATGAAAGAAGAAATTGACCATTTGTTTGACAAAGTTGTGTGCGTGTTTGGAGGTTTTCCAGAAAAAAAAAAAAAAAAAAACTTAAGTCCCTATGGAATAATTTGACTGGGTCAGTCATTTTTCACGTAAACTTATGGTTAACACATACGTTAAGGCAGGGGTGGAGACAGTGAGAGCCCAGTGGGAACACACGCTCCACTAAATTACCTCTTTCTTTCGAATTTTTTATTTTTTCGGTATAGATAGGATTCATAACTATTCTTTATTTAATCTCTCAAACTTTTTATTTCAACTATTACAAAAATCTCACTACACAAGGGAAATGAAAGGGAAGTGCTACAATACACATCTCTTATTTGGGTGTGTATCATATGCACCCTCATTGAAACACACCAAAATGTTATGATTCCCAAAATATTATGAATCTTTTGTTAAGAAGTTACGAATTATATTGATGAAAAGTTACGAATTTTTAGTATAAAAATTACAATACGAAACAAAAATATTATGAATGACCGGTCCTACAAGTAATTTTTTATTAGGTGGCACAATATGAACCACACAATAAGTGCATATGGTACACATCTTAAAGGGGTGTGTATTGAAGACTTTCCCTTAAGGGAATTCAAATAATAGCCACCATTTATTGTTTGAAAACCTAGCTCTAATGTATAATGTCCAAATACAAAAGTGGTTAAACCATAGGCTATATGCATTATGCCTTATCGATTATTTACAATTTTGACAATAGTACTCTACTTTCTTGTCTCGATCGATAGAACTCACAACGCAATACGAATTTGGAGATTTAGGGATACAATTTGAAGAAAAAAATGTCTTTCTAATTGGATCAAGATTTCTTATATTATTGTCATTGTAGTTATAGAGTATTGAATTTGTAACAACCCCGATTTTTAACGAATAAAAATCTCGTTGTTATTGCGTGAATTTCCTTAAATTCTTGAAATTTGTCAAAATTACGTTTTTGCCCTTAAACTTTCGTTTATTTGCGCTTTGGCCTACTTAGCAAGCCTAGTTAGCTTCTAACCATCTAGTTGGAGTAACTAAGCTAGGAAGCTATCTGGTTACTTTTCTCTAACCGCAAAATGACCGTTTTGCCCCCCCCTTGGACACTTTGAACCTTTTGAACCCTAGACTAAAGTATTGAATATTCTTTTTCTTTTAATTATTTTGGTTTTAATCTTTGTCCATTGGACAATAAATGTTAGGGAACCTATTATCCATTGGATAATAGAACCCCAATTGTTTACTTTAAAAGTATACTTGGTCAAAGTACTAAGAATATTGAAAAATAGACTTTTTAATTTCTTTAAAAGTACTTTTGGAATTATTTTAAATTGCCTAATAACTATTATCCATTGGATAATAGAAGTTAGGGGATTTATTATCCATTGGGTAAAAGATTATTCTTTCACCAAAGTACCATGGGTTATTAATTTAATCCTTTTCTTTAAACCATGTGTGAAAGTACTTGGTATTTTATTAGATAAGTACTTAGTACTAAGATTCTTAAAGTACTTCCATATTATTTTATGTTGGGGTTTTGATTCTACCTAGAGTACAATAGTACTTGGAAGGTTTAAGTATTACCCTAAAGTACCATGTGTTTATTAGTAGGTAAAACTTAGCCCTTAAGTCTCTTTGACTCAAGGTACAAAGTACCATTAGTTTATTTGTTTGCTTGCAATACATGTATATATATATATTGTACTTGAGAAAGCTAGAGAGGAGAGAGGGAGAGAGAGAGCCGAATGGAGGAGAGAGAGAGAGAGAAATTTCGGCCCAAGGAGGGAGAGAGAGAAAGAGAGAGGAAGGAGGGAGGAAGAAGATTTGTTGTACCATGCTTGATCTTTCTTTGTACTTCAAAATCCTTGGTGTGAACTCTTCCTAGCCAAAAATCTAGTCATTTGTGGTCCTCCTTTGTACCATTTGCAATTGTTTAATCATGTTCACACCTCCTTGCCCACCAAGTCTTGCAAGAAGGACCATTATAGCCATGCAAGCCTAAGATAGGTCCTTGATCTTCCATGATCTCTTGCCAAGTGTCAAATTGAGGAAAGGAGAGGGAAAGGGGGGCCGGCCATTGAGGGAGAGGAAGGAGCTCAAGCTCTTGCCTATAAATAGAAGCTCATTCTCATGCTTTGAACTCACCCCTCAAGCATTTGCTCTTCCTTCTCTCTAGAAAACCATTTCCAGTTTCTGGGCAGCCTACTGTCCCGTCGGAAATCCTCCATTTTCTCCTGTTTAGAGTAGTTTTTAGGATCAACTTCCTTCTGGAAAGTTGTAGAGCACTTCGAGAGCTTCAAGTTAGGCTCAAGAACCACCTCAATCAGATTAGAAATGACCAAGATATCGTCATCCGAAGTTCAGTAAAAATCTGGGATTTTTATTTCCAGACAGCTTACTGTCACTTCTTTTATCCCAATTTTTCTCCTACTTCAATTAGTTTCTAGGACCAACTTTCTTCACGGAAGTTGTAGAGCATTTCTTGAACTTCGATTTCGACCCAAGAAAGATCATATTCGGCCAAGGATTGACCGAGTTACTGCCGTCCAAAGTTCGGTCCAGATTCGGAAGTTTCACCGCCCGTAGGATTTTTCCAACTTGCTTATTCGGCCCCGACTAGTTTCGGATCAAGGTAGGATACTCTTACCCTATCCTAAGTTACGTATGATCTTCTTATTTTCCATCGCAAGTATAACGTATGTTGTTTTGATCTCTAAGAAAGAACTTATCGTTTGAAACAAAGTATTCGTATTTTGATCTTTTAAGTTGTTTATAAGAATGCATGTGTGAATTGTTTGCATTACTTGTGACACGATAAAGCATAAGTGATTTATCACTCCAAGGGCGTCCGAACATGTGGCGTTATGCTTTAATCGTTGATTTAAGTTTGATTGTTTATGTGAAAAGTCCTGCCTCGGAGTCTATGCATGCTAACGAGACACGAAAATCGAGAAAGTAGAAACATGGCACCTAGGGTGTGGTTGACTAAGGAAAATGTGTTTTCCGAAAAATAAGATATCTTAGAAACTACATAATGACCATCTCGAGGGCATTATGTAAGTCGTGTGAGTGTGTGTGTGCCTATGGGAACCCGGCGCGGCGGAACCATAGTGAGGATACTTGGGAGACCGGCGCGGCGGAACCAAGGTTGGGTGTGTAGCTTGGTTATCCGCGGTACGGAGCCAATGCAATGTGTGCCAATGGGAACCCGGCGCGGCGGAACCATTGTGAGGATACTCGGGAACCCGGCGCGGCGGAACCGAGGTTGGGTGTGTGTGTGCTTGGTTATCCGCGGTACGGAGCCAATGCAAAAGATTTTGAAAGGCTTGGTTATCCGCGGTACGGAGCCAATGCAAAGGATTTTGAAAAAATGGTTTTGTAAGTGGAAAACGTTGACACGGTCTACGACGAGTCGCGTAGGAGAAATCGGGAAATCTTGGACACCAACGTTAGATAGTGAATGTGGACGTATTATCGTCATTTATGTGATTTCTGTGATCATTTGTTGGTAAGCTATGGGTTAGCGGGTAAGGATTTCCTATTGAGCGTTGTAGCTCATGGTGTTGCCTTTTGGTGACCCTGGCATATTATATTGGTGGCGACGCCGGTATAATGTGTCAGACTTCATAGATGAGCAAGGCGAGATCTTCAGCTTGGAGGCGTGCGGAGCCGAGGAGCTGGCCAGGATGGAAGAGAAGGCGGAGCTGTAGTTAGGAACCCTAGTTTCTTTCCCATTTGTAATGAAAGTACTCCTGTGGGAGTTTTGTTGTAATAAGAGCTTGACTCTGTTTTGAAATTTCAATAAAAATGTTTTATTTAACGTACCCAAAATTCGGGGCGTTACAGAATTGCTCTTAGAATTAATTTTCTGAGACAAATCAAGCAATTGGTTTGTTTTAATAATTTATGTAATTACTTATAACTTTCTCAGTAAACATGTTAGCTTTTTTATTATTCTTAGCACAAAGTTCTTTTTTTTTTTTATATATTATCTCTGACCACTTGCATTAGACGGTTTGAGATATATCTACGTTCAGATATGTATCTAAACATCTGTGTACGTAGCACTACTCTATAGGGGCGGATTGAGTAAGGGGCACATGGGGTCACGTGCCCCCACCCCATCCCCCTTTTTAAAAAAAAAAATTTATAGTTTATTTTTTTATGTAAAAATGAGTGTCTTTTTTTGGGCAAAAATGAGTGGGAGAACGAGAAACCCACATAGAAAACTCGACGGGGAGAACTCGTTCAACGCTTGATTTATTTTGTCGTTGCCAATTGCTCGTTTCTGTGGTCGTTGCCCATAACCTCACCATTTTTCTCACCAATCATCAATTAAATTTTGGGGTACACGGCAAAAGTAACATATTCTTGAAAGAACTTTTAATTTGGGGCTACATAATTTAGGAGTTTTTATTCTTTTCTTTTAAGGTTCGTAATATATATCTTGATTGTTTGAGAAAAATAGGCCTTCATTTATTACTTGGTTTTTTCCCAATGAATGAAATTTACAATTTAATTTTCTATAGTTTGTGTCTTTGCGCTTACTTTCGATTTTTGCTTAAGGTTATTAGTATAATGTACCCCACGTGAGGCAAATCTTGGGTCTGTCACTGTCACTGTCACTGTCACTGCTGCGCTATATTTTTAGTATAACCAAGGGGAAGTTCTTGCACAAAATCCGACTGATTTTTGTTGCCATGCAAACATTGAATGCATTGATTCTGAACGGCTAACAAAAACAATTGAAGAATGGGCAAGTATCAAGTCAACCATAACAGCCTCAGTCAAAAAAAAATTCAATTCAACGATTCAGAACTTCAGGAGCACGGCAAATAGGTAGTCTATAGCAAAAAATTGGTTACTAAAGATAAAATCCTGAGTCACATGCATAACACAAGTTACCCCGTTTGTTTTGAAAATTTTGGATTTGGATTTGGATTTGTAAGTAATGAGTGTAGAGATAAATATAGTAATAATTGGAGAGATGTATGAGAGTAATTATTGGAAAAAAATATAATAATGATTAGAATCCAAAATCCAAAACCATTAAACGAGCGAGGTCGACCAATGCAATAACAAAGAGTTGTCTTGGTCTTGAAAAATGAAAAATCACCAATGCAACGAAAATTATTGAATATTCCCGGAGTATACGAACAGTATACTTCCTCTTCTCACATAACAGGTGGGGCCCATTCAGAAGACACGTGTGGGATCCACATATTATGTGTGAGAAGGAAGTATATTGTTCATATATGTCGGAAGTCTTGAATAATTACTCCCAATGCAAAAGCAAATGAATCGAACGGATATATTCGACTGTTGGCATATATGAACGGATATATTCGATCAAAATATTTCTACAAATATCATTATTTTTCTCAAAACTCTTGATTGGGCAGGCAAGATAAAAACTACAACTCCATAATTCTAGTAGAAAATTTGAAGAGATAGTCTTTTTCACAGAGGCTCCGTGAACAACCTGTTCACAGAGTAGCGCAATCTCAGCCGTCCATTCGCACAATCAATGACTGATATTCGTTTTCAATTATGACCGGTCACAATTAATTATTATCGGCCATAATTGGTTTTCAATTTAGATCGTCCAAAAACACTTTAGATAGTCGTGATTAAGCTCCATAACTTTTCTTTACGGAAACAACCACTAAAGAAAGATTTTCTCAAATTTGAAACTAGTTAGGGCGGTCCGTCCTTGCTGATGACCAGTGGATTGAAATTGAATTAAGATAAAATTGCAGCCGTTCCCTTAAGTTTTTATCTCTTTTGTGGTTTGAGCCCTAGACCTCCAACTATAATTTGGGCTTTTATTTCCAGGTTTTAAACTATCGAGAAACAAATAGAAATCGGAGAGAGAGAAAGTAGAGCACTCGGTGAAGGAAATATAAAAGTGATAAATCTTTTTCGGAAAGATGTGTAATTTTTTGTTAAAAAAAAATACTTATGTTCATAATTTTTTTTTAAAAAATTCGCACCAAGTTAAACAACTAGTCGAGGTCTTTAATTTGGTGCGAAGAAACTCAGAAAAATCACGTATGGAAGTACTTTATTTTTTTCCGAAAATTGCACATTTTTCGTGAGGAATTATCATTTTTTGGAACGGAGAGAGTAGATGTTTATCGATTAAAAGTGTATATAATTTCTCCCTAAGTTAGTTATTGAACCTTACCCTTAGCGTACCACAATCCAGACATATCGCATACCAAGTTTTTGTTCTTACTTTTCGTAACGCTACAAATCCACGTTACACTGAACGTACCTCTGTATAGGGCGCATCACCAGACATCGAAATTAGGCATTATTTTGGTGATTCGTGAGAAAGTACAAAATTTAACAAGAATTAATTGTTCTACTCCTAACACCAAAATTTACCATGTTCTACACTTAATGAACCTGACAGAATGTTCGTAAAATGATACCGCAATCGACGTTTCTGAAATGGAGCACTGCCTCCGTCCCATTTTTATTGTTTATTATTTTGTTTGTTTTTTATGTCTTTTATTTATATCTTTTAATGTGGATCTTAAAAAATACAGTATTAAATATGAATCTTATTTGATACATCTCAAAATTATGAAAAACGATAGATTGAAAGATCAGAGTGGTTCCGGAGACATTTATAAAAACATCTAAAAAAATATCTCAAAGTTTCCAATCAAATTTTGATGATCCGAGCCGCTTCATGTGATCAGAACGTGATTTTAAGAGAACCCGCGAGAAATCAGCAAAAAAAAGAAATGACCGGGAAGGGTTTGATCTCAGCAGTTTTTAGCTCAGATTTGATGAACGTTTCAATTAAAAACTGCTCAAAACAAACACTTCCCGGTCATATTTTTTGCTAATTTCGCACGGGTACTTTTAAAATCACATTCTACACATATTGAATGGTTTGGATCATAAAAATTTGATCAGGAACTATGAAATTGAGATTTGAGGTGTTTTTTTAAATATTTTTATAGATGCCTCTGAAACCGCCCTGTTGAAAGATACTCCCTCTGTTCCATATTGATGGATCAGTTTGGTCTTCAATGCAAAATTTAAATTGTTAATATCTTTCAATCTACAAAATCTTTAAAGATTTTAAAAATTTTGTATAATAAAACTAATTGAGATCTATCATATAAGATCCACATTGCCCATAAAAATCATTATAGATTGAAATATATTAACAATTTAAATTTTGCATCGAAGACCGAACCGGACCTTCAATTTGGAACGAAAGGAGTATATAAGTAATTAAAAGATGATGAGCAATTCAAAAATAAACAATGAAAATGAGACAGGGAAGTAGAAAACAGCACGTAACGTACCCGGTGGTGGTGGTGTTGCCATGGTTGGAGCTCCGGCAGTTGCGAAGCAGGTACCCGACACATAAGGCGGATTGGGGCAATAGCAAGTGGTTTTATAACTAAGAGGACTATACCCGCACCGTCCCCCGGACCCGGTACACCCACTGCACTTATTAGTATCCACCTTCCATCTAACTCCAAACCCGCCCGCTACAGCTCCTTCCAAAGCGGTTGAATTCACCGACCCGACCAAGTTACTGACCGGAACGGTCACACTTACGTCACACCCCAACCCGCCCACAGTCCCGGGTACTAAATAAATACCGGTATACCCGGTAACGTTACAAGTACTAATAGAATCAATACCCGGGATGAGCGAAATCGGAGCAGGGCAACCGTAGAGAAAAGTTACGTTCATGTAACTGGAGGAATACTCGAATAGGGAATTATCCAGGGTGGTGTTAACTAAATGCTGTGGACAAGTCGCTTCCATTACATCTTCTCTAGCAATATTCATTGTTTGGGCAGATGGGTTGATCTCCAGAACCTGGAACGTGATATTGTTGATGTCAAGGGTGGTAATATTGTTGCTCCTGCAATTGAGAACAAAACCCGGATAACCGCAGAATTCGGGTTCTTGGTATCCCCGGAAAGGGTAGCCCACTCCGGCGATCGAGCCGCAGCTGTAGGTAGTATTGCAGCTGGAGTAGAAGGCTTCATCTGGATCTGGGTTGGTAAGAGAGAGTGGGAATTGAAGAAACAGAAACAGGGTTAGGATTGGGAGGAGGGATAGGAATTGGGAATTCATTTGGTGGGACTATCCTCTGGTGGAGAGGGGAGGTGTTTGGGCTGGGGGATAGTTATGGGTGGGTAGTGGTTAGTTTGGCAGTTGGAGCAAATGCAGAAGAAATTGGGAAAAAAAAAGAACTTGTTATTAAAAAAGATAAAAGTCAAAAGCTAAATTTGATACTCCACTAGAAAGAAAATTGGTATGGACGTTTACATGGTTGGGAAGTCTTTTCTTAGTAGGAGAATTAATTAATCTTTTTCTTATTACTAATTAATAAAATACTAATTCATAAACGTAGCAATGTTGTCAAAATCTCGATGGTTGATCTGAGAGCTTCGATTCTGTTCTTGCAAAACAAGTTTAAATACCGGTGTTACTTCTGATCACGAAAACTGTATAGAAAAAATTCTGCAAATAAGGGTTTGGATTCTTTAGTGATGTATCTCCTTCCTAAAATACCTCATTAATAAGTTTCATGACCTCCATATGACATAGTCCGCATGAAGAAATCTAGATCGATCCTTTTAGGTTTACACTCGCTAGGCTGGTTTGAGCAGCCCTTAGGTTTAGTTCATCCGAGCTTCTTCATGGGGGTTGGCCGAATTGATTAGCTTAAAGACCAAATTATGACTCATCAATAAGGGTATATAACACTGGCCCGGATATACAGTGGCAAATGCGCGTTGTAACACATTTGAATCACACAGTCAAATTCAATTCCAAAATTAGTACTACTGGAAAAGTAATTCTTTCGTGGGGGTTGGCCGCATTGAATAGCTTAAAGACTAGATTATAACTCTTCAATAAAGATTTTTTAACACTGACCTGATATATAGTGACAAATGCACGTTATGACACACATTTGAATCACACAGTCAAAGTCAGTTCCAAAACTAGTACTATTGGGAAAGTAAATATTTGTTTATCTCTCTCTCTCTCTCTCTCTCTTATATTTTGCTGTAAGAAAGTGCAGATTGGGTTACCTGCCAATTTAATACTGATGGACAATTCATGGTTTATTCAAATGGTCACTTCTGGATTTAATTATCTTATCAGGCCAGACCTTAACCTAAGCCATTAATCATATATGGAATGAGCGCCTGCTAGTTAGTTGTTTCCTAGTAGATTATGGACCACCTATTACCCACCAACCATATATCTTAATTCGCACCTGTATTGATTGAGAAATTTTCGGGTGCCGAGCAGGTATAACGGGGTGGTATTCGTCGGCGATCTTAGCTGTCCAAACGAATTTGAACGACTCAAATTTATTCCTCTCTCTTCTCCTTTTCTTGCTCTAAAATCCAGACCGTTGAAACACATTTGGACGGCTGGGATTGCCAACGGGCTATCACGTGTGTGGTACCCACCTGGCACCCAAAAACTTCTTCTATTGACTAGATTGTATTTGCTATAAAGTGAGGAGATTCATGAACCACATCTTTGACCTTTTTGTGTGTGAAAATAAGGCGAGTTTACGGATCACAAAACATGCCCTTTTGTTTTTGTTTTTGTCTGGTGTATATGCTCGACTACTCCCGAGACCCTAAAGTAAACAACCAAACAAACTTCCAATGGTCTCAAGATCTTTTTGTTGAAAGTGGAGTAGAACTTTTCAAACTCTGGAATGTAAACCCTTTAACTTATTGCCTGCTTCCTCTCGGCCTACCCCTTGAGGATAGCCGCTGCATAACTGCTGTGTGGGGCTAACGAAATTGTGGTCTGGTTTCGGAAGCCTGTCGTTCTTTCAAGTACTTGTGATACACTATTCAATATTCTCCATCCGTTAATGAAATGAACAGGTGAAAATAACATCAGAAAATAACATCAGGCATGCATTTGCTAGCTAATTCACTGAATTTTTGTGATGTGGTCCAAGAGATTATTGAAACACCGTCTTTCAACCGTTAATGCAGTGGATACAAAGTACAAACTCAACTTTTCCAAGCCATACGGGTAGAAGTCGAATTCAAGATTGAGACATCTACATTTTTATACATCATGCATGAACAGATGGAGATTAATATCATCCAATCAAAAACACGGAAATAAATCACTTTCACAAGTTTTTTCTTCGAAAAACGAATAATCGACAAACGGGTAATGGATAGATACAAATTTAAAGAACAAGACCAGAGGATGCAAGTTTCATGTGATTCCTCAACTACATCAATTGGACAACAAACAAAGAAAATGGAAGGGCATGAGTAAGTTTAAGGACCAAGTTCATTCACAATCCTGTGAAGCTTTCTCTCCAAAACTTCTGAACAGATTTTTCCCATGATGTGGTAAAAGGACATGAGATCAGATACGGTCTCCACGTACATTTTCTCTATCACTTTCCTTGCTAAATTTGCTCTGTCTTCATTCACCTTCAATCTGTTCATGCAGGCAGATGCGTTCCTCACTGTTGCCCCCATCTGTTTCAGCCTCTTCTCTTGTTGCAAGCTCAATGCTGTGTTTGACTGCAAATGATATGACAAGGAGAGAAAAAAAAAAAAATTTGTCACTAACGATACGTTAAAATGCTTTATGAGTTGATTTTTTTTTTCAATATGCCATCCAAACAACGCATTAAACACGAATTGATGTCACATATCGTAATCCTCCCACACAAACTCTTCAACCACATGCACTTATTACAAAATGTGTGGGGTGCAAAGTTGCAAGCAGTGTAGGGGAGAGAGTTCCTACACGAAAGTTTCGTTGAAAAAATTATTTCGTGATGAGAGCTGCTACTCCCCCCCTGACACACACCCCCCCGCCCCACTTGTCTTTTTCCCGGACTACCCCGCCGTAAATTGCTACTCCCAGGCCCCCCCCCCCCCCCCCCCCCCCCCCCAGGCCCCACCGCCCTTTTCCGGAATTACCCCCGCCCCTCTCTCTCTCTCTTCCTTTTCTTTCTTTCTTTTATAGTTTGTTTTTCTTTCTTTTTTTTTCCTTTTCTTTTCAGTTTGGTTTTTTTTTTTCATTTTTTTTCTTTTTCTTTCTTTCCGGTTTGAATTTTTTTTCTCCTTAATAATAGGTTCAATTTTAATTATAGGCTTTGTAAAATAATTGAGAGAAAAAAAGAATTATAACCGTTTAGAATTAAATGATCAGAAAAATAAAATTCTCACCCATTCAAACGGATTGAAATTTGGAACACTTAATTTTTCAACCTTTAATTTATATATTAAAAATATGGTTAAAAAATTAAGTGTTCCAAATTTCAATCAGTTGGAACCGATAGAAAGATTTAGTTTTCTGATCATTTTATTCAAAATGGTCATAGTTAAACTTTGACTCTAGAACTCTCGTTAGTTAATCCTAAGATATTTGATTGTACGACTTTCTTAGGGCTAATCAACGAGAGTCCTAGAGTCAAAATTTAATTATGACCATTTTGGATAAAATGATCAGAAAAATAAAATCTTTCTATTGGTTCAAACAGATTGAAATTTGGAGCACTTAATTTTTTAACCACTTTTTTAATATATAAACTAAAGGTTGAAAAATTAAGTATTCCAAATTTTAATCCGTTTGAATGGGTGAGAAGATTTTATTTTTCTGATCATTTAATTCTAAAGGGTCATAATTAAATTTTGATTCTAGGGCTCTCGTTAGTTAGTCTTAAGAGATATTTGATTCTACAACTTTCTTAGGGCTAATCAACGAAAGTCCTATAGTCAAAATTTAATTATGACCCTTTAGAATTAAATGATCAGAAAAATAAAATCTTCTCACCCATTTAAAAGGATTGAAATTTGGAGCACTTAATTTTTTAACCATTTACTCCCTCCGTCCTTTTTTTAGAGTCCAGTATTTCATTTTGGACTGTCCCTTAATAAGTGTCCATTTTGTAAAGTTAGTAGGTAAAAGTTGGTGAATTTTCCATTTTACCCAAAAAGTAGATTCCATTTTGAAAAGTTGGGGAGTAAAAATGTAATGATGATGTTTTTATAGAGGGTAAGGAGGGAAAATGGAGATAAAAGTTGATATGAAAGGTGTAATGATGATATCTTTTTAATAAGTTGGAATTACGAAGCAAGACATTTAAAAATGGACGGAGGGAGTATTTAATTTCTATAAATACACTCTTTGTATATTTAAAAATATAATTCAAGAATTAAGTGCTTTAATTTGCAATTCAGTTAAATCAGAGCAAAGATCGTTTTTTTGGTTTAAGGTCTTTCAATAAACACCTTAAAACTCATTATTTAGTTTCAAGACTCTCTTAGGGTGTCCATTGAAAGGCCTTGAAGCCAAAAATTTATTACGACCATTTAGGATGAAATGATTAGAAAAATAACATCTTTGCACTGGTTCAAAGGAATTGAAAATTGAAATACTTATTTTCGTAACTATATTTTTTAATCTATAAAGGACAAAAAAAGAAAAATAAAACAGTCGGATAAACTTGATCAATTGAAACACTTTTTTTTTTCTCTCAATTACTTTACAAAGCCTAGAATTAGATTTGAACCCGCTTTCCAAAAAAAAAAAAGAAGACTTGAACCTATTATTAAAGAGAAAAAGAAATTCAAACCGGAAAGAAAGAAAATGAAATAAAATGAAAAAAAAAACAAATCGGAAGAAAAGGAAAAAAGAAAAGTAAACTGTAAAAAGAAAGAAAGAAAGAAATGGGAGAGAGAGAGGGGGGAGGGGTAGTCCGGGAAAAAGACAGGTGGAGCCGGGGGGGAGTAGCAGCTCTCCTACCCGCCACCCCACCCCCCCCCCCCGCGCCATCGCTCTCTCTCTCTCTCTCTCCCTTTTCTTTCTTTCTTTCTTTCTTTTTACAGTTTACTTTTCTTTTTCTTTTTTCCTTTTCTTTCCGATTTGTTTTTTTTTCATTTTTTTTCCTTTTTTTCTTTCCGGTTTGAATTTCTTTTTCTCTTTAATAATAGCTTCAAGTCTTTTTTTTGGAAAGCGGGTTCAAGTCTAATTCTAGGCTTTGTAAAGTAATTGAGAGAAAAAAAAGTGTTTCAATTGATCATGTTTATCCGACTATTTTATTTTTCTTTTTTTGTCCTTTATAGATTAAAAAATATAGTTACGAAAATAAGTGTTTCAATTTTCAATCCGTTTGAACCAGTACAAAGATGTTATTTTTCTGATCATTTCATCCTAAATGGTCGTAATAAATTTTTGGCTTCAAGGCCTTTCAATGGACACCCTAAGAGAGTCTTAAAATTAAAGAATGAGTTTTAAGGTGTTTATTGAAAGACATTAAACCAAAAAAACGATCTTTGCTCTGATTTAACTGAATTGCAAATTAAAGCACTTAATTCTTGAATTATATTTTTAAATATACAAATGGTGTATTTATAGAAATTAAATAAATGGTTAAAAAATTAAGTGCTCCAAATTTCAATCCGTTTGAATGGGTGAGAAGATTTTATTTTTCTGATCTTTTAATTCTAAAGGGTCATAATTAAATTTTGACTATAGGACTCTCGTTGATTAGCCCTAAGAAAGTTGTAAAATCAAATACTCCCTCCGTCCCTTTTTTAGAGTCCAGTATTTCATTTAGGGCTGTCCCTTAATAAGTGTCCATTTTGTAAAGTTAGTAGGGTAAAAGTTGGTGTATTGTCCATTTTGTCCCTAAAAGTAGATTCCATTTTGAAAAGTTAGTGAGTAAAAGTGTAATGATAATGGATAAGTAGGGAAAGTGGATGAAAAAGTTGATGTGAAAGGTATAATGATGATATCTTTTTAATAAGTTGGAATTACGAAGCAGGACACTTAAAAGTGGACGGAGGGAGTATCTTTTAGGACTAACTAACGAGAGCCCTAGAATCAAAATTTAATTATGACCCTTTAGAATTAAATGATCAGAAAAATAAAATCTTCTCACCCATTCAAACGGATTAAAATTTGGAACACTTAATTTTTCAATCTTTAGTTTATATATTAAAAAAATGGTTAAAAAATTAAGTACTCCAAATTTCAATCTGTTTGAACCAATAGAAAGATTTTATTTTTCTGATCATTTTATCCAAAATGGTCATAATTAAATTTTGACTCTAGGACTCTCGTTGATTAGCCCTAAGAAAGTCGTACAATCAAATATCTTAGGCCTAACTAACGAGAGTCCTAGAGTCAAAGTTTAACTATGACAATTTTGAATAAAATGATCAGAAAACTAAATCTTTCTATCGGTTCCAACTGATTGAAATTTGGAGCACTTAATTTTTTAACCATATTTTTTAATATATAAATTAAAGGTTGAAAAATTAAGTGTTTCTAAATTTCAATCCGTTTGAATGGGTGAAAAGATTTTATTTTTCTGATCATTTAATTCTAAACGGTTATAATTCTTTTTTTTTTTCTCTCAATTATTTTACAAAACCTATAATTAAAATTGAACCTATTATTAAGGAGAAAAAAATTCAAACCGGAAAGAAAGAAAAAGAAAAAAATGAAAAAAATAACCAAACTGGAAAGAAAAGGAAAAAAAAGAAAGAAAAACACACTGTAAAAGAAAGAAAGAAAGAAAGAAAGAAAAGGGAGAGAGAGGGAGAGAGGGGCGGTAATTCCGAAAAAGGGCGGTGGGGCCTGGGTGGGTGTGTGTCAGGGGGGGAGTAGCAATTTAGGCTCCGTTCCGAAAACTTTTTTAAAAAATAAGTACTTATTTTGCCACTATTTATTCATTCAAAAATAAGCAGGGTCATTCCACAAACCCAAATAAAAAGCTTCTTTCACATTTTCAAACTCAAAAATAATGTAAATGAAAATTTTTTTTCTTTTTGCACCGTATTAAAGATCTCAATGAGATCTATCAAATAAGATCTATAGTGATAGGAAAATTATTTGCGTAAACACATGACTTTTGAGCTTGAAGTTGCCTTATACAAAAAATAAGACTGTTGCTATGATAATGGGCGCCGGCGGAGGGAAATCGTACCGGCGGCCGTGCCAGGTCGTCTCCGGCCACCGGACGGCCGATCCGAGCCGTCCAAAAATTCTATAAAAAAAAACCGAGGGGGCCATCGCGGGAATTAACGGCATCCGAGGTGTGTAGGGTGCTTGATCCGAGCACCCCTTTTCCGTGTATATATGTTCACGGAAAAGGGGTGCTCGGATCAAGCACCCTACACACCTCGGATGCCGTTGATTCCCCCCAGGGCCCCCTCGGTTTTTTTTTTAGAATTTTTGGACGGCTCGGATCGGCCGTCTGGTGGCCGGAGACGGCCTGGCACGGCCGCCGGTACGATTTCCCTCGCCAGCGCCCATTGGTACCTATATAAATTCTGAAAAATAAGCACCTCCTTCTTATTTTTTGGGGAACAAACCTTCTTATTCAACAACAAATAAGTTCTTATTTGGTATCTAGAACGGGGCCTTACTTTCGTGATTCAAAACATGTGTCAGTTCCTACACAAATCAGGTTGACTTTATGGGTAAATTTTACCAAATTCTAGTCTCATGGTGGGAAATGGGCCAAGAAAGTGACCAATTTGAGGCGCGCCTAGAAGAACCGGCCCGTCATTTTCTCAAGAATGAACAAACGTTGAGCCCGTTGAACCAACCCGGAACTAGCTGTATCACAAGGAGAAAATCTATGGAGAATTTAGGGCTATTCGGTCTGATCGCATCTGCGTTGAGTCCCCTGAGAGTCGTTTGTAATACCATGAGAAACATAAGGAAGAATGATTTCACGCATTGGGCTTTTCATTCAATCAGAATAAACAAACATTTACACAGTATGGGGCCCACACCATTTATGAGTTTGAGTGTGTAAGTATTTATATGTGGTTATAAAATTATTGTTTTTAAGGAAGATCGATTGTCAGTCTGCATGCCGTGCAATTGGTTTTTTTGAGCCCGATTATGGATCCCAATTCAAGGATCCGCAGAGCTTGTCAAAGAACAATACTAGTTGTGAGGAAATTCATAATGATCGAATCTTGATCAGTAGTAACTGATTGGTTCACATTTCCTTTGGACACTGGGTGAAACCCACTTTTTATAAGAAAAAAATGTAGAGATAAAACTTATTTCCCTTTAGCTATTGAAATCCGATCAGCGTGGTTTTGGGTCCTAATTATTGCTCCCGACAAATTCTCCGGTGCGAACGGTTCCGATCATTGAATCGGACGATTCTGATCATTGAATTGGATCAATAACAGGGCCCAAAAATACCCAACTGCACATCGTGCAGCTTGTTCCCGAACTGCTGAGAATCCCTCTTGGAAGGCACCCGCAGGAGGAGCTACTTCCCCCACCCCAGCCAGCCATATACACTAGGGGTTTGCGGCCTCATATTTTCTCTCTCTCCCTCTCTCTCTCTCTCACAGTGTAACGAACAACGGAGAGCTCTCTCTCGCCCCGCCGCCTTCTTCTCCTTCCCTAGCACTCGTAAGCCTCCTCTCTTCTCGCTCCTTACGTGCACATGAGTTTGTGTGCCTATATGTGTGTGAATTCATATACGGCGACGGTGCTGGCGGCCGCCGACTTGCTACACAGGAGAGGTCAATCTCTCTCCCTCTGTCTCACTCAGAACTTCTGTTATAGCTATTACACCTACGCACATTCTCATTAGTGACATTTTTTTTTCTCCCTATACATTTATTAGGTACAAGCAATCAATTAGCTTTCGGAAAAGAGCGATTGAAGTGAAGTTGGGGTTTTTGTTTGGTTCCTAATGCAGATGGGGAATTCGGATGAGAACGGATTCAACAGCGACGAGGCAGAAGAGGCACAGTTGAGGACGACAAAAAAGCACAAGGGAAAGCATGACAAGCCGAAGCCATGGGACGACGACCCCAACATCGACCACTGGAAAATCGACAAGTTCAACCCTTCATGGAACGAAAGCGGCATGCTTGAAGTCAGCTCTTTCTCTACCCTCTTCCCTCAGTACAGAGGTAAACTAAAACCCCACCCCATATCTCCTTCCTTAAAAAAAAATCTTAGGCAGGCCCCGTTTGGGGATATTTGGATTTCCAATGATGGTTTTTTTTTTTTTCATTTAGGTTACTCAAAACAAAGATATGAAGGTTAATCTATAGTCTCATAGGTAGCTTGTAAGGCTTCAAACGATTCACCGAGCTGTTCACGAGTAACTCGAGACTCGGGTCATTATGGGCTCGGCTCGGCTCAGCTTGCTAGTATATGAGTCATGCTCGAGCTCAAGTTTTAAGCTTGTTTGGTAAATGAGCTGAACTTGAGTTACTTCTTACTTGGCTCGTTATGGGTTGGTGTGATTTGGCTCGTTAGTAGATAAGTCAAACTCAAGCTCAATATTTAAACTCGTTTACTAAAAGAGCCAAGCTTGAGTTACTAGATTTAGCTTGTTATGGGCTTGGCTAGACTCGGCTTGTTAGTAAATGAGTCAAACTCAAGCTTGAGTTTTAAGCTCATTTAGTAAATGAGCCTAGCTTGAGTTACTGGTTAATAAAAGTTTGACTTGTTTATGGAGGCTTGGCTCATATATAGGGGCTCGACTCCAGTTCGAGCTAGGCTAGTTTTGAAGGAAGAGCTTGAACACTTAAAAGCATGGCTGGGCTCGTTTGCAACCCACCTGTGAGTTGTGAGGATTAGAGGTAAAAAATCTAGTCTCTTGCTGCCCCATGGGCATGTGTATCGAGCTCGTTGTAAATTTTGTGATTTTTGGTTAATGAACCCTTGCATTACCTAAGAAAAGATTAGAGGTAGGAAACAGGAGTGCATACTTTGTTTGGGTGTTATCACCCATTGTTATTGTTATTTCTACTTCATCATATCAAGTTCCCACGCTGAAGTGGAATTCTTGATTAAGCTATGGAATAAGAATCTGAGCTATTCAAATTTCAAAGTGAATAATATTGCCAAACCTGTTCATTTGATGTTCAAATCCAATCCAAACAGTCCCTGATTCAACACTTACCTGTTCCGGGTTGATTTGCATCAATCCAGTAATGACAATATGGGAATGTTGGTGATATGCCTACACTTAATTGAATTTTCTTCTGAAAACTAGGGGCCTGCAAATGTTTGTTATGATGAAGTCATGAACTGTAAATAGGCTCGCAGTAGTTAAAAAATTTCCTTCAAGTTTCCTGTCAAACCATGGTGACGCATTCAAAATTTGGTGTGGATGTTTATGAAATGAAATATGGTTCTATTTACATGATTTCTTTTGGAGCATAGGGGGCTGATTGACTATCTATAAATTATGGTGGCTGAGTCGGATCACAGTGTGAGTTACACAAACAAATATTATGGGGTTTTTTTTTGTTCCACATGCTGCCAACTGAATGAGCATACTGATAGTCTGATAGTCGTTATTGGGCTCTCGATTTTGGCGAAGCTAAGTTATTTCTTCTCACAACTGAAAAGGGGAAAGAAGGTTGATTAGTCACATGTTTCAGAGCTACTTCCATTTGATTACATATTTAGACATGCTGCAGGGAAATTTGATGAAAATAGGACCGAATGATTTTGAAATAGTTGCTTGAAACTCTTAGTTTATAATCACCCCCATTGTAATCTAGGTTGGACACAGTGGCAAATTAAATTGTTCACAATCTAGTGTATGTGTATCTACCCCTAGGGGGGGTAGAAAGCTATAGCTGTTCTGATTTGATTTTTGCTTTTGTAATTTTTATCACTCATTCTCAGACTCGTGCATCTTTCTTGGTAAAGCTTTGTGTAATGTGACCATCAGTTCCCGTTTTAGTTTGCAATGCCACACCCATTCCTAATGCTTGGTCCACTATACCATTTTGGGATGTTTCAAAGTGTTTGTCCATCTTAGAAAGCTGATAATATAAAATTAGTTATTTTCCAAAACTATCCTCGTAATATCTGTAATTGTAATTCGAATGGGTTAGAATAAACCAAACCAAACCAAACCAAACCGAGCCTTATGTCCCAATCACTTGGGGTCGGCTACATGAATTTGTTTCCTCCATTGAGCTCTGTCAAGAGCCACTTGTTCACATAGACCCATTAGACTCATATCTTTGCGCACGACAGTATCTGATGTCAATTTAGGTCTACCCCTCCCCGTAACATTGCTACCTAGAGCTATCCTATCCGCTTTCTTAACTACTGCATCTTCTGGTCTTCAGTAGATATGTCCAAACCACCTTAGCCTATTTTCCCTCAACTTCTCCTCTATAGATGCTACACCTACCGTCTCACGAACTGTTTCATTTCTAATCTTATCTCGTCTAGTCTTACCACACATGCACCTCAACATTCTCATTTCCGCTACACTCTCAAATGAGTTAGAATAAGGGCCAATAAATGAAGTAACCCATTGAGATTTTGCTTACCAAGAAAAAAGGAAAACCCATTGAGATTTTATTCAAAGTGTACTCATTACATGTCCCCTCAAAGAGTCAGAATTCCTAGAAGGGACTAACAATTAGGAATGTAGAGAGTATTTGACAGGGAGACTGTCAGAAGGGTAGAGGAAAAGTTTAGAATCTCCATAAAATGCTCCTTTCTGGTTCAATTAGAGTATTGATATTGTTTTGTATGACGTTTGATACTACAAATCCTATTGTAATGCAATTGTGGGCATTTACTAGATCTATCACTTGGATTTTGCGGGCTTAAATAGCAATGTGAAGTTGTATGGATGTAAGCACTCACGTGAAAGTATAAGACTTATTTTAAAATTAATAAGCGAGAGCCTTTTCCTTGTTCTATGCAGAAAAATACTTGCAAGAAGCTTGGCCTATTGTGAAAAGTTCTCTGAAAGAGTATGAAATTTCGGGTGAACTCAATTTGGTAGGTGCTCATATATGTTTCTGCTCGTGTATATGCTAGTTGAGATTCTTGAAATAGATGATTTTTTTTGACTTCTAAAAAGTGAAAAAGAGCGAGTTGACAAATGGTGGACTTGATAACCTACATGTATGCATGAATTTGGAGATGGCTGCTTCAAGTTGTTGGGGCAGGTTATCAAACCCAACCTTTGAAAGGAGATACCGAAACCCTCAAGGATGCTAAATTACAAATTTTGTTCCACGTGTTAGTTGAGCACTTCTGCCCGAAAAAGTACTTGATTTTGTTCATGCCAAAGAACGCAAGTAACTGCTCATGTCCCTGTCATCCCAAGAGTCTGAACCTTTTCATGAGATCCAAGGCCTTTAATGTCAAAAGAGAGGATGACAAATCACCCAATCAACCTCTGCCAACTGAAAAACTTCCCATCGTTGGAATAAAAAGAGATACGTACTTTCACCTAATCAACCTCTGTCAACTGAGCTTTATGTACTTTGTACACTAAGAATACTGTTAAATTTGGAGATGGGTTCCTGATGGTTCATATATGGACTCATTCTTTTGGCTAATGCATCAAAATTTTAGGTAATATGATCATTGGGTATGATTTACTCCCATTGACTTCGTAATAAGATTAGCTTTTTGGCTGGCTGGTTTTTTGTTTTTTATTTATATGGCTGGCTGGTTCAAACATGAAAATAACCTGAAAAGCTTATTGCTGAAACTGTCATGAAGTCTTAACAAATGGGTATTTATTCCTGATGGATTTGTATATGGAGAAGAAGAAGAATCTTGCCTTCCAAAGTAGTTGGGGCAAGCATTAAGGGTTTGTCAGTTTTTAAAATGAAGTTTGTTGTCTAACATTAAGTATGGAGGTTTACCTTATTGACTTTTCATCGAATGTTTTGTTGCATATTTTCTAGTCAATTTGATTAAGTTTTTGCTTTATCGGTGCTCAGGTTGAGGGATCTATGACTGTTTCAACCACTAGAAAGACAAGGGATCCCTATATTATCATGAAAGCTAGGGATCTCATTAAACTTTTGTCAAGAAGTGTTCCCGCACCTCAGGTATGTCGCTGGCGCTTTTTCCTAGGTTTAGTTTTGTGATAACTTTTTTCCAGGGTAATGCCAATTCAAAAATCTCCTTTTCTTCTTAACATCTGATGATTAAAGGATAAATACAGCTTAAGTGATGGGTTTCTCTATTGTTTGTCCCTTCGTCCTTTTGGTTTCTTGAACGACTAAGGCCCCGTTCCACTTTCTCCAAAAACCTTCTTTTTCAAAAAGAAGGTAATTTCAAACTCAAATATAACGAAAATAAAAAATAATTTTTCAATTTTTTTTTGCATCGTTTAAAAGATCTCAATGAGATCTATGAAACAAGATCCATATTGGTAAGAAAATTATTTGCGTAAACACATGATTTTGGAGCTTGAAATTACCTTCCTTTTCTAAAACTTCCTTTTTCAAAAATCTGGAACGGCTTCTAACCATTGTATCTCACTATAGTTGGGACACCTTATCTGTTTTAACCTTTTTTCCTTACAAATGTAGATGTTTTGTTCCATTAGGAAATGATTTTGTTCCATTTGGTTTTGTGCTCAACCACTTTTTGATGTTGTAGGCGATCAAGATAATGAATGATGAAATGCAGTGTGACATCATCAAAATTGGCAACTTAGTCCGCAATAAGGTGCGTCCTTTAGAGTTCGAATAATGGCATGTAGTAAAGCATGGTATTTTTTTTGAATCATCATATGACATTACTAACATGACGGGGTTATTTTGAGTTTTCAGTTTTCGTTGCCAAGTTGCCAACCATACGGTCTTAGCAGATCTGCAACTTGTAGCAGGGGTTAGATATAATTTCAAAGTCTTGAGGAAGCTTTTGATGGTTATAAAATGTTTTTGAGCCATTTCATCTTTGTTGTATAATGACAAACATGGTTAAGAGGACAAAAAATGGAAAAAAGAATGCATAGGCATTGTGGAACTGGATGGAACTTGGTGAATGTTTCTAATGCTGGAATATTATGCGTGACCTGATATCAAAGTAGATCTGGTTATTGTTTAGAGATTCAGAAAGGTGTTTGAGAATTATTATCGTCTTTTGCAGGAACGATTTGTCAAACGAAGGCAACATCTTGTGGGACCCAACTCATCCACTCTGAAGGTGTGTGAAGTCAGATTCTCCACTCACTGGATTGGACTACCCTTCTGAATCCCGTCCTTTTTTTTGCCTTCTCCTGATGGAGAAAAATGGCCACAATATGGTGTCTTATTTATGTTGTTAATACCCATGCCATGAAATACTTTGCAATGTGTGAGATTTCTCTCTTTGCGAGACAGCTCACAATTTTCTGGTATGCAGGCACTGGAGATTTTGACAGGTTGTTATATTCTTGTCCAGGTATATTTCTATGATTGCTCAACCCCCTTGAGTTGAATAACCATACTGCAGTTTCATAGTACATTTTTTTTTCACTTTCAAAGAAAAAAGAAATAGTGCATGTTTTTTCGTGGCTGAATTACATATTTAATCATCACCAATATGTTTGTCAAATGGTGACTTCATTCCACTTGTAATTGGGTAGGGAAGCACAGTTGCTGCTATGGGTTCATTCAGAGGTTTAAAACAAGCTAGGAGGATAGTGGAGGACTGCATGCTGAATAAAATGCATCCAGTATACCACATCAAGGTGAATTTGCTGCTGTTTTACTCATATTCAATTCTTGTTTGCTCTTCTGAACTGTTGATGTTTCCTTATAAATTGTAAATAGATCCTCATGTTGAAGAAGGAGCTTGCAAAAGATCCTGCTCTTGCAGATGAGAACTGGGACAGGTTTCTTCCGAAGTTCAAAAAGTATGATATATTCTGTTTTGCCTATTTAGATGCAAATATTATGCAAGAAGCATCTTTTAGTTCATCGGATCTTACATTTTCCATCACTTGAATATCATTTTCAGGAAAAATGTTAAGCAAAAGAAAGTTAAGAGTAAAGAGAAGAAGCCTTATACACCTTTCCCTCCTCCACAACAACCTAGCAAGGTAAGTTGCACTGGTTGCTGGATAGATCTAAATATTAAATTTATTTCCTTACCACCCTTTCTTGGGTCATTTCTAATTTTCGTTGATTGTGTTTGTTAGATTGCACTAAGAACGATATTGCAAATCACGCAAGTATTGACTTGTTTAGTTACAGTTCAGTTTCAAGACCTAGAAAGAATGTCCAGAACACAAGCATTAGAAATTACCAGATATGGGTTATTCATCTGTTTGTTAGGTTGTTTCTAGAGCTATGGCTGCAGACATTAGTTTTCTCGTTTTCTAGTAACAATTTGTAAGGCAATTTTCTATCCTTCCGTCTTTTTTATGGGTGAGACATTCACGAGAAGTTCACTTTTCAATTTGCAGAGAGTTAAATGCTTGTTTGATAAAACTGAAAGCAGAAAACTGAACATTTTAAGTTCAATAGGTGTTTGATAAAAATATCAATGGCTGAATTAAAATAACCGATATAAAGATAAATGATTGTTGGTCATATTATTTGTGATTGTTCTCTTTTAGTTGAAATAATGGATGTCATGTGTTTGTGTTGTGGTGGTGGTGGTGGTGTTGTGGCGGTGCTGGTAGTAGCAGAGGAAGAGTGGTGATGGTTATAACAAAAGTGGTGTGGTGGAAGAATGGCGAGTGGGGACAGTGTTTGTGGGGGTGGAGAGACGGCGGTGGTGGATGGTAGTGCAAGTGATGACGGTGGCGAGCGGAGGATAGTTCTGGTGCTGAAAAAGTAGGGTGAATGTAGCAGCATAACATGATGAAGATACAGAGAAATAGTGTTAGAGCGCTGGTGGTGGTGTTGGAGAGATGGCAGCAGAGGTAGTGGTGACACCTTTGGAGCGCTGGTGGTGGTAGTAATTGTAGCGATCGTGGAGTGGTGGTGGTAGTGATGGGCCGATGGCAATAGTGGAGTGGGGGTGGTAATGGTGGCAGTGGTGGTAGTGGCAAGTGGCAACAGTGGCGGCAGCGGCGATAATGGAGTAGTGGTGGTGGTGGGTGCATGGTGGTGGCGGTGGTGGCAGTGGTAACTATTATGTTGGCGGTGGTCTTGGAGGAACTTTTTAACCTTACATTTAAGAGGCACTTAAAAAATATAAAGTATGATGAATTTTCGTTATCAAACCAACTTAATTACTTTTCACTTTACACATTCAGTATTAATTGTTAAATTGGGTTATCAAACAATCTTACTTGCGGATCGAACAAAAAAAAAATGTTGGTTTAACTCATAATATTTTTGTTCCATTCTTTCATTCTCTGCTACATCTGTTATATTTGATATACCCTCTCGGTATTAGACATTTTCACTATGTAGATAGTGTTGTATTAACCTCCGCGACATGGAGTTGTTTGAACTTTGACGTAGTCTAGGAGTTACAACTTACAACTTGCACTTAGGGTCTTGACTTTTTTTGAAGGCAACCCCTAAGAAGCTGTTCCCCGGTTAGCAAATTTGATACCTTTCTCTCTGCTGACCCTCTTGTGGGACCTTTCTTATAATTGCTTTGTGTTATGCAATCTGCAATTATTTTTTCTCCACTTCGGTCCTTAAGGAGAACGATTTTGTGAATTACATTGCTGAAATGATGCCTTGTTTCTCAGTCTCCATCTTGTGGTTTGGTTAATTCAAAGTTCAAACATCTGTGCATGATGTTATTTGATCCTTAAAAGTTCTATAATCTTCTCAGATTGATGTGCAACTGGAAAGTGGTGAATACTTCTTAAGTGACCAAAAGAAGTCAGCAAAGAAGTGGCAGGAAAAGCAGGAGAAACAAACAGAAAAAACAGCTGAAAACAAAAGAAAGAGAGAAGCGGCTTTTGTTCCTCCAAAGGTGTGTTTCTGGAGTTTTGTCCTCTGCATATTACTTTCAGTTTCAATAAAGTTAAGTTTTTTAACCCAGTTGCGATTGTGCAACCACAGGAACCCATAAGGCAGGATATCGGTGCATCAAATGCTGAAAAGAACGATGTGGCCACCATGGCCATGTCTTTAAAGGTAACAAGATCCAGAGACTTTTAACTTCTCCAGAAAATGATCTTGTGCTGCGGAGAAGAGTCCCATTTAATAGACTTTGCATTGCTCGTACATTTTATTTTGTTAATGCTTATACATTTGTGTTGCAGAAAAAGGCTAAAGAGTTTGGAAAGCAGAAATCTATGGAGAACATTGATGCTGAAAAATATATTGCTTCTGGTTCTGGGGACCAGCATTAGGGAAAAAAATCCAGGCACTATGAGAAGTAGGTTACTGACTGAGTAGTTCGTGAAACTGTCACATGCCATGAAGTTTGGCGTGACGATTGTGCCATTGAACTGTTGTTTACGAATATACGCTATATTCACTCAGTAGCTGGGTGGTTTAGCCGTTTGCCTTGAGCATCTCGAACCCATCTTTGAAAGTTTAAAATGGAGAATGCATGTGACATATTGGAGAGAGATTTTGTAATTTATTTTGATTTTTTTGCACTTTATGAGGGAATTTAAGAGGGATCCATTCTACTTTTTAGATATTTGGGTCTCCAAATATGGAGACTCTAATCTAAAAAGTAAGATGAGTCCTATATTCTCTCATAAAGTGTAAAAAATGTAAATAAATTACAAAATTTTTCTCCAATATGTCATATCCATTCTCTATTTTGGAGGTTTAGAGATGGGTTGAATTTTTGAATTTTTTTGAAAACCCCCAATTTTTTTTTAAATTCTCTCTTTTCAAGACTATCAGCTCTCTCTCTCTCTCTCTCTCTCTCTCTCTCTCTCTCACACACACACACACACACACGCACACACACATTTCAAGTTTTCGCATAAATTCCCACAAGTTCCCAGTATTTTTGCATGAATTCTCACATGATTTGTATTTTTTTAAAGGAATGTAACACAATTGGACAACAATTTCCATTGTAATTAAAAATTCAGAAAATGCATACCAGATTGGAGAGACCAACAATTTGCTAAAAGGTGTGTTTCCTCATGTCGGTTGAGTAATATTTTAGTGTCAGGGTTTGGAAAATCATAGAAAATTCCCTTGAAGTCATTGTAGAAGAACAAACTCTACATAGACCCAACATGACAGAAAGGTAAGGCTTGATTGAGACCTACAATGTGAAAGGGAGAATTTATGGAACAAATTTTTGAAGGGATTTGTGGAGCAAGAATGTTTGAAAAACCAACCAATAAAGTGGAGTGCCATTATATTCTTTCTCCAAAAAATAACAGGGCATATGACTCAGTCGCAAAACAGTGTAGGGGAGAGAGTTCCTACACGAAAAGTTTTGTTGAAAAAATTAGTTTTCGAGGCTCAAAATATGTGTCAATTCCTACACAAAATCAGGTTGACTTAATGGGTGAAGTTTACCAAATTCTAGTCTCATAGTGGGAAATGAGCCAAGAAAGTGACCAATTTGGGGCAGGGCCCTGAAGAATCGGCCCGTCATTTTCTCAAGAATGAACAAACGTTGAGCCCGTTGAACCAACCCGGAACTAGTTGTATCACAAGGAGAAAATCTATGAAGAATATAGGGCTATTTGGTCTTACCGCATCTGCGTTGAGCCCGTTGAATCAATCCGGAACTAGCTGTATCCCAGAAAGAAAATCTATTAAAAATATAAGGCTATTCGGCCACTTTGCACCTGTTTGTCAGAGAACTTGGCAGCATCCCCGGTCTGTGGTAACTGGTAAGACTGAACAAACTCTGTCACGATGATTCTCTCTAACAAAAACGAGGATCTCCAATTGGTGGTCTTGGATGTCCGCGCGTAATGTAAGGCACTGATTTTCAAGGGAGCAAGTGAGCCAGTGATAGCTACTATATACCAAGGGGATGTCGCTTCTTTTTTCAAAATCGCCAACACTCTGTTGTTTTTTTAACAACGCTTAATCTACCGTCAGCCCAAAGGGCTGATTATAAGTGGGTCCATTTCCTTTTCAAATTTTGTACTCCGTCTGTTTGCATGTGGCAGGAAAAAGTGGTCTACCTTTAAATGACGGAAATAACCCTCTTCTGCCTTTAAATAACAAAACTAGCATTGGGGCACACTTTCCCCACAGAAGTACGTAACTTTTCCTCTTTTTTATTTTTATTTTAATTCCTTTTCCAAAATCAACGGCATCCGAAATGTGTAGGGTGCTTGATCCGAGTACCCTTTTTCCGTGTAGGGTGCTTGATCATATATATATACACGGAAAAGGGGTGCTCGGATCAAGCACCCTATACACCTCGGATGCCTTTGATTCCCGCATTCGTCCCTTTGTTTTTTTTTTTTTATTTAGAATTTTTGGACGGCTCGGATTGGCCGTCCGGTGCCCGGAGACGACCCGGCGCAGCCGCCGGTACAATTTCCCTTCGCCGGCGCCCATTATCATAGCAACAATCTTATTTTTTGTATAAGGCAACTTTAAGCTCAAAAATTATGTGTTTATGCAAATAATTCTCTTACGACTATGGATTTTATTTGATAGATCTCATTGAGATCTTTAATACAATGTAAAAAAATTTGATTTTTTTTTTATTTACATTATTTTTGAGTTTGAAAATGTGAAAGAAACTTTTTATTTGGGTTTTGTGGGATGACCCTTCTTATTTTTGAATGAGAAGTGGCAAAATAAGTACTTATTTTTTAAAAAGGTTTCCAGAACGGGGCCTTAATTTGTTGAGCAAATTCTAAAGTCAGCCGAAAGGGCTGATTATAGTGTGCTACACGCGCGGATTTTTTGACTCTTTTGGGGCCAGTTCATATGGAGCAATCTGCTCCGATTTTCATTGGGCTCCCCACAAGTGAACGCTAGAATCAGAATCTCAAAATTAATTGAGATGCGCGTAAACTAGTTCGGACATATAATCTAAGTTATAAAAAAAAGACAAAAAAGTAGCTGGGATTTTTTTTTCCATCAGAAGCTAGCCGTTAATTTCTAAGAGCAAAAAATAGAGATGAGTTGCGAAGGGCAAAGAAGGTATTTAGACAAAATACTAAAGAAGTACATCTGACAAAGTAAAAAGTAGAAAACTCAGCTTCGGTACTGAAAGAAACAACAATGTGACACGTGGATTTAAATTATAAAATAATAGTTAGAGGTATTTCCCAACGTCCGCCCATAAGGCTGACTATAGAAGAACCCTTTTAACAACTTTAAACATATCATATATCGAATAAAACAAAGTATAAGCGCGTGAGTGCAAAGGACACTACTGGCCAGAAAATAAAACTTATAATTAAAATTCACTCAGCATCGGACCTAGGATTCCACTCCAGAGTTAGGTGGATGGAGGATCGCCATCGAATTTTACTCCCGCTGAATTGTTGTCGACGAATCTTCCTTTAGATGCTTTCATCAATGCCGTTAGAGAGTTCAAGAAATCGCCGCCCGAACTAAACCGACCAGGGTCTCGTGCAAGAGCCGGTCCCAAACCTAGAACTCTAGATTTGGGTCTCTAAAGCGCAAAAATGATGGGGAGAATGAGAGATTTTCCTCCCAAGGAAAGAGTTTCAACCATCTCACAATCATGGAGAAGAGGAGAAGATAGGAAAGAGAGAGTCTGACTGGCAGGGGACCAAAGGGATGAGAAGAAGGAAGAGATCAGAAGGGGAAAACGGAAGCGGAAAGCAATGAAAGGAGGTGGGAGGAAAATCGCCACTCAACACACACACACACACACACTCTCTCTCTCTCTCTCTCTCTCTCACACACACACAGAGGATCACTACACTCCGTTGATATATTTCTATGAGTTGTTTGTTGTAGCATTTTCGATCAACCTAAGATCGGGGACCCTAACCTTGCACCGGAGTCTCACAAGCGGGCTACACTGCTAAAAGTGCGCAAAAGGTTATTCAAGCACTAAATGGTACCCACTAGTAGACAAGTGAGATTTTTTTAGGGTTAAAATAGTAATAGATTCATTGATAGGAAACACATGTACACAAGATAGTCACCTAGAAGTAGCATTTGATTTTAGGGTGAGTTTCCCAAACGGGCTAAAGGGGCTTTTAGCTCCTCTAGCACCAAAAAATATGGATTTTGAGACACCTCATTTATCCTCACATACATCAACTTTTGAGGCTAAAGGTACTTTTTTTTTTTTTTTTCCCGAAAACAAAGTGGCTAATATCAATAAGGTTTAACTTGGCTTATTTTGAGAAACTCAAACAGAAGACTAGAAAGTCATAAAGGACGGTAAGAGACCCATACTACTACTACCTCTCCTAGTCAAAGAATGGGACACCCCATTTGCACAAAATAAAACTCACGATTAAAAACCCAAACAACCGTAACAGCGAGGCTGACGAACCAATCGATCTGATTCGTCATTAGATCGCTACCACCACCGTCTTCTTTTATTAGAGAACCATAAACACCACTACTATCAAAATCTGAACCATCATCTCATTGAAGAAGGAAAAGCCAAGAAAAAGAAAAATAGGGGATAACATCAAGAAACTCTCGGATTTGAGATTCAGAGATAAAACCCTCATTGAAAAAGGGAAAGTATTGAAAGCGATCGAGAAAAACTATAACTACGAATAAAGGAGACACACACAACCAATGGCAAAGCCCTCCCTCCCTCTCGCTGCATAAGGGTGGTGAAAATCCTAGTGGAAAACGAAAAAAAGGGGCTAGAGTGTTTCAGCGAGAAGCTCCGAGTTAGAGAGAAAGGCTTAGAGCACATGCGCCGAGCAAAAAAGGCTTAGAGCACATAATTCAATCTATTGAGCCGGATACCGATTGAGTTACAAAAAATGGAAAAAAAAAAAAAACCTCGGGCACTACATCCACTCTGGCAGAATCAGGGGCAGATCCATTAATGGACAAGGGAAAGTGACCCCACTGAGTTGGGAAACTCACCAGAGGAATACTTGGAAAATGCTACAGGCGCAGCAAATTGGCACACCTCAGCCACATCAGCTGAGGTGGCAACCCACTAAAAAAAAAAAAAAAAAAACAGAGAAATCAAAATCAAAACCGGACTTCCTCTTCCTCTCTTCTGCGCCCAAAATCAAAAGACACAGGGCAAGAGAGAGGGGCGACCTCGGCCAAGACCACCGGCGTCGGCCCAGACCAACCGGCCAACACCACCACCACCGGCAACCTCCGCCTCCATCGCCACCACCGGCGACCTCCGCCTCCATCGCCACCAGCAGCGGCAATTTTCGCTGGAGAAAGGGTCCACCTACGCGACCACGAACCACCAACTGTACACTCGTACTCTCTTCCTCTCTGCCATAACCCTAGAATTTGTTTCGATTTCTGTCTGATTAGGGTTAAGACTGAATTGAAATTGGGGATTCGAGAACATGTTTCAATTTTGATTTCCCTTTGATTAGGGTTAATGCTAAACAGAACTTGTTTAGATTTCACTCGATTCACTCATATTGTCTCACTTGATTTTACTCAAAATGGGTACAGATTAGGGTTAATGCTATGTCTTTTTGTTGTAATCTCGGTCTTATGTTCAGCTGGGTGGAGTATGTTGTTGGCTGGTAGCTAACATCCGAGTTCTAATTTAGCTTTTGAATGTTTACTCTGACGGCGTCATTGATTTGTATAGCATTTTGGCATAGCAATTTTGCATAGAATTTATTTGAAAATGCTTGTATAGCATGAATGTTGATTAAACCGTGTGACTGTTTCAATTCATGATATTTATGAATTATTTTGTGCATTCTGGGGTTGCCGTTTTCTTCCTTTAAAGGGGCTTTAATAGTGAGGGCACAAACTAGCAAAAGATCTAACGTGGGGTTGGCTAGCGGTTATTGGGTACAGATTCTACCGTTTTAGTCTTGAGGTGCCTCTCATAGGAAGTGTTGTCCTATTTGCTGATGCCTAGCTATATGTTTCTTCTTCTCCTATTGTCATGAATATATTGATATTTTGGCAAGAAAATCTTCTCATTACACTTACTTTGAATGTGTGAAGGTTTTGCTCAGAATTTGTTATTTCGTAGCTCATAATCCATGGATTTTCTTGTAGGCCGGAGAAAGTTCACACATGAAGAAAGTTCAACCTTTGCCAATTTTGAAAATTTGAGACAGCATGTTGGTGGCTAATTGCATTCAAGTCTAGTAGTAGGATAGCTCAAGTCTAGTAATTCATTTGGTTTTATGCTTTCATTTGGTCACTTGTAATAATATGGAGATGTAATAAAATGGAGATATAATTCATTTGGTCACCTATACCAACTTAGAGCTCTTGTGATCGCATTTGGTTTTATGGTTTTGTTGTGAATGGATAACTTGGCAATGGATTTTGGCTATGAATGTGGCTTGTGAATGGTAATTTAGAATGAGTTATGCCCGGCGTGGGCTTGTGCATAACATGATGTTCTTCTTGTTGTTTTTGTTGTATTGACTGAGACGCGAGACGTCGGGCAAGGACCAAAAATAGGGGAGATTCTGCCGAATTTTTTTCAAAACCTAAGCTCCTCTGGTACTATGTCAACCTCCACAAAGTAATGAGAACCAAAAGTGTATGCGCTGACCATATCAATATGCTTGATCTTTTCATGGTAGTTCCACATAAGATACGTCAATTTCACAAGGAAATCTGGTGGTGCTATTCTTCCAATCAGTGAATGCACATTTTCAAGGACAAGCATTTAACTCGAAATCTTAGTAAGAAACATGTATCACCATAAGTAAATGCCACTCAATTGCAAGCTTTCATTCAAACCTTTAACATAGACAACCAGATATATAACATGATAAAAGACACGACACGATACAGATACGACATGAACAAATAGTCAAATACTCAAACAGCTTTTTTTACATGCCAATACCAAGTCTTGCCAAAAAAAAAAAACATAGTTTGAGACCCCATTGGGCACTAGCTAGTAAATGGACACGACACACCACAGATACGATACAATACAAATATTGTAACACCCATAATCAAATGAACTGAACTATTCTTCAGCATTATCCGGTGCATTCAACATTTGAGTAAAACTTGGTGGTGGCATTTGAGTAAAACTTGGTGGTGGTCCTCCAACACATTGCCCTTGAGTCATCAAAAAACTTGATTGCCGTCCTCCCCAAACTTGCCTACTTGAAATATTTGATTGCCCTTGCCAATCATGACTACTGAATGAGGTTGGCATATTTGTTTGTGAACTTGGAAATGCATACATAAATTGGTTGAAGCCTGTTTCGGTTGGGCATGAACTTGGAGAAAATTAGAAGATGCTTCCACCTTGTGCCATATCCGGTCGCATATTATGAGGCATCGTGTTTGACCATATTGATTGCCCCATATAGCTTGGCTGACTCTGGCCAACAATAAAAATGAGAATTAACAATAACTTAAACATGAAACAAAAACGTAGAAAGTTTAACGGGAAATACAAAAAAAATTCTTACATTAATATTTACCACACTCTCTTGTGTCCCAATCTCCTGAAAAAAATAGTTGTTTTGTGCCAACCTCTCTTGTGTCCTAACCTCCTGAAAAAAAGTTTACATGAGACATAAATATAAAAAGTTTATTGGAAACATGAAATTGGCAATACAAAAAATTCTAAACTTTACATTAACTTATACCTTGGCTTTTTCCTTGGACGATGTCTTCTTTTTTGTTTCTATTTTCTTCTTACCAATTTTTTCAACAACACCTATCTTCCTTTTGCTTGGTGGTCTCCCTTTACGACGACGAGTTACAGGGTCAAGTATGTTTGTGCTTTCTTTGGAAGGTAGAACTCCATCTCCAATTGAAAAAGAATTATTAGGAGTGCCGGAAATCACATTACTTCCACAAACAATTGAAGATTCAATCAACTCTCCTTTTAGCTCAAGTAACCGTGCCATCACCTTATCATACTTCTCTTGACTATCTTCAGCCAAATCGGCAACCTCATTAAAGAGATTGCACATATTGTCATGCCGACGTGCTTCAATTGACGTTGAAGAGTTATCATAGTTGATTCGAATTTTCGTGTGCACCCTTTTGACATTTTTGTTCCATCTCCTCAACACATATTTGTCAGGTACTCTTTCAACTCCCATTTGACTCCACACCGTCAGTTGATGTCTACAAACCATTCCTCTGTACTCAAATAATCGACAGTTACAATGTGCTTCATTTGTTTCAGCATTAAAATCAACAATAAATGGCACTTGAATTCTACTTTCCTCTTCTCCATATGTAATCCACTCTTTTACCTCATATTCGGATACACTTTCTTTTTTTTGACTACAAGAACACTCAAGTCTCCCGACAAATTCTTCATGAAACTCTCTCACCTTCTCATTTGTGTAAACACTTTGAAATTACTTTTCCAAGCCACTTTTAGATATTAACGGGATGAAACTCCTCCAACTTTTCCCATCTTCTTCATTTTCACTCTCCACCTTATTCGCCAATGCATTTCATATTGTTCTACAAATTGTTTCAAGGTCGTCTTTGAATGGATGTAACCATCAAAATATGCATTCATACCCTCGCTTCTTTGTGTGGATGACATTCCCGCCCAAAAGCAGTCATTCACATAAGCAGGAACCCACAATTTCCTCTCTAGATATAACCCTTGTAACCATGTGTTGTTTTGAAGCTCGTATTTTTTGATGAATCCATCCCAAGTATCCTCAAATTGTTTTATTGTCAATGAATTCCATACTGCCTTGCGCATACACGAACTAATTTGTTCATAGGCGTCGTACGTACCGAACTTTTCTGGCACCTTTTTCATGATATGCCATATGCATAACCGATGTCGGGTGTCAGGGAATACTTTTTGTATAGCATTTTTCATGCCCAAACATTGGTCGGTAATTATTGCTTTCGGAGCACAACCCCACATGCACGTCTTCCAAGTCTCAAATAACCATGAAAATGACTCTGTGTCCTCATGAGAGATGAGCTCACATCCCAATAAAATCGACTGACCATGATGATTCACGCCAACAAATGAAGCAAAAGGCATGTCATACCGATTTACTAAGTAAGTTGTGTCAAATGTCACAACATCACCAAACTCCTTACAAGCTGCCCGACTCCTTGCATCGGCCCAAAATACATTCCTTAGTCGACCCTTGTCATCCAAATCCATGGCATAAAAGAAGTCAGAATTGTCAACTTTCATTCTCATGAAATAACTATGCATCGCTTCAGCATCTCCTTCCACAAGTTTTAAACGACGTTGTTTGTCCACATAATTCCGGCAATCCTTCTGACTATATGGAAGCTTATCGGTCCCCCTGCCTTAATCTGAAGTGAGGCATAAGTCTGGGGCAATTTAATCCCGGCTTTATCATTCAACATGAGCTGTCTTTTCACATGTTCATCAATTACCCTATTGCTCTTAAAGAACCTGCACTTTCCCGGGCTTTGATCGTGATTGTGCTCCAAGACAACTAGATTTAACCTCCACTTTCCATCCGGGTATGAAGCAACAATAAGGCGAGCCGGACAATCAATTTTTGTTTGTGGCCGTGGTTTCACTAGGTTACTTCCTCTCACCCTTGCCTTTCCACCACGACTGCATTGAAGAGTTAGATTCTTCAAGTTTCCATCTTTTCCCTTTCTTGACGTTCTTTTCGCCACAGCAAATCCTTGTTGTTTAGCGTATCTTAAGTAATATAGATAAGCTTCGTTTGATGTGTCAAATTCCATTCCCACCTTTGGTTCCTCAATTCTATCTTTACAATTTTCTGTTGTCTCATTAGTACCACTCAATACCTCTTCTTCATTGTCTCCACTCCCTACCTCCTCCTCCTCCTCCTCCTCTTCCTCTTCTTCTTCTACATCTCTACAAAATTTAACAAAAAATTACAACTAATTAAATCTTGTTCAACTATTACCCAAAAAACCATGTTAATTATATTAAAGGATGAGGAAAATACCTTCCAAAATCAATTTCTCCATCTGGAGGAGGCATAGCCGACCGAATAGACTCTGGCGATATCAAAGACGATGGTGATGACAAAGGAAACATCACCTATCGGTAAAAATAAAAAGTAACATATAACCAAATATATTAGACTCCATTAAAATGAACATATGACTTATGAAAACATTAAAATGAACAAAGTAACCAACATATTAAAATCCATAGAAACCAAGCAATATAGACTTTAACAATCAATCGCATTTTTTCGTCCGTTTTTTTCAGCAACCAAACATAAGCATATGGCAATATCAATCACAGACTTTGAACAATTCAACTAGAGCGTGGGTTGATAAATGAACAAAATCGCAATTTTTGTTCAGCATTTACCCTAATCCGAGCAGAAAAAAGCAGTGGAGAAATAATAGAAATTGAAATCGAAAAAAAGTTCTGTTCACATCCCAATTTCAGTTCAAGCCCTAACCCTAATCAGAGTGAAATCGGAACAAGTTCTACGGCTATGGCACAGAGAGAGAGAGAGGGAGGGAGAGAGAGTGTACGAGTGTGTAGAGACGTTGGTGGAGCGTAGTCACATCAGTTGTCAGTGTGGCACAAGTGCAGCCGGTGGTGGTTGCTGGGAGGGGCTGATGGCAGCGGAGGTCGTCGGTCGTGGTGATGGTTGTGGAAGTCGCCGGTAGTGTGGGCCGGTTGGTCTGGGTAGAGGTCGCTTTTTCTCTTGCTCTCTCTTCGTTCAATTTTGGGCGCGGGAGAAGATTCAGGAAAACGCTGATTTTGTTTAATTTTGATTTCCCTTTTTTTTTTTTAAACGGGTTGCCACCTCAGCGATGTGGCTGAGGTGTGGCACCAGTGCTGTGCCTGTAGCACTTCCGATACTTAAATTTTCGGACATTTTTTATAATTTTGCCTCATAGGCTTTTGAACTTGTAGTTGTTGCCCCAAAGATAATAAAATTGCCCCATAAGTTATATACCCTTTGGTTCTTGTCCCATAAGTAAAATAATTGCCCAGATTGTTTAGGTATATCTCTCTCAACAAGAAAGATCGACTTTGGGGCAAAACGATTGACTGTGACTTCTTTTAGGAGAAGTTATTCCATGCTCCTGAGTCAGGTTGAGGACGAATCTGAACCACATTTATGTGGATTTTACACACTTAAAAGTGGACCTCATACATTTGTGTGATCCAAATTTGTGCTCAACCATGTTTCAGGAGTATTAATTAATTTCTCTTTTTCTTGTATGTGTTTTTGGAAGAAAATGATTATCATCCTCTTTTTTTATAAAGGCACCCCATTTTTTTATCTTTTAGTGTGAACTTTATTTGTAGTTTTCATTAAAAGACAATAAAAGGAGTGGACAGATTAGAAAATATTAGTGCAAAAATCATTACTCATTTGGAATTTTAAATTTTAAGGTATAAAATAGATATCCTTTTTGTTTTGAGAAATTTTATAGATAGATAATTCACTTAACCACTTCTTGTATGGCATTTCAGTGCATGTAATTTTTATGAGTATATTGCAAATGAACAATATAAGATCAATAGATATCTTCTTAAATCCTTTTTGTATGTTGGTTTAAGGTTTAGGGTAGGTAATTGACCCTACTGTCAGTAAATCTCGAGTCCGCTACTGGGCAGAATGCTCTCCCCTACAATAGCCATGCTTTATTGTGCTCTCTCCCTCAACTTTCCATCAGATTTCCAATTGTGTAAAGAACATACTGAACCCTGACTTCTATCTTTTAAGCAGCACATGCCTTCAAAACTAAACAAGTAAGAATAAGATTACTGGAACACATACCGGATCCGCCTCAAGTCGAGTTACACGCAACCGGATACGCCTGATCCGAGCACAAGCTAGCAAGCGAATTCATAGCCCGAACCAGACCCACACACCCCGCCAAACTGGACGCACCCGTTACAATTTGTATCATCCGTGTCCCACCGCAACCCGAACCCACTGTCAAGAACCTCTGTTAGATTAATTGAACGTGAAGCGCTCGTTAAACCCTGAGCCTCCGCTTGGTTAACATGAACAACGCCGCTACCACTGTGCCCGGAAATGGCCGTAACTAAGTCGGGCACCACACCAGCGCTAGTTATTCCAAAATAGAGTTGAGTTTTATTCACCCTCCACTTAAGAGGGTGAACATTACCCTCCTTCCTATTGGTTGAAATAATGTTGTGTGGATCTCACCACAAAGTGATGTCATAATTACCAAAATGTGTATTGCACAGGTGAGACATACACCATTTCAACTAATAAGAAAGAAGGTTATGTTCACCCTCTTTTAAGGAGGGTGAACAAAATTGCACTCTCCAAAACTGTAACTCGCGGTGGTGGCCCAGTTAGTAGTGCAAGGAAGCTGGTTGGGTACGCCGGGGACCGCCTGGCAACCATAGTATATCGTCATGTTCTGAGAATCGTCGAAGTAGGCCAAGTGAGCGGTGTCTAGAGTGGCGTTCACGTGGAGGTGGGTTGGGCTCGGGCAGGGATTGTTCCAGAATTCGGCTCTAGCGACGGTGAGAGCGCGAGTTGAGATATGGATTGAGAGGACTCGGTATGGTATGGAGCTGATTGTGATTTGCGGGGCTTGGCCTTGGCAGTCTAGCTCGAAATTCGGGCGGCCACAAGACGCTGGCCTGTTTCCTCCCCAGAAAGTGGTGTGAGTGTTTGAAAGTTTTCAAAAAAATCTCAAGTCCCTACCGAATAATCTGACTGGGTCATTTTCCACATAAATTTATGGTTAACACATACGTTAAGGCAGTGGTGGAGACAGTGAGGGCCTAGTGGAGTCAAGCGCCCCACTAAGTTTCCTTTTCCATTTTTCTTTTTGTTCCTCTCAGATTTTGTATCTTTTTCTTATAAATTGAATTCATAAATTATTCTTTATTTAATCATTTCTATTCATTTTTTACATCATTTTATTCTTAAACTTTTTATTTCAAATATTACAAAAATTTCAGTACATAAGGGAAATGAGATGTATAATTCAAATAACAGCCACAATTTACAATTTGAAAACCTCTAATGTATAATGACCAAATTTAAAAGTGGTTAAACCTTGGGCAATATGCATTATACCTTTTAAATTATTTACAATTTTGACAGTAGTACTCTACTTTCTTGTCTCGGTTGATAAAACCCACAACGCAATACGAATTTGGAGGTTTAGGGATACAATTTGAAGAAAAAAATTGTTTTTCTAATTTGATTGAATTAAGATTTCTTATATTGACATAGTAGTTATGGATCAGTATTGAATTGTTCTTAGAAGTAATTTGCTGAGACAATTCAAACAATTGATTTGTTTTAATAATAGATATTGATATTCCTTTTCGTTAACCCCACTACCTTTTTGTTTTATTGTGATGTGAATTTACAATATTGTCTTTCCAAGTATGAAAGAATATACAAATGGAGGGTTAATTTTATAAATTCACACCACAAGAGGATAAAAAAAAGGGAGTGTGGTTATAAAAAATGGGAGTGTGAAATTTAATTGCCTTTATAATTTATGTAATTACCAATTTCTCAATAAATATGTTAGCTTTTTTTTTTTTTTTAATTATTCTTCGCACGAATGTTCTTTTATTTTTTAGCATTGCTCCTTCCATATTTTTTGGTTGAAGTGTGTTAAAAAATTCCCATCTTATATTAATCCCTACCTCTGCCACTGCATCCACGGCACACAACCAAACACAATTCTACTTGGACCTGTACGATTTGCAGGTTACATGTGCATCGTGTGAGGACCACGTGCATCAAACGGTTTGACATATATATATATATATATATATATATATATATATATATATCTACGTTTGGATAATAATATGAGTATCTGTGTACGTAGCACTGCTCTATATTTATATTACCAAGTGGGTGTTCTTGCACAAAATCCGACTGATTTTTGTTGCCATGCTTTGAATGCCTTGATTCTGGACGGCTAACAAAAACAATTGAAGAATGGGCAAGCATCAGGTCAACCAAAACAGCCTCAGTCAAAAAAAATTTCAATTCAACGATTCAGAACTTCAGGACCACGGCAAATATGTAGCCTATAGCAAGTTAGCAACAAACTGGCTACCAAGATAAAATCGAGTCACATGTGAAACATTTATAGTACAATTTAATCCTAGGTTGATTAATTGGAGGTGTATCGGAGCAGATTGTACCGGTAGCTGAGAAAGATTCAGGAATTCTAACGGTTGAAGCTAACACGAACAAAATACGAGAAGAGATGTTCGGTTTCTACGCGCTGATTGAAGAGACTCGGTTCTGGCTGCCCGTAAATTGAATTAGAGTAGTTCTATGTACCCGCGACGTTTTTTTGGTTCAAAAATTCATCCCGTATGAAGGCCAAACGCTTATTAGAATGAATATATAGTGTTGTCACACTGCATTTTGCTCACATGTCTAGAATGGGTTCTAGCTTGGTAGGCTAACTGATTGAGCTATATAGTTTTGCTGCATAAATGTTTATTTTCTCTCTCGCTCTCTCTCTCTAAAATTTTCCCTTTATAGTGTTTTCTTGGGGGGGGGGGGGGGGGGGGGGGGGGGGGGGGTGTGGTGGGGCTTGGTCGTTGGTGGGCACTCCTCAGTCCTCACCTCTAGCTCCCCTCTCCTTTGGCCTCCCTCTTTTTCACCTCTTAGCCTTCTCGTGCTCCACCTACACCTCCCCCTCCACCCTCCGCCTCCATCTTCCCCCTCTGCTTCCTTTCTTTGTTTGTTTGTCCGGCCTTGCTGGGGCTGATTTGGTGAAAATTTTAAGATGGAATGATTTGGCTTTGCTCATCTGACGAATAAGCCAGCGGATTTGGTGTGGCGGCTTCCGGAGATAGCAACCTCGGCCAGGTTTTTTTAAATTTTTTTTCCTGCCTCTTTTTGGTTTTGTTTGTTTTGAGTTTTGTTACTTTGGTTCTCTCCGTTCAATGTGAGGTTTCCCTCCCTAATGTGGGGTTTCTGGTGTTGTTTTGGTTGTCTTTGTTGCAATTGAGTGTGTGTGTTGCTCTCTCTATTTGGATATCGGCCATGGCCGATTAACTGGCAAAGCCCAGTTGTGAGGCTCTGGTGGATGATTTTGGATAGCTAGGTCTCTTATTTTGTTATTTACTCCATTTGAGAGGATGATATCTGTATTCAGTTGTTTTCTGATTATAATACAACTCTTACCATTTTGGGTAAATTAAAAAAACTGATTGAGCTATAGCGCACATAAGTGCAGACACAGTGAATGTTTTCAGCAACAAGCTTGGTCTTGAAACATGAAAATCAACGATGAAAAAGCAAACGAAGAGAACGGATATATTCGACTGTTGGCGTATACGAACAGATATATTCGATCAAAATATTTCTACAACTATCATTATTTTTCTCAAAACTCGATCTTGGTTGGGCGGGCAAGATACAGCAATCGACGCCAAACATAAAAAATAAGCATTATTTGGGCGATACATGAGAAAGTACTAGATTAATTAATAGGTCTACGCCAAACACCAAAATTTACCATGTTGACAGAATGTTTTTTAAAAATGATTCAGCAATCGACGTTTCCGAAATGAAGTAGAAAAGAGCCCGTAACGCACCCGGTGGTGCTGGTGTCGCCGCTGCGGGTGGAGCTCCGGCAGTTGCGAAACAGGTACCCGACACGTAAGGCAGGCAAGTGGTTTTATAACTAGAACTGTACCCGCACCGCCCCCGGACCCGGTACTGCACACACTAGTATCCACCTTCTATCGAACTCCAAACCCACCCGCTACAGCTCCTTCCAAAGCCGTTGAATTCACCGACCCGACCAAGTTACTAACCTGAACGGTCACACTTGCGTCACACCCCAGCCCGCCCGCAGTCCCGGGTACTACATAAACACCGGTATACCCGGTAACATTACAAGTCGTAACAGAATCGATTGAACGTAATCGGAGCAGGGCAACCGTAAGGGAAAGTGAGGTTCATGTAACCGGAGGAATACTCGAATAGGGAATTACCGAGGGTGGTGTTAACTAAACGCTGCGGACAAGTCGCTTCGATTACATCTTCTCTGGCGATATTCGGTGATGATATTGTTGCTCCCGCAATTGAGAACGAGACCCGGATAGCCGGAGAACTTGAAAATAAAGAACTTGTTATTAAAAAAAAAAAGAAGAAAAAGTCAAAGCTAAAATTGAAAATATCAATGGTTGATCTGAGAGCTCCGCATCGGTTCTTGCAAAACAAGCTTAAGTACGGGTCACGGGTGTTACTTCTGGCTACGAAAATTGTATAAAAAAGACTATGCAAATAAGGGTTTGAATTCTTTAGTGATGTATCTTCTTCCTAAAATGTCTCATTAATAAGTTTCGTGATCTCCTCATGACATAGTCCCTATGAAGATGAGTAAAACTTTTTATGTCGGTTTACATATGCTCGCTAGGCTGGTCCGAGCAGACCTTGGGTTTAGTTCATCTGACCTCCTTCGTGGGTGTTGGCCGCATTGATTAGCTTAACGACCAAATTATGACTCATCAATATAGATTTCTAACACTAGCTGGACATACAGTGGCAAATACGCATTGTAACACATTTGAATCGCACGGTCAAAGTAAATTCCAAAATTAGTAGTACTACTGGAAAAGCAATTCTTTCGTGGGGGTTGGCCGCATTGATTAGCTCAAAGACCAAATTATGACTCACCAATAAGGATTTTTAACACTAGCCAGATATATTGTGGCAAATGTGCGTTGTGACACATATTTGACTCTCACGGTCAAAGTCAGTTCCAAACCTAGTAGTCTAGTACTATTGGGAAAGTAAATCTTTGTTCATGAGAAATTTTTTAGTTCCGAGCAGTTATATCCCACGTGGTGCCCGCTTGGCACTCCTGAGCCATCTGATGCATTTTTTGACGGCTCAGATTGAAATATTCTCTCTCCTTTCACCCCTCTTTCTTTTTCTTTTTTTTTTTTCTCCAAATCCGAACTGCCTAAAATCACATTAGACGGCTCGGATGTGCCGAGCGGGCACCATGTGGTACCACCCGGCATTGAAAAGTTTCTAAACGTGCATCTACCTACTCTCTCTCTCTCTCTCTCTCTCTCTCTCTCTCTCGCTCACATTTTGCTGTAAGAAAGAGCGGATTGGGTTACCTGCCAATTTAACATTCCGGATGGACAATTCGTGGTTTATTCAAATGGTCACTTCTGGACTTAATCATCTTATCAGGCTAGACCTTAACCTAAGCCATTAATCACATATGGAATGAGCACCTGCTAGTTAGGTGCTTCCTAATAGATTATGGACCACCTATTACCCACCAACCATATGTCTTAATTTGCACCTGTATTGACTACGAAATATTCGGGTGCCGAACGGGTATCACATGGTGGTATCTGTCGGCGATGGACGACTCAAATTTATTCCTCTCTCTCCCCCACCCGACCACTCTCTCCCTCCTCCTTTTCTCGCTCTAAAATCCGAACTGTTAAAACACGTTTGGACGGTTGAGATCGCCAACGGGTACCATGTTTGTGGTATCCACCCAACACCCAAAAACTTCTCGTATTGACTAGATTGTATTTGCTATAAAGTGAGGAGATTCATGAACCACATCTTTGACCTTTTGTGTGTGAAAACAAGGCGACTTTAGCAATCAAAAAATACGCCCTTCGTTTTTTTTTTTTTTTTTATTGTCCAATGTCCATGCTCGACTACTTCCGAGATCCTGAAGTAAACAACCAAACAAACTTCCAATGGTCTAAAGATCTTTTCGTTGGCACAGGAGTCGAACTTTTCGAACTCTGGAATGTAAACCCCTTACTTATTGCCCGCTTCCTCTCGACCTACCCTTTTGAGGATAGCCGCTGCTTAACTGCTATGTGGGGCTAATGAAATTGTGGTCTGGTTTCAGAAGCCTGTCGTTCTTTCAAGTACTTGAGCGATACAAACTCAACTTTCCCAGGCCATACGGGTAGAAGTTCGAATTTGAGATTGAGATAGACATCTACATTTATATACATCATGTATGAACAGATGGATATCATCCAGTCGAAAATGCGGAAATAAATCACTTTCAGAATTTTTTCCTTCGAAAAATGAAAAATCAACAAACAGGTAATGGGTAGATACAAATTTAAAGAAAAAGACCAGAGGATTCAAGTTTCATGTGATTCCTCAACTACAGGAATTGGACAACAAACACAGATAGGTAAGTTTAAGGACCAAGTTCGTTCACAATCCCGTGAAGCTTTCTCTCCAAAACTTCTGAACAGATTTTGCCCATGATGTGGTAAAAGGACATGAGATCGGATACGTTTTCCACGGACATTTTCTCGATCACTTTCCTCGCTAAATTTGCTCTGTCTTCATTCACCTTCAGCCTGTTGATGCAGGCAGATGCGTTCCTCACTGTTGCCCCCATCTGTTTCAGCCTCTTCTCTTGTTGCAAACTCAATGCCGTGTTTGACTGCAAATGTTACGACAAGGCGCAAAAAAAGAAAATTAACGATACGTTAAAAATGATTTTAACACGAATTGATGTGATGCGTCGTAAACCTCCCACACAAACTCACAACCACACGCACTTATTACAAAATGTGTGGGGTTCAGACCCTGGTGGTGCAGCGTGTGTGGATCTCACGCATTGAGGTGACTGAGTGTAAACGTATGTGCAAAAAATCTTTTTGGGCAAAGCACGAGAGGTTCACGTCATACGAGCACAATTTCAGTATGAAATGCTTATAGACAGTGACACTTGTGATTTTTTCATTTCAAACCAAAGTAAACTATATCATTCCTGCTGAGTTTTGTGTAAAGAAATCTCTTTTGTATCATTTTCCTAGGTATGAAGGGCGGTTTCACGCATCGCTAAGGCAATTTCATTAGCATTGCTATTGCCATGGGTATAAGTAACGGAAATGGCCTCCCCCAAAGTTTGGGTTGCGTATAAAACGCCCTCCCACAATCCTCTGCCTCTCAAGATCCCCTCTACTGGGCAATCAGTACACTGGGTCGTTCCTTTTTAATTTTCTCTTAATTATCTGAATATCATTGTTGCATCGCTCTTAATGAGATTTCTTCGGCATACCCCAAAGAATGAATCATAACGCGTAAGATAAAAGTATGCGATAAACTCTACAAATAAAAAAGGAGTTTTCGAATTTTGACGTACCTCAAGGAATTCTGCCCCGGCCCTAAGCTCAGATTCCTTAGACGGGTGCACTTCACTACCACCAGCATATAAGTTCCTAGCAACAGAGAAACTTCGTATGATATCTTCTCTCTTCTTCTCCAACTCTTGATCAAGCTTCAAAGATTTTGGCACTCTGGTTGAGCTATTCAGCCTCTTCTGATAAGCAATCACTGCCTTGACAAATTCCTACGCGTTTCCATGCCAATCAAATCAACGAACAATATAACCTTAAGAGTATACTCGATACAAACATTACATGGTGGTTGAGAAAGACCACATGGCAATTTGCTCGTGCAATAGCGGTGTGAACCTAGATCCTTTCCACCATATACGCCTACTTCTCTTGTTATGGACAGGACACAATGTCAACCTAGTGTTCCAGACTTCACTGATAATCCTCTCTAAATAGAGTCTGGCAAGACCACAATCATCGGTGGAGTGCGGACCAAAATTACGATAAATGCAGTGCTTTAAGGATATAAATACTTGCAGGTAAGTATTGATTTTTGCACCGAGAATGAAAATCACAAGTTGACAAGTTCCCGATACCTATCAATCTATAACCAATTCACCATCCCGTAGCTGATTGCTACAGGCCTAAGGCAGATACCAGGATCTGCCTATCACAACATTCTTCACTATTTTGTAAGTTATTTTAGGGTCTGTAGTCTTCAATGATAAATGAATAGCAAGGAAAAAAAAATCATATATCTTGCATTTTGCCCAAAAAAAAAAAAAACACTTGTGATTTGTGAATAATATGTCATGGGAAATTGTGGATTATTACCTGATAAGCAGAGGGGCAACCCGGATAATCAAACTTGTCCGAATCAGGCTTCCTCATTCTCTCCGGATGAAACTGGAGCCCCATGATGAACTTCCCTTCACCCGGATTATAAGCATCCGGGTCATAAAAACCTTCCACCAACCCATCAGGCCCGAAAGCCATAGGCACAAACCTCTGAGCCAATCTCTTAACACCCTGATGATGGTAACTATTTACCATAATCTCCCTCTCCCCACCTTCCAAAGACTCCTTAAACCATTTCTCCAAGGGGGTGTTTTCGACCACCTTCACCCGATGCCTATGCCCGTCGTAGTTGTCATAATCCATATGAACCACCCTCTGGTTTTCGGGCAGTTTCGAAGACATTTCTTTCCCTATGTCCTGGTAAAGGGTACCCCCGGAAGCTACATTTAGGACTTGTGACCCCCTGCATATGCCCATGTAGGGTATGTTTCTTTCCAGGCAGAGTTTGGCCAGTCTTAGTTCGATTGTATCCTTTTCTTTGTCGATTGCGGTGTCGCTTGCGTGGAGTTTTCGTATGTCTTCTAATTCTTCGGGTGATAGACTGGAGGTTTCGGTCTCGTAGAATGATGGATCGATGTCTTCGCCTTCGCAGAGGAGGACACCGTGGATGGGCTCGAAGCTGTCTAAGAGCATGTGGACTCCGCTCACTCAGGGGACGATGACCGGTACGGCTCCGTAGCTGACTATGAGATCGAGATGATATTCACCTGGTAATTGGAGACAAAGTTTTAGCAAGCAAACAATGGAAGGTTCAATATACAAATCATAACCCAACTCAACTCAACAAAACCAATATTCCTCTGTTCTAACATACTTATAATCACATGATTACGCTTGCTCTCCGTCTGTGAAGTAAGTTTAAGCTTCTACTTAGGCGGAATCACGTAAATCTTTGTGTTCTATTTGATTTCCTGTTTGATTTATTTTTTTCACTACTTCGTGGTTGATCATAACTAAGCTTTTTTTCTTGGGATTCACGTATTTTGAAAATTTATGATCTCAATATCATGAATTGGAAAGATGAAAGAATGTCTTCCGATAAAGGATTAGTGAACACAACATAAACACATGTTCTCTTTTGTTGTTTTCATGCATGATTGTTGTCTAGATGTGCTCACACTAACACATAAGATTTTTTATATTTCTATAACTTACATGTCCAGACCAGTTAACTCGCGCGGCTCACCACGACTAACATCAAAATTTTATTTTTATTCTTCACCCTGTCTCGATATTCTTGTACTAATTAAGAAACAAAATTCTACGTTCCTCAAAATATCATTTTTGGTATGGTTGTTACATCTCGATATACAAAAATATCATTTTTGGTATGGTTGTCACACATACATGTATACATGATACATGTATGTGTGACATCGCTTCGGCTCAAGTCTCAATGGCATCAAATGTACATTTAAGTGTCGATGTGCTAATCTGATTATTCTAACGAACATGACTTTCGCTGATAAAAATAAAAAAAAGAGAAAAAAAAATGTATGCAGGCATGTGAAGGTAGAACATAGAAAACCAGAGGAACATAAAGACGTACCGACGAAATCAACGAACTTGTTCTTGCGAACGCTTCGTCTGGAAACAATCAGGACGCGAGGGAGTATTACCGAGAGATCAGATGTTGACATGGCTTTCTTTTTGGCGGCTTCTTTAGGGATTTTGTTATTTGTGGCTTTGTTTGATTGATGTGCTCTTACCCTACCCTCGCACTATTGTCGTGTTTAAGAGAGAAAGAGAGAGACTGTGAGAGAGAGAGAGAGAGAGAGATGGACGAGTCTAGGCGCTGCGTAAGTAAGGGGTATTTATAGGGGCAAGCCAGGTAGAAGCGTATTGGGTTGGGAAGATCTGGGGTTGCGTATTTATGTCCAAGGCGAACTTTAAAGATGAGGATCCTCACATATTTCACTAGCAGAAAATTTTATTTGCCGTTATTCCGTAAAGAAGGTTTTACAGAGGCCAATCGCGCGCGTCTAAAGTGTTTTTGGACGGTCCGGATTGAAAATCAATTGTGACCGTGACCGGTCAAAATTAAAAATGAATGTCAGCCATTGATTGCGCGAATGGAAGGTTGAGATTGCGTCGCTCCATGAATAAGTTTCTCTCGAGCGCATAAAATAAAACAACAAACCAATCTAAAAAAGCAAAAAAAAACATAATAATATGATATAGACAGATTAAACTTTAGAAAGTAGTGATCGTGACAAGAACGTAAGAGTATCACTTAAATATCGCTTTTTTGTTTTAATGGCAAGTAATTATGTTACCATAATATCAATTTTATTGGTTTGTAATTGACTTTTTTTTTTTTTACACATAATATAATACCGTATAAAATTGGGAATCCCGGGCATAAGCCTTATCTCAGGGACGGATAATATATAATGATAATAATTAAGAGGGTGGGATTAAAACGTGGCAATAATAACCTTATAAGGTATGTTATCCAAAGGGTGGGGACATTAATCCCATTTTAGCACGGAGTCAAAGGTGATGAGGAGTGCCTTGTGGGGGAAGTAGAAATTGGTTGAGGCTGTGAGTAACTATCGGACTGCGCTTGCTAGCTAGCCAGCTGTTGACTGGCTGGTGTCTTTATCCACTTTTTAATTTCCTGCCACCTCCTTCTTTGGTTGGCGGGCGGGTACCACACACGTGGCACTCCGTTGGCGATTTCAATTGTCTAAACATGTTTTAAACGGTACGGATTTTAGAGAGAAAAAAAATGAGGAGGTGAGTGGTGGCGTGAGGGGAAAGAGAGGGAATAAATCTGAGCTGTCTAAAACATGTTTGGACGTTTGGGATTGCCAACGGATACCGCCACGTGGTACCCGCTCGGCACCCAAAAATTTCTCCCTGCTCCTTGGGAAAGTAGTAACTGGCTAGGCTTTTGGTTTGGATTGAGACCCTATGTTTTAACAAAACTGAAGTGTGTCAACCCTTTTCTAATCTTGAGGAGTTTTAAATTATGCTAACATTTGTGCGAATGTGCCACTCGATTCCTATGTCATAACAAAAAAAAAAACATTGATGATTTTGAATTTTTTGTTTCTTAGGCCCCATTCCACTTAAGGTGATGTATTGTGAAATAAAGGTAATTTATTATAAGAGAATAATTTGTCTCATAAAGCAAAAAATAAGCACTTAAAAATAAAAATCTTGGCTGAATGGGGCATTAATGAACCTGATAGAATGTTCGTAAAATGATACCTTGGTTGTACTAAAGGTGTCGCCGTGGGTGGAGCTGCGATGGTTATGGAGTAATTGATGAATAAATATTTGTTAGATTTCTTAGAGTTTTCCAACCTAACATCAATTGGCAATAGTTGGAGTAACCTCTAAATTTTTTATTAACCTAGCTTTGGTGGCTTAAATGAGCTATGAGACAAGTCTAACACTCCCCCTCACGTGCAGCCCAGATGCACGTGGAGATGACAGACCAGAAGACCAAGAGTTGAGTGATTGACTCGGGCGACGGAGATGACAAAGACTTTTCACAAGGGGTAAGGTCACCCATGACCTAACTCTGATACCTTGTTAGCTCTAATACCATGTTAGCACAGAGCTAGGTCTTGGTGGCCTCACCTTACGTGGTCGAGTCTTTGGTGCCCGAGCAAATGTCATGATTTCCTCAATTCGTACCTCCACGTGCATCTGTGCTGCACGCGAGGGGGAATGTTAAGACTTTATCTCATATCTCTCATCTAAGCCACGTAAGCTTGGTTAATACTAAAATTAAGAGGCCACTCCATCTATGACTAATTGGATTTAGATTGAAACCCTCCAATAGATCTAACAGAATCATATATCCTATTTTTCAATGAATTAAAGGGCGTCAGCCCTTTTTAATCCTGAGGAGTTAATAAGAAAAGGTGCGAATGTTCCCCTCAATTCTTATGTTGATGACATAATGAAAACATTATGTCATCAATTAATTAATCATCCCAAAACAATTTCGCATGCTACTTAAAAAGTATTTCAAAAAACACAATCTAATGTTTATCCTTGCACATTCAAGTCAATATTGCGAGAGTTGTGCTACTGGTATAGCGGCTGCTGTACAGTAGCCCCGTACAGATCCCTTTTGCGCCTGTCTCGGATTCCGCAAAGATGATCGGAGCCGCTCATTTTGTTCAAAATACTTCGTTTAAGGTCCTTGTAAAAAATCACCTCAATCCGATATCGGGAAGAGTGTTTACAAATCATCCAACTTTGCTTCAAAATTTAGGCTAAAGAAGGACTCCACCTCCATGGGAGCTTGGATTGATCGATGAATGGTAATATGCCCTGCTCACTCAAATGTCATCTCCTAAAAAAATAGCCAAGTGTATAAGATGTAAGATTTAATCTTGTAATTGGAACCAAACAATAATCGTTTTATTTTTTCCCAATAATCTGAAACGAGAATGGTGGGTTTGGCAAACAAAGCACTTGGCAGCACGAAGGAAAATTCTTTTAACACCCTCAAAACGACGTAGTTTTGGGGCACAACACCATCTCCGGGTCTCTCTCTCTCTCTCTCTTTTTTTGTTTAAGAGAATTAAAGTGTGTCGACGACCCTTTCTAATCTTGAGGAGCTAATACGAATATTTGTGTGAATATTCCCTTCAATTCTTAAGCTACACAACGAAAACATTAACAATTTTGCTATTTTTCCCTTATTTTGGGTGTTTGGGACAAATTGTTTTTTTATTATTATACTATTTAACACTGCGATATGTTGGTGGGAGAGGGGGAATACATAATTCAATTCAATTCATGAAAATGTTTACACCATTCGCGTGTCAATTCAATCTAGTTCATTCGGTTTAATTTGTCACATGATATATATAGTCTATTAATCTAATCGAATAGCTTCCAATGTCACGGATCAAATTGAATCGAATCGACCCGCAATCGGACCCATGACCCTAGTACAATTGGACTTGTCTTTCCCCACTAACGAAAGGCCAACGATAAGCATTCTTGACCCCAACTTTTGTAATGTTCATGCGGACAATATATATAAATATAGGGAAAGTCTACAATATACACTTCTTAAAAGGGTGTATTGTATGCACCTATTTTAAGATTTATTCATAACATTTTAGTATGTTTCGTAACTTTTGTTCTAGAATTCATTAACTTTTTACCAGTATGATTCGTAACATTTTCATTATCATTCATAACATTTTGGTGTATCTCTTAACCTTTATACGATTCGTAACTTTTTAGCAATACGATTCGTAACATTTTTTCTACAATTCATAACATTTTGGAGGGTGCATATGATATACACCCAAATAAAAGATGTGTATTGTAGTCTTTCCATATATATATATATAAATATATACACACTTCTGTTTTCAAATAGAAAATGAATAGACCACATGAAACAGTCTAGAAACGTATATGACTATGAATCTAATCTATACACTTCTGTTTTCATACTTTTTTGGATTATAGATATGAATGTATAGAGCAAGAGTAGATTAAATGCTGACTAGGACACTGGTCAAACTCACCACGATAAACACTTATATGAAATCCTCGTTTGGCTGACATGACGATTATTTTGAACGAAAGTAGTAGTTGAATATTTAGGGTTGAGAAAGTTGGGGGAAATAAGGTGGAGAGAAAGTTAATTAATTAGCATTTAGAAACTACGGTCGGCTCATATATTTTGGAGACCCGAGCCGAATTTCCTATATTATGCCCTTTACATAATCATGAATTTCTTAAAAAAATGATAAAAGTACAAAAAAATTACAAAAAATCAAACTAAAAGGATACAATTATGACAATATAAATATAAAAAGAAATGATTGCAAGGGTTTTTGAAGAAGATAAAATACAATTGTGTTTTTATTTGGAAACATTCTAATATTAATATGTAAGTTATATTACAGTAGGGCCTTAATTTTGGACCAAAATTCGAGGGCTGAAAGCGGTCGCTTTCGTCTACCCTATGAGCCGGCCCTATTTAAAACTCTTTGGTTCTCTTTTAGAACTCACCATTGGAGAATGGAGAGTGATCCTACTTTCCAACCAACTAACTTTTAATACCTTTTTTTGATGTTAAAATGACCAAATTATGACTACAGTCATTTTCCATCCCATTGGACTTGCTCTAAGATAGATGTCACGGGGCTGTAATTCGCCTACAAATTCTGCCCGTGATGGCACCAAGTTTCCACCAAGACTTGGTCTCAGCCAATGAAGTAAAACACACACACACGAGTTTGATTGAATGTCTAGCACGCCCACAGTTTACAGGAACCCGTCCCAACCTTTTATTGCACCAACAATACAAGGAAAACACTTAGAGTACTAGGCAGAACATCCCTCTGCCTTAGACTCGAAAATGCAGTGCCTTTATAAGGCTACAATCAATAAAACGTGGCCACTAAGTAAAATGGGATCATGGGATGGCCCCATGATCTGCAGTTGACACCCCCAACTGCCCTAGGGTTGTGCTGGCACAGCCACAAACTGCCAGCACACTGGAAAATGAAACTGCCCAGAAATAACTGCTAATAACTGCCCGATTCTGCTTGGGACACCTGTCCCTGCTTGCCAGCAACATGTGCAGAATGTAGTAACCGTCAATAACCGTTTAGCCTGATCCCAATCAAGGCTGCCTGGCCAAATTTCGTGATCCAACCCAGCTCCATATACTTAGCCGTTTTCAGATTGCATTGTCCCACAAGCTAGCTTCCCGTTTAGCATCCATGCCCAACAATCATCGGGCCTTCACGTGCATCCCACCTGCTACTTGCCTAATGGACCAGTGCCGACACCAACCGACACCATCGGGTCACCTTGTCAAGGCATGCCTGCCTCATGCCTTTGTTTCCACCGGTTGGCTAGGGTGCAAGGTGCCACCGCTAGCCAAGCTTAGCAAGCCTTGGAAATCAAGGTGCTAACAATAGACCTTCCGGATTAGGTTTCTCTATAGTTTGGGCCTGTTTGATTGGGAGGATTGAGGATGGGATTGGATTAGTAGAAAACAAATGGACAGTCACTGCTTAGTGCAATTGGTAAGTCACTGCCTCCCATTTGTTGAAGGTCTTGGGTTCGAGCTCCATAAGGGACAGGCCCTTTGGGGGCCAGGGCTATGGATAGCCTCTGGACCCCCCGTGCAAACCCTAACACCCCCTTCTCTCCCACTAACCCCCGTTAATGTATATCGCTTGAAAAAAAAAAAAACAAGTGGGGTGGGATTGAATTATGGTTGAGACTAAATGAGGCCAATAATCCCTCGTATGACACGCTATTGTATCCCACATCCCCCCTGAGATTAATAATCCCGAGACTAACCTACCTTCAGATAATCTTACTACTTAGATCCAACGATCGATATTACAATTAAAAATTTTATCTCATCCTTTATCCTCATTCAACCAAACACAGAACAATTAATCCCATGATATTAGAATATCCTCGTGAGATAAAAAAAACACGTGGACCCCCCAATATTAGCTAATCCCATGGTATTAGCTTATCCCTCATTTTCCAATTCCTCAATTCAAACAGGGCCTTTATGTTTGAATTACAGACAGAGCCCACCCTACTTTCTGGGGCCTTAAAAGGTGAAAAACAAAGATGGGGCTCTTTATGATTTATAAAAAAAAAAAAAGGTATAGAGTACATAAATGAATCTTTTCCAAAAACAAATACAACTATTTATCGATACAGAAATATTCTAAACAGTAACCAAACAGCATAGGAGTTCAAATGCATCACTTAAATATCAGTAAACCAAAAAAGAAATAATGGAACATTACAAGCTTGTTCGTTTGGTGGTCTTAAAATCTCTGCGCATGGTCCTCAATAAATTTTATCTATTTATCACTTTTCATTCATTACTCTTAAAAATCACCCTCAAAACCCAAACCGAACAGGGTCTACAAGATTTAAAATCATCACTTCAATACTACTCTTTTTGTAATTTCAGCAGCAATAGTAGTATTTACTACAGCACAACGAATTTTTGAAAGTACCTTTACAAAGCATTTTTTTAACCAATCTAGGAACACCTCGCTCCTTTTCAGCATTCTTATTGACATAAAAAGCTGTACAACTCCAAGGGGAGTAGCTTTTCCTTTTTAATTGCTTTTTGAGCAAACTGTCAATTTCATTTTGACACAATTTCAAATATTCTTGTTTCATTTGAGAACTATTGAATTGGTAGAAGAGTTACAAAAGAGATTTAAGGGTCTAACTCTTATGACAATAACAGAAGAACATGAGATGTCTCAGCAAGAGGTTGCTGAATTGGAAAATTCTTTTGTTCAGTCTCACATAGAGACTATCACACCATCCAAGAGTGGATGATAATTTGATAGGCATAAGGTTATCTGATAATCAAATACCACATGGTGTTTATGTTGGGAAATCGGAGCCTCGCGCTCAGACTCACAACGAACAAAACACACAGAGGATCTTGGGATACTATCGTCACAGAAAACAAACCAGAGAAAAGGAAGAGAAAGAGGAACAGAAAAACAGAACACACAGATATACGAGGTTCGACAAGTTGTTTTCTGTGACGATAGTATCCCAAGATCCTCTGTGTGTTTTGTTCGTTGTGAGTCTGAGCGCGAGGCTCCGATTTCCCAACAACTGGTATCAGAGCCGCGGTTGCGGTAAGGGTGTTCAACAGTTTTCCGATTGAAGCTTTTGGGCAATCCGGATTTCAGAGGGAGCTATGGGTTCAGAAGAAGGGAAATCGAAGATTGAGAAGTTCGATGGATCGGACTTTGCTTTCTGGAAGATGCAGATGGAGGACTATCTGTACCAGAAGGATCTTTACCGGCCGCTGCTGGGTAAAGAGAAAGGAAAGAAAAAAGAAGGTGAGACTAACGCGGAATGGGATGTTCTTGACCGGAAGGCGATGGGTCTGATCCGGTTATCACTCTCGAAGTCAGTGGCGCACAATATACTGAAAGAAAAAACGGCGTCTGATCTGATGGGCGCGCTCGCGGAGATGTATGAACAGCCGTCCGCGGCAAACAAGGTGCACTTGATGAAGAAGTTGTTCAACTTCGAGATGCCTGAAGGAGGTTCGTTTATGAAGCATCTTAGCGAGTTCAATACAATAGTGGATCAGTTGATCTCTGTTGGTATTGAGTTCGACGACGAGGTTCAAGCCTTGTTGATCCTGTCTCAGTTGCCAGAGACCTGGCAGGGTACGGTTACTGCTATTAGTAATTCGGCTGGGAAGGAGAAACTCAAACTGAATGATATAATCAGTTTGATTCCAACTGAGGAAGTCAGAAGGAAATCGCTCGAGGGAGCGTCGGGCTCTAGCGGTTCAGGTTCCGCTCTAAGTTTTGAGCAGAGGGGCAGAAACCAGGCCAGGGGTGGTCAGAACCAGAACAAGAGTCGGTCGAAGTCGCGCGGCAAGAAGTCCCGCGGCAAAAGTCAAGTATGCGGCATTAAAAGTGAATGTTGGAACTGTGGCCAAGCGGGTCACATGTCTTCAGTTTGCAAGGCTCCAAAGAAGAATAATGGTGAGCAGGAGGCCCACATCATGCAAGATGCACTTATTCTTTCGATGGACAGTATCGCGGAGTCATGGGTGATTGACTCAGGCGCGTCATTCCACGCGACTGCTAGTAAGGGTGTTCTGAAGAACTATGTAGCAGGCGACTTCGGGCAAGTATACTTGGTCGATGATGAGCCATGTAGTATAGTGGGAATGGGCGATGTGCAGATTGAAACGCAGGGGTTTAAATGGTGTTTGAAAGATGTCAGACACGTCCCGCAGCTGAAGAGGAATCTTGTTTCAGTTGGGCAACTGGGAGCAGCGGGATATACCTCAACATTCACAGGAGACGCATGGAAGGTCTCCAACGGTACCATGGTGGTAGTGCGCGGAAAGAAAGTAGGTACTCTCTATTTAACTTCACATGGGAGTTATTCACTTACCATCGCGGAGGGACTCGCAGGGGTGGTCCCGTGCGAGGATCGCGAAGGTCTCGCAGGAGTGGTACCGCGCGAGGGTAGGCTTGCGGAAGGTCCGCGGCCAGAGAGCCAAGTGAATTCCAGTTTGTGGCACGACAGGTTGGGACATATGAGCGAGAAGGGGATGAAGATTCTGCAGACACAAGGGAAGCTGCCAGTTGAGTCAGTGGACTTCGACATGTGCGAAGACTGTATCTTCGGCAAGCAGAGGCGGGTTAGTTTCCAGAAAAGTGGCAGACCTCCTAAGCTAAGCAAGCTGGAGCTTGTTCATACAGACGTATGGGGTCCCGCGCCAGTGCATTCTCTCGGCGGGTCGAGGTACGTTGTTACTTTCATCGATGATCACTCGAGGAAAGTATGGGTCTATTTCATGAAACACAAGTCAAAGGTATCCGAAATTTTCATGAAGTGGAAAGCCAGAGTAGAGAACGAGACAAACTTGAAGGTGAAGTGTCTGAGGTCAGACAACGGGGGAGAGTATGAACTGGGAGAGTACAAGAGAGCCTGTGCTCTATTCGGGATTCGTTTAGAGAAGACTCTTCCAGGAACTCCGCAGCAGAATGGCATCGCGGAGCGGATGAACAGGACTCTGACAGAACATGCGCGGAGCATGCGGATACACGCGGGGTTGCCCAAGGAGTTTTTGGGCAGACGCGATCAGTACAGCAGCATACTTGATCAACCATGGGCCATCAGTTCCGTTGAACTTTGGGATACCGGAAGAGGTTTGGAGCGGTAAAGAGGTAAATCTCTCACACTTGAAAGTTTTCGGTTGTGGTGCTTATGTCCACCTCAGTGACAAAGTCAGAGACAAGCTAGATGCTAAGTCATTGAAGTGCACGTTCATTGGGTACGGCGGCGATGAGTTTGGTTATCGTTTCTGGGATGAGAAAAACAGGAAGATAATCAGAAGCCGGGATGTCATATTCAATGAGTCAGTGCTGTACAAGGACAGGGATAGCAAACAATGCAGTGGGAGTTCTACTGAGGACCGCGAGGGTCCCGCAGGGGTGGTCGCGCGAGAGGATCGCGAGGCACCCGAGTACTTTAGTTTGGAGGATCTTCCAGAAAGCAGTGGGGATGAGTCAGGATCTAACCGGACAGAGTCTGGGGCAGTTCCAGAGACAGGGTCTAGCTCACCGGCTGCCGCGGTACGGAGATCAACTAGGGTACCTAAACCTAATCCAAAATACCTTTCGTCGCTGTATTATTTGCTTTTGACAGATAGCGGGGAACCGTCTTGCTATGACGAGGCTTTACAGGTCAGTGACGCTGTGAAGTGGGAACGTGCTATGCAAGAGGAGATGGATTCTCTTCACTCGAATGTGACTTGGAAGTTGGCGAAGCTTCCCGCGGGGAAGAAGGCGCTACAGAACAAGTGGGTATACCGCGTCAAGCAAGAGAGCGACGGCAGCAAGAGGTTTAAGGCCAGATTGGTTGTGAAGGGCTTTCAACAGAAAGAAGGGGTTGATTTCACGGAGATTTTTTCCCCGGTTGTGAAGCTAACCACTATCAGAGTGGTATTGAGTTTGGTGGCTGCTGAAAATCTCTACCTTGAGCAGTTGGATGTTAAAACTGCATTTCTTCATGGTGACTTGGATGAAGAAATCTATATGAAGCAGCCTGTTGGCTTCATTGAGAAAGGCAAGGAAGAGATGGTGTGTAGACTCAAGAAGAGTCTATATGGGTTGAAACAGGCTCCCAGACAGTGGTACAAGAAGTTTGACAGTTTCATGCAGCGCAGCGGCTACGCGAGGTGCCACGCGGATCACTGTTGCTACCTTAAACGATGTAAGGCGAGCTACATAATTTTACTACTTTACGTAGATGATATGCTTGTGGCTGGGTCCTGTTTACAGGAGATAAACAGGTTGAAGCAACAGTTGGCAGCAGAGTTTGCTATGAAAGATCTGGGTGCAGCAAAGCAGATACTTGGGATGAGGATCAGCAGGGACAGAACTCAAGGGGTCTTGAAGTTGAGTCAAGCTGAGTATATTGAACGGGTTCTTGAAAGGTTCAATATGCAGAACGCCAAGGCAGTTGGCGCGCCTCTGGGAAGTCAGTTTAGACTTTCTGACGTGCAGTCTCCAAAGACAGATGCTGAGAAGGAGCACATGGCCAAGGTACCTTATGCCTCGGCCATCGGTAGTCTGATGTACGCGATGGTCTGCACGAGGCCGGACATCGCTCATGCAGTGGGAGTTGTGAGCAGGTTTGCGAGCAATCCAGGGAAGCAGCATTGGGAAGCCGTCAAGTGGATACTGAGGTATCTCCGCGGGACCGCGGATGTGCCATTGTGTTTTGGGAGAGCAGATTTGGTGGTGAGAGGATATGTGGATGCAGATTTCGTGGGTGATCACGATACAAGGCGAAGCACCACAGGATATGTCTACACTTTGGGATCAATAGCTGTGAGTTGGGTCTCGCGTCTGCAGAAGTTGGTAACATTGTCCACAACAGAAGCTGAGTATGTAGCAGTCACGGAGGCTGCTAAGGAGATGATTTGGTTGAAGGCTTTTCTGGGTGAGTTGGGTTTGAAGCAGGAGAACAGTGTTCTTTTCAGTGATAGCCAGAGTGCTATACACCTTGCGAAAAATCCAGTGTTTCATGCTAGAACGAAGCACATCGATTTGAGGTACCATTTCATTCGCTCACTTTTGGAAGAAGGGGAACTGTTACTGGAGAAGATTTTGGGGAGCCAAAATCCGGCAGATATGTTGACAAAGTCGGTCACCATCGAGAAACTGAAGTTGTGCTCAACTTCAGTTGGCCTTCGCGCATGAGGAGTTGGAGGGCCGGAGTCGCACCAGGAGGGGTGAAGTTCACTACGTCCGCTATTGATTGAGGTTGTTGATATTGGTTTGCTTCAGTTATCTTCAAGTGGGAGATTGTTGGGGATGCAGACAACTTTCAGCAACAGAGTTCAGTAACAAAGGTCCGTGACCAGCGCGGAGAGTTCCGCGATAGGCAAGCACGTGGTCAGGCTCGCGGCAGGTAGTGCGCGACAGACATGCTCGCGACCGAGATGGGTCGTGGGCCGCGGCCCAAGTTGGTTGGGCGGGTCCAGCTGTCACTTAGGGTTTGCCTATAAATATAAGTTGCTGTATTCATTATTTTTTTAGCAGAGCTTGAGCGAGGTTGCACATAGAGAGAGAAAATTTCTAGAGAGGGTTTCTAGTGAGAGAGAGAGCGCAAGAGAAAACTTTTCTCAGAGAGGAAAGAGAAGACTTGTAATCTTTCGTTTTCTTTCGTTCATAGTGGACTGGTGTGGCTCCCGAGGACGTAGGCAAGTTGCCGAACCTCGTATATCTGTGTGTTCTGTTTTTCTGTTCCTCTTTCTCTTCCTTTTCTCTGGTTTGTTTTCTGTGACGATTGTATCCCAAGATCCTGTGTGTGTTTTGTTCGTTGTGAGTCTGAGCGCGAGGCTCCGATTTCCCAACAGTTTATACACATCCTAATAACACAGTAGAATCGCCTACTGCCAGTGAGATGGCTTTTACCATTAATAATGATAATAACGCCTGAACAGAGAAAAGAGATTAATAAAGAATTTCAACAGCCTAAATACCAAGAATTTAGGACTTGGTACTTTGCTAAATATAATGCTGATCAATTACAAAAATTCAAAAAGGAATTTTATGATTGGCTCGAATATTCAGGAAAAATTATGCCTTTTACACAATGGTTTTATGGAAGGCACTGGATAGAAATTGATAAGTCTATTAATGTAATACAAGACTATCATAGGAATTGGAGGGCTATGGCAGGTAATGTTATAAGAGCTGTCCATCCTCCAACTGTCCCGTTGTCAATTGAGGGCAACGCCGAAAATGAACCACCTTTGGAAACTGCTGCTTTTGTTAAACCTACGAACACAGATCCAAATGGAAATGTTTATAAGCAGAATAATCACACTAATATTTGTCTCAATACAATAGGAGATCAATTGATTCGTATGGAAGAGCAGATAGCTCAAACCAGGGAAGATATCAGGAATATATCTTCCAAGACTGAGAAAAAAGGAGATGAAATATCGCCTTCAAACATCAGACCACCACTTCCAATATCAGGATTTAATTTAACTAATCCTAGTAAGAATATTGAAAAAAGAGTTTTCAAAAGAGTTTAACCTAATTCTTATACAATTCCAGGCCTGGAATTTCAAAGAGGTTGCTGAATTGGAAAATTCTTTTGTTCAGTCTCACATAGAGACTATTAAATTAAATCCTGATATTGGAAGTGGTGGTCTGATGTTTGAAGGCGATATTTCATCTCCTTTTTTCTCAGTCTTGGAAGATATATTCCTGATATCTTCCCTGGTTTGAGCTATCTGCTCTTCCATACGAATCAATTGATCTCCTATTGTATTGAGACAAATATTAGTGTGATTATTCTGCTTATAAACATTTCCATTTGGATCTGTGTTCGTAGGTTTAACAAAAGCAGCAGTTTCCAAAGGTGGTTCATTTTCGGCGTTGCCCTCAATTGACAACGGGACAGTTGGAGGATGGACAGCTCTTATAACATTACCTGCCATAGCCCTCCAATTCCTATGATAGTCTTGTATTACATTAATAGACTTATCAATTTCTATCCAGTGCCTTCCATAAAACCATTGTGTAAAAGGCATAATTTTTCCTGAATATTCGAGCCAATCATAAAATTCCTTTTTGAATTTTTGTAATTAATCAGCATTATATTTAGCAAAGTACCAAGTCCTAAATTCTTGGTATTTAGGCTGTTGAAATTCTTTATTAATCTCTTTTCTCTGTTCAGGCGTTATTATCATTATTAATGGTAAAAGCCATCTCACTGGCAGTAGGCGATTCTACTGTGTTATTAGGATGTGTATAAACACCATGTGGTATTTGATTATCAGATAACCTTATGCCTATCAAATTATCATCCACTCTTGGATGGTGTGATTGCTGTGATTCCGGAATTTCCGAAACCGAGTGCCGACTAGTATTTGGGATACTAACCCTATATGGCACTTGAGTTGTCGGTTGGCTATTCCTAGAGCTTCTGCTCCTTAATAACCTGTCAGGTTGGGGATTTCTAAAATTTAATAAAACTGTACCATCCTCATCCTGAACAATATGTTCAATCCTATTGGCAATTGGCCTAGGAGGTACCGCATTAGTTATTGTCCAATTATCTTGAAAGGTAATTTCTTCCCAATTGATCAGCCTATTAGTAGCGATATTAGATGTCAACACATTTGACTCAATCAAAACAGTTTGATCAGCAGGACGCATAATTCGCACCCTAGGTTTCATTGTATTCATAACTTTATAGTAAATTCTATAAATCACTGCTATTACTTCAGACCCAGGTAGGAAATCATAACCTCTAGTCTGAATCCTACAATTCAAGGCTTCTCCTATATTTCTATCAGTAAGCGACAAAGAAAAATCAGGATAAGCATTGAAATATACAGGACCATGACTCAAACTGGTCTCTACGGCTCCTATGATTGAAGACCGCCAATTATTACACCTGCCATCACGCAAAGTAACTTGCAGACAAGTGTCCATTCCAAGTAGAGTTAATGGTTTAAGGGCAATTTGCACAAAACCAATATGGACATAATTATAGCTATTCATGTGAGCAAGTAGATCTCTTCTATCTAAAAGATTTATTATCTTATCGTTGAGCTCTAAGCTCTCGGTTTTTTCCACGGTTTTAATTGCCATGGTACTTTTAAAATCAAATATTCCACGCCCATAGATGGTTGAAGGGCGCACTGGAGGAATTGTCCAGTGATTCAATTGTTCTTGCACATTGGCATATTCCACTAATTCGGAATTTTTTATTCTATCATTATCAGATCGGAAAAATCTTCTCATATTGAGATGATTGTGTTAGTACTCACATAATCCAATAATATCATAATCCAGCCCTTTTTTTTTTTAAACAAAAAAGAACATTCTTTTTCTTAAACGAAAGAGAACATTCCTGATAGCACGTCTGTCAACGATTTACCGGAGCAATAGGCCAACATACCCTCCCCGGGTTCAAACAGCCAGACAAATCCGAACGCGACTTGGGTGACGTCCCACTACCAAGAATGTTGTCTTTCATTTAAATTTTTGAATCTTAAAAAATGAAAACATATTTTTTGATAAAAGGCTTTCCTATGACACCATGGTTTATGCTTGTACGAACACACTATCTTAAGCCATTACTGGCTCTGATACCAAATATATGCACTAACTACTAATGCAAAAGGATCGATTGAAACGACTAACCTTGTATTGGAGGAAAAGAGACTGCAAATATTATTGAAGGAGAGGGAAGCGGAAGTTGATTCCGAGAGAGAGAGAACGTATACAAAATTATTCTGAAAAAATTCTATCTAACAAAAGAAAGACGCGTCCTTTATATAGAGGACTCAACAGGACTTATTAGGTAAATGAAAATGAAATTACAACTTAAAGGAAAACTTTAGTCGGGTGCAATTGAGCCCCATCGACACCAACCATTTTACCTAAAAGTAGTTGGACCTAAAAATTTAACATCCCATAGTTGAATGTTTTACAAATTACTCTTAATTGAGTATTCTCCCGGATTTTTGTTTTGAAGTCTCCATCATTAAGACTTCACTTCAAAGCACCCATTATTGATGCTTCTCCTTTCCTTTTCTGGAGGACAGTTGTTCGGCCATCATTTCCGTCATACTGTCCCAAAAGTCACCCAGAGTAGGTGCCTGTGTTCCTTCATCTTCGTAGGGGTCTTGTGATTCCCCTGCTAAGCATGTGAAAGGATTGTTATCTTCATCATTACTTTTGGCTGATGTCATTGATTCGTCATCAGCTGCAGGCTGGGTAGCTTGGACCGTCTGCAAGAATTGTTCCTTCATGAAGTCCATGGTTTTTATTACCACTTCATCATCTGTCAGATTAGGATGCTAAGCCTGAATTTGAGCCGATATCTCCAAGAAAGGATTCTTGATTGCCATTTTGTCCTTTCTCTTGATTTGGGTCTTCAATTCTTGAGTGACATTTCGGATTTCTGAAAATGTCTGCTCCAGGTCTATGCCCTTCCACCATTTGTATTGGAAGGTTCGCTGTAGGATAGGGAGACCCAAACTATTTCTCCCAACTGCGAGATCCCATTTCCAGAGCCAAGGAATCCCAAAAGTGATCATTGTAAAAAGGAACGATTTTCCTTCAGAAGTATTGGTTCCTCTTAATTGAGGATGGTTTTCTTCGAAGAACTTAAGTTCCTTCTGTACCTCAATTGGTAAAAAATCAGATTTTGGTCCAAATTTAGACCACCAATTAACAAACCAATTTGGTAATTCATTCTTGCCAATCAATTTTGGACAGATTTTCAGAAACCATGAGTGTTTCTTTTTCGGATTTTGGTAATAAAAAGCCTTTGACCAGGCTTCAACGTAGTCCCAATAATTAAAATGAATTGGAACTCCATTTTCACCTTTTATTATCAAAGTTTTTGATTGTTGTGGGTGAATTCCCCACTTGTGAAATGGAATGACCATCCTTATTATGGCCCTGCTATAACTGATAGGACCCTTATTGTCCATCTTGGTTTCATAAGTATGGCGGAATTCCACCGAATTTGTTTCAGAGAGCATTGCCTCGTAAATGTATCTATATTTCCCTTCCGGGACCGGATACCCCATTGTATCCAAATAGCGGGACCTCATTTCCCACGGATTATTGCTATTGTCATTTTCCAATTCCTCAAATCAAACAGGGCCTTTATGTTTGAATTACAGACAGAGCCCACCCTACTTTCTGGGGCCTTAAAAGGTGAAAAACAAAGATGGGGCTCTTTATGATTTATAAAAAAAAAAAAAAAAAGGTATAGAGTACATAAATGAATCTTTTCCAAAAACAAATACAACTATTTATCGATACATAAATATTCTAAACAGTAACCAAACAGCATAGGAGTTCAAATGCATCACTTAAATATCAGTAAACCAAAAAAGAAATAATGGAACATTACAAGCTTGTTCGTTTGGCGGTCTTAAAATCTCTGCGCATGGTCCTCAATAAATTTTATCTATTTATCACTTTTCATTCATTACTCTTAAAAATCACCCTCAAAACCCAAACCGAACAGGGTCCCCAAGATTTAAAATCATCACTTCAATAGTACTCTTTTTGTAATTTCAGCAGCAATAGTAGTATTTACTACAGCACAACGAATTTTTGAAAGTACCTTTACAAAGCATTTTTTAACTTGGCAAAACATATCTTCAAACATTCATCTTGTAGAATTTAACTTGAACACATAAAATAAAACCCCGAAAAATACTTATCTCAATATATATTATCTAGTATAATTTTTCTACGGGGGTGATTCAAGAGACACCCAAAAAAATACCTAAAAAAAATCTCATAGTTCTCGATAAAATTTTAATGATCCGAGCCGCTCAATATGATTAGAACGTGATTTTAAGGGTAATCGCGAGAAATTCGCAAAAAAATGACCAGAAAGAGATTGATCTGAGCAGTTTTTAGCTTAGATTTAATGAATGGTTCAGTTAAAAACTGTTCAAAATAAGCACTTTCCGGTCTTTTTTTTTCTAATTTCTCGTGGGCACCATTAAAACCACATTCTATACACATTGAACGGTTCGGATCATAAAAATTTGATATGGAACTATGAGATTGAGATTTTTTGGTGTTTTTTAAGTTGTTTTTTTGGGTGTCCACGGAATTGCCCTGATTTTTCTATATACAAGAATACTAGATAACAAAGTAAACAAAATTTTTGGGAGCGTACATGAGCAGTTGCGCCTTGGACTTTAGCGCAAGGCCAACAATACTTATTCTCAATTTTTGGGGAGGTGTACATGAGCAGCCGCACCTTGGGAAACAGTCCTCATCTAGGCCGCACATTGGAAAAATCAATGGTTCAAATATTCTTACAAAACTCTTCGCAAGAAGAATTCAAATCCTCATGTGAAGAGTCTCTGAGTAGACCCGAACTACTAAATACACCATTGGATAGTCTCCGGTCCAAAACTTAAACCAGAGAGCATCGGCCACTTCCCTTTCAAAAATCTAATGCCACGGAATCGGGGAGCATCGATCAGCAGGGGTGATGGCTGTCCAACCGACATAGTTTTGGCACAAAAGACTAGCTATGAACAGGCCTGGGTTGGTGGGTGAATAGTTCAAATTCAACGTATTGAATCCTTTCGATAGGCGCATAAATGTTTACAAACGTGCCCTCTAATTTATCATTACTACGTCTATTACTTAGAATTTTATGCTTTTATTTTTGTGTTGTAGGTATTTGAAGACTTACCATTCTAATGGGCTTTACTATGGCAAAATTGGCATATGGTTGGTAGATTGGTACGTGGAGTTCCAACATGGCCAATGATAATAATTTAATTGATGGGTACATTCATATTTTATGGGTTTAACTCCATTGGGAATAAATTGATTATGTCTTGGCCGAGCCAATGGAACTGCAACGTGGACTGAAGAAGGGATTCGGGTCAATCGGTCTACTCGGCCCACAAGGATTTTCATTGGTCGGCCAGGAAAGATATATAAAATGGGGAAAAGCTGCGCACGAAAGAGAACACATTTTTTTTTACTTACGGAAACCGAGAACGAGAGCTGCGCGTAATCGTCAGTTGTTCCGAATATTATTTTGCAATTTTATACTTACGTTCTTCCTTCCGGATTTTCTTTTCCCTTCAAGTTTTCAAAGTTTTGTTCTGAGCTCGCACTCCGGTAACTCGTATTAATTTACGGTCTTTATTAAAATTGTTCATTGATATTCGTTTAGTATAAATCTCTCGTTTGTTTTTTCTCTTAATCCAAGTAATAGAAGCATGTTTCAATCTAGGATTTCTTTTGTTTATTGCTTAACGATGAGTAAGTAGATGTTGGGGTAGGGTCGCAGGGTAATTAGCATACCGTGACTGATTCAGACACGTTCGGCTCCTATTTCGAAATAAAAAATTGTAAAAAAATAATTTTAGATTGGTTAAATACTTCCCCTAGACGAACTTGGATATTGTCGGAGCTCATGTGAACAGGGGAATGGAGGTCCAAAACTTATGCTCCGCTGCGCATGGATAAACGGCGACCATAAGGGTTCGCATCTTGCGGGGTATCTTTTCTAGTCTAAAGTCAAATGTTTTAAAAAACACCGGTTGGAGCGGATGAGTCTGGGCCGGTTGCGAGTGCTATGAACTCTACGACCGTACCTTCCTTTTAATTATTTGAAAAAAAAAAACAATTACAATTCCGTAAGTCTAGTTAATCTTTCATCAAACGACAATGGGTGGCTACTTAAGAGCTTAATTTAATCAATAACAACCCGAGTTTTTAGTTAGCACATTTCACTGTCTCTGTGGATTTGACTCCGATCTTATTAAATATTGTGCTACGTCGGTTCCAGACCTACGCTTGGAGCAACCCATTATTTTAGGTATAAGAATCTGTCAAGCAACTTCCATTGCAATGATAACTCTTTTGCCCGTTTTAATTTACTTCTATATTTGTTGGCTTTTAATGCTAACTATGATTAAATTTGATTGGACTAGAGAGTTAAAAGGAGCCAATAAAGTGCAGGTAATGCTCACCTCATTGCGTGAGGGTGAACAAAAATGGATTAAGTTTTAGGGGATTTGAAAAGAAGTTACTCCCTCCGTCTCTTTTTAAGTGTCTTGTTTCGTAACTCCAACTTATTAAAAAGACATCATTATCATACCTTTCACATCAATTTTTTTCACTACTTTCCCTATTTATCCATTATCATTACACTTTTACTCACTAACTTTTCAAAAAGAAATATATACTTTTAGGGACAAAATAGATAATGCACCAACTTTTACTCCCTATTTTGAAAATAGGCATTTATTAAAGAACAGCCCAAAATAGAATACTAGACACTAAATAAGGGATGGAGGGAGTATTATTCAGCATTTCTGGGGTACTCTCAACAATTTCCATAGCGACAATTAGGTGGTAGAAACATTGTCATTCTTTTTATTTTTGGGAGATTGAGAGACAAAAAATGACCCACGTTTTGTGGTGTCGATATTTTATTCGAAGGAAATTGTACATGTCAAAGCCACATTGGTACCCGGGATTACGCAATAAGTGGCCGGCTTTAATGCTAGGTGCCAATATAATACCTTGCTGCATATATTCATTGTTACAAATAGCTGAAGTGATGGTTGTCCAAACTTTTAAACTTAGATAACGCTGATTCTAAAATATAAATTCAGGATGAGTACAGGTAAAGGCTTTTTGAGATTTTTGAATTTTTCTTTATTTTGTCCTTGTTTAACTTTCTTTCGCGTTCGTTAGTTTTACGCCTAACATTTGTGAATTATTGATTCGTCTCATCAAAGACAAATCAAAAAAGTAAAAATTATGACTTTTACCCAAATATTTTCTAAAATATCCAAAAGAAAGCGCTAGCCTAAAAAGCGGGATTGACTCTTAATCTTGGATATTGCAAAAAATATTTAGGTAAAGATCATATTTGCTGCTTCTAAAGAAAAAATTAAATAAAGACAAAACAAAAAAATTCCAAAAATCTTAACGGAACTTAGCCTCAAAAGCATCAAAATTACCCTATAAAGCTTTAATGACTGTTTTGATGACACTTAGAAGATACATAGCAATATGTTTTGATAACACGGTATTCAACCCAATAAACCGACCAATTAGAGGCCATATGAACTAATTCCACTGTTCAACAACAAGGTTTAATTAATTAAAATCGGACAAAGCTCATATGGACAGGCCCAACTGAAGAATTGATAGGTTAGACAAACCACAGACTAAAAACTCCCTGAAAATCATGATTACTAGGCCCCGTTCCACTAATTAAGGTTATTATTTTTTAAGTACTTAATTTTCGTTTTACAAAATTTGTTATTCTCTCATAATACATCACATTTAATTCAAAAAATAAGTTATTTCACTTAGCAGAATGGGAATAAGTGATTTCTACTACACCAACATGAAAATTAGAAGATGCATAACACCATATAGTAAGAGATACACAACACGAGAGAGAGAGAGAGAGAGAGAGAGAGAGAGAGAGAGAGAGAGAGAGAGAGAGAGAGTAGTACTACATATTTTCCATTATTTTGCAAATTACATCACTTGTAGTAGATGACACAACGAGATAGCTAGCATAAAAAGACATGGCACACACGCACAAGTGTCGCCGCACCTGCAGCAACGTACAACGACGACTCTGCCGGTGGCTAATCGATCTCACCGGCATCTTATTATGCATTCTTCACATCATAAACATGCAGACAAGTAGTGATACTTTTTTGTCACTATCACGCCAATGGTACTGACATTCTTTCTTAATTTTTCTTTTTCCTTTGGGATTTGAAAATACTCTAGCAAGTGGGCGGAGTGACACCACAATCGGAGGCGATCCTCTGGGCGTTGGGGGAGTTGAAATACTGGCTGAGGTTAGGGTTCTTGGCGTACCCACAGAGGCAAGGCGTCTGCTCGTTCAGCTTGTCACAGCAATGCGACGACGGCTTCTGCGACGACATGAGTGCCCCCATACATGACCTCAGTTCCAAGGGGCTGCACGTCACCGCCTCGGCCACCCGTGCTTCTGCTAGCACAGCCACCACCACCACCAGAGCACAAAGTAGTGAAGCACAAGACACTTTCTTCATCTTCCAACCCAGGCCACCAATGTATTATCGGAGAGAGAGAGAGAGAGAAAGAGAGGAATGCTAATGGAGTACTGCATCTTAGGCCAGTGCAAGGGGCACAATTTATAGAGGCCTCGTGTGGTCCATGATGGCGTGGAATGGGATCCACCAAGGTTTTAAGAAACGGCATTGGGACATAGTAATTCCATAACCATCGAGGTGTAATGGTATTGCGAGTATCGAATGATATATGACGGATGGAAATCGGTTGTCGCGGTCGTGAATTGTTAAAAATCATTTTTAAGGAAAAAGTGGTTATTTCTCAAAATACTTGGGTAAAAGTAAAAAAAATTAACTATTGCGATTCCACTCGTCGAAACAAATCATTAACTACAAAAATTTGGTGCAAAATTAACAAATGCGAAAACAATTCAAATAAGAACAAAATTCTCAGATTTAAGTTAAGTTCAAGAGAATGGAGCATAAGTTTCATTTTGAGTCATAATAGAATCAAATGATGGATCTTCACACGAGTTTGCTCGAGTGGAAAGGTAACAAACCCTTCACTGTGACACCAGCAAAAGGTAGATTAGCCCCTGATTGAACTCTTATTGCCTTTCCCATCCCCGAGTAAGCTTCCGGTCTAATCGCAGTCATTTCGGTTGGCTTCGTCTTGAGTTATAGCGAGTAACGCATTGTTATCTGCTGCCGATTGAAGCGCCTTCCTTGAGTAATTCCACATTGGGAACTCATACCTTTCCTTGCCTGCAAGGAAAGGTAGTCCCCTATATATCCTCCGCTCTTGTCTAGTGTTGTTTCCTGTAGGGATAGAGCAAGCTTAGTTAGCCGATGAAATGAACCATCTGTTTATTCTTATTTTACGATACTTGAAGTCTTGATTCGAGCTGTTAGAATGGGATACTTGCCTGGACATAAATTGAATAAAGTAACAAAAAAAAAATCAGAAACAAATACAGTAACTCCCATTTCCTTTCCAATTCTCTTCACTTTATGTCGACGGGGTGGTTCAATTTAGTCAAAATTCATTTCCAAGGATGCCACAGGCCATGCACATGCATGGAAAATTGATGGATTCTTCTGTAACGTTATGGAATCCAGTATGGGCTCAGAGTTGCAATTGAATGTATAGCCAGGGATGGAACCAGGATTTTATCCTAACAGTGGCGAAATGTATACTAAAAAAGTAAAAAAAAAAATGTATTACAATATTAATAGTTATCGACCCTCGAAAAAATAAAATTACATAACAAAAACTATAGTAAATGATGTTTGTTATTTGCATATGAATTGAAGTACGAAAAAAGACTAACTTTAATTTAATCTAACCACTAAAGTGAGACATCTTAAATTGTGCCCGACGCACTTTCATGTTGTTAAAATCATTAATGATAGAATTAGCTTCAAAACTTCTAATTATGTCCTTGTCAATGTATGTGATCAAGAAACTTGCCATAAATTTAGGTTAACTTGTTTAATTTTTTAGGTTAAATTATTTTAGGGTTAAAGTGTGGAGTGGTTTTTTCCCCTTAAATACACCTTATCCTTTATATTATTTCACTTTGGCCCATTGAATTAGTTTTGTAATACTTTGTTTCCTTTCTTGAAAAAAAAAATAGAGGATTTAGGAATAGTATATAACAAAAACAAGAAAAAAAAAAACTATTGTGACGAGACTATATAGGTTTTGGATAATTTTTCTTTTATACATAAAATGATTACTGTTGGGCATGGAGTGCCCCCATGGATTTGATTACACAATGTCACTCCCTGCGACCGCTCTAAAAACAGACTTGCGGGTGCGATGTCGAATGCCATAAAAGACTTAATTAAAACTCTTCCTGCCACCAATTGGTTTTAAAAGAGATGGTGGAAAAGCGGTCCGACAAGTGGTATCAAAGCCAGGAAGTCATGGGTTCGAGTCGCGGGAGCGTCATCGTGAGGGAGGGATTGTTGGGCCCGGAGTGCCCCCATGGATTTGGTTATACAATGTCACTCCATGCGACCGCTCTAAAAACAGATTTGCGGGTGTGATGTTGAATGCCATAAAAGACTTAATTGAAACCCTTCCTACCACCAATTGATTTTAGGAGAGATGGTGAAAAAGCGGTCCGACAATTACAATTTCTAAAATTCCTGTTATGGCGGCCACCGCCACTAGACTTCCCCAGTTCCATCCTTGTGTATAGCCTTGTCACGTGCCACGGCGTCATTAGATATGTGGGAGGTAGGTATCATCTATGGAGTCCGATTTCCTCTATCTCCGAAAACTCCTGTACTCATACCAAAAGATCTTTTGACCGTTGGATTTTGTATTTTTTTTTTTTATACCCGTTGGATTTTTATACCCGTAATTTTTTTCGATACAGAGAATTCTACCTCTCATCTATAACCCTCCTTGCATTCCTAGAGTTTTATAAAAATGTGACAGATTTAACTGGGACACGTCGCGCCAGGCATTGCCTTGTCGGAGGTGACAAACACAAGCAGTGTCATTGCCTTTGTAACTTGGTTTTGTTTAGGGGGTGTTCTTCTAAATACAGCCAATGGATTTCTAATAAAAAATAAGCCAAATAAAGACGAAAATAAGTCAATAAGTTAATTTTTTCGTCTTTATTCAAAAAAAATTGAATTTCGGTCAAAATTTTTTACTTTTTAGATTTCTCTTGTCGTGAGGATGCAATAATCCCTAAAAAATTGACAATAAGCCAAGTGATACGAAAAAAATTTAAATAAGGATAAAAAATAAGCCACTTTGGCTTATTTAAAAGAACAACTCCTTAATGCTTATTTTAAGAAATCACTGTCGTGGCCTTTTGGATTGTATATGTTCCATGCAATATCTCGTGAATTAGTTCAATTGGCCAAGATTATTACATGAGTATATTAAGAGTTTCAATCTGCATAATTGCGTGCGTGTGGGTTTATTTTGGTTGTATTTGTTGCGATTATTTCTCCGTGGCTATAGTTGGGATGGGCTTTTAGTGTTCGTGGACTTGCTTCCAGTGTGGTGTAATTTTGATACTTGTCTTCTCCTAGCGCTTGTATTAGAAAATTGTGGCAGATCCCTTTCTCTCATAGCTCTCGACTCTCTTTCTTATGGGCAACTTCCGATAGCAACGGTGTATTCTATTCAACGTTCACACGAGAAGAAATAATCGATATCAATTGACTGAAGATTAATTTTCTTAGTTTCTGCTTTCTGTCGATTTTATATATTCATTATATATATATATTAATATATATTGATAAAAATTAATTAACAGTTCTAAAAATTTAGCTCAAACAACAGTCACTTTTTTCTCTTTTTTGAACAACCACCACCACCACTAACCCCTCATTAAAACATGAGTAAATGGGGTAGAATGGTAGATTTTAGTTGACGGTAAAAAGTGTTTTGACAATCTGGAAACTATATCTACTGTGTGTATTAAGGCTGTTTTCTATGTATGCTAAGGAGATATTTGAGGCTTTTAAGGCCTCACAGGTTAACATGCTCTGCCGTGGTCGTGTAATTACGTGGCATTTACCTTTGGCAGGTGAAATTAAGCTTAATACGGATGGATGCTTTTACGAATCCAAAAAAATCTAGTTTTGGGGGAGTCTTCCGAGATAGCAGTGGCAGTTGGATCCTTGGATTCTTTGGGAAGGCTGAGAGTAATAGCAGTCTAGAAGCTGAAATCTGGGCGCTTTACAAAGGACTGCAGATTATCCCTGACAAAGGCATGACTAATGTAAAGATTGAATCTGATTCCAGTGTTGCGGTTCAATATCTCCAGCAAGGTCCTCCTCCGGACCATCCTCAACACCGTATTGTGGAGGAAGCCAGAAGAGTTGTTGCTGGGACCAACTCCTCCCCGTAACATATTCCATCAAGCCAAGGATTGTTTGGCACACCTTGGTTCTCAACAAGAGGATGACCTTATTGTTACTAGAAATGTTTTTTTTTTTCTTTGATCGGCAAATTTTTTTATTAGGGATCTTGTTAAAGGTACAACAAGAAAGGGGAGGGGGAGTCCAACTAAAGGTTGGACAAATACTGCCAAGGGCAAAAGCCCAATCCAACGGGACAAGCCTGAAAGCCTAAGGCCTAAAATGCCGAAATCAAACAATGAAGCTCAAAAAAACCCGAAAGACCAAAAAGGCTAGATATTACAATACAACCCAATCTGATGGCCTAAAGCTTGAATATACAACAAAGCCCAATCCACAACCCCAAAACCATATCGTTTTGAGCTATATGGTTGGCCCGAATATCAAACAATGAAGCTCAAGAAAACCCCTTGGTAGGCTGATTGATTGAGCTATATAGTTGTGCTACATAAATGTTTATTTTCTCTCTTGCGCGCTCTCTCTCTAAACTTTCTCTCTAAATTTGGGAGTCTCCCTCTCTAAACTTTTCTCCTTCTAGGGTTTTCTTTGGGGGTGGGCGCCACTCCTCAGTCCTAACCTCCACCTCTCTCCTCCTCCGGCCTCTCTCTTCTTCACCTCCTAGCCTTGTCGTGTTCCACCTGCGGCTCCCCCTCCACCCTCTGCCTCCATCTTCCCCCCTCTGCCTCCTTCCTTTGTCTTCTTGTTGGCCTTGTTGGGGCTGATTTGGTGAAAATTTGAAGATTGGAATGGTTTGGCTTTGCTCATCTGACGAATAAGCCGATGGATCCGGTGTGGCGGCTTCCGGCAATAGCAATCTCGGCCGGGTTTTTTTTTTTTTATTTTCCTGCCTCTTTTTGGTTTTGTTTGTTTTGAGTTTTGTTGGTTTGGTTCTCTCCCTTCAATGGGAGGTTTCCCTCCCTGATTTGGGGTTTCTAGTGTTGTTTTGGTTGTCTTTACTGCAGTTGAGGGTGTGTGTTGCTCTCTTAGTTTGGATGTTGGTCATGGCCGATTAGCTGGTAAAGCCCAATTGCGAGGCTCTGGTGGGTGATCTTGGTAGCTAGGCCGTTTATTTGGTTATTTACTCCCTTCCTTTGGAACGATATCTGTATTCAGTTGTTTTTTGAATATTATACAACTCTTACAGTTTTGGGAAAAAAAAGACTGAATGAGCTATAGCACATAGTGCAGACATAGTGAATGTTTTCAGCAACAAACTTGGTCTTGAAAAATGTCTTGAAAAATGAAAATCACCAATGGAAAAGCAAATGAAGCCAACGGATATATTCGACTGTTCGCGTATACAAACAAATATACTCGATCAAAATATTTCTACAAATATCGTTATTTTTCTCAAAAGTCGATCTTGGTTGGGTGGACAAGATACAGCAATCGATGCCAAACATAAAAATTAAGCATTATTTGGGTGATTCGTGAGAAAGTACTAGATTAATTAATGGTCTACGCCAAACAACAAAATTTATCATGTTGACAGAATGGTTTTTAAAAATGATACAGCAATCGACGTTTCGGAAATGAAGTAGAAAAGAGCACGTAACGTAGCCGGTGGTGGTCTGCGGGTGGAGCTCGGGCAGTTGCGAAACAGGTACCCGACACGTAAGGCAGGTTGGGGCAATAGCAAGTGGTTTTATAACTAAGAGAACTGTACCCGCACCGTCCCCCGGACCGATACTGCACACACTAGTATCCACCTTCCATCGAACTCCAAAGTCCAAACCCACGCGCTACAGCTCCTTCCAAAGCCATTGAATTCACCGACCCGACCAAGTTACTAACCGGAATGGTCACACTTGCGTCACACCCCAGCCCGCCTGCAGTCCCGGGTACTATATAAACACCGGTATACCTGGTAACATTACAAGTGGTAACAGAATCGATTGAATGTAATCGGAGCAGGGCAACCATATCGGAAAGTGAGGTTCATGCAACCGGAGGAATACTCGAATAGGGAATTATCCAGGGTGGTGTTAACCAAACGCTGCGGACAAGTCGCTTCGATTACATCTTCTCTGGTGATATTCGGTGGTGATATTGTTGCTCCTGCAATTGAGAACGAAATCCGGATAGCCGCTTAACTTCGAAAAAAAAGAAGTAAAAGCTAAATTTGATACTCGAAAGAAAATTGGTCTGGACGTTTACATGGTTGGGAAGTCTTTTTCTTATTAATTAATAGAAAAGGGGACCTGCTGTCACTTAATTTGATATCCGTTCGGTTCATCCAAGTTTGGCAATGGACAGCTCAGATCATCTCGGCCAAACAAATCTCAGCCGTCCATGCCGAGCATGGATGGTTCGGATGGGGCCAACACCCCTAAGGGACAATAGGGTATCACAATCGTAATTAATAGTACTATTATTCGTATATGGTTCTTTTTCTTATTAATTAATTAATACTAATTCGTATATGTAACGATGGTGTCAAAGTATTGATGGTTGATCTGAGAGCGCCGCATTGGTTCTTGCAAAACAAGCTTAAGAACCGGTGTTACTTCTGGCTATGAAAATTGTATAAAGAAGACTCTGCAAATAAGGGTTTGGATTCTTTAGTGATGTATCTCCTTCCTAAAATGCTTCATTAATAAGTTTCGTGATCTCCTTATGACATAGTTCCTACGAAGATGAGTAAATCTTTTTATGTCGGTTTACGTACACTCGGGTTTAGTTCATCCGAGCTCCTTCATGGGGGATGGCCGCATTGATTAGCTTAACGACCAAATTATGGCTCATCAATATAGATTTCTAACACTGGCCGGACATACAATGGCAAATGAGCGTTGTAATTCTTTCGTGGGGGTTGGCCGCATTGATTAGCTCAAAGACCAAATTATGACTCACCAATAAGGGTTTTTAACACTGACTAGATATATAGTGGCAAATACGCGTTGTGAAACATATTTGAATCTCACTGTCAAAGTCAGTTCCAAACCTAGTACTATTGGGAAAGTAAATCTTTGTTCATCTAGCTACTATCAGAAAAGCTAGAGTTGCAAGCTAGAGCTATTGCCGATTTATTGTCACACCACAAGACATGAGGTGTTGAGGAAGGAATAAGAAGTTCAGAAAACAATTGCTGCAACCAAACCAAGTCACTAGCTGTTTGTGCCATGGCCATATACTCGGCCTCTGTAGATGAATGAACCACAGTATGTTGTTTCTTAGCACACCATGAGACCAAGTTGTGACCCATAAAAATACCAAAACCTGTGGTGGATCTCCTGTCCACAGGCTCCCCTGCCCAATCTGCATCAGCGAAAGATGTGAGAGATAATGGTCCCGGAACAAAATTCAACCCTTGATGCAAAGATCCCTTGATGTATCTTAGAATATGTTTTACTGCCATAAAATGACTCAACTTAGGAGCATGCATATTCTAACATGCTACATTAACAGAAAAAGATAGCTTAGGCCTAGTTAGAGTCAAGTATTGCAAAGAACCAACCAAAGTTCTGTACAAATGAGCATCTGGAAAAGGAAAATCATCATCTAGGATCCCATGCCAGGTTTAAACGAGGCAGGAGACTCACAACTTTTACAGTCTATCATTCCAGCTTTTGCAAGCAGATCTGTGGCATATTTGGATTGAGATAGAAACAAACCAGTAGCAGTTCTATGAACCTCAATACCCAGAAAATAATGAAGAGAACCCAAGTCTTTCAAGACAAACTTGTGACTAAGTTGAAGAATAAGAGATTGAATGAAGGTAGAATCACTACCAGTAATGACTATATCATCCACATAGGTCAAAACCAAAGTAATATTAGACCTTTGTGTAAAAATAAACAAGGAGGTATCTGCCTTGCTAGGGTGAAAACCAAGTTCCACAAGATAACTGGAGAACAAAGCATACCATGCCCTTGGAGCCTGTCTCAAGCCATACAAGGCTTTGGAAAGTTTACACACATACTCAGGATGTGCGGAGTCCTTATACCCCAGAGGTTGCCTCATATACACATCTTCAGTAATTAGACCATGAAAGAAAGCATTTGAAACATCTAATTGCCTTAAAGGCCAACCTTTATTGACTGCCAGACTTAAAATAATGCTGAGAGTAGGCTGTTTAATAACTGGACTAAAGGTTTCAGTAAAGTCAAGCCTTTCAGTTTGTTGATTACCATTAGCCACCAACCGAGCTTTATATCTGGCCACTGTCCCATCTGAGTGTTTCTTGATTTTATAAATCCATTGGCATCCAATAGCATTTCCATTAGAAGGAGGTGGAACAAGCACCCAAGTGCCTTGCTTTACTAAGGCCTCATACTCCTCAGCCATAGCTTTTTGCCATACAAAATGAGAAACAACTTCAAAACAATGTTTAGGTTCTGTGGTAGGTAAAGAAGGAGAGGTAGAAGAAGATGTGAACAAAGAAAATGGTTGCTTAGGCTTGAAAATGCCATTTTGAGACCTAGTTTTCATTCTCTCAGGCTGAGATGGAATAGAAGAAACAAGAAAACAAGAGCTATAACCAGAGATAGGAGCAGAATCAGAATGAAGTGTAGAGGAAGAATGAGAAGAGGAAGATGAAACAGGTAAGGAAACAAAAATAGGGATTGTGGCAAATGAAGACTCAAAGACAGGAACAGGAGCAAGTATAGAGTGGACTAACTCATGAGGAGACAAAGAAGGTGGATTAACAGGAATGATTATATCTGAAAAGGAGGTAAGTGGGACAGAGAAGTTGGTTAACTGTTGCTCAGAGTCTTGTACAGAAGAAACAGAAGAAATAAGAGAAAAATAGGGAAATTGATCTTCAAAGAATCTCACATGTCTAGAAACATATACTTTATTAGTATGAGGATCAAAACAACGATACCCTTTGGAAGTTACACAATACCCTAGAAAAACACAAGTAGAGGATTTAGAAATGAGTTTATGTGAATGATAAGATTTAAGCCAAGGAAAACAAGCACAGCGAAAAGGTTTTAGAGAAAGATAGTCAAGTTTAGTGTGAAATAAAAGGACATGAGGAACTTAAAACTTTAAAGACGAATGAGGAAGCCTATTAGCTAAAAATACAGTTGTGTTTAAAGCTTCTAACCAAAATTTAGCAGGCATCCCAGCTTGATCAAGAAGAGTTAAGGTTGTGTCCATTAAATGCCTATGTTTTCTCTCCACAACCCCATTTTGTTCAGGTGCGTGAGGACATGATGTTTGATGAATGATACTATTGTTAAGAAACAGATTAATCAAATAATGCTTGACAAATTTGCCTCCATTATCTGATCTAACAGTCTTAATAGTAGTATTAAATTGAGTTTGAACATATGCCTTGAATTGAACAAGAGTTGTTTTGACATCAGACTTATAGAATAAAGGAAACAACCAGGAATATCTTGTGCAATCATCAATGATTAGCAGATAATATCTATACCCTTTAACAGAAGAAATAGGTGCGGGACCCCACACATCTGTTTGAACAAGATCAAAAGGCAAAACAGACTTAGTTGTAGAAATAGGAAAAGGCAACTTGTGACTTTTGACTTTATTACAACTATAACACTGAACATCAAAAGAACCAGTTACAGGTAAGTTGAACTGCTTAACCAAAGACTGAAAAAGAGGAATACTAGGATGACCAAGCTTCCTATGTCACAAAGTAGCAGAAGAAGTGGACACAGTTTTATTAAGATGAAAAACAAAAGGAACCTGAGATGAATCAAATTCAAAGCAACTCTGGATAGGATAGAGGCCCTTATGGCATGGCCCCTTGAACAGAATTTGATGAGTAAGATTGTCCTGAATGACATAACCAAAAGAGTTGAAAGTTAGAGATCAATTATTGTCCTTAGCAAACTGAAAAACAGACAGAAGATTATGTGTGATGGCAGGAGTATGAAGTAAATTAGTGAGTGAAAATGTGCCTTTGGTGTTGATAAGAAACCATTACCAGAACAAGAGACTGAGAGAGTATTACCATTTCCAACCATCACGCTTGCTCCAGCTGTGTAATTCGGAGGTTGTTGTATGGTATGAGGGTCAGAAGTGACATGATTAGTGGCCCTACTATCTAGAACCCAACTATGTGCAGTGGCTGTGTTTGGCATGTCACTCATAATTGGTGAACCAGGTGTATAGCAAGCTGCCAAAGCTGATGGAAATTGACCTTGAAAAGCATTACCTACAGGTCCTGACCTAGTAGAATAGAACTGTCCTTGATATACTCCACCATAACTAGAAATAGGACTAGTTCCAGGTGAGATAAAGTGTAAATGAGATGAACTTGGAGAAATAAAAGGCACTGAGACTTGTGGAGGCACTTGAACAGAAGATGAAACCATAGGTCTCCACATAGGAATATTCTGATGACCAAACTGATAACCAGTAGATGGAGGCATCTGAAATCCATTAAAACCAGATGACATACTAGCCCCTGAAAAACTAGATGGCATACTAACCCCAGCAAAGCCAGGAGGTAGATATCCAGAGGTTTGTGTGTTTTTGTAGTAGCAAGTACGAGCTGAGTGATTGTCTTTGCCACATATCTGACATGCTAGCCTAGGAAAAGGGACAATACCTTGTCCTCTTGCCCTGTTTCTATTGTTATTATTAATTAAATCTAGAAGTGGACTATGGAAAGTCTCTGGAAGATTGACCAAAAGCAGGTTGAAACATTGGTACTGATGGTGGTTGGGATTGAAACATTTGAAAAGACTGAGATGTCTGAGGTTGAAAGGATTGTAAAGCATGTGTTGGTGTAGGCAATATAGGGGAAGCTAGTGCAGAGTTTGAGCCAAGATTACCAATAGTTTGTGACACAGAACTCTGATTTGAACTACTTACACCAGAAACATTCAGATCTTGTAATTTTTGAGTAGTAGTCAGAAACACACTACTTGCTGGCCATCTTCCACGTTGTTCTTGCCTTTTCGTGACTGATGTTCTTCAGCTTTCAAGATAGACACCAGTTCATGAAATTTGAGATCTCTGTGAGTTCTCAGAGTTGGTTTCAAAGAACTAAACTCTTCTTCTGGCAAACTATTGATAGCTTGAAAGTCCATGTCATCATCATCTGCCTCATATCCAACAGCACTCAACTTTTGTGCACACACTTTTATATCATCAATGTATTTATCCATTGATTCAGTCTTTGTGAAATTAAAGAGAGTTCGTTTGAGCTCATGCAAATTTGACCTAGACAAGAGAATTGAAACGATTCTCCAAACTGTTCCACACATCAGATGCATGTCTAGCCTTAGAACTAGAGGCAACGTAGAAGATGATAATGTTGCAGTTAGGCAAGACAGTAACTGATTATCGATAAGCGTCCAAGTAAGAAATGCAGGATTTGTTACCAAATTGTTGCTTGAATCTCTAATCTGTGTAGGAGGTGGTGCCTCGAACGTACTCAATGAAGCCATTTGCCTGTAATGCATTCAATACCTGAGTTTTCCAGAGGAGAAAATTCTCAGCGTTCAACTTGATTGTCACGAGCGACTGAAAGTTCGACACCAGAAAAGCTAGGGTGGTTGGCATGGTGACGCCATTCTCACTATTGTTTGAAGCTGATGGAATAGACATTCTAATCTGAAGAATTGAATACACGAATCAAGGATCGAAGGTCAGACTTTCATCATAATGCTCTGATACCATAAAGAATTTTGATAAAATGTATAAACTGAATCAAGAACACATCAAGAAGAGAGAGAGAGAATTCTCGATTTTAATTTGTCAATCTGTATCGTTACAAACAAGGGCCAAGCCCCTTTTATACATCGCACAACAACAAACTAACCAATCAGCAAACTACAAACGAACAACCCCACTTACTAGATTAATCCCTTAATACTGCTGACGTGGAAATAGAAATGGAGCTGGGATCAGCTGTGACAGAATCCTTTGAGCAATACTCCTTAACAGCCTCCCCAAAGTTCGGGTTGCGTATAAAATGCCCTCCCACAATCCTCGGCCTTTCAAGATCCCCTCTAGTCGGAAACCAGTACACTGGGTCGTTCCTTTTTGATTTTGTCTTCATTATCTAAATATCATTGTCGCATCGCTCTTAATGAGATTTCTTCGGTATGCTAGTTACCTAAGAGCATCCGCTTCAGACTCGGCAAATTTTAGACCAAATTTACATTTAAAAAGTCATTTTTCTATTTTAGCTACTCACTTTTTAAGAGCACACTGCATCAGACTCTCTATTCTAACTTTATTTTTATTAAACTATTCTTTCTTTATACTTTACTTTTCAATTTAAGTGTTAGTATATTTTATTTTTTATCATTATTTAATGATGAACAACAGTTCATAAGAAGAAATTTCAAAAAATTTAAATGATTTATTTTTTAATTCATTTAAACCGATGCAAACATCTTATTTTTTTGATCATATTATTCTAAAGGGATATAACTAATTTTTGTCTCTAAGGCTCTCATAATCAAGTTTTTGCTATTTATTTTGGATCATGTAAAGCAGAAACTTGATTATGAGAGTTTTATAGACAAAAAATAATGACACTTTAAGATAAAATGATAAAAAATAAATAAAATTTTCGCATTGGTTCAAACCGAGCATTGGGGTTATGCCCGGACATTACCTGCAAGGCTCCGAAATTAGTCGAGGCGTGCAAGGTGGCTCGGACATCCGATTTAAAAAAGAAAACAAAGACTCATTGGTGGGGTACAAATTAAATAGTACAATAAGGGAATGACTTCGGTGTCCCCGGTCATTTTGGGGACACCGTAACTTTTGGCATAACAAAACCATTATAAACATAACCAAATTCATTACAAGCATAACCAAAACCATTATAAGCATAACCAAAACTATAACAAGGCATAACTTGGTTGGTTATGCCTTGGTTGATTTTTAGTTATGCCTTGATTGATTTTTAGTTATGCCTTGGTTATGCCATGTTATGGTTCTTTTATACTTCTAATGATTTTTGTTATGCTTGTAAGGGTTTTGTTATGCCAAAAATTACGGTGTCCCCAAAATGATCGGGGACACCATAGCATCATCCGTAAAATAATATAGTATGATGAATAGTGCCTCGTTTGTTCTAAAGAGGCCCTGTAGTAAAGTTAAACAAATTGTAAAGTAGAGAGGGAGGACAAGAGGTTGATGCAGGAGACTTTCAGCCGTTTTGCTCTTTATTCTGACTTTGAGCAAGAAGTAGCGACAGTGGTGTGGATGCTCTAATGACTGAATCATACTCTCTCCGTTTCAAATTGACGGTCCACCATAAAAAGTCATGTCATTTTTTAAATCAAAAAATCAACTATTTCCGTGTATAATTTTTTGAAATTTTTCTCACCAAATTAAAGTACTAGTCGAGATCTTTAATACGATGCGAAAAAACTTGAAAAATAATGCACTGAAAGAGTTGATTTTTTGATTTGAAAAATGGTAAGAGAGAGGTAGTGGGACTCTCAATATGAAACGGAGGGAGTAACTCGTAAGATACAAAGCCCAAGTAACTCTATAAATAAAAAAGGAGTTTTCGAACATTTTGACGTACCTCAAGGAATTCTGCCCCAGTTCTAAGCTCAGATTCCTTAGAGACGGGTCCTTAGACGGGTGCACTTCACTACCACAAACATATAAATTCATAGTAGAAAATTAGAGATCGGTCCTCTTTTTTAGGTTCGGTTTCGTCCCAACTCTGAATATTATTCGGAACCTAGATAGACTCGGTTATTTTGCATTACAGAAATGATTCGTGCACAGCAAGCTGTGCACAACAGCCTTTTTCTCCCGCCTCGGGTCGCACAAAGATCGGAGCCGCTCATTTTGTTCAAAATACGTTGTTTTGGGTCTCTGCAAAAAATGAGCTTCGTTCGATATCGTTAGAGACTTTAACAAAACACCTAAAATCACTTCAGAATTTAGATCCGAGGCGGGAGAAAGGCTGCTATGCACAGCTTGCCTGTGCACATAGCACGGCTCTTTGCATGATGACTTTTTTGCCCAAATCCACTGATCACTTCTTTTTTCCCTCCCTTCCTCTCTCCGCTAAAACTATCAAATTGAGAACAAGCCCCGATTCGATTGATACCAAGCTTGATCGATCCAAAAGCGGACAACGTTCCGACGACTGGCGGAGTTTCCAATCTCTCTCTCCGCCTTTGACAGCAATTTTGACTTCGACAACTTCGAAGAAGTTTCAAGCGACAACGACTTGGGCGGAGTTTCAGGCGTCTACGACGGCGACGGCATAGTTTCAGGCATCTTCGACGGCAACGGTGACTTCGGCGGAGTTTCAGGCGCGACGGCAAATCATGGGCAACGGCAACTTCAAGGTTGTGTATGGATGATGTGTAAAGCCGAGGCGGTGGCTGATTATTGTGCGAATCATGGTAATAATTAGCCTCTTCATGAAAAGGACCTTGACCAATTCATGGCAATTAGTCTCTTCATACCATTCAATGCATTCATACATGGTTATGTCGACATATACATGTATAATTTGTCCTTGTGTGTTCATATGTGTTGAGTAGTTCTAAGATTAGAATAAAGGGCTAATTGCTGTTCAGTGGACCTTGGGGCAAATAAGTCCCAACCAATGGACTAGTTTTCATAGAATTCTAGAAATATGAAACGGATAAAAATATTTCGGAATACATGGAAAGGGTCATGTAAGAAGACTAATATACCCACGCTTCTTCTTCTCTCTCATTACGAAGCCAACGAAGCTGCTGCTTCTTCTTCTTCTCTCTCGCTCAAGAAGAAATGTTCAGAACTGAGAGAAAACAAAAACCCTTGTCTAAAAATTTGCCCCACTGATACACGATTCTTCTCTATCTGGACACAGCTTTTCTCTCAAAAATTAAGTATTCCAAATTACAATCCGTTTGAATGGGTGAGAAGATTTTATTTTATTTATCATTTAATTCTAAAGGGTCATAATTAAATTTTGACTATAGGGCACTCATTGATTAACCCTAAGAAAATCGTAGAATCAAATATCTTTTAGGACTAACCAACGAGAGCCTTAAAGTCAAAATTTAATTATGACCCTTTAGAATTAAATGATCAGAAAAATAAAATCTTCTCACCCATTCAAACAGATTGAAATTTAGAACACTTAATTTTTTACTATATTTTTTAATATATAAAATACCGGTTAAAAATTTAAGTGTTCCAAATTTCAATCTATTTGAATGGGTGAGAAGATTTTATTTTTCTGATTATTTAATTCTAAAGGGTCATAATTAAATTTTGATTTTAAGGCTCTCGTTGGTTAGTCCTAAAAGATATTTGATTCTACGATTTTCTTAGGCTAATCAATGAGTGCCCTATAGTCAAAATTTAATTATGACCCTTTAGAATTAAATGATAAATAAAATAAAATCTTCTCACCCATTCAAACGGATTGTAATTTGGAACACTTGATTTTTGAGAGAAAGCTGTGTCCGAAAAGAGAAGAATCGTGTGTAAGTGGTGCAAATTTTTATTAGTGGGAGGCACTACCTGGCTAAGTCCACGTGTTGTCCTTGGGGCAACGAATAATTTCTCGTAGCATGGGGAACTCACAGGGGAAGAGAGCTGTAAAGATGAGATTGGAGTGTGGGGCTTTGATTAAGTGGCGGAGCTTTGGGTGTGCGTAAATTTCTTGGTGCAAATAGAACGGTGTTTACGTGGTCTTTACTAATACCTAACGTAATCTTTTATAATTAATAACTTACTCTTTTATATCTCAAATAATAGTCAATTATTTGGGACAAAATTATCTAAAAAAATATGGCTTGGTCGATGTGACTAGAAATATTGGCCTTTACTAATACCTAACGTAATCCTTCATAATTAATGACTTGCTCTTTTTACGTCAAATAATAGTCAATTATTTGGGACAAAATTCTCTCAAAAAATATAGCTTGGTCGATATTAATAGAAATATTGGTCTTTACCAATACCTAACGTAGTCCTTCATAATTAATGACTTGCTCTTTTATACGTCAAACAATAGTCAATTATTTGGGACAAAATTCTCTCAAAAAATATGGCTTGGTCGATATTAATAGAAATATTGGTTTTTACCAATACCTAACGTAGTCCTTCATAATTAATGACTTGCTCTTTTATACGTCAAACAATAGTTAATTATTTGGGACAAAATTCTCTCAAAAAATATGGCTTGGTCAATATTAATAGAAATATTGGTCTTTACTAATACCTAACGTAGTCTTTCATAATTAATGACTTGCTCTTTTATACGTCAAACAATAGTCAATTATTTGGGACAAAATTCTCTAAAAAAATATGGTTTGGTCAATATTAATAGAAATATTAGTCTTTACTAAAGCCCAATGTAATCTGTTATAATTTTGAGCACTTAATTTTTTGAGACCGTTTATATATTAAAAAATATAATTAAAAAATTAAGTACTTCAATTTTTAATCCGTTTGAACGAGTGTGTAGATATTTTTATTCTGATCATATTATTCTAAAGAGACATAATCAAATTTTGTTTGTAGGGCTCTCATAATTACGTTTCTGCTCCATAAGATTGCAAATGGATGGTTTTGATTTTATTTATTTTTAACTAAAACGTTGTCAGGGAAAAGTGCGGAAAAAGTGGGGTCGGGAGTGGGGTGTCAGGGGTACTTGCTCTTTTGCACCTCACAGGGGTATTTTTGTCTTGATAAATTATGAATTCCATGTCTTGGGAATTAATATTCTCCTTCTCATGACTCATGAATTCCAAAAAAGTAGTCCATCAATTGGGATTTATTTACCCCAACAGCCACTGAACGACAATTCCCCCTAGAATAAATGGGTTTTGGAAATTGAAATATCATTTTGTGATGGTAAAGTTGTTTTGATGCAGAGTGACGCTATGTGAATTGTGTATTTTCAATCATATGAACTGTGCAGTGGTCTCTGTGAACTATAGGCCGCTGCCATCCTCCGCCACCGCTGGAGCGATCGCATACAATGATGATGGAGTAATTCGGCGTAATTTTATACGCTGATGATGGAGTATTGCAAGATTTAGAGTTTTTTGGGCATAATTACCATGGTTGAAGTCTCTGTTTGTGTAGACTAGATTAATTGAAATTTTATACACTGATGATGGAGTATTGCAAGATCACTAGAGTTTCCCTCCGTTCGAAACACAAGATTCTGAAAAAGTCTAAGCCATCAAGATCAGTGGCGGATCTACTGCTTTGGAGTGTCAATAATTGTATTGTTTTGTAATAATTTTGTGACTTCCATTCACATCCTCCACAACTCGTTCATTCTCTGTGAGATGGTTAGTACTTGTAGATGTAGATATACAGACACCTCTATATAACTATATTTGAATATTTATAACTATATTTGATTTTGATTACTTTTTTTTGTTTTTGTTCAATTTTTTGTTGTGTATTTTCTATGAGAACTTTATATTTTTCTATGAGAATTATATATTGTTGTTTATGAGAACTGTCTATGATCCATGAGAACTGTATATTTTCTATGAGAACTGTGTATTTTTCTATAAGAACTGTATATTATCCACGAAAACTATCTATGAGAACTGTGTATTTTTTTATGAGAATTATATATTATCCATAAAAACTATGTATTTTAGTGTGTGGTGGAGCTATTTGAATTGTGTATTTTCTAATTCACATAGCCCAGTTTTCATAGCATGTTCACATAGCATAGAGCATTGACAGTTCTCATAGAACTTACCATGAGAATTGTCAGTTCAGATAGTTCACATAGCCAGTTCTCTATGTGTTCTCATAGAACTAAGCGGTTCTCACAAAGCTAGTTATTTATGAGAACAATAAGTTCTCATAGAACTAACTATGAGAATTAACAGTTCACATAGCCAGTTCTCATAAAACTGACTATGAGACTTGACAGTTAAAAATTCAATTTTAAATCAATTTATTTCCTATGTAAACTATTACTTCTTTACTTTGATTATTTTTTTAAAGACATGGCGTTGAGAACGTTTATAACTATATTTGATTTTAATTTCTTTTTTTGTTTTTGTTCAATTTTGTTCGTGTGTGTATTTTCTATGAGAACTGTGCATTTTTTTAAAAGAACTATGTATTGTCCATGAGAACTGTCTATTAGAACTGTGTATTTTCTATAAAAATTATATATTTTTTATGAGAATTGTGTATTTTAGTGTGTGGTAAGACTATGTGAACTGTATATTTTTTAGTTCACATAGCCAATTCACATAGTCTAGTTCTCCTAACCAGTTCACAAAGTTAGTTCTCTATAAGAACAATCACTTATCATAGCCAATTCTCATAAAACTGATTATGAAAACTCACAGTTCTCATAGAACTGACTATGAGAATTAACAATTCACATAACCAGTTCTCATAACTCAGTTCACATAACCAATTCTCTATCAAAACTGAGCAGTTCTCATAGAATTGATTATAAGACTTGACAGTTCTCATAGCTAGTTCACATAGCCAAGGGTATTTTTGTCCGAAATAGTATCATTTAGAAATTGATTCTAAAAATATAGCTCTCATAGCTATAATTCAGGGGTATTTTTGTCCAAAATAATATGTTAACTTGGACTATGTGAATTGGCGGGGGATATTTTTGTCTGAAATATTATGTTAACTGACTACGAGAATTGGTAATTCTCATAGCCAGTTCATATAATCAAGGATATTTTTGTTCGAAATAATATGAATCATAAGTTAATTCTAAAAATATAAATTTTATTAAAAATGAACGTGTAAACAAAAAGTTAAGAAGAATGGGCAAAATAGTAAAGATGCATGAAAAATACAAAAAAAGGACTAAAATAAAGAAGAAATATTTTTGTCAGGACTAAATTAAGTCCAAACCTACTTTTTGGGGTTGGCCTCTAAATTCCCCAATTCATAGCAACAAAGAAACTTCGCTCTTCTTCTCCAATTCTTGATCAAGCTTCAAAGATTTTGGCACTCTGGTTGAGCTATTTAGCATCTTAGCCTCTTCTGATAAGCAATCACTGCCTTGACAAATTCCTACGCATTGCCATGCCAATCAAATCAATGAACAAAGCAATCTTAAAAGTGTACCCAATACAAAACATTACATGGTGGTTGAGAAAGACCACATGGCAATTTGCTTGTGCAATAGCAGGGTGAAATTCTGCCATGGAACCGGGGGCCTTGTAGTGTAGGGGTGCACTACAGGGTCCCTAGATCCTTTCCACGATATACACCTACTTCTCTTGTTATGGACAGGACACAATGTCAACCTGGTGTTCCGGACTTCACTGATAATCCTCTCTAAATACAGTCTGGCAAGACCACATTAATCGGTGGAGTGCAGAGCAAAATTACGATAAATGCAGTGCTTGAGCGCGTAAGTATCGATTTTTGCACTGAGAATGAAGATCACAAGTCAACAAGTTCCCGATACCTATCAATCTACAACCAATTCACCATCCCATAGTTGATCTCTACGGGCCTAAGGCAGATAATATTATCTGCCTATCACAACATTCTTCACTATTTTGTAAGTTATTTCAGGGTCTATAGTTTTCAATTATAAAATGAATAGAAAGGAACAAAAATAATCATATATCTTCACTTCAACCAAAAAAAAACTGTTATGATTTGTGAATAATATGTCATGGGATATTGGTGTATTATTATACCTGATAAGCAGAGGGGCAACCCGGATAGTCAAACTCGTCTGAATCGGGCTTTCTCATTCTCTCCGGATGAAACTGGAGCCCCATGATGAACTTCCCTTCACCCGGATTATAAGCGTCCGGGTCATAAAAACCTTCCACCAACCCATCAGGCCCGAAAGCCATAGGCACAAACCTCTGAGCCAATCTCTTAACCCCCTGATGATGGTAACTATTTACCATAATCTCCCTTTCCCCACCTTCCAAAGACTCCTTAAACCATTTCTCCAAAGGGGTATTTTCGACCACCTTCACCCGATGCCTATGCCCGTCGTAGTTGTCATAATCCATATGAACCAGCCTCTGGTTTTCGGGCAATTTGGAAGACAGTTCTCTCCCTATGTCCTGGTAAAGGGTACCCCCGGAAGCCACATTTAGGACTTGTGACCCCCTGCATATGCCCATGTAGGGTATGTTTCTTTCCAGGCAGAGTTTGGCCAGTCTTAGTTCGATTGTGTCCTTTTCTTTGTCGATTGTGGTGTCGCTTGCGTGGAGTTTTCGTATGTCTTCTAATTCTTCGGGTGATAGACTGGAGGTTTCGGTCTCGTAGAATGATGGATCGATGTCTTCGCCTTCGCAGAGGAGGACGCCGTGGATGGGCTCGAAGCTGTCTAAGAGCATGTGGACTCCGCTCACTCGAGGCACGATGACCGGTACGGCTCCGTAGCTGACTATGAGATCGAGATGGTATTCACCTGGTAATTGGAGACAAAGTTTTAGCAAGCAAACAATGGAAGGTTCATTATCCATATCATAACCCAACTCAACTCAATAAAACCAATATTCCTCTGTTCTAACATACTTATAATCACATGATTTCGCTCGCTCTCTGTCTGTGAAGTAAGTTTAAGCTTCTACTTAGGCGGAACCACGTAAATCTTTGTGTTCTATTTGATTGCCTGTTTGATTTATTTTTTTCACTACTTCATGGTTGGTCATAATTAAACTAAGTATTTTGAAAATTCATTATCTCAATATCATGAATTGGAAACGTGAAAGAATATCTTCCGATAAAGGATTAGTGAACACAACATAAACACATGTTCTCTTTTGTTGTTTTCATGCATGATTGTTGTCTAGATGTGCTCACACTCACACTAACATTTTAGAAGGATTTTTTTGAGGGGAGGAGAGGATTGGTGACCATGCATACGTAAAACATGTATGCGTGACATCGCTTCAACTCAACGACATCATAGGTACATTTAGGTGTCGAGGTGCTAATCTGATTATTCTAACGAAAATGACTTTTGCTGATAAAAAAAAAAAACGAGAAAAAAAAATGTATGCAGGCATGTGAAAGTAGAACATAGAAAACCAGAGGAAAATAAAGACGTACCGACGAAATCAACGAACTTGTTCTTGCGAACGCTTCGTCTGGAAACAATCAGGACGCGAGGGAGTATTACCGAGAGATCAGATGTTGACATGGCTTTCTTTTTGGCGGCTTCTTTGGGGAATTTGTTATTTGTGGCTTTGTTTGATTGATGTGCTCTTAGCCTACCCTCGCACTATTGTCGTGTTTAAGAGAGAGAGAGAGAGAGAGAGAGAGAGAGAGAGAGAGAGAGATGGTCGAGTCTAGTCGCTGCGTAAGTAAGGGTTATATATAGGGGCAAGCCAGGTAGAAGCGCATTGGGTTGGGAAGATCTGGGGTTGCGTAAGTAAGGGCTATATATGCAGCATGCATGCATCCGCGCGTTCAGTGTGAAGGACCACAAGAGTAAAAGAAAAACGTGTACTACATTTTTTCCCTACAAAATGTACTTGAAAACCATTAATCCATCTTCAACATCCAAGAAAGTGGCGTGAAGGATTGGCGTTCTAATAATGTAGCCAAGGAAGTACTTTACTTTACTGTGCAAAATGTACTTTACTTTACTGTGCAAAACATTTTGCACAGTATATATAGCCAAGGATGTACACATTTTGCACAGTAAAGCAAAGTACTTTCTTGGCTATATATACAACAATCATGCATCCGTGCGTTCAATGTGAAGGACCACAAGAGTAAAGGAAAAACGTGTACTGCATTTTTTTCCTACAAAAAATGTACTTGAAAACCATTAATCCATCTTCAACATCCAAGAAAGTGGCGTGAAGGATTGGCCTTCTAATTGATGCCAAAATTTCATAGATTGTCCCACTTAATAATGGTCAATCTTCCTATTGAATGGCATTCTTTAAACACTTAAATTGGCCTAGCCTCTGTATTAGGCTAGAATTCTTCCATTTCTTGTATATGAACCCTCTGATTTTGGTCGGTTTGGCCATTATTTAATTAGCCATTTTCATTTTCTGTCGCTTCGTTTCTTTTCCAGAATGATCTAAGAATATATTGCTCAAGCCTTGCAAGGCTTTTGTGAACCATTTCGGTCAAAATCCAAAAGTTGGGCAATGAGTGGCCGTTATTCCATTTCCTCAAATTGTGTTAGACTTATATGCAAGGTTCTCATTTTTCTATTTGATCTTTGCCATTACTTCTGATTAAGTACTGTTGTCCTCATTCTAGCATCAAAATTGTTTACTATTTTTTTTTCCTTAATTGAAACTCGACAGAGATTTCGGGAAACAAAGTTAATTGCAAAATAAAGGGCGATGCGACCATGTCTCTACAAGACGGACCCATGGTTCTATGCCGTATTTCAAGACTTCAGTATTTCAAGACTTCACCGGAAGAGAAATGACAGTCGAGTTAAATATGAAATTAAGAATGAAATTGAAGACAAACGAAAGAGACTTCCGTTAATCTTCAGTGGTGCATCAATATATGCAAGAACGAAATCGATACATGGAATTAAATTACTCCTATGCCTACTCCTAAATATTATAACTCAGAAGTAGGTTAGTAAGACAAAAATTTTAAGAACAAATAAAGATAAAGATAAAGATTTGTTAGAGAGGAATTACAATGAAGTCTTAAAAGACTATTTATAGAAAACAACTAACGGAGGAAATAACTTCCTAATTTCTCCACTAGTCTTTATTCAATCATTTGTTTCCACTTGTCAAAATAACTTCCCACTTCCTTCAAATGTGTAGGAGCATGACAAGTGTTCTTTAACTTCCACATGTGTAGGAGTAAGCCAAGTGTCCTGCATTTAAATAACAATAATAAAAGAAATACTAATACTAGTTCTAATATTAATACGAATACTTAATAATAATAAAATAGGTTGCATTTTCATAATTGCCACTTTTCGGTCGATCATCAAAAGGCGGTGAATATATGGTGTAAGCACCACCCAAACTTGGTTAATACTAAAATTAAGAGACTACTACATCTATGACCAATTGGATTTAATTAGGTTGAAATCCTCCAAAACATCTAACAGAATCATATACCCTATTTTTCAATGAATTAAAGGGCGTCAGCCCTTTCTAATTAATCCTGAGGAGTTTATAAGAAAAGGTGCGAATGTTCCCCTCAATTCTTATGTTGATGACATAATGAAAGCATTAGAGGACGTAATGAACTGTCCTCTAATAACTAATTAATCATCCCAAAACAATTTCGCATGCTACTTAAAAAGTATTCCAAAAAACACAATCTAATGTTTATCCTCACACATTCAAGTCAATATTGCGAGGGTGGTTGTGAATTGACAAAAGACTCAGGGGTGAGCATGGTTCGGATTGATTTGGTTTTATAGTAAACTAAGAACCAAACTAATACTTACGGATTATGAATTTAAAGAACCAAATCAACCCACAAAAGGTATAGAACCAACTAATTAAAACACACTAACATCAATCAACTAATTAAGAGTGGAATACCACAATCGCTTCAAGTCTTGGTAGTGAAGGAAGTATAGGAATAGAATTTAGAGAAATTTAGAAATTGGGCAGTGTAAGTTGATTGATCTGGTGATCCCATGTGCTTTTTGTGTATGATAAATTAATAATCATAGGAAATTAGGAATGGTTTGTGATATATAGAAGTTTAATCTAAATTATCTTGGCAGAGAAGAAAAATTAAATATCGCGGTGAATTTAATAGGATCAATAAATTGGAAAAGTAGTTGACTAAAACTCTCATATTTATTTGGTTTATCATAATTAAATTAAATTATATATATAATATTATACGGTTGGGATCGGTTTGAAACTATAACCGTGAACGTGAATTCACAAATCAAACCATATAATATGGATGCTAATTTTTTTACATCATGACCAAACCATACTACTAAAACTGTTATTTTTTGAGGTGTTCTCATCCAAACTCCTGCTGGAAGGGATCTGCTTTTGTTTTATTTGTGCTCGGTTGAGCTTTTTTGTTCCCCATTTTTTCCTCTCGATATTCCCTTTCGAGTTCTAATAAAATTTCCTTTGCCGAGCAAAAAAAAGCAGAACCAAATCTTTCGGTTTGAATTCGTTTGAACTAAATTCGCGGTTTGACGGATTTTTTGCTCACCTCTAAAAAAAACTCAATAAACTCGTCATCACGGAAGAATGACTCCGCCTCCATGGGAGCTTGGATTGATCGATCGATGGTAATTTGCCCTGCTCGCTCAAATGTCATGATTGTCATCTCCTAAAAAAATAGCCAAGTGTATAAGATGTAAGATTTAATCTAGTAATTGGAACCAAACAATAATCGTTTTATTTTTTTTCCCAATAATCTGAAACGAGAATATGGGTTTGGCAAACAAAGCCCTTGGCAGCACAAAGGGAAATTCTTTTAACACCTCCAAAATGACGTAGTTTTGGGGCACAACACTGTCCCTGAGTATTTTCTTTTAAAGAAAATTAAAGTGTGTCGACAACCCTTTCTAATCTTGAGAAGCTAATACGAATATTTGTGTGAATATTCCCTTCAATTCTTAAGCTACTGTTTATACCCGTTTTTGGCACCGTGGATCGGGCCAGTCGTGATTGGAATTTAAATTAATTCTTTAATTAATTTGGGCCGAGATTGGTATTTGACTGGTGGTTAATTACTGGGCCATGGGTATTTTTCCCATTTTGGGCCCAAGAAGCACAACCCTTGTAAAGAATTGCGGCCCAAGATCTTTGAGAGGAGCAGCCCACGAGAATTGGGCCCAAGTGACACGCAGCCCATATTTAATTATGGCCCGAGGCCCTTTAAAAGTGTAGCCCACGGGTTAGCCCATGGGGGAAACGATGGTTCGACCCATGGATGTGGCCCACGGTTTTAGGCTTGTAATATGGTGCCGGTTTGGTCTGAGGAACATAATCCACCTTTGTAGGGAATTAGTTGTGCTCTGGCAGTTGGGATTTTCTCAATTCAAAGGCCAATTGACCAAGTCAATTGGCCATGTGTCATGGGAAGCACAAAAAAGGGGGGAAGTTGGGAGTTATTTCTACCTAACCATGGGACACGTGTCAACATACAAGAGGCCCATTCCCCATGATCAAACTTAACTGCCATCAACCTCTGAGCAACTGCCCATGATCAAGTGTGCATGAAAAGTGGAGAGAACATGGGACATGTGGCAGCTTGTGGTGCAATGCTGAATCCGGATTCAGGCCTGAATCAGCTTGCTGTTTTGCTTATAAATAGCAGAATTAGAGACAGAAAAGTGGTCCAACACCAATCAAAGCTAACGCTTACAAACACTTTCCTACTTTCAGCAAAGTAGCCTATCGAGTACTTCGTGCTCAAACCCTCATTCAAACTTATTTCATCAAGTAGTTTGGATTTTATTTTCCTTGTAATCAAACTTTATTATCCCGGTGTAATAAAGTCTACGTTTTTCACGTTCCATTTCCTATGCGACTAGGAAATATTAAGTCCACAACCGTGTGGCAAACCACGAACCTTCTTACGATCTTTAACCTTTGGGTCGTACACAATCGCTCCACGATAGAAGTCAAGATTCACGGGAATCTTCACAACAAGTTAGGCGCTACAAGTCTTGGCACGCCCGCGCTCATTGCATTCACGTCCAGTGTGCCAAAAATGCGAGTTTTCATTGGCACGCCCGGTGGGACACTAGTCGTTGAAAGGTTTCAAGCATGCCGGCGAAGAAGGCAACAATACCACCACCATAAGCGGATCCACCGCAACCGAACCCTCCAGGCAGCCCTGAAGGAGTCGCTGTTGACGTACCGCTGCTCGAGGAAGCCGTTCCTCAAATCAATGCACAAGATCTCAATGACGCCATGGATAGCGTCAAGAATTATATGTTTTTTGCAGGGCAGGAGATTTCGCACACCGTGTCGCAAACGATGTCTCAGTCCATAGAGCCTTTGACTCTAGCAATCAATAATTTGATTGCCTCATTGGGAGAGAGGCTGCCAATTGTTCCTCAGCAACAAGTTCTACCGCAATTCGGAGTTTATGGCAACGGCCATGAACAAACAGGTCTGAGGGACTCATTCCCACCACCGCCGCAGGTGTTTTATCAAGTTTCTTTGTCAAACAGTCCTGCACCGGCAGGAGAGAGAGGCAAATGAGTTGTTATTGGGAAAGAACCGACGCATCCGACGAACAAGGAACAAAGGGCCGTTTTGCTGAAAAATCCAAACAGGCTTGAAAAGATTGACAAAAGGCCTCCTCATGGAGGACAAGGTGCTGTTAAGGACAAGAACGCTTCTCACGCTCATTCAGCCCCAGAGACTTGGGGGGCAAATTCAGGCGTGAATCTGCAGGCACAAGAGGCGCGTCCACAGCCGCCTCCGGTGCCAAATATGATCGGAAGGGAACAGGTCCTGAATTTGCTACAAGAACAGTTAGGGCCTGGATTCAGGCCTGTGGGCAGACCCATGTACAGGAAGCCTCACACGGTGGAGGTTGATGATGAGGCCTTTCCCAAGGGATACCGAGTCCCTGAATTTCAGACCTTCACAGGGGAGAACATGCAGTCCACGGTCGAACACGTTGCCCGATTCCAAGTGCAGTATGGGGAAGTTGGAATGAATGACAAGCTCAAGTTAAGGCTCTTCCCAAATTCCTTGACTGCAACGGCCTTCACTTGGTATATCAATCTCCCACCCAACTCTGTCCAGACCTGGGCTCAGCTCGAGGAGATGTTCCATCAGTAGTTTTATAGGGTGGAACCAGAGATAACGATGGCGGATTTGTCTCGCTACCGTCAACTCCCAAAGGAAGGCGTGGAGTCTTATCTCTCCCGATTCAAGACAGCACGTTTCAAATGCAAGATTCCTCTACCCGAGGCCGAATATGTGCGTTTAGCACTGAACGGCCTAGACTTTGAGTTCAAGAAGAAGTATCATGGTACAGAATTTCGAGACTTGTTCGAACTGTCTGCAAAGGCCTCACGGTATGAGAAGCTTTTGGAAGAGGAGAGAGATAGGAAGGCAGCTTCTAAAGGGACCTACTATCAAGACCCTAACTACGATGTCGCTGCGATTGAGACTGAGGCTAACCTTGATGTTGATGTGGCTGAAATCATCAATAGGAAGCCTTATGTCTGCAAGGCCTTTGTTAAGACAGAACCTACGAAGCAGACAGTCCAAGAAGCCTCTAATAGGCCTACCAGAGCCTACACCTTTGACATCACCAAAGCGGAGGCTATTTTTGATCAGCTCTTGACGGACAAGTTATTAAAGCTGCCCTTTGGCCACAAGATCCCAGCACCGGACGAGCTTAAGGGCAAGGAATATTGTAACTACCATAATTCTTGGAGTCATTCAACCAATAATTGTTTTGTGTTCAGGAATGACATTCAAGATAAGATTGATCGGGGAGAATTCAAGTTTCCCGAGAAAGATAAGCAAGCCATGGGTGTAGATGGAAACCCCTTTCCTTCAGGCCTAAGTGCAAACATGGTATCAGTGAATACGAGGTTCATGCCTAGAACCACACCAAGGCCTAGAGTAAGCTTGGGGGCACCGTCAAGAGCAGCATTCAGGCCTAGATCAGACGACTACTGGGATCCATCCTGTGAGGAAGACTCCACTCCTGAAAGGGTGAGGAGGTTTGAGAAGAAGAAATCCTGGTGGTTGAGGCCTGAAGGAGTCAGAAAACTAGAAAAACCAAGTTGTTCATTGGTCTGTACTGAGTGTGGACATCATGCAGTTCCGTCCAAACCTGTGTTGAAAAGTATAATCGTAGGCAGATCGGAGTTCAGGCCTGAGGAGGTACGTAGGCCAAAAGATAAATTGGTCAGGCGAGAATCAGTCTTCAGCAGAATTCAGCCAGGTGTGATAGAAATAGAGGACGAGCTCAACAATCTCAGAATTTCAGCTCCATCCAGAGGGAAGCCTAGGACTGTTAAGCCTCCTGTCATTCCTCCAAATGAATGGCATAAGGTTGAGCATCCTAAGTTTCCTACTCCGCAGCCACCTTTGTCCCGATCCCAGAAAAGGCGCCGCCAACGATCTAGACAGGCGGATAGAAGGGCTCAAGAAAAGATAGATTCAATTGAAGATGTGATGGATGTGGACGACCCTAACGGGAAAAAGCCGATGGAGTTGGTTGCAGAAAAGTTGAAGGATGAACCAGCCAAGCCTAAGCGTGAACACAAGCCTTTGGAAAGAACTTACAAGGAGGTTGTTGCTGGTTCATTTTCAGAGCAGTTTTCTCGAGGTGAAAAGAAGGCCTTACTGGAGAAAACCCTTGAGGAGGCTAGGATTAAGCCTCCTCCAAGGCAGGTTACTTTGATGAAGAAAGGAGTTCCTAAGCCAAAGAAACAAAACTCGGGGGGCAAATCGCGGTTGAATCCGCAGGCCAAAGAGTTCAGGCCTGGGCAGGCCTCAAAGATGCAATGCAACATGGTGGTTTTCCTTCCATCTGAACTAGAGGTGAAAGATAACAAACTTACTGCCATGGAGGGCGATATGGTGGAGTTGGGTCATACTGCCGAAATACTGAAGGAGTCCTTCAATTCAGGCCTGAATGGAGATGGACCTTCAGTAGTAATCTTGAAGGATGAGGATGGAGGCAGCACGGAAAATCAAGCCGTAAGTGTGATATTTGAAAAGCCTACACCCAAGATGACGGGGCATATCAAGCCTTTGTATATCTCAGGATGTGTGGATGGAATGCCGATTAATCGACTCCTTGTTGATAATGGTTCTGCGGCCAATCTCATGCCTAGGTCTACCATGCTCAAGCTTGGGAAAACAGATCAAGACCTGGTCTCATCAACGGCTACCTTAATCGATTTCAGTGGTCAGGAAACAACTTGTCAAGGGATTTTGATCATGAATTTAACGGTTGGATCAAAGACTCTCACAACTCCTTTCTTCGTTGTAAATTCACGGTCTTCGTTTAACATTTTGTTGGGAAGGGATTGGATTCACGCCTGTCTTGCTGTGCCGTCAACATTGCATCAATGTTTGGTTTTTTGGAATCAAGATGATGTGGAGGTAGTTTGGACGGATCGCAGGCCTTTTCTTGCTTCAACCAATCATGCCGAGGCAAGATTGTACGATGAAGATGTCGGCCCAATGAAAGTGGCAGGCCTGGATAAGTATGGCCGCCATAAAATTGTACCTGTTTCTGCTCATAAGTCGGTAGAAGAGGTGAAGGGACTGTATCGAGAATTAATCGGCCCAATGATCACGGAGTCAAATAGGCCGATTATAGCTTCAACCAAACGATTGTCCCAATGTTAGCAAGGCCTTCAGAGAAAGAGAAGGACATGGCTTTGTTGGCCATGTTGGCCATGTTGGCAAGGTTTGAGGCGTATTGGCTAGAGAATAGGCTAAAAGAAGAACAAGAGCTGGAGGAAGAGGGTTATTCGGCCTGTGCGGCCGAAGTAATTAATGAAGACGAGACTGCGGAGGAAGACTTGGATGAGATTCGGTTGGAAGATCTTGAAGCGGCTCCTGCCAAGTTAGATGACTTGAAAGCTGATGTTCAAGATCCTTTGGAAGAAGTTAACCTAGCAGATGAAGAAAATCCTAGGCCTGTATATATTAGTCAGCTTTTGCCAGAGGACGTGAAGAAAAAGCTCATTGAGCTCTTGACCGAATTCAAGTCTTGTTTTGCCTGGAACTATGACGAGCTTCCAGGCCTATCCAGGGATTTGGTGGAACACAAGTTGCCCATTCAAGCGGGTTTCAGGCCTTTTAAACAGCCACCAAGAAGGATGTCCAATGAAGTCTACTTGCAAGTGAAAGAGGAGATTGAACGCCTTTTCAATGCTGGGTTTATACGAACAGCTAGGTATGTCACTTGGCTTTCTAATGTTGTACCAGTCCTCAAGAAGAATGGCAAGATCAGAGTATGCGTGGACTTCAGAAATCTAAATTTGGCCTCTCCAAAGGACGAGTATCCAATGCCAGTTGCAGATTTGTTAGTGGATGGGGCATCCGGCCATAAGGTTTTGTCCTTTATGGGTGGTCATTCTGGTTATAATCAGATCTTCATTGATGAGGCCGATACGGCTAAGACCGCTTTTAGGTGTCCCGGAGCTTTGGGAACCTTTGAGTGGGTTGTAATGCCATTCGGCCTGAAGAATGCAGGTGCTTCATTTTAGCGAGCAATGAATGCAATATTCCACGACTTTATTGGCCGGTTCATGGAGATTTACATGGATGATATAGTGGTCAAGTCCCAAACGTATGAAGAACACTTGGAACACTTGAGGAGGTCGTTTTTGATGATGCAGCAATTCGATTTGAAGGTTAACCCCTTAAAGTGTGCCTTCGGAGTGTCTGTAGGCAAGTTCCTAGGGTTCTTGGTTCACAACAGCGGGATCGAGGTCGACAAGAATAAGGCCAAGGCCATCATGGAGGCTAAACCTCCTACAACCAAGAATGAGTTGCAGAAGCTTTTGGGATCACTCAACTTTTTGAGAAGATTTATATCAAATCTAGCAGGAAAGGTTCAGGTCTTTTCTCAACTCTTGAGGTTGAAAGATCACGACACTTTTGTTTGGGAGGCCGATCATCAGAAGGCCTTCGATGAGATCAAAGGCTACTTGGCAAACGCTCCAGTCCTCATGACTCCTATCAAGCACAGGCCTTTGAAGCTCTACATTTCTGCTGCAGAAAGTTCTATTGGCTGCCTTTTAGCATAAGACAATGAGTAAAGGAAAGAGCAAGCTGTGTATTATTTGAGTGGGTTATTAACTCCTTGTGAAAGGAGATATACTCCTATTGAAAAATTGTGTCTTGCTTTATACTTTGCAGCAATAAAATTGAGGCACTACATGCTTCCTGTTGTGGTTTACATTATGAGTCAAACAGACCTTATTAAGTATTTACTTTCTCGGCCCATTATGCGAGGCCGAATAGGTAAATGGTCTTTGGCTTTAATGGAGTTCAGTTTTCGATACATCCCTCAAAAGGCTATAAAAGGCCAGGCTTTGGCAGATTTTCTTGCCGATCATCCATGCTTGGATATCGGCGAAGAATCTGATATAGGACTGCGCGCATTTGAAATCTCACTCACACCTTGGACACTTCTGTTTGATGGCTCAAAAACTCAAATGGTCTCAGGTTGTGGAGTTATCATCATTTCTCCTCAAGGCCTGAGAGCAGTGCTATCTTTTCAATTTGATTTTCCATGTACGAACAATCAAGCTGAGTACGAAGCAGTGATAATAGGCCTTAAAATCCTTAGGGATCTTTAGGCCAGAGAAGTAAGGGTGATCGGAGATTCAAACCTTGTAATTAACCATTTGGCGGGAACGTTTAAATGCTATAGTGAGGAGTTAGCCCTTTATTATATGGCAGTGATGCAGTTAATTCAAGACTTCGACAACGTAATCGTTAAACATGTCTCAAGAAGTATGAATACTGAAGCAAACAGTTTGGCTCAGGCCTCAACAGGCCTGAAGCTTTCGTCAGAGATTCTTCACAAGACCATTACCGTCCAAAAAAGGCTACTCCCTTCTGTCAGGAGGAGGGGTTTAGGCCTAGAAGTATTTGTCTCGAACCTTCCAGTAGAAGAAGAAGAGGAGGGTAAGGAGGACTGGCGTGATCCCATTATTGCTTACTTGAAACGACCTCATATGGGGGCTAGCAGAAAGGTCAAGAGAAGAGCGACGAGCTATGTTCTTCTTGGAGATGAATTGTACAAAAAAGGCCTCGAAGATGACTTGTTGCTGAGGTGTTTATGCCATACCGAGGCCATGAAGGTAATGGCAGAAGTCCATGAGGGGATTTGTGGAGCACATCAGTCCGGTATCAAGATGAGATGGTTAATAAGAAGGTATGGATACTATTGGCCTACTATCTTAGAGGATTGTATACGTTTTTCCAAGGGCTGCCAGCCATGTCAAGCTCATGGCCCAGTACATCACACACCTGCAACAGATTATCAGGCTGTAGTGAAGCCTTGGCCTTTTAGAGGCTGGGCTTTAGATATAATTGGGATGATTTATCCCCCTTCATCAAAACAGCACAGGTTCATCTTGGTAGCCACAGATTATTTTACGAAATGGGCAGAGGCCATTCCATTAAAATCTGTGGATCAACAGGATGTGATCAAAGTTATGAAAGAGAGAATCATTCATAGGTTTGGGATACCGGAGCACTTTGTGGCAGATAGAGGCTCGGTGTTCTTTGGTGCACAGGTTCGGGCCTTCACGAGCCAATTCAACATACAGCTCTCTCATTCAACTCCCTATTATGCACAGGGGAATGACCAGGCCGAATCAACCAATAAGACTTTGATTGGAATTATTGAGAAGATGGTGGAAGAAAATCCAAGGGTTTGGCATGAACTCCTTTCTGATGCATTGTGGGCTTATAGGACTTCAAAGAAGGAGGCCACGAATGTTACTCCCTACATGTTGGTTTATGACGATGACCCCGTACTTCCTATGGAGGTAACAGTTAGATCGGCCAGGGTCGCATACCAAAACGGCTTGAATCATGCTGATTATAGCCAAGCCATGTTAATGGAAATGGAAGACCTTGATGAGGTAAGGTTAGCTGCCTTAGACCATATGTTGATCCAAAAGCGTCAAGTGGCTAGAGCCTATAATAGAAGAGTGAGAAGGAAAAGCTTCACAGAAGGAGATTTAGTATGGGAGGTTGTTCTACCTTTGGGTGCACAAACCTCAAAATATGGGAAATGGTCTCCAACATGGGAAGGGGCTTACCAAATTTGCAAGGTATTCGAAGGTAATATTTATCTTTTAATGGATTTGGATGGTGGAATGCATAAACATACTATCAACGGAAAGTTTTTAAAACATCATTATCCTACCATGTGGGAAATGAGAGATTTTAACGAAAAACTGCCATCAAAGCCATAAAGGAGCAAAAGGCCTGAACTTGTTTAGGCCACCAAAAAGGCCTGAGATTGTTTAGGCCATCAAAAGCATTCACAGTCAAAAAGCCTCAAGATCAGGCTCTGCAAGCATCAAAAGCCCTATGGATTAGAGTTCAGGGCTAAACAGAAATACTACTTTATTACAAGGCCGAAGTGGCCTACAGTTCGTCGAGAAGGCTGGATCGGACATTATCCCAAGAATGGGCAAGGCCGTTGAGTTGAACCTCTAACCTTTCTTTGGAAGTTTGGAGGCTTGGCTGATTAGAAACCAAGGGTTGAAGCTTGATCTTGACAGCTTTGGAAGTAGCAAACAGTTCTTTCTGTTGTGTTTCCAGGTTTGATTGTTGAGTTACCAGTAGAACCAGGCTCTTTTCAGCCTTCTCTTGCTTGTTCTTCAGATCTTGGATTTGATCCTCCCAGTCCTGAATGTTCTTGGCAAGGGTGATTTTCTGCTCTTCAATGGTATTGATCTGGGCCTTGAGAGCTCCATAGCCGTCCATGCATCCATTCATTTCTTGGCGAAGGTCCCTGATCTCGGTAAGACTCGATTCAACCTTGGAGAGCTCAAGGGCTGCTCCGTCGTATGACTTTTGCAATTCTGGAAGTCTTTGTGAAAGTTTTGCAGGATTGATTCGGTAGCTTCACTGAAGACCTGAGCTCGAGCCAAAATGCTGAGGGCTTTCTTGAAGGAGGAAACTCTGCCTGGATGAAGGGCCATCTTGATATCCATCTTGATCAAGGCCTTAAAGGTTTCTTTGGCCTCAGCAATCTCTTCGGTGGTTGGGGGCACTTGGGTAGAACTTGACCCATCTCCAGAAATGCCTGAGAGGGATACTTGAACAAGGCTAGCAGCCGTTTTGAAGAAGTCCTCCATGTCCTCGTCAGCAGCCTCTTCAACAATTTCTTCTTTTTGGACGGGTGTTGGGTCAGGGTTGATCGGAGAAATCTTGGACTTCTCAGGGGTCTGTGATGACGCCTCATGCTCAGGGTTGATTGGAGGACCTTCGGAGGTAGCCTGGAGGGGAGACAGGTTTATTAAAAAGGCCTTACAAAGAATTGAGAAGGTCAAAACTAAGGGATGACGTGTTACCTCTAACGAAGCAGGGGAAGAATCGCTGGAGGCAATGGAGACACTCTTCTTCAATTCTGCCTTTGGAACTTCATCTGTTTGTGATTTTTTGGACACGATTGTCTTGGTTTTCATCTTCTTTGTGTCCTTCTTTGGAGTTGATTCAGCTTGGTGAACAGTCTCTTTTGATTTGGCCTAGGAGTTGGGAAAGATACAGGTGTGAGTATTCAGGCCTTAATGAAATTATGTTCAGGCCTTGATATAATACAGAGATACCTTGGTAGAAATGTTAACCTGTTCAGGGGAGCTGGTCTTGGTGCTGCTTCGGGTTCTACCAGCAATTGCAGTGGTCTTTTCCTGCGATGTTAAGCATTTAGGCCTAGATTACAATGAGCAAGAAAAGAAGAGTTGATCAGATCATACCGTGGTGTGCTTCTTGTCAGCCAGCTTTTTGAGCCTTTTCTTCTGAGGATTCTCTATTGGTTCAGGCTTGCTAACTTCTTGTGCACCTGAAATGGAGTTTACATGAGGAGTATATGGTAAAGGCCTAAACAGAAGCAGCAAATAGGGAAAAGAAAGTGAACTCTTTGGATGTACCTTTTCTTTTCAAGCTGGCAGATGGAGAGGGACCTTCAGAGCGAGAGGTTTTCTTGTTGGTAGGATCACCATCCTTTACAACTATGGCTTCAGGGGTTTTTTTTGCCAAAATCTCATCCAGGTCTTTGGCGAAATACCTATCCACATGAGCTGCCCACCACTTCTCAAATCGAAGAGACTTTTCTGGACGTTCAGGGTAAGGCTGCAACTGAAAGGTGGCCTCATCCTTCGCAAACTGATTCCGAATGGCTTCTAGGGTTTTTTCTGGTATAATTACTCGGTCAATGAAGTCCTCATTACAATATTTGTATGGGGGGACAGGGATGAGCTGCATAAGGCCGAATTGGCAAGCGAACTGGGCAGCATTGTAGTATTCCGTCCCGCACCTATTGTTGGCTGAGGACATGCCCATGCCATATAACAGGTCTCTCGAAATGAGGAAGCTGGCCCAAATAGCTTTGTGTTCATCAAAATCTTCTCTAGGCTCTCCAGCAGGGCTTTTCAGCAATAACGATACAGTTTCCCTCTCAAAAGGCATGTAGCCCTTGCCCAGTGAGGTTAGTTCACGGTAAAAATAGGTGAAGCAGGAGTTAAAGCTATGCTGTTGAAGTTCTTGGCCTGCATAGTGGCGGCCATAACATGCATGGATAGGATTTTTGTTCATTTTTGGGGCCTGTGTGGGGAAATACGACCAAAGCCAGAGTGTGACTATCCAAAGTGGTCCGGGGGCAAAAACGAAGTTGTTGGTCAATAATTCCTGCATGCCACGGTATAAATGTGCAAGGACTAAAGGGGCTAGGGCCAACTTCTGGCCCGAAGCCAAGGCCTTGGCAATATCCGTGAACTCCTTAGTGATTCTATTCGAGGATACACAAAAAATGCACTTGTTCAACTAATAAGCAAGGAGAGCCACGTGTTCCTCCTCAGTGACTTCATCTCCTTCATCACCAGCAAAGTGTTTCAAAAAGTTGGAATAGGCCAGTTGGGCCGACTCGGGGTAAGTAAATGACGGGGTTTTCTGTGAAACGAAACAATCGGCCTTAACCCCATGGGGGCGGAGGCCAGTAAGAAAGGAAATATCCTGCATTGTGATGCCCATCATACCAATACGAAAATGAAAGGCGTTAGAGGGAACAGACCAGAACTGGGCAGCGGCCATAAATAGGGCTTTATCCATGTCGATGAGGTGGCGGCTGAGCATGATGGCTTCATAAATCCCTACCTCCTTCAACAGCCCTTCTTTCGTGGCCACTACTCGATTGACCCATTGAACATATTGTTTGTCTGGTCGGTGCTAGAGCCGATTTGGGATGTCTCTGGGGTAGGCGGTCCAGTCGGCAGCAATACATTCAAACGGTAGAGCTTCTTCTGCAAGAGGATAGAACGGATAAAGGGACTCTGGGTAATCGCCATTGAACGCAGGTCCGAGCGCCATTTTTACAGTGGATGAACGAGGTTGGGTCCGGTCGATTAAGATCTCAGAGTTGATAGAGAGGTTCTCGACTTTAATGATTCTTTTGATCTCGTCAGTGTAAGAGGTTGGGCTTTTGGCCGATTGTTTGGCCCTAAACGATGACATTGTTCAGTGCTTGGTGGGTAAACAATGGCGGCTAGGTTTCTTTTCGGCTCTGGATGAGAGAGAGAGACAAGAGATGGAAAGAAAAGGTGATGAAGAGAGAGAAAGACCAGCTTTGAATGAGGTGGCGCTGGCTTCGGTTACTGAGAAGTGGGTTTAAGATATTGGGATGTGTACCGCCCCCTTTTTCTCGCCAATTTTTGAAATTTTTGGCTCTATCTTAATGGAGGTTGTGCGTACATCAAGGAAAACCTGAATGGGAAAGGGATATTTTGGAAGCTTTTAGAGTTCCAAGGGAGAAAGAAGACCTCCTTTATGGATATTAACCCCACATGAAGATCTATAATGATTACAGCCGTTTTCAGGAGGGAAAAATTAGGCCACGTTTGGGCCTGATATAATTCTAAGCGTCAAGATCTGTTTGGATGCCAAAAACTGTGTTCTTCCAAACGCCTTAATCTTATCAAAATCAAGGCGTAGGAGGGGCAATGTTTATACCCGTTTTTGGCACCGTGGATCGGGCCAGTCGTGATTGGAATTTAAATTAATTCTTTAATTAATTTGGGCCGAGATTGGGTATTTGATTGGTGGTTAATTACTGGGCCATGGGTATTTTTCCCATTTTGGGCCCAAGAAGCACAACCCTTGTAAAGAATTGCGGCCCAAGATCTTTGAGAGGAGCAGCCCACGAGAATTGGGCCCAAGTGACACGCAGCCCATATTTAATTATGGCCCGAGGCCCTTTAAAAGTGTAGCCCACGGGTTAGCCCATGGGGGAAACGATGGTTCGACCCATGGATGTGGCCCACGGTTTTAGGCTTGTAATATGGTGCCGGTTTGGTCTGAGGAACATAATCCACCTTTGTAGGGAATTAGTTGTGCTCTGGCAGTTGGGATTTTCTCAATTCAAAGGCCAATTGACCAAGTCAATTGGCCATGTGTCATGGGAAGCACAAAAAAGGGGGGAAGTTGGGAGTTATTTGTACCTAAACATGGGACACGTGTCAACATACAAGAGGCCCATTCCCCATGATCGAACTTAACTGCCATCAACCTCTGAGCAACTGCCCATGATCAAGTGTGCATGAAAAGTGGAGAGAACATGGGACATGTGGCAGCTTGTGGTGCAATACTGAATCCGGATTCAGGCCTGAATCAGTTTGCTGTTTTGCTTATAAATAGCAGAATTAGAGACAGAAAAGTGGTCCAACACCAATCAAAGCTAACGCTTACAAACACTTTCCTACTTTTAGCAAAGTAGCCTATCGAGTACTTCATGCTCAAACCCTCATTCAAACTTATTTCATCAAGTAGTTTGGATTTTATTTTCCTTGTAATCAAACTTTATTATCCCGGTGTAATAAAGTTTACGTTTTTCACGTTCCATTTCCTATACGACTAGGAAATATTAAGTCCACAACCGTGTGGCAAACCACGAACCTTCTTACGATCTTTAACCTTTGGGTCGTACTCAATCGCTCCACGATAGAAGTCAAGATTCACGGGAATCTTCACAACAAGTTAGGCGCTACAAGTCTTGGCACGCCAACGCTCATCGCATTCACGTCCAGTGTGCCAAAAACGCGAGTTTTCAGCTACACAGCGAAAACATTAACAATTTTGCTATTTTTCTTCCCTTATTTTGGGTGTTTGGGACAAATGGTTTTTTATTATACTAATCAACGCTGCGATATGTTGGTGGGAGAGGGGGAATACATAATTCAATTTCAATTCATCAAAATGTTTACACCATTGGCGTGTCAATCCAGTTCATTCGGTTTAATTTGTCACATGGTAATCTAATCGAACAGCTTCCAACATCACGAATCATACCGAATCGAACCGACCCACAATATATTGAACCCATGATCCTAGTACAATTGGACTTGTCTTTCCCCACTAACGAAAGGCCAACGATAAGCATTCTTGACCCCTGCTTTTGTAATGTTCATGCGGACAATATATGTAAATATATACACACTTCTGTTTTCAAATAGAAAATGAATAGACCACATCATGAAACAGTCTAGAAAAGTAAATGCAGCATTGGATAGTCTCCGGTCCAAAACTTAAACCAGAGAGCATGGGCCACTTCCTTTTTTAAAATCTAATGCCAGGAATCGGGGAGCATCAATCACCAGGGGTGATGGCTGTCCAACCGGCATAGTTTTGGCGCAAAAGACTAGCCATCAACAGGTCTGGGTTGGTGGGTGAATAGTTCAAATTGCAATGATAACTCTTTTGCCCTTTTTGATTTAATTCCATTTTTGTTGGCTTTTGTGGGCTACCACAGCTCCGGGTGGATCGGGGCGGCCCGAAAAACAAAGTTTTTGATTTGAAAAAAACGAGGAATTGAAGAGTCGCCACCCGAGTTTGAGATTTGCCATCCGAGAAACCGTTTTGATTGAAAATGATTGCTTGAAGTTGAAAACCAGAGATTGTTTTGGGTTCGGAAGCCATGTTACGAGGGGGGAAGGGTTTTACGGCACCCCCCTCACCCGATTTTAAAATCGGTCTTTACTAAACGTTTGCGGGATTTATCAAAAATATTTTATTTCATGAAAACAGTTAGCATATTCATAAAAACAACAAACCAGAGTGTATACATGTGATTGTGTACAAAGTATGCATGAGATATGAGAGATTAAAATGAAAAAAAGTACTTCAAAATGAAACAACACCATTGAAAGCACTCCAGAGCGCTCAACAATGTTCCTGGGCTCCTAAAAGTGGTCCTGGGCCCATAGGAATGGTCTTAGGCCCCCAACCAAGCCCTCAGAAGTGGTTTCGGACGCCCAGAAATGGTCCCGAGCGATCGGGACCACTCTTGAGCGCTCGAGAGTGATTTTAGGCCTCCTGTGACGGTCTTGCCCCCCTGGAATGGTACTGAGCGCTCACAAGTGGTCCTGGGCGCTTAGGAGTGCACCTAGGAAGCTAAAAAAAAGTTTAATTGAAAAACTTTTTGTGATCTCTTTGCTGTTGTTGTTAAACCAAGATCAAATGAACTCACAACCAGTATGAGGAACTGGTGTGAGCCTCTGATCTCCCTCATAAGCTTGAAAACAGTAGATTTTGAAGTATAAAATGAACTTTTATACCTTTGCTTGACTTGAACGTTGCTTCTTGGACTAATTGGATGCTTGAAATGGGTAGAAAACAGTAAGAAAAATATGAAGTCTAAGACTTCAAATGCTTTTGTGAAGTTAGGATTTTCTTTGAAAACTATTTGAAAGTGGAAGTTGGAAAATATTTGAGTTGAAAAATATTTGAGAGTGTTTGAAACAAAGTTTTCTGCAAATAAGGGAGTGAGAAGGAGAATTTTTCGTGGCCCCTTGTGTGTAGAATGAAGGGGTATTTATAGGGGAGGAAGAAATAAGTTTGAATTTTGAAAAATAAATCAAAAAATAGGGAGAAAATAGTTTTGGGAGGGAAAACAGGCTTGACTGGTCTTCTGCTGGCTTAAGCAGACATCTGGAACATGCAATTTTGAACTGTAATTTTAAAATCTGAACAAAAACGTCGTCAAAGATTAAGCTCAACATCCAATGTTCTGTCAGTACTCCCGAACGCTCAAAAGTGGCACTCCCGAGAGCTCAAGAGTGGTCCCGAGCGCTCAGGAGTGGCTGCCCAACTTCAGAAGGGCGCCACGGACACTCCCGAACTCGGTTTTGGGTGTTTTTCGAAGCGTTAGAAAGCTCGTTGAGTCCTCTTTCTAACCCAATTGGTTTCATTCAAAAGTATTTTATAAGCTGAAATGTGTGCCCATTTTACCCTCAGGGTGTCGGGAAATATGATGGTTTTGGTTTGAAAAAGACCAAGAAACATCTTTCAAGCTTTAGCCAAGTCCTGTTTTGATTCCGTTTTATCATTGGGGAGCCTCAAGGCCACAAATTAAGGATAAAAAATAGGTTCAAATTGGGGTGTCTACAGCTTTTAATGCTAACTATGATTAAATTTGATTGGACTAGAGAGTTAAAAAGAGCCAATAAAGTGAAGTTAATGTTCACCTCATTGCGTGAGGGTGAACAAAAACGGATTTTGTTTTAGGGAATTTAAAAAGAAGTTATTATTCAGCGTTTCCAGGGTACTCTCAACAATTTCTGTTGGGGTCCACCCATAGTGGTGGGTTATTTTGTATAGCACCCTTAGTATTGGGTGTTGAGCGTATTTACTTTTAGAGTCTCTTATATATAGTTGTAAACCCTATTAGGGTTAGAGTGTGACATAATGTGAGGGAGAGGGTGAGGCGAGCTTGGGGGCCCGGTCTGTGGCCTCCCGGAGAGGAACCGGCGTATGGTTCCCGGAGAGTTTTTTCATCTTTATTGTATATTGTGTGAATATATAATCAAAGGGAGTTTTTCTCTGAAATCACTGCGTGTGTTTGTGTGTGTGGTGTCCCTCTCGGTCCTAACAATTTCCGTAGTGACAAATTAGACAGTAGAAACATTATCGTTCACTTTTTTTTGGGTGATTGAGAGACCAAAAATGACCCACGTTTTGAGGTGCTGATATTTTATTTGGAAATTATACATGTAAAAGCCACATTGGTATCTGGGAGTATCCAATAATTGACTGGCTTCAATGCTAAGTGCCAATATAATACCTTATTACATATATACATAGTTACAAATAGCTGAAGTGATGGTTGTCCAAACTTTTGTACTTAGATAACGCTGATTCTAAAATATAAATTCAGGCTAAGTTCAGCTAAGGCTTTTTGAGATTTTTGGATTTTTTTTTATTTTGTCCTTGTTTAACTTTCTTTCGCATTTGTCAATTTCATGCCAAACTTTTGTGAATTATTGATTCATCTCGTCAAGATCACAAAACTAAAAATTATGACTTTTACCCAATTATTTTCAAAAATATCCAAGATAAAACACTAGCCTAAAAAGCGGGCTTGGCTTTATCTTAGATATTGCAAAATTTTTTTGGATAAAATCATAATTGTTACTTCTCAAGAAAAAAATTAAATAATAACAAAACGGAAAAATCCCAAAAATCTTAACGGAACTTAGCCTCAAAAGCATCAAAATTACCCTATAAAGCTTTAAAGACTGTTTTGACGACACTTCTAAGATACATAGCAATATGTTTTGATAACACGGTATTCAACCCAATAAACCGACTAATTAGAGGCCATATGAACTAATTTCACTGTTCAACAACAAGGTTTAATTATTAAAAGAAGAAATTCTGGGCCGCTCCTATCTTTTCATTTCATAGCCCAGTGGATCCCTTTTCACCGGATTGCATTTCCTTATGGGTCCTGTGGGGTGTATTTTACATTTTTACCCCTTTGGGAAACAAATAAAGCCCCAGAGCGAATGGGATTTTCTCAGAGCGGGATTTCTTCATAGCGGCGACTCCTTCGATCCAGAGAAGTCATGCTTTGAACTGGTCTTCTCCGGCGATTCCTGCGATCCAGAGGCTGAAGCATTCCGGCGATTTTCTCAGAGCGGTGATCAATCTCCTGCTTTGAACTGGTCTTTTCCTCCTCTCCTCCACACCTCTTCAAAGTTCAATCTGTATATGTGTGGCTGTGTGTTTTCTTGTTCAGTAATTGTGCTTCGGAGATAGTGTACACGGCATTCTCCAGATCTTTTTTTCAGAGATTATCTAGTGTGGTAAATAGCACACCGCATTCTCCTCCTGTCCACGAGATTTGTGAGAGATTTCTTTGATGATAATGTGCTTCGATTTTACCTTTGAATCAGTGTTTTTTGTTGATTGATTGCACGCGTTGATAGTCTGATTATGTATGCAAAGAACTACATCGTTATTTACAAAACGTAATCCATATGATTTTAATTAACACTGTCAATCGGTATCTGTGTGGCTATGCGTTTTCTTCTTCAGTAATGGTGCTTGGGAGATAGTGTAATAACTGTATTCCAGATCTAGTTTTTAGAGATTATCATTCTGTAGTGCGTGATTAACAGTGCTAATAGTTGATTATGTTTTGTAAAGAATTGCATGTCATTATGTGATATATCGTATTCGTGATCAATTAACATTGTTAATTGCGTGAATTGTCTGATTATGTATGCAAAGAATTGTATGTGGTCGTGGTTACATGATATACTCTTTGTTCTTGACTAAGTTAAATGATTTTGCAGATGGATTCATTGATTTTGTTGTGTAACTACCGTGGAGAGACTTGTGGAATTAGATTTTTTAATAACAATAGCTATGCACAATTGGTGGATAAACTCATTGTTAGGTGGAATGGTTTGAAATCTGGGGAAGTAGGACTTTCATATAGTTTGGAAAGTGATCGTTTCTGCATGTTGCTTAATGATGACGATTTAGATGTGATGTTTGAGTTGGTGTCCAGTAGTGGGTTGAATCGTGTCAAGGTATCAGTCTTTGATGCTGGTAGTACAAGTGGTGGTGGTTCTAATAGTGGTTGTGGTGGTGTTGGTGCTGGTGGTGATCAACAGTTGGCTTGTTTACGTAGGGATTGGAAGATGGATGTAGATAAACAAGAGCCTGAGTGGGTGTCAAGTTTTTGTATGCATAAAGAGACGGTTTTGTTATCTGCTGGATGGAGTTCACTCATTAGGGAAGTGAGGCAAAAATTTGCTGGTGGGGTTGTGGAATTTCGGGATGCGTTGGCAAAATATGCAATGCACTGTGGCTTTGAGTATGACTTTGTCAAGAACGACCAAGAAAGGGTCACAGCTGTTTGTAGGAATAAAAGATTTGGCTGCCCATGGATCGTGCACGGTAGGGTGGATAAACTTAGCTGTTTTTTCTACATTAGGGAGTTGAACAATGTCCATGACTGTGATGCTTCTGCTTTGAATGCGAAACACTCGCGTGCTAGTTCTTCTTTCATTGGGAAGCTTGTTCTTGAGGAGATTCGTTCACGGCCACAAAAGCGTCCAATTGATGTTCTTGATGACATGAAGAGACTTTATGGGCTGTCAATTAGTTACAAGAGAGCTTGGACTGGTGTTGAGAAGTCTAAGGCTGATGTGTTTGGAGATTATTCGATGTCATTTGACGAATTGCGTTGGTGGGTTGAAGCAGCTAAGTGTTCCAATCCTGATAGTGTGTTCGATATCGAGTTTGATCCCCAAACCAAGCATTTTGTGAGGATGTTTGTTGCATTTCGGGCTAGTATCTACGGTTTTAATCATTGTAGACCCATGTTATTTCTTGACGGGACGTTCTTGAAGGCGAGGCATAAGGGTTGCTTGCTGGCTGCATCAGCGAAAGATGGTAACAAAGGTAAGTTAATTTATGAGACAGAAATGCATATGCATCATTTTTAAATACTGAAATAAACCTGCTAAACATGCACTGAAATAGAAATGCGTATGCATCAATTGAAACATGTTAAACGTTGCTAAATTTTGGTAACCTGCACTGAAACAGAAGTGCATATGCCTTGCTAGGCCTGCTAAACCTGTTAAACCTTCAAAAATAGGCCACAACTGAAAGCATGTAAACCTGCTGGAATGACAGAATGCTGCAATGATTGTGTTTTCAGAGTCGAGTCTTTCCCATCTTTTGTAAGCTTCATAAGTTTGGGTATGGATTTCTGTCATTCAAAGAGTGAATAAACTGTGCGTTGTCTACTCTATTAAGTGTCTTTCTTTTGTTTTTTTGCAGGTTTGTTTCCTATTTGCTTTGCTATTGTTGATGCTGAAACAAATGTTAGTTGGAGTTGGTTTTTAGGTAAGCTGCGTGATATTTTGAGTAATGAGAGGGACATTGTTTTCTTTTCTGATAGAAATGATGGAATATGTAGCGGAATTGCAAACATATTCCCTCGGAGTCCCCATTCATATTGCTTGTATCACCTAAAAATGAATTTGAGACATGCTTTGAGTGGTCTGAAAGGTGGTTTTAAGGAACACTTAGTTACCCTATTTAGTTTGTGCGCTCATGCGCCGAATGAGAAGATGTTCGATGATCTCATTGCTGATTTGAAGAGGCAGGGCAAGGGTAGGGTTATAACGTTCTTATCAAGGCTGCCAAAAGAACACTGGGCATGTGCGTTTTTCCCCGGTAAACGGTATGGAGAGATGTGCTCAAACTTGGCGGAGTGCTTCAACAATTGGATCAAGGAGGAGCGTCATCTTCCGGTGACACAGCTTGTTGACCGAATCCGCGTGAAAATGATGGAAAATATTGCTAAAAGAAGTCAAGTTGCTGCGAAATGGAACTTTTCTATCTGCCCGAACATGAACAAAGAGCTGGAGAACTCATTTCATGTTTCAAAGTCATGGAATGTAAAGCGCTCAACTACTGATGTCTTCGAAGTCCTTTCTGATCCTTCGGTAATGGTAAATCTCTCCAATCAGACATGCTCGTGCTTCGAGTGGCAGTTTAGATGTTTCCCGTGTTGCCATGCAGTTTGTGCCATTTATAATAGTGGAAAGAACTTGCAAAACTATGTTGATCCTTACTACATGGTTGACACGTACCGTGAGGTGTACTCGCTGCCAATATATCCTATACCTACCTTGTTGAAACCTGCACCAGGTGGCAATGAGGATACCATTCTTCCACCACTGTCAAGGAAGCCATCTGGAAGACCTCGAAAGAAAAGGCTTCGGTCAAATGGTGAGAAGATCAGACCAATACAGTGCAGCAGGTGCGGGAGGTTGGAAGACACAACCGAAAGACCTGCAAAGAAGACTTGAGGGCTGCTGATTAAAGATATACAAAGTGGCTCTGAGTCTGGAAGAGTGCTGCTGATTGAAGATATGCAAAGTGGATACGAGTTATATTGCTTTATTGTCTTTTTGTGTCTAGTGGTGGCGGTAGAAAAATAATACTTTAGTGTCTAGTAAGTGTGCCAAACCTTTGTTAATTGAGTCCTGTTGAGTCTTTGTTCAAAACTTTAGTGTTTAGTCATTGTCTGAAACTTTAGTGTCTTTTGTGTCTGGTGGTGGCGGTAGAAAAATAAAACCCTCTCCCAAATTGGTTCTATGGTATCATATTGAAATTTCTGAAATTGAAATTGCTGATGGTATTACTTTTCTGATACTGTGCTGTTTCAAAAGTTTGGATATGGTGTCTCATTTTTGCAATCACATTAGTGTTTTAATTGCGGATTCTGTGCATATCCGCCTGGTGTTGCTTTTCATGTTTGAAATTTTGGATGAAGAGTATACTATTATACGCTTTTCATTTAAGACTGTTAATTAACAAGGTCATATACCATTCTCAATGTTGAAATTCACCTACGCACATTATGGATGAAGAGTATACTATTATATGCTATTATGTTTGATATTTTTATTTTAATCAATATTTTTATTTGCATTGCACTCTTCAATTATTCTTCCTTACACACCAGTCATGTTCCTTTTTTTTGTTACGGATTTTTGTAGCTATTTTATATCCTAACACTTGATTGTTGGTCGCAAAGCGCAAAGGATGATGATTGGAACCCCGGTCAAACACCACACGCTTTTAACCCTTTCTTTTGAAAAGAAAGCTGGTCATTTAACACTGTTAATCAATATTGTGATATAACTTTCTCCTTTAATTAACAATGTTAATTGCATTGCACTCTTCATTTATTCTTCCTTACACACCAAACGCTTTTAACCCTTCCTTTCGAAAAGAAAGCCACTCATTTAACACTGTTAATCAACAACGTCATATACCATTCTCTATTTGATTAACACTTGATTGTTGCTTGCAAAGAGCAAAGGACGATGATTGGAACCCCGGTCGAACGCCACACACTTTTAAGCCTTTCTTTCGAAAAGAAAGCTGGTCATTTAACACTGTTAATCAATATTGTGATATAACTATCTCCTTTAATTAGAACCCCAGTCAAACCTCACACGATTTCTTCTGTTTTTGCAAAAAAGAAAGCTGGTCATTTAACACTGGTAATCAACATGGTCATACACCATTCTCTGTTTGATTAACAGTGTTAAGCCATTTCTTTCGAAAATAAAGCCGGTTGTCATTTAACATTGTTAATCAATATTGTGATATAACTTTCTCCTTTAATTAACAGTGTTAATGGCATTGCACTCTTCAGTTATTCTTCCTTACACACCAAACGCTTTTAACCCTTCCTTTCGAAAAGAAAGCCGCTCATTTAACACTGTTAATCAACATTGTGATATAACTTTCTCCTTTAATTAACAGTGTTAAATCTAACCATTTCTTTCGAAAAGAAAGCTGGTCATTTAACACTGGTAATCAACATGGTCATATACCATTCTCTGTTTGATTAACAGTGTTAAGCCATTCTTTCAAAAAGAAAGCCGGTCGGTCATTTAACACTGTTAATCAATATTGTGATATAACTTTCTCCTTTAATTAACAGTGTTAATTGCATTGCACTCTTCAGTTATTCTTCCTTACACACCAAACGCTTTTAACCCTTCCTTTCGAAAAGAAACCCGGTCATTTAACACTGTTAATCAATATTGTGATATAACTTTCTCCTTTAATTAACAGTGTTAAATCTAACCCTTTCTTTCGAAAAGAAAGCTGGTCATTTAACACTGGTAATCAACATGGTCATATACCATTCTCTGTTTGATTAACAGTGTTAAGCCATTCTTTCTAAAAGAAAGCCGGTCATTTAACACTGTTAATCAATATTCTGATATAACTCTCCTTTAATTAACAGTGTTAATTCCATTGCACTCTTCAGTTATTCTTCCTTACACACCAAACGCTTTTAACCCTTCCTTTCGAAAAGAAAGCCGCTCATTTAACACTGTTAATCAATATTGTGATATAACTTTCTCCTTTAATTAACAGTGTTAAGTCTAATCGTTTCTTTCAAAAAGAAAGCTGGTCATTTAACACTGGTAATCAACATGGTCATATACCATTCTCTGTTTGATTAATAGTGTTAATCCATTCTTTCTAAAAGAAAGCCGGTCATTTAACACTGTTAATCAATATTGTGATATAACTTTCTCCTTTAATTAACAGTTTTCTGTAGCTATTATTTTTCCCTAGCACTTGATTGGAAATCAGGGCCCATTTTAGGAGATAAACACAAGAGTACACGGGATACGTGCATGCTACATACACTTCTCCATTTCTGCCGGAGATTCGTTTTCTAGTAGTGAAATCCATTTCCTGATAAAACCTTCATAAAGCTCAGAAAACTAGTATATGCAAATTTACATTGGCACATAAGCAAAAGATGAATTTTATTCCCAGAAAATGCGTGATATGTCCATACAAGGATTCAGTTAACAAGTGACAATTAGTTGGTAAGGAGAGACGGAATGAACAACCACTTCTCGTTTACTCCTCATGATCCACCGATCAATAACATGTAATCAGTTGTCATACAACCAGGCTTAAATTGCAGCTGATATGCCTTCCACAATTTACATAGCACCAAAAGAAAATCCAAAAGCTCCCTTCAGACATACCATGAAATATGACAAGCAACTGCAACAAGGGAAGCAGCGTATCAATAAAAACCAAAACAAAAGAACGCAAATATCAGATAGTATTTTAGCATAGGCATGTGTTGGGTTGAAGATATGAAAGGTCAATTACGAGAGCCCCAGACTGTGACAAATTCACCTTGAGGGTTAATACGTGACACCAATGTGCATATTTGTACTTACGAAAAATAACCTGCAATTAACAGAGTTAATTGCACACCAAACGCTTAATTTATTCTTCCTTACACACCAAACGCTTTAACATTGGATTTTCAAGACCTGCCGCTTCTCTATCGATAGATACTAGATTCAACATCATCTATAATACATATGGCTACCGAAGGCCATCATGAATTCACGCCAAAGGACCACGCCGAACTCGACGAAGACAGGGCCGATATGGTTTTCAAGAGGGACCGCTGCTGCTCCTGCCTGCCGCGGCTCAGTTCCCTCCGATCGGGCCCGGGCGAGGAGGGGCACCGCTGGGTCCGGGAGTGGACGGAGGTCGCGGCTGGCCCGAGGTGAAATTGTGAAAACTATCTACCCCTCAAAGAAAAGGACTATCACCAGATTTCTTGTTTAAGAGACCTGAACTTTAAATGCATGGCAAGCAATTAAGGTCCCAAATACAATGACTGTTACGATCCAGTCCTTAAGTACCATTGCCTCTTAATTTGGACTCCCCACCCAACAGAGGGTGTAAGGAGATTCTGGTGGGAGAAAAAGACTGGCAACAGTATTGTAAAAAGCATTTGATGCCCAGTCAAAATCAGACTAAAAAGCTCTCACAGCTATCATTATTGTCATAGCCATTTGGCCCATTTCCAAAAGACTAATAACTATCTAGAGCCCAAGGTTTTAGATGATCACTATGCAGCCTGCAGGTGTTTCTTCACAAATAAGCTTTAGATAAAGTCACTTTGGATGCCCAGCTCATAATGATACCAATGGTCCCGCTCCTTGTGGTAAAAGATGACATGGAAGATTAATTGTTAATTAATGGAGAAAGTTATATCATAATATTGGTAATCATATATCAAGCTCAATCATATGAAAGCTGGTCATTTAACACTGGTAATCAACATGGTCATATACCATTCTCTGTTTGATTAACAGTGTTAACCTATTCTTTCGAAAAGGAAGCCGGTCATTTAACACTGTTAGTGGATCCAAACAAAACTTGCAGCAAATTCAAGCTTACACATCAATTGTGCATTAGACACAAGACACAGGACACACGAGGACACAACAAGTACCAACTTAGCTTTGCCATACATTGGAAGGAGTAGACACGAACATAGTACATTACATTTTATACTCGAGACAAAAAGGTATATGCAGAACTTGAAACCTTAATAAGCCTTGGTAAAGTTGCACTGAAACAGAAGTACACATGCTAATAGTTGAAAGTTCCAGAAATTAAACCTTGCATGAAAACTCAACACTGCATGAATAAATGTATCAACTCTGCTCTGATTTTCCTGCATTCTTCCTTTGTTATTTCACTCGTTTGCTCTTCATTTGACAGATACTTCTTGATTATTGAAAAGACGACAATAGCACAATCAACACTGCAAGAATTTAGAATTCAGTTAATTAATAAGATTGCAAACTAACATTGTCAATTAATAGTAGTTGGAGTTTTTACAGATAAAAAGTTATAAAGAATACTTTCCTTCCCACTGGTTGTTCGGGGGAGTTTTTCTGAATCTCCACTTTGTCAGTAATATTTCTTTTGCAGGGTTCTCTTTGGTCAATGTTGACATATGCCGCAAGAACTTGCCTCTATTTAGAAGGAAACAAACAATGTGCAGCTCTTAAAAAGTACTTTAGAGTTAAGAGTAGGATATTTCATTAACAGGTTTAGCTTACCAAGAGTATTGTTGCAGCACAATGTTCATCTTTTCCACTTCTATGTTTAAGAGAGTTGTAGAACTTCCAATATCCTTCATCTTTATCAAGAACAAGCAATGTCCAATGGAATCGAACAAGTATTGGAAAAAGAAGAAATCTTGCCCCTACAGATTTTCTCATTACTTTTCCAAGCATCGCCTTCACTTTGTCTTTGTCTCTGTTTCGGATCGTGTCCTATTTGCACACAAAAACAAAAACAAATTTTTTCAGTACTGGAGTATTCAATGTGTATGTGAAAAATACAATTTTTTTAAAAAACTTTTAGTTTGTTACCAAGAAGAAGCTGCTGAAGATGAATGATTTCGGTATTGGAGTATTCAAGTCAAACTTCGGCACAACGTCAGAATGGTGTTTCATGAGCACATTTACATACGCATCTACACACTGTTATTAATTTTTTGTTAGTGAAACACGATTGAAACAGTTTACATCTACACAAAAAGAATAGTGCGTCAAGATTTTTACATCAAGGTTTGTATGGGAGAGCAAGTTCAAGCAAACAGTCTACACACAAAAAGAAAGGTGTCTTAATATTTTTACCGGGTTAGATGTTGCATCTTCAAATAACAGATTTTGTATGTCTTCAACTTCAATGTGTAGCATGTCAGCTTCGGAACTCCATATTACAGCACTGCATATCACAAAGTGTTTTAAAAAACTTAATCAAGAGCTTTGAAAGAAAAAATTTTAAGATTAAATAGAAAATGCAAGCAATACAATCCCAATGGTTACAAAAGAGAAGATTAGATCATCTAAAAAAAGGGCTATCAATTCAGGCTGGTCATTTAACACTGTTAATTAATATTATGATATAACTTTCTCCTTTAATTAACAGTGTTAATTGCCTGGCACTCTTGCCCCTTTTCTCTAACACTAGTAAATGAAATTTCATAATACCGTTTGGAATAATACTTTCTATACGGTTCTACGGCTTTGTTCAATTAACACTGTTAACCAACAGAGGAGGAGGAGGAGGGTTGAAATAAGGTTCTACAATTTTGTTCAATTATTAACACTGTTAACACTGTTAACCAACAGAGGAGGAGGAGGAGGGTTGAAATGAGGTTCTACAATTTTGTTCAATTATTAACACTGTTAATAATAGGACAAGAAACAGGACACAAACAAAACACAAACAAGACACACAAACTTTGTCATTTTGGTGTACAGTTCATGAGCAGCTCGAGCAAAAAGTAGAATAGAACATAGGACACACAAGCAACAGACATATAACACATAAGGTAGCAATTTAGCTTGCCTTAGTCATGGTAAGATCAGATCATGTAAAAAAAGGGCTATCAATTCAGGTTGGTCATTTAACACTGTTAATTAATATTATGATATACCTTTCTCCTTTAATTAACAGTGTTAATTTCCTGGCACTCTAACAAATTTATTTGAGAATGGATGATCTAGGAGAAACTGTTTCGAAAAGTCATTAACAGATGAATAATACTTTCTCTACAGTTCCATGGTGTTGTTCTATTAACACTGTTAACCAACAGAGGATGAGGATTGAAATGAGGTTCTACAATTTTGTTCAATTTGTAATACTGTTAATTAGGACAAAAAACAGGACATATACAAGACAGACAAACTCTGTCAGGACACATACAGGACACATTCATGAGAGCAGCTCGAGCAAAAAGTAGAATAGGACATAGGACACACAAGACACAAGCAACAGATATAAAACACAGAAGGTACCAACTTAGCTTTTCCTTAGTTATGTTGTCAATTAACATGATATAAACATTTCAAATTAAAAACATGCAACAGTTTTAAAGGTAAATTTACCTAAGATTTCCTGCCTTCCAAAGTTGTTCAATTGCCAACCAAGTTTCTGTACGAATGAGTTTTGATATCTCAGTATTGCACTTCTCCAAGTTCTTCAGTTTCTTTTTTGGGTTTTGCACTTGAATTGGCAAAGAAGTTTCTTGGAAGTCGTCTACATCAACAAACTCTATTTGTGGACTTTTCCTCTTCAACTTTCCATACACATAGTTCTCGTCGAAATTCGTCTTTCTATCATCTCTTTCTTTCACTCTCTTAAACTTTGATGGTGGACTTTTCTTCTTTGATTTTTCAAGCACTTTTTCAGCCCTTACTTGTTGTGTCACTTCATGAACTTTAATGTTTATCAATTCCCCCTCCAACTGATCTCTCTCTTCCCGCAGTTCCTTTATAGTGTCAAATGTGGCCTTCTGTGTCACTTGATGCACTTGTCTTTCCGTTTCAACATTATATCCTTGTGTTAACTCATGTGTTTCATAATGTTGAACATCTTCCTCATACTGCTTGTAGAGTTTTTCAAGGACTTCGTTTTTCTTGCATAACTTGGAGATGTACAAATCCTTCTCTTCAAGTTCCCACTTCAGAAATTCAATTTCCTCCTTTTGATGTTGAAGAGCTTTTTCCTTTTCTTCCTGAACTTTCAACATTTCATTCTCCATTCTTCTTTTCCTTCTCCAAGAGTTCAATCTTTTTGTTCAGTTCATCAATGACTGCAATTGCATCGTTTTTTGATTGGTCCAATAGTGTTCCACAAATATTATCCAACGACATTTCATTATAGGTATTCGGAACTAATGTTGAACCGGAATCTATTTGTGATTCAAGGCCAATGCTGTCATGCACCATAGTGGATTTGTACCTTGGCGAATCAACCTCAAATGACGGGTTGGAGGGAGTGTTAAAATCATCAAGCCCCTGTCCATTTCCTTGTTTAGCCATGAAGCCCACTCCAGCGCACTCTCCTCTAGCGCTTTCTCCTCTTTGAGTTCCATAATTTTCAGCTTGTTCGCCACAGAGAAGTACTTCACTCCTTTGTTCTTTTTCAATTTCAGCTTGTTTGACTTGTGTTGCCCCTTTTTTGACCCTTTCTTCTCTATAGACTTCAGCTTGTTGAGAAGATTCACCATCAACACTCATTGTTACCTTTTCAACTTCCAGTTCAAGAGCTTCTATTTCTCCACCTTCTTGTTCACGTCCAAGATTGCTGTAGATCTTTCATTCTTTTTCTGTTTCTTGGAACTTGGTACTTACCTGTGAAACACAATTTGGCATTCTAACTTGTGTCAAAGAGAATTTTAAGTGTTTTCAGACAGAAAAGGAGTTAATACTGACAATTAACAATTAATGGTGATAACAAAATGATTTATAACTAATTATTACTTGATCAGCAGGAAGTTGGCTCAATTGATCAAAATCCCTAAGTACGTCCCGAAGCTCTGAAATGTTCCATTTAAGTAATCTTGGAACTGCATCTGCATTCTTTTGTTGTAGAAGATTAATCTGCTCGCAAAGCCAAAACTGCCAAAAGAAAGATGATAAGATATGACATCAGTCATTCTTAAGGTGACTTATCCTAAATCACATCTATGGGTCCAAAGAAATACAGACCAATTGTTTAGATCCCAATATACTCAAGTCATGCACACATCCAAGAGGTGTGGGCTCATTACTTAGCAATCCAAAATCTTGTGTCTGAACCGACTCAATTACTTGATCTGACTGCTCAACAAAGATACAGAACTTTTGCATCCTCATATTTTCCAAGTGCGGCCTATTAAATGGCTAAATAGAGGGGATTTCCTATCCTCATCCATAACAAGACCAGGAATGTGGAATATCTAAAGATTCATCAATACCTACCCTACTAGTATAATTCATGCTTCTCATATGTGCATCACAAATTACGTGATACTGGGATTGAAAAATCCAACGCCCTCCAGGGTAATTAACTCAAGTTAAAAAGTTGTATCCTTGCATCAAATTATTGGAATTTGGACACACAAGCACATAGCACAGGCACCCAAAAACTGAAGGCTTACCTTTTCTATGATGTTTTACCACTTAGTCCAATCTTTTCACACCATAATGCTTTATCTGTGAAGCTCAGCTCACAGAATAAAATTGGTCGAATTTGGAACCATTCGATAGATTTCAACTTTATTCCACCAAAGCAAAAATAGAACGCTCACATCAAGCAGGATGCATGTTCCAGTGTCTTCCAAAATCTTTTCTATAAGTGACTACCACTATAATCAGATGCAAATAGAACTTGGGCTAAAAACCAATAAATGTGCTAAAACGTGCAAGTTTTCCCGGAAAAGCTAGACTAGTCTTCATTATAATCTTGAGTCCACAATCAAATCCACATAAAAAAAAAAAATTCGGTGAGCTAGGAATCAGAAGAACTGATCACTTTTAACCTACACAAATTTGACTCCCCTAACTCCAATAATGGTTTCTACATGTGGATTAAGGAATCCCGGTGAGTGATGGAAGGTTGAGACCAACCGAATCCTCGAGATTTTGGTGCCTGCCTTGAGGTGGATTTCTTGTTCAAAACTGAAGGCTTTTAAGTTGTTGATCTATATCTGTACAACTAGATAGACACGCTAAGTTTAAACACTTTTTTTTTCCTACTCAACTTCAACAACTCATTACACTGCTTGGTATAGAACATAGGACACACAAGCAATAGACATACAACACAGAAGGTACCAATTTAGCTTGCCTTAGTCATGGTAAGATCAGATCATTTAAAAAAAGGGCTATCAATTCAGGCTGGTCATTTAACACTGTTAATTAATATTATGATATAACTTTCTCCTTTAATTAATAGTGTTAATTTCCTGGCACTCTTGCCCCTTTTCTCTAACATTGGTAAATGAAATTTCATAATACCGTTTGGAATAATACTTTCTCTACGCTTCTACAGTTTTGTTCAATTAACACTGTTAACCAACAGAGGAGGAGGAGGATTGAAATGAGGTTCTACAATTTTGTTCAATTATTAACACTGTTAATAAACAGGACACAAACAAGACACACAAACTATGTGCTCATATGCTAGTGGTAGCTACTAATGCCAAGAAGTCGAATTTCGATGATGTGCTCATGTGCTAGTGGTAGCTACTAATCCTGACTAGCCCCGATCCAAGAAGAAAGCAAAAGGCATGCTTTCCGTAGGCTGAAAAGTATTCGTAAATGGGTTGCTCAAGGTCAACTCTCACTAGCAAACCAACTGAACAAGTGCTTCTAGTTGTGTCTGATACTGGGCACTATGACTGTTGTTAAGTCCACCATTGAAGACAGAATAGTGATCAACAAGCAGCCACAACAGCATTGACACAAAACCAGGTTCGAGTTGTTTGACTCACGCTTAAACGCTATCGATTTTTTTTATGTCGACCCCCAACTAGTGCACGGTGAGGTAAGTCTTCCGGATTATTTGATGTAATGCATCATATTTGCCAACTTTTCCAATCTGAATAAAACTACAGTCCAATACTTTTCTAGTCTGAATAAAACTGCAGTCTAGTGAAAATTATTTAGTAATGCAAGAGCTAAAAGAAAATTATTTAGTAATAATGAAATCGTAAAAGATATCACATAGCATGTTCAGATATCACATAGCACCATCCATAATAATAATGAAATCCTAAAAGATCAGTACATACCATTAAAAGCAAAGAACATCCATGCAATTCATTGAGCTCTTTATGATTTAATTTTGTGAATTGACTTCATCAAATAATTTGTAACAGCTCCTGCCCAGTTGTACTGTTTTACCTTTGCAAGTCCAAGACAAGTAAGAGTCACAGAAAGAACTAAGTCATTGATTAGCGTCCATGATTTCATAATCTTGGCGCTAAAGTTCTCCATGTTTGCATCATTTTCGTTTTTAAGTTATCATTTTTATTGATATTGCGCAGAAGGTTGTTTTTTTGATTCGTTTCAGGTAGAACGCGATTAAACGGTGGTTTTCTAGCGTATAGGATCACCCTTGGAGGTACCCAAGTGTCCAAGGCTGTGTGGCGGTCTCCTTCCAAGTCCCATCGGGTGATTAATGACGTTTGAAGGGCTGTCAGACCAAGGCAGACCAAAAGGCTGTGTTCTGTCAACCCGGTACCGGTACCGAGATTTTGCCGTACCGGTACCCGATCCCCAGAAGTCCCTTTTTGGCAGCCAATTAAAGACCCGGTACCGGTACCGAGATTTTGCCGTACCGGTACCGCCTGCAGAAACGGTCCACGTTTTGTTTGCTTTATCAACTTTCCAGTTATGGAATAGTTTCCACTTTTGGTTGATTCTGGGATACTTTTTGTGAGAGAAGGGTTGGTGTGTATAAATACCCCCTCTCTCTCTCTCATTCATTAGCTAGGAACAAATCACTTTAAGTCTTTTTTTTAGATCTAAGAACTTCTCCATAGCTTTTCAAGCTTTTCAAGTGTAATTTCCATTAAACTCGGGTAAGTTCTTTGTGTCCTTCATTTTCTCGTTTATTAAAGTTGTTTGTACTGTTCGGATCTTCAGTAATATTAAGTTCGTTTTCATTTCTCCCGGTTAAAAATGTTTGTTAATTTTAGCATGCTTCCTGGCTTCCTAAATATGCGTGAGTAGTCGATTAGGCTTGGCTTCGGAGTGATTAATGCCCCGTGATTTACGTTTATCTTCTCTTTCTCAACTCTAGACTCAAGTTTGACAAGGAAAAAGAGCATTGTTCGGTTTTTATGTAACAAAACTAATCGATGTTAATCTCCGGTGATCATGTGCTCGCTCACATGGTTCCGTGAGCGCTGTCTCGGTTTGTGTTTGCCAAAAGAGTGAAAGAACTCACTCATTTTCCAAGTCACACTTCAAGTCTATTTATTTTCACCGGAAATCTTCCGGTTGATAGCCTAAGCCGTGCGATTCAACGTGTTCTCTGTGAGAAAGTTGGATAGCTAAGTCCCGGGCGTTAGTCATTCCAATGCCTTGCCGCTTGTCTTAATTTAGTAAAAACTCGTTTTCTAGTCTTTTAGTCGAGCAATTTCCATTTTAAAGCAAAACCAAAAGTTGGCCGTCTAAACGCCGCAAACCTTTACACCTAAAAATCCTGGCAAGCTATAAGGAATTATCTCTGTGGGTACGATCCCGGACTTTCCGGTATTTATGCTGACAACGGCCTAGCCCTACGCTCGGGGTGAAACGACCCGTTTCAACGGTTAGGTTTGGATGAAGCATATTTTGGCGCCGTTGCCGGGGATCCTTCTAATATAGCTTATTGGGAGGTTCGACAAACCATTGTAAGTATTCCATTTATTTTATCTTTGTGCATGGCATGCTAGCGCTAGCGGATACCTCTAACCGATCATACTATCAACTTGAGGTGTAACGAAGCTAGACCTAGTATCCACTGCCTTTTCTTTTCATTTGTTGCAAAGTTATATTTATCTATTGAGGCGGCGGCATAGCCCCTCATAATCGTCTTGTGAGAAAGGTGGCGACTTTGCCCCTTCAGTCTGTTTTCTCATTGCAGAGCTGCTCAATAATTCTTAATTGGTGAAGCGGGGGTTCATGCTTGTGATCTATCGTAGTCCTCGCTCAAACCGCCTGCACCGATCTAGTTCTCCGCCTCGGATAAGAAGTCTGCATCTCCGAACTTATTCTCCACCGAGCAGAATTTCTAGGCAGTATTCTCCGCCTAGGCAACCGATGGCAGATGAGGAAGTTCCTCCGGTTCGGACCCTTAAGGATTATCTGAATCCGGAGCGGGTCACCCAATTATCACCGATAGTCTTTCCACGGCCCACTACAGCTGCAAACACATTCGTGTTTAAATCAGACTACCATCGGTGTATTCCAGCATTCCATGGGGTGGAGCGGGAAGACCCATATCAGCATATCCGGGAATTTGAAGAAGTTCTCCAATCCTTTGTGAGTGGGGAAGTGCTTCTCAACCAAGCAAGACTGAGGCTTTTCCCGTTTACGTTGAAGGATAAAGCTAAAACCTGGTTCCACTCTTTGAAGCCTCAATCTTTAAACACTTGGGCGGAAGTTCAAGATGCTTTTCACAAGAAGTTCTTCCCGGCCAGCAGGACTAAGCTCTTAATGGACCAGATCCAGACATTTAAGCAGCGTGAGGGAGAGGTTTTTCATCAGTATTGGGAGCGTTATAAAGATTTGCTTTCAGCGGTTCCTCACCACAACTTCGCCTTGTATCAACTTATTCATTACTTCCATTTGGGTGCTCACAACAAAGCAAGCAGTTGCTTGATACCATGTGCTCCGGGGGTTTCATGAATAAGTCTCCTGAAGATGGTTGGGATTATTTGGATGAGGTGGCCAAGAAATCATTGACGTGGAATTATGAAGATGCCGGTGATCGGGCAATGGCTCACCAAGGCCCTGGTGGCTCTGGGAAGTTTTCCATAAATGAGCACAATGCTATTGAAACCCGGATAGAGCAACTCGCACAAAAGTTGGAGAAGATGGAACTAAAAGGGGTGAAAGAAGTGAGAGAGGTACAAGCAGTGGAGATGTGTGCCATATGTGAAACATCAGGCCATTCAACCGACAATTGCTTGTCTATTCCGACTTTGCGGCAGCAGTATCAGAACCTCAATCTTCCTATCGAAGAAGTTAGTGCGATCAACCAAAGGTTTGACCCCTATCCGCAGAATTTCAATCAAGGTCAAAGGCAAAACACGGGATTCCGTTGGAACAACCAGATTGAAGGAGGACCCTCTCAAGCTCCTCCTAGTTCTCAAATGCAGCCTTGGCGGTCTGCTCAAAGCCAAGGACAGCCTCGTTTTCCACAAGGACCGCCAGGTTTTGGACCGTCCGGCCCGTTCCAAGGTTCTAATCAATTTCAACCCCCGCCAAGGCGATCATTAGAGGACACCTTGCAATCCTTCATGAATGCTCAATCAAATTACAATGAGAATAACACGCAAATGATGGGGGAGTTGAAAAATCAAATGGGGAAGTTGACAACATCCATCGGGTTGCTCCAACAAGAACGGGGTAAGTTTCCGACTCAGCCACAAGCCAATCCACAAGGCCAGCTACTCATTGGTAGTTCTTCAGGCCCTCCGCCCGAGCAGGCCCAAGCGATTCTCACTCTTAGGAGTGGCAAGGCCGTTGATAACCGTGTTGTCAACCCGCCGGCTACACCTCTCCTGGTGCCATTTCCTTCTTCAACGAAGTCTCCAACGCTTGGGGAATCTCCCGAGCCAACTCTAGAAGAAGACGGGGAATCTCCCGTGCAAACTCTACCGGACACCAATGCTACTCCAATTCAGCAAGTGACTCCCGTTCCGGCACCCTATCCTTCTAGACTGAAGAAACCGGTTCACCCATCCAAAAGCGCTGACATACTTGAGGTTTTCAAGCAGGTCAATGTTAACATTCCATTGATGGATGCCATCAAGCAAATTCCCTCATATGCCAAGTTCTTGAAGGATCTATGCACCCAAAAGCGTAAGCTTAATGTGCACAAGAAGGTGTTGCTAACTGAGCATGTTAGCCAAATTATCCAAACCGAGCTTGCACCAAAATACAAAGACCCCGGGTGTCCTACAATTTCGATTACTATTGGAGATAAGAGAGTGGATCAAGCTCTTTTAGATTTGGGGGCAAGTGTGAATTTGCTGCCGTATTCAGTCTACCAAGAATTGGGTTTGGGGGAGATGAAGCCCACCCGAGTTACTCTTCAATTGGCGGATCGGAGTGTCCGAATTCCTCGGGGGGTGGTGGAAGATGTATTGGTCCAAGTTGGCCAATTTGTTTACCCTGTAGATTTCATTGTCTTGGATACTTGTCAGACATCTACCACACCGGTATCTACTCCCGTCATTCTTGGGCGGCCGTTTCTTGCAACCTCCGATGCCGTAATCAGCTGTCGGAATGGGCTGTTGAATATGTCTTTTGGTAATATGAAAATGGAAGTAAACATGTTCAACGTGGGAGTTCAAATGGACGATGATGATGACTGTGAACACGTCCATCTTGTGGACACATTGGTGCAGGAGCATGTGGATGAATTCTTATACAAGGACTCTTTGGAGGTAGCTCTTACCTCCGAAGAGGCCGCCTTTCTGGATTCGGATGAAATGGAGTCTTTGTTCTCCTTGCTCAACGGCGATGAAGGTAATGAGGAAATCGACGGAGTTGCGTCTTGGTCTCCAAAGTTTGAGGAGTTACCCCCGATAGAGCGGAAATCGGTTCCATCTAGTGTTGAGCCGCCGGTTCTCGAATTGAAAGCATTACCAGAAACTCTGAAATATGCATTTCTAGGCGAGAACAACACCTTCCCGGTGGTCATTTCAGCTTCTCTTACACAGCTCCAAGAAGAGGGATTGTTGGCTCTTCTGAGAAGGCACAAGACAGCGATTGGATGGACTATTGCGGACATACAAGGCATATCGCCCTCCTTATGCTCTCATCACATTTACTTGGAGGAGGATGTCAAACCGTCACGCCAACCTCAACGCCGGCTCAACCCAATCATGAAAGATGTTGTCCGGGCGGAAATTCTTAAATTGCTAGATGTTGGGATTATCTACCCCATCGCTGATTCTAAGTGGGTAAGTCCCATACAAGTTGTTCCTAAGAAGGCCGGGGTGACCGTTGTGGAAAATGACAAAGGGGAGCTCATTCCGACTCGTGTCGTCACCGGGTGGCGAGTCTGTATCGACTATCGTAAGCTAAATGCCAGCACGCGAAAGGATCACTTCCCTCTTCCCTTCATTGATCAAATCTTGGAGAGAGTCGCCGGGCATGCTTTCTATTGTTTCCTCGACGGGTATTCGGGTTATAACCAAATCGAGGTGGCTTTGTCCGACCAAGAGAAAACAACATTTACATGCCCGTTCGGGACCTTTGCCTATCGCCGCATGCCATTCGGCTTGTGTAATGCTCCCGGCACCTTTTCCCGGTGTATGATGGGAATTTTCAGCGATATGGTCGAAAAAATTGTGGAAGTTTTCATGGACGACTTCTCCGTGTTTGGTGACTCGTTTGAGTCTTGTCTTGCCAACTTGGAGAAAGTCTTGACGAGATGCGAGGAGAAGAATTTGGTCCTCAATTGGGAAAAGTGCCATTTTATGGTCACTCAAGGGATTGTGCTCGGGCATATCGTATCGGAAAAGGGTATTGAGGTAGACAAGGCGAAAATCGATCTCATTTCAAACCTCCCTACCCCAAAGTGCGTCAAAGACATTCGCTCATTTCTTGGCCATGCTGGTTTCTATCGGCGATTTATCAAGGATTTCAGTGCAATTTCGAGGCCACTTTGCCATCTCTTATCCAAAGATGTTCCCTTCGAATGGACTGCTGAATGTGAGCTGGCATTCGTCAAGCTAAAAGCTAGCCTCACTACGCCCCCTATTGTTCAAACGCCCGATTGGAATTTGCCTTTTGAGTTGATGTGCGATGCAAGCGACTATGCCGTCGGGGCCGTTCTTGGCCAAAGGAAGGACAAGCATCCATGGGTGATTTATTATGCGAGCAAAACTCTCAATGATGCTCAAATGAACTACTCTACTACGAAGAAGGAGCTTCTTGCCATCGTGTTTGCCCTCGATAAATTTCGGTCTTATCTTGTTGGTGCTCCGATTACAATTTACACCGACCACTCGGCACTTAAGTATCTCTTCACTAAGCAGGATGCAAAGGCACGTTTGATCCGGTGGATCCTCCTTTTGCAAGAGTTTGACATCACCATCAAAGACAAAAAGGGAGTGGAAAATGTGGTAGCCGACCATCTGTCGCGCTTGGAGTTCACGGATCGCACCACACATATTCCCATTGGCGACACTTTCCCCGATGAGCAACTCTTTGGCATATCAACGGCCCCGTGGTTTGCCGACATCGTTAACTACTTGGTTACAGGCTTGATTCCAACGCATTGGTCTTCTCATGAGCGTCGGCGGTTCTTGTCAGAAGTGAAGCACTTCTCTTATGATGATCCATACTTGTTCAAGTACTGCCCCGACCAGATCATACGCCGGTGTGTTCCTGATTCTGACCAACGCGGGATTCTTAAATTTTGCCATTCGGAAGCGTGTGGCGGGCACTTTTCGGCCAGCAAGACCAAAGCCAAGATACTTCAATGCGGATTTTATTGGCCGACCTTGAACCACGACGCTTATGCCTTTTGCAAGACTTGTGACCGCTGCCAGCAATTGGGTAAAGTGACCCGACGGGATGAAATGCCTCAAGCCAAGTTCTTAGTTGTTGAAGTCTTCGACTGTTGGGGTATCGACTTCATGGGTCCATTCCCAATGTCATTTGGCAACCTGTACATCCTATTGGCTGTTGATTATGTGTCGAGGTGGGTGGAGGCCATTGCTACTCGTACTAATGATCACAAGGTTGTGCTTGATTTTCTGAAGGAGAATGTCTTATCGCGTTTTGGGGTCCCTCGTGCAATCATTAGCGACCAAGGGTCTCATTTCTGCAACCGGCCATTCGCCGCCTTGATGAAGAAATATGGCATAACGCACAAAGTCTCCCTCGCATATCATCCTCAAACCAACGGTCAAGCCGAGCTCGCCAACCGTGAGGTAAAACGCATTCTTGAGAAAACGGTAAATCCTAATAGGAAGGATTGGTCTTTAAGATTGACCGATGCACTTTGGGCATATCGTACTGCATACAAGACGGTTTTGGGCGCTTCGCCCTATCGGCTTGTATATGGTAAGGCATGCCACCTTCCGGTGGAAGTCGAACATAAGGCATATTGGGCGATTAAACAATTGAACTATCGTCTACCCGATGCTGGAGTTCACCGTAAACTCCAGTTGAATGAACTTGATGAAATCCGTAGAGATGCATATGATAATACCAATATTTACAAGTCTAAAGTTAAGGATTTTCATGACAAGCACATTCAAAGGAAAAATTTTGAAGTTGGCCACAAAGTTCTTTTATATAACTCAAAACTTCATCTTTTTCCGGGCAAGTTGCGTTCTCGGTGGATTGGCCCCTATATTGTGCATCAAGTTTTTCCTCATGGGGCCGTTGAAGTCGCTAATCCGGTCAATGGACATATTTTTAAAGTCAATGGACAAAGGCTTAAGCCATTTTTGGAAAATTTCCCGACAGAGGAGAGTGAAGAAGAATTGGTCGCTCCGGTATACCCGGTCGATCTTGTTGTTTGAGTTGTTCCTTTCCCTATTTTTGCACGGGGAGCGAAAGCGTAACCGCTGAACTTAACTGTTTGTCGGACCCGGCCCCCAGGTAGGGGGTACCCACCATTGACTTGGGTTTGTAGCTCCGCACGCCGCTACTAAAATAAGGATCGTGTGCCCAGCTCCGGTTAGTAAGGGCAATGTTTCGTGATTGTACATATTTGTGTGTTCTTTTCGTGTTGGTTTTTCAAATCATGAGATTTCATCAATGCATCATTGTATCGGACTTTTATTAGTCCTTCTCTGTAGTAGTTTACCGTTAATGATCCATGCTCACCAGATATGTCCCTATCGGGGGCAGCTTAGGTCTTTGGGTGAGACTTGATATTCCCGTGCTTTGGCGCTAGGCTCTATCTTGTCTCACTTTGTTTCGATCGTAGGGAACGCTGGGCTTAATTGCTTGGCGAGATCAAGCGGTGAATTTTACTTCGGGCATGATGTAACAAATTTGACGGTCTAGTATAGCCACCTGCGTTTTGCCTACTTGGTGGGACGCGGGAAGAAAAGTATGACTCGTCAGATTGCGTGAAAATCGGGTGGTGTTCTTCGTTGTTTTCCTTTGATTATCTGTTTGTTGGTGCCCGGATAACACGAGCCGGGCGGTTCTAATGTCATTTGGTTTTTAGTAGGTAGTTCGAGCTTAAGTCTTTTACAGGGTATACATGCTACCACACCAGCCTTGGTGGATTGGATCTACCGTCAGAGTGATTGCGGCATTCAGGAGCCCTAAGCATGGGTGCGATTACGTGTCGCGGTTGTTAGTCCAACAAAACTTTGGCCATGATTCTGTGTGACTAGCTATGGTTCCGGTGGAAGAACCGAAGGAGTTGACCTTGGAAGCCGTTCGAATGACGAACCGAGCCAGTGACGAGAAAACCTCCAACTTGGTCGAGGTATTCGGGGGTTGACATTCCCCCGTGGGTATGTTCTTTTGTTCCTTTTCTCCTTACTTCTGTTTTCTTAAGCTATGAGGGCATAGCTTCTTTTAAGTTGGGGGGAGGGTCTTATTTATGCTATAAATATATTTTTGTTTATAAGTTTTTCGGTAAAGTTTTTCAATTTTAGGTTGCAATCCTTCCGTTATTACAAAGTTAGTGGATTAAAACAACTTAGCACATGCTTATTGTTTCTTAATTGGCAAGAGTTTGGTGATTGATTTTTCAGTACATTTCAACTCTTAGGTATGACTAAGGATGAGCAACTAAGTGTTAAGTGCGTTTTGAGCAAGTTTGACCCATATCCCGTTTATTTTTGTTTCCAATTCGTAGATTAGGTAAATAATCTTATGTCATGCCTAAGTGTGTTGATATCGTTGTTGAATCATTTTGGAATCTATGGCGTACTTAGGAAGTGATTCAAGGCATTCTTTTTTTGATAAGACCTCAAATGTGTCCCAATTGTCCTACTTTGTATCCTAGTCAGTGTCCTACCATTTGTTCGTTAACTTAGGAAACCGGAGTTTGGGGGCTTTGTGGGATGTGCATTTTGCGACTGTGAGGTGTCTGGGGGATGTTTGAAGGTAGTGGCAATGATCGTGGGTCAAAACAGAAAAGGGGGTTAAAGTTCAAGATTTTTCACCCGGTACCGGTACGGGAATTTTGAGGAACCGGTACCTGCTTGGCAGAACCTGGGATTATTTTTTCTGAAACCCGGTACCGGTATGGGTATTTTGAGGTACCGGTACCCGCTGTGCAGATCTGAAAATCGCGGGCTCTCATTTTTTCTCTCTCCTGGCCCACTATATAAGCCAAACCCTATTCTCTTTCTCTTTCTCATCTCCCCCTAGACCCAAAAAACCGCCGCTCCCCCCTCTTCCCCTTCTTATCCAACTTCAATCTCACCAAACCTTTCACCAAATCTCCATTATCTTGCGGGAAATCTCTCATTCTTCATGATTTCAAGGAAAATTCGAAGGTACAAAGGATGAAAAGTCCCATTTTCAGTCCGAAATCCTCCATGGTGTAAGGTAACTCGAATTTCTTCTCTTTCTCACTCTAATTTCTTCATTCTCTTTCAATAATCATCATGTTTGCTCCCCCAAATTGAGAAATTTTGGGCTTACACCCTTAGTTCTTCAAGTCTCAAAACATAGATCCCCAAAATTTTGAGAGACCCGAAATTTCTCTCTCTCTTCATCCCATATTTCTACTTTCTCCATAATTTCATGCATATTTCGTCCTTTCATTGATCTACCATTTTACCCGTACACCAAGACCCCCTAATCCGAAAATTTTCTATTACCCTGGCCGTAATCTCTGTGATTTCTGCTCGTGGCACTGTTTTGGGATTCAATTTCCGCTATTGCACTGACAATGGGGACTGGAATTGGTACTCATCCGTTTCTGTTTTTGCTGTGTGAGTAGGCTAAAATAGTGCTGCAAGAGTTGGGTTGTTACTTGATTTTTGTGGGCTGAATTCTGTCTACTCTGAGTTGTTGTCTGCTCTGTTTGTGGGGTGATCTCTGAAATGGGGAGGTCTAAGAAACTAATGGGAGATGCAATTAAGTCAGTCGATCCTTCTGGGAAAACATCCTACATGAATCGCCCAGACCCGGAGAAGCAAGCTGAAAGAGCCGAAAGGGATGATGAGGAGAGTAGGAAGAGAAAGAGGGAGAAAAAGGATGCGGAAAAAAAGAAGTGGGAGAAGGAATTAAAGGGTAGGAAGTATACTTGTGAGCGACAGGTGGATCGTTCGAAAATGGGGACTCATGCGATTATTGACATCATTAACCAACGGGGTTTGCAATTCTTTTTCAAGCCAATCAAAGGCTACAAACCGAAGTTGGTCTTGGATTTTTACTCTAACATGGAGATAGTAGAGTCAGAAGAGAGGATAGAATCCAAATTGGGAAAGAAAACCGTGCTCGTAACTCCTACCATAATAGCCAAGTATTTGGACAAGTACAAGCGTCCTAGCCACGGCACTACCACTTACCCTGCCACAGCATGGTCTAAGACAGAGGAGGAGATTCAACAGGCTCTAACCGATAAACCGCTGAAAACCGATCGTTTTGTACATGGGAAGCTGTTTGAGAAGTTTCGAGTAATTAACAAAGTGGTGCACTATAACCTGTTCCCCCATGGCTCGGAGAAACGACCACGTAAGGAAGATGGGGAGATCATTTTTGTGTTCGGATCTAGCGAGGAGGTAGTGGATTGGGCTAAGTTCATTTGGAATCAAATGGTGAAATTCAGGACGCGTCCGGGGCCGTCAAGGGCCAATATCCCTTTTCCGGCCATGGTAACTTTTATCTGCGAGGATCAAGGAGTACTGACTCCCGAGAGACTTTTCCCCGGAACTCCGGGTCCTATTACAGGCGGCTCTTTGGAAAAGACCAAATCACTGTCTCAGCCACCGCCTTCCAGCACCTCTGGTTTCCGCATGCCTACGGCTAGAACTCAATCCGGTAGGATTGAGGAATAAATGGAAGTCATGGAAACTCAGCTCCAATCGATGCAAGCAAAGCAGAACAAGCTGGAAACTCATATACGTAGAACGAGGAGGGATGTTTCAGCCATAAAGCGAGGAATGTTGTGGATAGCGGCAAGGTGTGGGAGAGAGGGTGATGTCTATGTTCCCACTGAGGCCGACATGAGAGAATCCACTCCCGAGGAGCCTGAGAGAGAGCAAGGGGTGGGTACTAGTGGTGGTGGTGACTCAAGTACTCGGAGTCGAGGCAAGGAGCATGCGATTGAGGATGAGGAGGAAGAGGAGTCAGATGAGGATGACTACGAGGAGGATGATTAGGGTCGGTGGGTCAGTTTTTGAAAAATCCCTCTACTTGGTCGGGGTGCATGGTGGTTGACAGCCCACTTATCCTGTCTTATTTTTAGTTCGTAATCTAATGGTGAATAGTAGTTTAGGGAGTTTTTGTTTAGGCCAGCATGTGGCCTTTTGACTTGGTAGTAGGTGATAGTGGCAGCCAAAGGGTAGATTAACCAAGCTAGTATATGGCTGCCACCCCTTTTGCTAACCGTTCTTTTGTTAAACCAAGGTCATTACAAGCTTTAAAGTCCTTAGTTGATCTCTAGTATGCTTTGATTCCGTTTTGATTCAATGATTGAATATCGGCATGTGTAGTGTGTGGCATACTTGTCTTTCGGAGATTTTTGGCTGAATAATTTAGTTTTCTTTCATTCAGTGCTCTCCACATATTAAGGCATGGTATTTTTGTCCACCGGGCCTATTTCTGAGCACGTGTTTTTGGGATATGGTTGCTTTTGCAGAGAAAGGTTGGCTAGTCTGCCGTATCCTCATTTCGTTTCTGGATACGCCGGTTGGATGCTTGTTATTTACTTGCTTAGTGTTTAGTTGCTCATCTAGACGCATGCTGGGGGTTGTTGTGAAAATAACGGTTTATTTTTGTTGAACTTTTGCAAGTGAGGGATTCTAAAGCATGTGCAGTAGTTGTTTTGTCGGAAGGATTGTTTTGTTTTTCTTAGTTTTGTGTTTTCTCATTGCTAGAGACTAGCAATGTTCAAGTTGGGGGGTGTGATTAGCGTCCATGATTTCATAATCTTGGCGCTAAAGTTCTCCATGTTTGCATCATTTTCGTTTTTAAGTTATCATTTTTATTGATATTGCGCAGAAGGTTGTTTTTTTGATTCGTTTCAGGTAGAACGCGATTAAACGGTGGTTTTCTAGCGTATAGGATCACCCTTGGAGGTACCCAAGTGTCCAAGGCCGTGTGGCGGTCTCCTTCCAAGTCCCATCGGGTGATTAATGACGTTTGAAGGGCTGTCAGACCAAGGCAGACCAAAAGGCTGTGTTTTGTCAACCCGGTACCGGTACCGAGATTTTGCCGTACCGGTACCCGATCCCCAGAAGTCTCTTTTTGGCAGCCAATTAAAGACCCGGTACCGGTACCGAGATTTTGCCGTACCGGTACCGCCTGCAGAAACGGTCCACGTTTTGTTTGCTTTATCAACTTTCCAGTTATGGAATAGTTTCCACTTTTGGTTGATTCTGGGATACTTTTTGTGAGAGATGGGTTGGTGTGTATAAATACCCCCTCTCTCTCTCTCATTCATTAGCTAGGAACAAATCACTTTAAGTCTTTTTTTTAGATCTAAGAACTTCTCCATAGCTTTTCAAGCTTTTCAAGTGTAATTTCCATTAAACTCGGGTAAGTTCTTTGTGTCCTTCATTTTCTCGTTTATTAAAGTTGTTTGTACTGTTCGGATCTTCAGTAATATTAAGTTCGTTTTCATTTCTCCCGGTTAAAAATGTTTGTTAATTTTAGCATGCTTCCTGGCTTCCTAAATATGCGTGAGTAGTCGATTAGGCTTGGCTTCGGAGTGACTAATGCCCCGTGATTTACGTTTATCTTCTCTTTCTCAACTCTAGACTCAAGTTTGACAAGGAAAAAGAGCATTGTTCGGTTTTTATGTAACAAAACTAATCGATGTTAATCTCCGGTGATCATGTGCTCGCTCACATGGTTCCGTGAGCGCTGTCTCGGTTTGTGTTTGCCAAAAGAGTGAAAGAACTCACTCATTTTCCAAGTCACACTTCAAGTCTATTTATTTTCACCGCGAAATCTTCCGGTTGATAGCCTAAGCCGTGCGAATCAACCGTGTTTTCTTTGAGAAAATTGGATAGCTAAGTCCCGGGCGTTAGTCATTCCAACGCCTTGCCGCTTGTCTTAATTTAGTAAAAACTTATTTTCTAGTCTTTTTAGTCGAGCAATTTCCACTTTAAAGCAAAACCAAAAGTTGGCCGTCTAAACGCCGCAAACCTTTACACCTAAAAATCCTGGCAAGCTATAAGGAATTATCTCTGTGGGTACGATCCCGGACTTTCCGGTATTTATGCTGACAACGGCTTAGCCCTACGCTCGGGGTAAGACGACCCGTTTCAACGGTTAGGTTTGGACGAAGCAGTCATGGCAGAAACTCAAGGGTGGATCATATAAACAATGGAAAAACCGAGTGAACAATAAAATCTCAGTAGATAATGTCAAGGGTTGATATCAATTCATGACATATTCAATTTTATTTTTTGTTTCCTTTATCTAGAGGATGGAGTTGAGCAAGAAGCATAGCATAGCAACTGGATTAGTATCAGCAATGATAAGGAAGATTAATCTTCTAAGCATAGGCCAATCCCAGTGCAAGGCATGCAAATGGGTCTGGATTAGTAACATCAGATACAAATTCATTGACCATTTTATACCAAAAATGAAGGGGTATAACTAATTACACATTGACTCAAAATTTCAATAAATTATCTTCTAAGCATAGGCCAATCCCAGTGCAAGGCATGCAAATGGGTCTGGATTTGGGCCAACTTCAGAATTTCCAATGGTTTTCTTCTCTAAGAGGCAGCTGGCTGCTGCTTTAGACGACAAGCACCAATGACGTACTTTACAACTCTTTGGGACCCACACACTTACTTTAGAGCAGTCAGTATGGGCTATGAAATAGTACTTAATTACTCATGTGTGGATTGATAAAAAAAGATTGATGAAGTAATACATCAGTCGAAGATGATTTACCATTGTACTATTTTACCTTTGCTAGGTCTTCCATGTAATAAACCAACGACCAATTCACCGTTGTTCCACTTGTCGAAAAGAGCAATGTGACACAGAGGAAGAGACAGAACAATCGGACAACGTCTTCAATATGTTCTCGCTTGTTACTACCCTTCAATTCTTTGATCTTTTCCTTTATTGTTGTAGTTGTTAACCTCGGCTCTTTGATGCACAACCTCTTGGCTAATGCAGTGTCTCCTTTGCTGATGTTTGTTTCTGTCATCTCTTCATTTCCACAACATATTCCAAAAATCAACTTCACGTGATTATCCTTGAGCTTCACTTTCTTGTCACCCAATCGAAAACTTTTCGTACGCTCATCATAGGACTTTACAACTTTCACAACAACTTCATCAAACTTTCTGCGATGCTCACTTACCAACTTCTTGTTCAGAATTGATTCAATCAATAACCAAAATGGTGTTTTTTTGAAGCAAGCTATATGGTTGGGAGTGAGTTCGGTATCTTTGAGCAATCTAATAAAACCTTGCAAGTTGGACCTATTCAAGCTTACTCGTTGTTGTGTGCTCTCTTTTTCAGCCTCATTTCTTGACCTTTTTTTCACCGGTTGTGACCGGCTTATCAATCCTTCTTCTTCGATGTTGGCTGCTAATTGCTTTTCTGATCTTGCTCTAAGTTCATATTGACTTTGTGTTGCTCCTCTTGCTCTAGACTTTTTTGGGATTTGGATGGTAATGGATGGAACTAATTTGGGCTGGTTTGCTTGAGCTTCAACTAGTGTGCCTTGCTGCGTACCCCTTCTTTCCCTCAACTTGTACACATGTGCTGTGTTGTTGGGGTTTTGATCAAATCGGGTGTATCTAAGCTCGAGTCATATTGTTGTGAATCTGATGCTTCTGCTGGTGTTTTACTGTTTGAATGTAGATCTTTCCTTGCTAGCTCTGCATAGTATTAAAGAAGATCTTGTGAGAGCATAATAAAAAGTCTAGACGCACAAATAAAACAGTGCTACAAACTCAGGTATGGGCACATGACAGTGCTACAAATAACACAAGGTGCAAATTAATAACTCAATATATGAGAAAGATTCCAAACTAAAACATCAAATCCAAGTCTGTGATACTGATAAACATCAAATTCAAATTAATAACTCAACATGCAAAGTCCAAACTAGGAGGATGATTTCTATAAGTTTCCCATTTTATTGAATACATAATTTAACAAATAAAAGCACCTTCTAGTATTAAACATCAAAGACCTGCACATATCTGGACACATGCACATATATTCTACTTGTTGCAGGATGCTCTGATTGCACACAAGTCATACAATAGTAAAGATCAATTATCTGGATTGCTTTATCTGAATTGTATGCAAGCAGACGAGATCGAACTATTTTCAGGAGATTGCTAAGGAGTGAAAACCTAGAATACCAAAAATGCAGAAGTTAAGGTTGAATTTTCCTTATTGATGGCAGAGAGACAAAACAGGGGATGGTTCTGCAACTAAGACTCCTTCACAGCCTGCAATTTGAAGAACAGGGGAGGGGCATTTGTACCATTTGATGGGACATTGGCAAAGGTTGTTTTGCCGGAGCAAAGTGAATTGCTTTCGGAGCCGGTGGGTGGAATTGGTTCAACCAATTTGAGTTCTTAGGTCAAGTTAATTAACACTGTTAAATTCATTTTATGAATGAAACTCAATTAACACTGTTACAAACCCTCAAAAATGACGACATTGCATAAGTCTTTTGGTGAATGACAATCACGCAAACAACTATGCAACTTGGTAAAATTACAGATAATATGTTACGTACTTTTGAACCGGGTCATTGTGCTTGCAATCCACCAGCGGTTTTCCCTTGATCAAGTTCTCGATCGTCTTTCGTAAAATCTTCGTTTTGTATCGCCTTGCCCTCCTGTATCGCCTCTCTTTTGATGCGAGATGTATCGCTTCCAAAACGCCTTCTGTTGTGTTTACAATCCACCAGAGTGCTTCCCTTGATCGGCTTTTCCTGATTGTCTTCCTCAATCGTCGTCTCGATCCTCTTCTCAATCGTCTTTCGTATCTTTCGCTTCTGTATCTCGCTCTCGCCCTCTCCTGTATCTCGCTCTCGCTCTCAGTCCTCTTCTCAACTCGCTTCTGTATCTCGCTCTCGCCCTCTCCTGTTTTTCCACCTGAGGGGTAATTTTGGCAACAAAATATTTAACAGGACCTAGTGGGCTATGATCTACGGGCTTAGTTTTGTACAGGACCTATTGGGCTTCAGTCAAACGAAGAAGGACCGGCCAAGAAGGCTCTCTTATTAAAATCGGACAAAGGTCATATGGACAGGCCCAACTGAAGAATTATAGGTTAGACAAAACACAGACTAAAAACTCCCTGAAAATCCAGATTACTAGGCTTCGGTCCGCTAAGATTTTTATTTTTTAAGTACTTATTTATTTTCCGTTTTACAATATATATCATTCTCTAACAATGCATCACATTTAATTCAAAAATAAGTTATTTTCCTTAGCAGGACGAGAATAAGTGATTACTACTGCACCAACATGAAAATTAGAAGATACATAACACCATATAGTCGTAAGAGATACACAACACTAGAGAGAGAGAGAGAGAGAGAGAGAGAGAGAGAGAGAGAGAGAGAGAGAGAGAGAGAGAGAGAGAGAGAGAGAGAGAGAGAGAGAGAGAGTAGTACTACATATTTTCCTTTATTTTGCAAATTACATCACTTCTTGTAGTAGATGACACAACTAGATAGCTAGCATAAAAAGACATGGCACACACGCACGAGTGTTGCCGCACCTGCAGCAAAATACAACGACGACTCTGCCGGTGGCAACTCAATCTCATCGGCATCTTATTATACATTCTTAACACTAGTTCATAAACATGCAGACAAGTAGTGATACCTTTTTGTCACTATCACGCCAAATTCGCCAATGGTACTGAAATTCTTTCTTAATTTTTCTTTTTTGCTTTGGGATTTGAAAATACTCTAGCAAGTGGGCAGAGTGACACCACAATCGGAGGCGACCCTTTGGGCGTTGGGGGAGTTGACATACTGGCTGAGGTTAGGGTTCTTGACGTACCCACAGAGGCAAGGCGTCTGTTCGTTCAGCTTGTCACAGCAATGCGACGATGGCTTCTGCGATGACATGAATGCCCCCATACATGACCTCAGTTCCAAGGGGCTGCACGTAACCGCCTTGGCCACTCGTGCTTCCGCTAGCACCACCACCACCACCACCACCAGAGCACACAGTAGTGAAGCACAAGACACTTTCTTCATCTTCCAACCCCACCAATGTATTATCGGAGAGAGAGAGAGAGGAATGCTAATGGAGTATTGCATCTCAGGCCAGTGCTCGGGCCACAATTTATAGAGGCCTCGTGTGGTCCATGCATGGCGTGGAATGGGATCCACCAAGGTTTTAAATTACGGCATCGGGACATAGTAATTGTGTAACCATCGAGGTGTAATGGTATTACGAGTATCGAACGATATATGACGGATGGGAATCAGTTGTCGCGGTCATGAATTGTTAAAAATTATTTTGAGGAAAAAATTATTATTTCTCAAAATACTTGGGTAAAAGTAAAAAAATTTTACTATTTCGATTTCTCCTTGTCGAGATGAATCAATAACCTACAAAAATTTGGCTCAAAACTAATTACTGTGAAAAAAATTCAAATAAAAACAAAACTCTCAGATTTAAAGTTAAGTTCAAGAAAACAAGGCCTTAGTTTCATTTTGAGCCAGGACAGCTTTTGAGTCCAGGTAAAGTCGGGCGAGGCTACGGTATTTTGGGATCATGTTTGGCTAGGTGAATCCTCATTAAAAGAAGACTATCCAAGACTTTTTTCTTTATCTACCCAAAAGGAAATGCTGATCAGTAATTTGAGGGTTGAGGGAGCATGGGAATTAGTGTTCCGAAGAGATTTATTTGGGCGAGAGAAGCAGGAGTTCGATAATTTGAAAGAGCGACTTCAACGGGTTATCTTAGACCCGACGAAACCGGATGCTTTGCAATGGAGATGGTCAAGTGATGGAATTTTTTCTGTCAAGTCAGCCTATGGGCAATGGGAATCGCAATCCCACTCCAGTAGTGCGCTGCTTGGATCTCTTTGGAAGAATCTGGGCCCCCTAAGGTGGAAATCTTTGTGTGGATGGCAGTAAAGGAAAGAGCAATAACCAAGTCTGTCCTGCTTAGTAGAAATTTGATCAGCGAAATTCATTTAGCTTTGTGCCCCTTATGCTCCCTGAATCTAGAAACTCACCAGCATTTGTTTCTTCACTGTCATTTCTCGTGGAGTGTTTGGTCGATAATCCTAGATTTGTGGAGCATCAAATGGGTTTGCCCAAGTTCGGTACCAGACTTAGCAAAATGGTGGTTTGTTAATGGTTTCTCCAACTTGGAGAAGCATGTTTGGGAAGCTTGCTTCTATGCTACGTTGTGGTCTCTTTGGTTGGCAAGGAATGATACTATTTTCAACAATTCTATGAAACAAGCTTGGGAGGTGGGGGATTTAGTAAAAACTAGAGTGGCGATGTGGATGAAGGTGAAGTTTGACATCAAGGTCTACACCGTTGAGGAGTTCAAGATTTTTTTTAGATGGTATCCGCAAACTAAAATTGTAACTCAATTCTCAAGAGTGACTCCAACTGTCGGTTGGTTGTGTTTGTAAATTTGGGCTCAACTAAGCTTTGGCTTAGGTTGATTTTCCTCGATGTATCCATATCGAGTTTTATAAAAATGTTCCGTTTGCCGAGAAAAAAAAAAGTTTCATTTTGAGCCGCTGAGCAAAACAAAAGTTTCATTTTGAGTCATAATAGAATCAAATGATGGATCGTCACATGAGTTTGCTCGAGTGGAATGGTTACAAACCCTACACTGTGACACCAGCAAAAGGTAGATTAGCCCCTGATTGAACTCTTATTGCCTTTCCCATCACCGAGTAAGCTTCCGGTCTGATCGCAGTCATTTCGGATGGCTTCGTCTTGAGTTATAGCGAGTAACCCATTGTTATCTGCTGCCGAAGCGCCTTCCTTGAGTAATTCCACATTGACTCATACCTTTCCTTGCCTGCAAGGAAAGGTAATCCCCTATCCTTCGCTCTTGGCTAGCATCCAGCTTGTTGTTTCCTATAGGGATAGAGCAAGCTTAGTTAGCCGATGAAATGAACCATCTGTTTATTCTTATTTTACGAAATTTGAAGTCTTGATTCGAGCTGTTAGAATGGGATACTTGTCTGGACATAAATTGAATAAAGTAACCAAAAAAAAAAAAAAACATCAGAAACAAATACCGTACTCCCATTTCCTTTCCAATGCTCTTAACTTTATGTCGATGGGGTGGTTCAATTTAGTCAAAAGTCATTTCCAAGGATGCCACAGGCCATGCACATGCATGGAAAATTGATGGATTCTTCTGTAACGTTATGGAATCCAGTATGGGCTCGGAGTTGCAATTGATCGAATGTATAGCCCGGGACGGAACTAGGATTTTACCTTAGCAGTGGCGAAATGTATACTAAAAAAGTAAAAAGAAAATGTATTACAATATTAATAGTTATCGAACCTAGAAAAAATAAAATTACATAACAAAAATTATAGTAAATGATGTTTGTTATTTACACATGAAATACGAAAAAAGACTAACTTTAATTTAATCTAACTACTAAAATGGAACATCTTGAATTGTGCCCGATGCACTTTCATGTCGTTAAAATCATTGATGATACAATTAGCTTCAAAACTTCTAATTATGTCATTGTCAATATATGTGATCAAGAAACTTGCCATAAATTTTGGTAACTTGTTTAATTTTTTAGGTTAAATTATTTTAGGGTTAAAGTGTGGAGTGTTTTTTTCCTCTTAAATACACTTTATCCTTTATATTATTTCCCTTTGGCACATTGAATTAGTTTTGTAATGCTTTGTTTCCTTTCTTGAAAAAAAAAATAGAGGATATATTTAGGATTAGTATATAACAAAAACAAGAAAAAAAAATCTAGCGGTAGCGAGACTATATAAGTTGGGGATAATTTTTCTTTTATACATAAAATAATTACAATTTCTAAAATTCTTGTCGTCGCCTCCAGTTCCATCCTTGTGCATAGCCTTGCCACGTGCCATGGCATCATTAGATATGTGGGAGGTAGGTATCATCTATGGAGTCCGATTTCCTTTGCCTTCGAAAACTCCTGTACTTATAACAAAAGGTTTTTTGACCTTTAGATTTTGTATTTTCTTTTATACCCTTAGCACAGAAGCAAAGGAATTTTCAACATAGAGAATTCTGCCTCTCATCTATCACCCTCCTTGCATTCCTAGAGTTTTAAAAAAATGTGACAGATTTGACTGGGACACGTCGCGCCAGGCATTGCCTTGTCGGAGGTGACAAACACAAGCAGTGTCATTGCCTTTGTAACTTGGTTTTGTTTAATGCTTATTTTAAGAAATCACTGTCGTAGCCTTTTGGATTGTATATCTTCCATGCAATATCTCGTGAATTAGTTCAGTTGGCCAAGATTATTACATATGAGTATGTTAAGAGTTTCAATCTGCATACTTTCGTGCGTGTGGGTTTATTTTCGTTGTATTTGTTGCGATTATTTTTCCACGGCTATAGTTGGGATGGGCTTTTAGTGTTAGTGGATTTGCTTGCTTTCAGTGTGGTGTAATTTTGATACTTGTATTCTCGCACCACTCGAATAAAAAATTGTGTCTGATCCCTTTCGCTCATAGCACTCGACTCTCTTTCTTATGGGCAACTTCCGATAGCAACGGTGTATTCTATTCAACATTCACACGAGAAGAAATAATCGATATCAATTGACTGAAGATTAATTTTCTTAGTTTCTGCTTTCTGTCGTTTTTATACATTCACTATATATATTGATTAAAATTAATTAACAGTTTTAAAAATTTAGCCCAAACAACACTCTTTTTTTTCTCTTTTTTGAACAACCACCACCACCACCAACCCCTCATTAAAACATGAGTAAATGGGGTAGAATGGTGATTTTAGTTGACGGTAAAAAGCGTTTTGACAATCTGGAAACTATATCTGCTGTGTGTATTAAGGCTGTTTTCTATGTATGCTAAGGAGATATTTGAGGCTTTTAAGGCCTCACAGGTTAACATGCTCTGCCGTGGTCGTGTAATTACGTGGCATTTACCTTCGGCAGGTGAAATTAAGCTTAATACGGATGGATGCTTTTACGAATCCAAAAAAGTCTGACTTTGGGGGAGTCTTCCGAGATAGCAGGGGCAGTTGGATCCTTGGATTCTATGGAAAGGCTGAGAGCAGTAGCAATCTAGAAGCTGAAATCTGAGCGCTTTACAGAGGACTGCAGATTATCCTTGACAAAGGCATGTCTAATGTAAAGCTTGAATCTGATTCCAGTGTTGCGGTTCAGTATCTCCAGCAAGGTCCTCCTCCGGACCATCCTCAACGCCATATTGTGGAGGAAGCCAGAAGAGTCGCAGCTGGGACCAACTCCTCCTTCTCCCACATATTCCGTCAAGCCAACCAGACGGTGGATTGTCTGCCACACCTTGGTTCTCAACAAGAGGAGGATGACCTTATTGTTGCTAAGAATGTTCCCTTCGCGGCAAGGGAATTCGTTATGGCAGGTGCCCTTGGTGTCGGGCATCTTAGAGTTCAGGGTAGGCATTGTTTTGCCTGGGTTTCCTATCTTTTATTTTTGTAGTTGTTGCACTTTGAACTTATTCGCGTAACTTAATTTTAACTATTCCGTTTGACAAAAAAACAAAAGCACTACCCGATACAAAATCCCACTAGCAGTAAGAAAAACAATACGGAGAAAATTTTCAATATAACGATAATTTGTAACCCCACTCTAACATAGAATGGGACCCACCCATACATGGTTTTGTATGTTGGATTCCCAATGTCTTCAAAAGCCAAACCTACTGGTAACAACGGTCTAGTGTATTTGTTTCCAAATGAATTAAGTTGTTATATATGAAATTGTTAGCAATGTACGAAGAACAAGCGGCTAAAAGAGATGTTTTTGATGCTTGAAGGCATCCTAACGGTACTGTGGTAACTTTTGAATACATTAACGAAATATATTCCTTAGAATGTACTCATATCCAAGGTTCGTTGAAGGAGTGGCTTGCTATGAACACATCAGAAAAATGAGGGGCGATCACAAGGAACGGAAGACGCGCCAATGAGGTATGGCCAAGGGGTTGGACAAAATGTGAAGCCATGTCATTAAAAACACAAGGAGCATAATAAGAGGTATTTTGTGTGCGTATTTTGAGGTACTAGGGTAGTCTGGATCATATCATGGCGCTTTGAATGATCCGGATTAACTATATATTTGATTTCAAAGCTACATAATCCCAATAATCTCTCCCACGATGCAAAAAAGACCCAAGTTGGTTTTGGGTTCAAAAACCCAAGTAAGAGAAGCGACACAAGAAATATTATGGAAGAACAGGAGCACAGTATGAATTGCACTAGAGTCATGATCTTCGGAAGAAATTTAGAGCCCAATCATAGAATTTACACCCAAGATTGGCAAGATTTGCACCATACGTTGGTTGCTTTTAATTTTGGGTGGAGTAATGATCTAGTATGTAAATCATTTGAGCTCGTGGCATTGGAAAGAGTGCTTCGACGACTTCTTCGATCAAGTTGTCTACATGGTCGCACACGGGAAAACAGATTCGAATTTTCGTACTTGTTCTGCGAGTTCATCTCAATTATATAGACGACCACACCCGAAATATTGATGCCGGCCGGAAGTCTCGGATTCTGGTGGCCGGCCACTCCCCCCCTAAATGAGATATTGACTGAACAAGCTATAAAAGTTCAGTTTTCTTCTTGGTAAGATTCATACGATAGCAACATATTGCTGAGAAACGTTAACGTAAAGATGGTTCCGGAGTGTGTGATAACAATATTAAATGTTCGTCCATCCAATATTAAAGACCTGCGGTAGTACGTCCTTGAATGTGTGTCCGTTAGTCTGATTATCAGCTCTCTCTTTTTTAATGATAACCGGATATCCAGATCAGGTTGCACGCACATTGACTAACTACGAAAGATTCGAATATGCGGCCTTATTAATGTAACTGTTACACTCTGTTATTTCTACAAACTCAATCATGCATGTTATAGTTTGTACCGCAACGTGAGATTTGTGTTTAGGTAGGGCCGTCTAATTTGAAATAAATTTTGTGGCCTTGCACTCAACCATATTGTCCATTATCAGATTGACCATGATTTCAAGTCTTTTTTTGATTGCTACGTTGCACCTAGAAAAAGATGGCCCTCAGCACTTGTATACAGCTAAAAAAAAAAAATAGAGACACAGATCTGGAAACACTAGAGAGGAAAGTAGTACAATGACATGTTTTCCATTATTTTCTCATAATACATAACTTGTAGTAGCTGACACAACTAGCTAGCAAAAAACGACATGACAGAGGCAACGACGACTTTGCCGGCGACTCACTCTCACTCGTAGAGTTGTTTTTTTTTTTTGTATTCTTCAAACAAGTTCACAAGCACGTAGATAGGCAGTGATATCCATTTTTCTTTCACTTTCATGCCAATAGTGATACTCTCTTAATTTTTCCTTCTGGCTTTGGGATTTGTAAATAGTCTAGCAAGTTGGGTAAGGGACACCACAAGTGGCGGCAACCCTCCTGGCGTTGGGAGAGTTGACAAACTGGCCGAGGTTAGGGTTCTTGATGTACCCACAGAGGCATGGCTTCTGCTCCCTCAGCTTGTCACAGCAAGCTGCCGTTGGCGGCTGCGACGACGTGAGTGCGTCAAGACATGACCTCAGTTCCACGGGGCTGCACGTCACCGCCTCAGTCAACTGTGCTTCCGCTAGCACCGCCAACACCACAACCAGAGCACACAGTAGTGAAGCACAAGAATACCCTTTCTTCATCTTCCAACACCACCACAATAATTTCAGAGAGAGAGAGAGAGAGAGAGAGAGGAGGAATGCTAATGGGGTACTGCATTTAGGCCAGTGTTTGGGGCATAATTTATAGAGGTCGGACTTGTCTTTCGGACAAATAGAATCCAGATGCTCTCAGGTCTATGCATGCATCTTAGGTCAGTACTACTGGGACCCACCAAGGAAAATGCAAGAACTTTTATCAAGAAAATTGTAAATATATTTTAATAAATGAAATTGATTTCTACGCTTTTCAAATTGATGTAAGCACTTTTTTTTTTTTTGTCTTTTAGCAGACGGATTTACGGAATAGTTCCGAGAGGCAAAAGGTTTGCGTTTTGTTTTTCCCTAACAAAAGATAATATTTTTAAGTTTTTGTTTTGTAAACAGGACAATCTTTTTGAATCGAACTTAGTATTTTGTAACGGTTACACTACAAGAAATCAAATAATAGGCGAGGAAATATTTTCGTCTTTAAAGCATCAAATAATAGGCGAGGAACTTAGTATTTCGTCTCCAAGTTAATTGGAGACGAAAAATTCATCGCCAATCATGCCCGGTCGGGTCTTTGTTGGGTCTTCCGATCATGCCTAACAGCGTGGATTTCTATGGGTTGCGTGTTGCGGTTGGCGTTGCTCCCGCGGTGGTCGTTGTTGGACGGCCCGGTACTCGCCTAACGGTAGGGGTAGCATCCACTGCAATTTGGCATGTATGGATTCCGGGATGGCATCTTCTGATTCGGGAGGCAACGGCGCTCTTAGGGTTAGGTTTTGGGATATCTTTGGGTTGAGCTTCATTGTTAGATTTGGGCTTTTTAGATCTTTTAGGTGTTTGAGCTTTATCTGTTTTTATCTGGACATTTTAGGCCTTCAGGTGTGTATTGGGCTTTGTCCGTCAGGCTATATTTTCAACTTTTGGTTGAATTCCTTTTCTCTATTCCTAATAAATTGTTACTTTTATCGATAAAAAATAAATAAATTCATTGCCGAAAGTTTCATGCATGCGAAAGACCTTGGCAAAGTGGCAATGGAAAAAAAATTGTCGCCAATTATTCCTTTAATTTGGGGAGAGGAATTAAGCCAGAGGTTAACGATGAAAATAAATTTCCTCAGCAAAGGTGATCCATTCGAGACAAAAAAATGTCGTAGCTAAAGACGTTAAAATTTCATCGCTAAAGACGTTATTATATGAGAAAAATAATTCCACTTTCTTGCATCTCTTAGGTTTCGAACCCGGGCATTCTGAAATTTCGTCACCAAATATACTTTTTCTTATAATGTACACTCTAATGTTTTTTTTCTAGAAAACTCAATCGTGGTATTGTCGAGATTTGTGGTTAATTAGGTGATGGTGTCCATATTTAGGTGGTAGGGCCGTCTAATTTGAAATAAATATTGTGACCTTTGCACTCAACCGTACTGTCCATCAGTACTGTCCGACCAATCTATCACTTTCTACATTTTGTTGGGCATCACTAACCCATAAGACCAATCAAACATTGCACTGACCAAAGGCTAAGGTCAGATTGACCCATGATTCAAGTCTTATTGATTGCTACGTTGCACCTATAAAAAGATGGCCCTAATTAGCTCTTTTATTAATTTAAGCAGCAAAACTGTCACGGACAGACAGATCCGGTCACAAATGTGTCCAAAAATTTACTTGTTTGGGTGGGATGTACATCTATCGTGTCGGATCTAAATTCATCACACACTTTTGGATACGTCTGTGTACGTCCAGACCTTTGTAGTACTATTTTCTTTAATATGGAAACAACGTTTATACATGGATTTTGTTTTCTTGCTCAATGCCCATTGTTAATGCTTTATTTGGTTTTCAGGGAAATATAGAGAAAGGAAGAAAAAATAATTGAGGCAGAGTACAAAGAAAGTGTGTTTTGCATGATGTCAAGTTTCGTGATTTTCTTCTCTCTTTCTTTACAAACCATACAAAGAAAGGGGAATTTTTTCTTACGTTTCCTTCTTCTTTTTTTTAACCTCCTTTTCATAAGTTTCAAACTACGTGTAAGCCTCCGTAACTATTCAGTGCAGCTAAACGTATTTTGGAGGTCGGAAGCGAACCTCTTAAATTAATGAGGTATTCCTATATTTTCTATACAAAAATTGCTCTACACAAAGTTTCATTAAAAAAAAAAAAACACTACAAAAGATAGCGGTGGAGAGTTGGAGATGATAAAAGAGAGGGGCCTCGAGGTATGTCGTATGCAAGTATTTTTCATCCACGGTCGTCGGTTCCCTTCTGAGTTGTGAGACTGACGTCATGCGTTTACTTCTTCTTTCTTTATCGCCCCTAGCGTTTCTATCAGACTGTAATGGCGTAATGGTATGGGAGTTTTTATTATTATTTATTTTTTCTTTCCACGGGGTTTATGGGAGTTGATTATCAGTGTTTCTAATTAGTAATTCCACCGTTGGAGGCTTATTCAGAGTTTCTCTCTTTCTTCTTTGTGCGCAAGGTTGGCTCGTTGCTACGAATTATTTATCTCATTTGAACTAATACGCTAACTAATCTCTCGTTACTAGAAATCTCGGATTCTGGTTCCCCGGCCCTAGCTAAATGAGATATTGACTGAACAAGCTATGAAAGTTCAGTTTTGGACTTGGTGAGATTCATACGAAACGTCTAATTTCAACATATTGCTGAGAAAACGTTCACGTAAAGATGGTTCTGGAGTATGTGATCATAACAATATTTAATGTTCGCCCATCCAATATTAAAGATCCGCAGCCGTCCTTCAGCATGCATGCTCCTCTTGACTAATTACGAGAGATTCGAATATGCGACCTCATTAATGTAACTCTTATGTGCATGTTATAGTTCGTACCGCAACGTGAGATTTGTCCATTAGTATCCGACAACTCATTTGTTAATTAATGTCACTTTCTACATTCTTTTGGGCAGCACTAACGTATAAGAACATTGGCACTGAATCACTGATCGGCCAAATTAAGGCTAAGGTCAGATTGACCCATGATTTCAAGTCTTTTTTTGATTGTTACGTTGCACCTACAAAAAGATGGCCATTAGCTCTTGTGTACAGCAAAAATAATAGAGACACAGATCTGGAAACACTAGAAATTAGGAGCATGTTTTCCAATATTTTCTGATAATACATAAACTGTAGTAGATGACACAACAAGCTAAACGAAAAAAAGACATGACAGACGCAACGACTCACTCTCGCCGGCGACTCACTCTCGCCGGCAGAGTTGTATTATTAAATATCCTTAATTAAAACAAGTTCACAAACAGTAGACGGACACAGGAAGTGATCCATTTTTATTCTAACACTTTCATGCCAATAGTGATACTCTCTCTATTTTTCCTTTTGTTTTGGGATTTGTAAATATTCTAGCAATTCGGGTACGAGACACCACAAGCGGAGGCAACCCTCCTGGCGTTGGGAGAGTTGACGTACTGGCCGAGGCTAGGGTTCTTCTTGTACCCACAGAAGCAAGGCTGCTGCTCCCTTAGCTTGTTACAGCAAGCTGCTGCCGGCGGCTGCGACGACGTGAATGACCCTTGACATGCGCTCAGCTCCATGGGGTTGCACGTCACCGCCACGGTCACCCGTGCTTCCGCTAGCACCACCAGCACCACAACCAGAGCACACAGCAGTGAAGCACAAGACCCTTTCTTCATCTTCAAACAACACCACAGTGATATCAGAGAGAGAGAGAGAGAGAGAGAGAGAGAGAATGCTAATGGGGTACTGCATTTAGGCCAGTGCTTGGGGCTTAATTTATAGATGCCGGATCCGTCTTTGGGACAAAATAGAAACCAGATCCTCTCAGGTCCATGCATGCATCTTAGGTCAGTGCTAATGGGACCCACCAAGGAAAATACAAGAACTTTTATGAAGAAAAATTTAAATGTTGTTTTAATAAATGAATTTGATTTCTACACTCTCCTAATTGATGTAAGCACTTTTTTTTTTGTTTTTTAGCGGAAGAATTTATAAAATAGTCCCTGCATGCATACACTTTTTACAAATTTTAGAGACTATTTCGTAAATTCATCCATTAAAATAAAATAAAAAAGTGTGTGCATCAATTAGAAGAGTTTAGAAATCAATTTTCTTAATAAATTACAAGAATTCATTAATATTTAGTAACTAAAGGCAAAATGTTTGATATTTTTTTCTAACAAATTGCATTCTTTTGATGTTTTTATTTTGTAAACCGGACTATCATTTTTTAATCAAACTTACAATTTTGTAATTGTTAGTATATAACACTACAAGAAATCAAATAATAGACGAGGAATTATTTTCATCTCAAAAGTATCATATTTCGTCTCTAAGTGAATTGGTGACGAAAAAATTCATCATCGAAAGTTTCACACAAAAGATCCTGGCGATGGGAAAAAAAAATTTGTCGCCAATTATTCCTTTTGGAGACGAAATTAGATTTCCTCGCCAGAGGTGACCCATTGGAGACAAAAAAAAAATCGTTGCTAATTTCATATGGGAAAAATAAACCCATGCACTTTTTTGCGTCTCTTAAGTTTCAAACCCAGGCAATTCGCGCAAGGTTTCAACCAACTGCACCATACACACCTTTTGATATATATTGAAAATATCTAATATAGAACATATATGTTTGACATTTATTTTTGGTACTTTTTGATTTCCCCATTGTCAAATGTGATTACTAATCTATTATTGTATTTATTTGTTATGTTTTCAATTTAAAACATAAAATTCATTTATTAAACCTCGTTAATTATCTTGCTGTATAGAACTAATGTTAGTTCAAATCATGTGGTACCATTAACATTAATACACACGTTGGGAAGAAAATACACGTTAAGCTAGAAAATTAACTTACCATATTTTTTTTATATGCAACCTTTTAATAAATTTCGTCGTCATAAATATCTGCTCATGAATAACATGGTAAGTTAATTTTTTCTATGACGAAATACATTTCGTTGAGCAGGCTTAAGTAAATTTGGCGACGAAATACAATTTTCCTCGCCAAAGATAACCATTTGGCAACAAAAATATATTTCATCACCAAAAAGATAACTCTGTTAAGGACGTAAACTGTGGTCAAAAGAGCATCTCCCTAGAAACTTATAGGGACGTGGGCTGCAGTCAAAAGAGCATCTCCCCAAAAACTTATCGGGTGATTGGCTTGCGCCATCATCGGCCATCTCAAAAAGGGTCCAATTCCTTCTCTCTGCAACTCCATTTTGTTGAGGAGTATTAGAAATCATTAATTACGTGCGTATCCCTCGAGGAAATATATTTATTGTCGCCAAATGGTTATCTTTGGCAAGGAAAAGATAAATTTGTCTCCATATGTATCCCTTTGTTGATGAAATACATTTTTCATCGCCAAAAGGGTACACATGGAGACAAAATTAGTTTTCCTCGTCAATTGGTACGTACATTTAGGGACAAAATTTACCGACAAAATTATATTTCGTTGCTAAATAGGTGTAACTGGCGAGGAAATAATTTTGTTGTGAAAATTGTCAAAACAACAACGAATTTATTTTTTCATCGCTAAATATACTTTTTAATGTAGTGTTACACTCAATTTTTTTTTATAGAAAACTCAATCATGGTATTGTCTGTACGGCAACGTGAGATTAATTTAATTTGTGCGTAGGTGATGGTGTCCATATTTGGGTTTGGGTGGTTGGGCCGTCTAATTTGAAATAAATTTTGTGACCTTAGCACTCAACCATGCTGTCCGTTAGTGTCCGATCGACTCCTAGTTATCACTTTCTACATTTTTTTGGGCAGCACTAACGTATAAGACCATTCAAACATTGGCACTGACCAAGGGCGGCTAAGGTCAGTTGATCCATGATTCAAGTCTTTTCGATTGCTACGTTGCACCTACAAAAAGATATATAGCCCCAATTATATATCTCTTTTATTTATGTATAGCAAAACTGTCATGCACACGGACACACAGGTCCGGTCATAAATGTGTTCGAAATTGACCTAGTTGTGTCGGATCTACATTTGTCAGACAGTTCTAGATACATCTGTGTACGTTGAGATCTTTGTAGTACTATTTCTTTTTTCTTGCTCAATGCCCGGGGTACGTATAATGGTTTGTTTTGTTTCCGGAAAATGAAAGAAAAATATTGGAGGCAGAGTACAAAAAAAAAAATACTATGTGAAGTGATCTATCTGGACATATATTCATTTGAAACAACCAAAGGACAGCAGATTAATTTCAATTCGGCTAACCATTTTTAATGGGTGGCTTGCTAAAATAGTAATCCATGAAGTCAAAAAGGTCACATTGTCTAAGAAATATAAAGTAGAAAAACGATACGCGGATTCCATATATAATTAATGATGGATGGCGAGATGGAGAGGCTAAAGAGATTTTTTTATTTTTTTATTGTTGTCATATGGTATACATTAGTGGGTTAGGGATGGCAATGAGGCAGATCGGAGTTGGATTTAGCGTCCCCCAAATCCGCCCCATTCTATATCGGATTAGAGTGAGAGCGGGGGAATTTGGGGAGGTGTCGGAGTCGAGGAAAAATTGAGTATCGATTCACCGTAATAATTTGACTAATTTTGTTATTTTTAGAGTGCTTTGACAAAAGAAACAAGATATTAATGATTGATGAGAGTAAAAAAAAAAATAGATACAAAGAAAACAAAGACATAAACTAGTATTTTATTAACTGATATATTGCTCGAGCTAATTCTATCAAAGCGGAGCTAATTGCCATCCCTGTTAGTGGGAGTTAGCGAGATGTTAATTTGTGAGTCAATAGGGTACCTCAAATCTGCTCCTCATATGACTCGAACTCAGGTCATCATTGGAGAGAGAAATAAAACAACCAACTTGATAAACTTGATTTCTCAAGCTAACCAGATTGACCGCTGCTTAATTTGACAACTCATATAGGTAGGTATTGTTATCGTTATTTTAAGGAAAATTTTCAAAATATCTCTCAAACTTTGACTTCAATGTTTAATAGATAGTGAAATTAACTTTAAAAAACTTCAAGGCAAAAAAATCGAAATGGTCCCTATAGTTTAGTATTTGTGTCAACTTGGTCCCTGCAGTTTGAATTGGCTTGATTTACACTCTGTAGTTTCCATTTTATTCCAATTTGGTCCAATTACTAACTGTTGTTAGCCTCCATTAACCCCAAACACAAATAGACCCATTTTCTAGTGAATTACCAAACCCTTTCTTTTCTAACCTTGTAGACCTAAAGCTTTTTCCTAAAAAGCAAAATGAAATCACTCTTTTTTAAAAACCGGATTCTCTGGCCCATGTTTTTTTTTTTCTAAAATACTTAAACTATTCTTCCGATATTCAAGAGGTGACCAGACACATCTAAACTCTATGCCTGGTGGAAACTCTAAGTTATTTTCTAAATCCCTTTTGTGGCCCGAACTACAGCCGGACCTGATTCTCCTTTACTCGGAAATATGTAGGCAGCTTAAAGGTCGGTCCCTTTTTAAAATAAAACCCACTTCAATTTCTAAAATTCAAACATTTCTCAAAAATATCCGAACCCCTTTTAGAGAATACAAAACTCCTCATTTTTTTTTTCCAAGAACCACGTTACAATCCATAGGAACCCGATCACTTATCCAGACCCTAATCCCACTAGCTCCTTCCCCCGAAGGAGAGAAAGACACGTTTCGGTCGAATGTAAAATCTCAGGCGTGACAAATGGAGAATGGAAGCCGTGAAAAAAAATGGAGAATGGAACAACGAGGCTCTGTGTTTTGGTTCTGCAGAGGTATATTAGGGTAAAAGGAGAATGACAGATTATGGTTTGAACCCTAAAAAATGGGCCGGTTTGTGTATAGGTTTAACGGAGTCTAATGATAGTTAATAATTGAACCAAATTGGAACAAAATGAAACTACAGAGTGTAAATCGAGTCAATTCAAACTATAGGAGCCAAGTTGGCACAAATACTAAACTACAAGAACGATTTTGGTTTTTTTCCCGATTTTAATTTATATCCGAGTTTTACGAAGCCCAATACAAAGTTATGCATTTAAGGCATGTTATGAAGATCATATGATTCAAGAAAGTGCGTACCGTACCGTACACACTGAAACAAAAATTTGTATGGTAGCATTTCCTATATAAAAAAAGACGAAGATATTTAGGCTCCGTTCCGGAACGTAAAATAAGTACTTACTTTTTAAGAAGGCAATTTCAAGATAAAAAATAATGTGTTTATGCAAATAATTTTCCTACCAATATGGATCTTGTTTAATAGATCTCATCAAGATCTTTAATACGGTGAAAAAAAAATTAAAAAATTATTTTTGATTTACATTACTTTTGAGTTTGAAAATGTGAAATAAGCTGCTTATTTTTTAAGAAGGTTTTTGGAAGGGAGCCTTAGTACATCTTTTACTAACGTGTCTTTATTTTCTAAAAGCCTGAATGCATAGATATTATGATGGGCCTTTAATTAAAATTAGAAGAACTTATCAAATCAAATATGTAACCTTTCGTAATTCATTTTTTTTATCGGCAAAATTTTTTTATTCAAAGACCTTGACAAAGGTACATCAAAATAGGGGGATGAGAAAAGGAATCCAATCAAAGATTGGATGAAAATAAAAGATCTAACACTCCCAAATGGGCCAGGCCCAAGAGGCAAGGGTTCTCACCAATTAACCACCCAACTAGTTCGAAACCATATCATACGATATCCGATTAACGTGATTTTTTGGTGTGGCTAATGTTCTCGACGAGTTCTAAAAAAATGAACAATTCCGATCATTATCGGGCCCGAAAAGGGCCCAAAACGGGTCCAAACTAGACCGAACTAGTTGGGTGGGTAACTGGTTAGGACCCTTGCCCAGCCCCAAGTCCCCAAAAAATACATCTCTTAAACAAGGGCTTCTTCCCGACCGGTTCTATATAGGTGGATAATGTCCCAATAGATCCTGTCCACTAATTTCAAAAGAAGCTCATAGCCGACTGAGTCCTATCCATTAATTTCATTTAAAAATACCCTTCGGCCCATACAACCTCCTACACCACCACCACCACTACACCATCACCACAAAGCCGCCACCACCACACCACCACCACAAAGCCACCACCACCACACCACCACCATGCCGCCACCACAACCACCACCACTATCGTCACCACCACCACCACAACAATTAACAGTGTTAATTTTTGTCTAAATTAACAGTGTTAATTTTTATCTAAATTCACACCACAATTAACAATGTTAATTAACAGTATTAATTAAAAGTGTTAATTTCTATATAAATTTATACCACAATTTATAGTGTTAATTTCGGAGCACAAAGGCAGTTGTGATTATTATACAAGGATCAAAAGACAAATCCAGAGACAATGACAATATCCTCCAATCCGATCAAAAATTTTGGTTTAAAACTTGATACTTGAACATATCCTCCAATCCGGTCATCATCCTGTTTAGCCCTGTCGACAAATCCAGAGACAACGACGATGGGGGTGGCGGCGAAGAGAGGAGGAGCTTCGAGCTGTGCTACAACGACGATGGCAGATCCGGTCTCCAGTCGCTCCCACGGAGGAGTGCTTAGCCTCCGAACCTCGCCTTCAAATAAGGTTGAGACACCCCAAGCGTAGGGCTAGGTCGTCGATAGCATAATATCCGGAAGTCCGGGATCGTACCCACAGAGAATCGAAATATAGCTAGTTTGGATTGTAGGTTTTATATGGTGGAATCCGGCGTTCAAGACGGCCAACTTGATTTTCCATTTAACGGTGAAAACTAAGGAAAAGACTAGAAATGAGCTTAATTAACTTAAAAGAGGCAAGTCTAGGGATTGTCCATCCCTTGAAAAAGGCCGCTACCGGTTCTCAATATAACTCAAGCGAGAGTCACGACCGCGTGCTCACGCCCGGAAGATTTAGCTTTAACGACTACGTTTATCAAAAGATGTGATTTATCGGGACTAAACCAACCTATTTTTGCTAATGTGTCTAACACGTAGGAGGCCACGAGCCCTCAATATGCCGCTTGCCAAGACCGCTTGACTAAACAACATACCAAGGAGTTAACACCCCTCGCTTAGACCAAAATGGCTAGATTAATTCATTTCCGAAAATCATGATTTTAAGCCCGAAGGTTCGAGAACCAAAAAACAACTTAAGTCATTGGGAAAGATTAGCCTAAGACTTAGCCAAAAGACTACTCACACATAGCTAAAAGACTAGACGTGGTAAGAAAATGGAGCGAAAGATTTAACCGATAAAAACGTAAATAAACTTGATTTATGCAAAGATCCGAAGAGTAGCTACAACATTAATAAACGAGAAATTAACATAAGACAAATACTTACATGAGTTCTTTAAGAAATAACTAGAAAAGCTTGAAGAACATTAATGGAGTAAATCCTAGAGAGAAGGAAGACTAAGGCCTAAATCTAACTAAAATGGCCATCCTTACCATATATGGCATATAAGCCTATTTATAGGGCCCTAAAGTTAAGTTACAAAGGACTAAAAAGTCCCCAAAATATCCCAAAAACATTCCACAAGTGGAAACTTTCTATAAATGGAAGGTAGAGAAAGTAGCAAAAACGTGGCTCAGTTCTGCAGTATGAACTGGTACAGCCAAAACCCGTACCGGTTCATGTCTTCAAAAACGCTGAAAGACAAACTCTGGACAGCATGAACCGGTACGGCCAAAACCCGTACCGGTACAAGCTTGACAGCTTTTTTGGGCAACTTCGCGGGCTCGCTCCGGACACTCCCGAACTCGGATTTAGGCGTTCTTTGGACCGTTGGAAAGCTCGTTGAGTCTACTTTCTAACCCAAGTGGTTTGGATCAAAAGTAATTTGTACACCAAAAGTTATGACAATTCTACCCTCAGCACGTCGGAAGATGCGTAGTTTTGGTAAAATCCTCACTTCTCCTTCAATTCCCTTGACCCTTGGGCGACCCGAACAACCTCCAAACCATCTTTTCATGACCACAACGGGGTGGCATGCGGCCTTGATTACTTGGTTGCACCCGGAGCATTCCTTGGCGTTCAAACGCGCCTTATTTATACGAATTACCTGAAATAACCAAAAACATACCTTCCGTGCGATATCACTATAAAAGCTAAATAAACATAAGATAAAACAACATAATACGGGACTAGTCGCACCAAATATCTACAATATTGGGTGATCATCAAGGAGTCAAGTGGCGGGGATCAATGAGCCCATGAGGAGATGACCGCTGCAATGGTGGTGATTGTTGGACCGTCTGGGTCTTTGGGAGACTGATCTAGCAAAGGGCGACGATGGGAGCGACGGGAGAGAAAGGCGGCTGTGGTTGGAGGGACGGGCGGTGGTGACTGGAGAGAGAGAGAGATAGAGAGGGGTTGCCTGGGCTTTGTTGCTATTTAAAGTTGGGTAAAGATCGAAGTAAAATCACACCTACAGGACTTAGTGGGCATTGCACTTGTACTCCATAGGACTTGGTGGGCTAACGAATCAAAAATTAGGACCGGCCCATCATTTTCTCTGATGGCAAATAGTTTTGGTTCGAACTGATCCAATGCATATTCATCTTAATACAAGCACAATTTATCTTTCTGCCACCACCACCCATAAAATTTCCCCGAACATAATACTTACCGATAAATTGATTATACTTATCGGTAATATTACTGGTAAGTATTTATCTTTTTGCACAGTTTCATCCCTACAAATCTAGAAATAATATTTACTGATATTCGTTGAAACTAATATTTTACAAGACTCCATAAAATAATATTTTAAAATTCATGGGTATTTTTTTGGGATCCGGAATGGGCCGCACATAAAATGTAGTATAATTATGTAGTGCATGTAGCACACACACACACACACACACACACACTTTCTCTCTCTCTCTCTCTCTCTCTCTCTATATATATATATATATATATATACACACACACACACACACACACACTTGTCAGACCGCTTTTTCACCATCTTTTCGAAAACTAATTGGTGGTAGGAATGGTTTCAATTAAGTCTTTTATGCCATTCAACATCGCACCTTTAAATCTGTTTTAGAGCGGTTGCAAGGAGTGATATTGTATAACCAAATTTATGGGGGTACTTCGGGCCATATATAAACACACACACCATTGACGAGTGTTTTTCTTCCTCTCCGGGGATGACCGTTTGTTTTCACTTTCAATAATTCCCTTCTAATGAGGTTTTTTCTCTCCAAATCTCGACTAGATTTGAGAGTTTCTTTATGTGTTTTCTTTTTTTCCCTTTTCTCTTGGTTTCTCCTTTATCATTGAGATACTGTTTTAGGTCTTTGTAAAGGTAGTGTCGTGGTGGTGATGGTCCAATGATCAAGCAAGGCAGAGGCAGTGGTGGTGTAGACACCCCAATCCGGACCTCGAAGGTTCTTTAAATGTCACGATGATGAAATAAAAGAAACAATACCTTCGAGAGCTTGGATGTAGGGTTCCCTTGAACCAAAAGCCCAAAAGCCTAAAAAGAAGCCCAAGGGCCCGGAACCGGACCCTTAGTATCGCACAGCACATCTCTAAACTGCACGGCATAACGAATCTTGTTATACTGCACGAGGTCACGAGGTCAACCGCACGGTATTTTAGATAAAGTTCTGACTGGCTCAGCTACAAGTTGGCTTAGTTGAAAAAGCACTTCTGGCCCACCCAGAAAATACTTTCCCCATTTGAATTCAAAATCCTTGGCTCTTGCCTATAAATACAGCCCTCCAGTCAAGAGAAAAGGGCTATGAATTCTCTTTCTCTCTCATCATGCTTTCACACCCACTCTTTACTTTTAAGTCTTGAAAAAGTTACTCTAAAAATATTCTCTAGGCTCTTTCTTCCTCAAAATTCTCTATTTTTCTCCTCACCATTGAAGTGAGTCTTTTTACTCAGTTTAAGGTCCCCAATACCCAATATACCTATCTATTACTCATATCCACAACCTCCTTTTCTCAACCGGCCTTACCCGCACTCATTTGTAGCCGTCCATCCTCATCCAAGCTCAAGATATAAACTACCCAATATACCTATCAAAGAGGTCTAAACTAGTTTCCTTGGGATAAGTTTTGTCCTTATCCTTGAGGGAAGTTTTCTATAGTCAGGTTTAACTCCTTTGGTTGAACACTGACTCAAAAATCATTTTCAAAGGCGAAAACAAGCCACTGTGTTGGGTACACTACGCCGCGCGGCGTTTTGATGCGTCGCATGACATAGTGTACTCGAATGCACGGCGTTCCATATGGCTACTGTTTTCTTGTTTAAACTATCTGGATCATAGCCATTCTCTGTCAGACCTATTTTGTTGATAAAATATCAGGTGTCGGTGCTTTCAAAATAAACCCATATCTACAATCCATATTTGGGTTTTATAAACAAAGCTTCTTTGATCATTTTGAGTGATTAACTGTATTAAAAAATGATTTACGTTCATGGCTTGAAGGAATGGTGCTCTCCTAGAATGATCCAGTGACAGAAACACTATTTGATGTTTGTTAAAAAGCCTGTGCGTACTCTCAATATGCCGGGCGGTGTTCTGAAACTTAATGATGGCCTAAAAACAGAACAGATACGTCGTATGGCATACTGTAAATCCGTGTGTAGTATTACAATATGCCGTGCAGAATGAAACAGAGATCCAGACAGTCTCTTTTAGGAAGTTCTTTCATTCTGCATCATCTTTACCATCTCTGTACATATAGCAACACGTGCACGTCAACGTGATATATTTCCCATGTCCCTACCCTTTACTTGTTTACTAAAGAGTTTGATTTTTGAAAAGATATTTAAAATTCTCCTTTTGAAAGTGTTTAGTAGAGACCGATTTCACCGGGCGAGTGGGGTGCTTTTTCAATAAAACCTTCCCCATTCGTAATATAGCTCCCGAATCCAAAATCTCAACGTTTTCGTTAGATCAAAATGCCTTTTCAAACGGGCTCTCGGTATCTCGGATCATCCATCTCAAAAATCCAGGTGGCGACTCTTTTTGGGCGCGCGCCAGTTGGGAGCCCACAGGTGGTCTAATCAAATTGATTGGATTGACTCACCATAAGTGTGTGATCCTGCTCTTGGCCGGTCTATAGAAGTGAAAGCTATCATCGAAGATATTCGCCGCGGAGTTGATCAGTTAAGATTCATAATTTTCTTTTTCTTTTTAGATCAGTGAATGTAGTTGCATACGGTTAATTTGGCAGCTTCGGGTTTGTGAGATTCTGATATTCGCACTTGAAAAGCTAAAGCTCCTCATTAATTATTAGATCCTCTCTGAAACGATAATCGTCTCCACGGCATTCATATCAGACAAAAAGGCCTAGGATCAATATTAGACACACATTGCCCAAGGTCCCTAACTGCCACTAGCGTTCTATTAATTGAATTGTTCCCATCAAACAAACCCGCACAAACAAATCATCAGCAGACAACTATGCAATACTTAATTGGTTTGTTCTTAGGCAGCAATTTAGGATCAAAGTTCACTTCAAACTAGTAGGAGTAGCTTGTAGCAGTGCCAGGCGGGTACCACGTGGAGCCCGCTCGGTGCATCCGGGTCGTCCATTGGTTTTGGACGGCTCTGACATTTTTAATATTCCCCCTTTTGTTAATCTGTTCCCAAGCGGTGTCAACTTTTGTGTCAAAATGACAAACGCACCCCTGCCCTTCCATCTCTCTCTGCCATACTAGAAAACCCAGCACAAATCCTATTGACATTATGCCAACGGTGCATCACAACTTCAACTTTGGACAAGCCTCGGGCGAAGGATTTACAGGTAATTAAATTTTAAGCTTTTACTCATGTTTTACCAGGTGATGGTGGCGGTTAACGATGACAAAAATTGATCAAATACACAAAATTCTTTTTATGTAATTGACGATTCTAAGCCACTGATAGTTACCAACAAAAAAAGAGAAGATTTTTGTAGCTAATGTTGGATTAATTAACAAATATATAGAACACGTGTTGTACATCCATTGCCGGGCCGTTCGATTATTTGATTTGAACCATTCACTGTATCAATTTTTTTTTATTGATATCAATAACCATTTGATCGTTAAAATTTACCTCACAATTTCTTTTTCGAAATCATTTTTACAATTTTTTCTCTTAGAAATCTTCTATTTTTCTAAGATATTGTGATTGCATAATTATCGATTTTTAATCAACCTCAATTTTTACATGGAATACTTATGCGGTGTGACAAAATAGTTCCGTATGCATGTGATGGGCGCTACAACGACAACTCATTGTCTCCTTTAGACGACCCCCAATTTTACGTCCTACTTTTTAAGCTTCTCTAATTTTTTAAGTCCTATTTTTACTTATGTACACTTGCACTTCTCATACATATACCCCTCTACAAATACAACTCAACATTAAGTCCCCAAACTCTCAAGTGCTTACACATAAAAGCACCAGAGACATATTCCACATCATAATTCACATTTTTCTCATTTATAAATATTAAGATTTGAGAAATTAAATACGGATCTCTACATTTTGTCTTAGGCGTTCGTTTTTAAAATTTTAAATTAGCAACAAAAAAGAACCTTTTTGGGTATTTGTGAAAAAATTACGTTCACTTTTAGTTAACTACAAATGATGCTCTTTTTTGTTACACTAAATATGACAACAACAAAACAAAAATTTGGTCTTAGGAAATTAAATTGGGGGCAGCTATTCGCAACCCTTATTTTCTCTATTAGCCCGCTTCCTTCACTTAACCCATCCCCAATATTTTAAAATACAAATTTTCTCCATATAACCCACTAAATGCACCTAATCTTTCCATTATACTCTTCTCTTCTCCTCTGCCGTATGCCCGACATTCCCAAAAAACAAAACTTTCTTCCTCCATAGCCACCACCCCAAATCCTCCATAGCCAGCGACTGCCGCACCACCGCCCCTCTGTCCATGCCTCCACCATCTCCACCACAACTCGCCATAGCCACCACAACCAAATCTAGAACTCCGCCGCTTCACCGCCGGTTTCTTGTCCTCTGTCGAATAGTATACGAAAAGTCTTATGTATATACATTTAGGTAATTAGCTGTTGAAAACAAGTATGAATTTCGGTAACTAGATGTCGAAAATGTATACAATTTGGTAATTAACCGCCGAACTAGATGTCGAAAACGAGTATGCCCGTTGAAGATGACGTATTTTGTTTTATGGCAGAAATTGATGCTGGTTTTGATTGCTATGGTGGTAATGGAGGAGTGCAGCAAAAACAGTCGACGGTGAAAGTGGAAATGCAAGAATGGTATAGTAGAATAGTTATGAAGGTGTATTACATTGTTTAAGTAAGGCAGCACAGAGTTTATTTGATAGTAAAGCTGGAAATGCAAGAATGGTAGTAGAACAGTTAGAAAGCAAATGTAGAACTTTCTTGCACTATCTCAACACAAATAGTGCTTACTCTCAATCAAAGATATAACTCAAAGAATCAAGCAACGCAAAATTGAAACTAACATAAACAGCTTGATCAATCGAAAGAGTTTTGAAGCTACTATTCAAAATAACATAGCATTCAATTATTGCAGATATAATCAAACAAACCATTCACGAAGGCTATTGGATTCTGTACATTCCATGACTATGAATAAGAATGCGATTGATTAGCCTATCTACCTGTGCATGTTCCAAAAATTCCTTTCTGCACTAAACTAACCATTGTCGCACACTACTGATCTCCATAGTCCAATGCAACTGCTACCAAAATATACTTGTACAAATAAGAGAAACAAAAGGACATTCCAATCACACAAAAACTTCCGCCTTCTAAAAGGAAATTGAAATAATATAAACAGGTAAATTGAATGTACATATCGGAAGTTAAACCGCTCCTTTATCTGCTCTCTGTAATTCTTCTACAGATATTGCTTAGCAGCTACAACCTTTTGCTTAGTGGCATTTCAAGGAGTTTCGTCAAATCTTGTTGCCTTCGAACCTTCTCTCGCATTGTTTGTAAATTCCTCTTCAAAGATGTATTTATCTTTTGAACGGAACTTGATAAACAACCACAACCACCTCACTGACTCAATTTCTCTTCAAATGCAACCATCACATCAGTTATTTTATATGACTCTCTCAACAGTTCACATGACCAAGCATCGGTTCCAACAACCCAAAACTGAGAAGCATTGATGTGTCCGCAGCTCCAAAAGAATCCATTTTCATGTGCTCTGTTCATGAGTAAGAAAATACAATTACCAAACGTTAATATGACTTGAAAAATTAATATCTTCACCCGTTTCATTAATTTATGTCCAACAACTTAGTATCACTACTTAACGGACCCCAACATGATTCCAATGCACCCATCTTTCAAAATTAATGCTTCCATCTATCCTTAGAGCAAGAATTAGTAATTTCACTTCACCAAGGGAGCCTATTTAAAAGGAAGGGAGCCCTTTTTGGGATTTATGTTTGGCCTAGGGAGCTGATCAAAGGGATCCCTTTTTGGGATTTATGTTTGGCCCAGGGAGCCCATGCCTCCCACCTTCACTAATATGTATTTTATCCTAAAACAAACGTACCTTCTCCCAAAGTAGCACATGAAATAGCTAAAGTCTGGCCACGCACTCACCAATTTCATGTTCAAAGGAACAAGACAAGAAGCAAAGGTGAAGCTCAATATTTAGGAACAAAACAGATTAAAAGAGAATAATCTCTTATTATGAAAGAAACTTACCCCATAGTCTGATTGTCCAGTTCTTTCTGTCAATTCACCGCAATACTCAGCGCTCTGCACAGAGGTTCAAGTAGAACTATAACTGATATTTCTGCATTTTTGTGGCTGCATACATGCTGTTATTGATGGATAACTATAAATGGTTGAAACTTTAAAATTGCTCTCTTATGGATGCATTCAATTCTTATGGTAAATACATAATTTCTCACTGTTCAAACTAACCAATCCTCAATCTAGGAGTCCCATTTTTCCTTCGCCAATGGTCATGCCAAAACTCCACTCTAGTTGGATTTTCTCATTGTGCAAAGATACGCATTTCTCAAACTATTTAAAGGAAATAAACAAATCACATTTCAAACATACAATTTTACTTCTACGCTATTCAGGGCATCTGAATTCCCAACTAAATATGTTTGGATGACCAAATTGAAACTTCCAAAGGAAGTTTATCTCATACACAAACACAAACACAATCAGAATTTTGCATCCCATTTACCATTTCCTCACTATGTGTGTAGCCTTTAGTAGTATATACAATTAGCAAGTAAAAAAGCAGAGGTTTTTACTTTTACCTACCGGCATTAGGAGGTATGCCCGAAACGCCGCGATTGATGAGAACCGCCAGCAGAGACACGCTGCCCACGTGGATTGGCAAGCTCCGCACAGCATCATTGTTTCTTGATACCAAGTCAGCCATCCATTCCCTTCTCGGCTTCGGTCCCCTGTAAAAGCTAAACGTTATATCTCTTATGCTATTATAAGGCACTGAAGGTAAAGCTCTTAATTAAGCTGCATGCGATTGACCTCTGTAAAACCTTCTTTACGGAATGATCCACAAATAAAATTTTCCGCTCGTGAAACATGTGAGGATCCTCATCTTAAAAGTTCGCCTTGGGCCTAAATACGCAACCCCAGATCTTCCCAACCCATTACGCTTCTACCTGGCTTGCCCCTATATATACCCCTTACTTACGCAGCGCCTAGACTCGTCCATCCATCTCTCTCTCTCTCTCTCTCTCTCTCTCTCTCTCTTAAACACGACAATAGTGCGAGGGTAGGGTAAGATCACATCAATGAAACAAAGCCACAAATAACAAAATTGCTAAACAAGCCGCCAAAAAGAAAGCCATGTCAACATCTGATCTCTCGGTAATACTCCCTCGCGTCCTGATTGTTTCCAGACGAAGCGTTCGCAAGAACAAGTTCGTTGATTTTGTCGGTACATCTTTATGTTCCTCTGGTTTTCTATGTTCTACCTTCACATGCCTTGCCTGCATACATTTTTTTTTTCTCGTTTTTTTATTTTTATCAGCAAAAGTCATTTTCGTTAGAATAATCAGATTAGCACCTCGACAACTAAATGTACCTTTGATGCCGTTGAGCCAAAGCGATGGCACACATACATGTATTACGTATACATGGTCACCAATCCTCTCCTCCCCCTCAAAAAAAAATCCGTCTAAAATGCAGTAAATTTTGTATATCGAGATGTAACAGCCATACCAAAAATGATATTTTGAGGAACGTAGAACCTTGTTTCTTAATTAGTACGTACAAGAATATCGAGGCAGGGTGAAGAATAAAAATAAAATTTTGAGGAACAGAAGATCTCTCATAATTAGTTGTGGTGCGCCGCGCGCGTCAACTGATTTGGACACTTAAGTAATAGAAATATAGAAAATCTTATGTGTTAGTGTGAGGACATGTAGACAACAATCTTGCATGAAAACAACAAAAGAGAACATGTGTTTATGTTGTGTTCACTAATCCTTTATCGGAAGACATTCTTTCACGTTTCCAATTCATGATATTGAGATAATTAATTTTCAAAATACGTGACTCCCAAGAAAAAAAGCGTAGTTATGATCAACCACGAACTTGTGAAAAAAAAAAATCAAACAGGCAATCAAATAGAACACAAAGATTTACGTGGTTCCGCCTAAGTAGAAGCTTAAACTTACTTCACAGAGGAAGAGCGAGCATAATCATGTGATTATAAGGCCGAGCAAAAAAATCATGTGATTATAAGTATGTTAGAACAGAGGAATATTGGTTTTGTTGAGTTGAGTTGAGTTGGGTTATGATATGTATATTGAACCTTCCATTGTTTGCTTGCTAAAACTTTGTCTCCAATTACCAGGTGAATACCATCTCGATCTCATAGTCAGCTACGGAGCCGTACCGGTCATCGTCCCCCGAGTGAGCGGCGTCCACATGCTCTTAGACAGCTTCGAGCCCATCCACGGCGTCCTCCTCTGCGAAGGCGAAGACATCGATCCATCATTCTACGAGACCGAAACCTCCAGTCTATCACCCGAAGAATTAGAAGCGATACGAAAAATCCATGCAAGCGACACCACAATCGACAAAGAAAAGGACACAATCGAACTAAGACTGGCCAAACTCTGCCTGGAAAGAAACATACCCTACATGGGCATATGCAGGGGGTCACAAGTCCTAAATGTGGCTTCCGGGGGTACCCTTTACCAGGACATAGGGAAAGAACTGTCTTCGAAACTGCCCGAAAACCAGAGGCTGGTTCATATGGATTATGACAACTACGACGGGCATAGGCATCGGGTGAAGGTGGTCGAAAACACCCCCTTGGAGAAATGGTTTAAGAAGTCTTTGGAAGGTGGGGAGAGGGAGATTATGGAAAATAGTTACCATCATCAGGGGGTTAAGAGATTGGCTCAGAGGTTTGTGCCTATGGCTTTCGGGTCTGATGGGTTGGTGGAAGGTTTTTATGACCCGGACGCTTATAATCCGGGTGAAGGGAAGTTCATCATGGGGCTCCAGTTTCATCCGGAGAGAATGAGAAAGCCCGATTCAGACGAGTTTGACTATCCGGGTTGCCCCTCTGCTTATCAGGTAATAATACACCAATCTCCCATGACATATTATTCACAAGGGAAAGACTACAATACACACCCCTTATTTGGGTGTGCATCATATGCACCCCCCAAAATGTTATGAATTATAGAGAAAATGTTACGAATCGTATTGCTAAAAAGTTACGAATCGTATAAAGGTTACGATATACACCAAAATGTTATGAATCATAATGAAAATGTTACGAATCATACAGTTGAAAAGTTATGAATTCTAGAACAAAAGTTACGAAACATGCTAAAATGTTATGAATGAACTATAAAATAGGTGCATATGGTACACCTTTTTAAGGGGTGTGTACCTATTCACAAATCATAACAGTTTTTTTTTTGGTTAAATTGAAGATATATGATTATTTTTGTTCCTTGCTATTCATTTTATCATTGAAAACTGTAGACCTTGAAATAACTTACAAAATAGTGAAGAATGCTATGATAGGCAGATCCTGGCATCTGCGTTAGCCCTGTAGCGATCAACTACAGGATGGTGAACTGGTTATAGATTGATAGGTATAGGGAACTTGTCGACTTGTGATTTTCATTCTCCGAATCCTTACCCGGAAGTATTTATATTCTTCAAGCGCTGCATTTATCATAATTGTTGTCTGCACTCCACCGATGAATGTAGTCTTACCAGGCTGTATTTAGAGAGGATTATCAGCGAAGTCCAAAACACCTAGTTGACATTGTGTCTTGTCCATAACAAGAGAAGTAGGTGTATGTGGTGGAAACGATCTAGGGACCCTGTAGTGCACCACTGCACTACAAGGCCCCCAGTTTCATAGTGGCAAAATATAAAAACGAGTGAATTTCACACCGCTATTGCACGAGCAAATTGCCATGTGGTCTTGCTCAACCACCATGTAGTGTTTGTATTCGAGTATACTCTTCAGGTTAAATTGCTCATTGATTTGATTGGCATGGAAACACGTAGGAATTTGTCAAGGCAGTGATTGCTTATCAGAAGAGGCTAAATAGCTCAACCAGAGTGCCAAAATCTTTGAAGCTTGATAAAGAATTGGAGAAGAAGAGAGAAGACATCGAAGTTTCTCTGTTGCTAGGAATTTATATGCTGGTGGTAGTGAAGTGCACCCGTCTAAGAAATCTAAGCTTAGAGCCGGGGCAGAATTCCTTGAGGTACGTCAAAAATGTTCGAAAACTCCTTTTTTATTTATAGAGTTTATCGCATACTTGGGCTTCGTAACTTGAGAGGATCAAAAAGGAACGACCCAGTGTACTGGTTTCCGACTAGAGGGGATCTTCAGAGGCCGAGGATATTGGGAGGGCATTTTTTACGCAACCCGAACTTTGGGGGAGGCCATTTCTGCGATTCGTACCCATGGCACTAGCAATGCAAATAAAAAGCCATAGCGCTGTGTGAAACCGCCCTTCTATACCTAGGAAAATAATACAACAGAGATCTCTTTACACAAAAATCATCAGCAGGATATAGTTTACTTTGGTTTGAAATGAAAAAATCACAAGTGTCACTGTCTATGGGCATTTCTGTTGAATTTAGGAGAACGAAATATTGAGAGAATATTAGTTTATTTCTGAATGAATTCTTTACAAAGATACAAACCCCTTTATATACAAAGAAGCTAAACTAGGAAGGAAGTTAAACTAGGAAAGAATAAATATACAATATTTCTATACTAAAATCACGGATCCTCAATCAATCAATTAGGCAACTGTTTAGGAAACCGGATTTTCCTCTAACGCTCCCCCTCAAGTTGGAGAGTGAATATCATGAAGTTCCAACTTGCCACTTAAATATTGAAATTGTTCCTTTCCCAAAGGTTTGGTGAAGATGTCTGCAAGTTGAGATCTTGACTGAACATAGGATGGTGTAATTACTTCAGCTTGCAATTTTTTTTCCGAACAATGTGGCAATCAATCTCTATATGTTTCGTGCGTTTGTGAAAAATGAAATTTTTTGCAATGTGGAGAGCTGCCTGGTTGTCACAAAATAGGATACTGGTTGGCTTTGTGAAACTTTGAGATCTTCCAAAATATGTCGTATCCATGTAATTTTCAAACATGTTGCAGCCATGACTCGATATTCAGCTTTAGCGGAAGAATGAGCCACATTGGTTTGTTTCTTTGATTTCTTGGAAATCAAAGAATGTCCCAGAAATATGCAGAATCCTGTAATTGAACGTCGATCTGTCTCACAACCCGCCCAATCTGAATCACAATAAGCCTTTAATGTGGGATCATTGAATGAAGGAAAGAATAATCCTTGACTAGGATTCCCTTTAATGAAACGCAAAACTCTTTGAGTAGCTTCCCAATGAGGTTTCCGAGGATTCTGCATAAATTGACTTAGGATTTGCAGAGAGTATACCAAGTCTAGCCTTGTTACTGTTAGGTAAATCAATCTCCCAACCAATCTTTTGTATTTGGTTGGATCATGTAATGGATCGCCATCATCGGGATTCAGTTTCAAATACGCCTCCATCGGAAAAGAATTGGGACGAGATTCTAATAATCTCACATCGTTCAGAATATTCAGTGCATATTTTCGTTGAGAAATGAAAATTTCCTTTTTGGACCGAGAGACTTCAATGCCAAGAAAATATTTGAAATTGCCAAGATCTTTGATGTGAAATTGTTGCAGAGAAAGTCTGTGAGAGACTTGATTGCTTATTCATTATTGCCGGTGACAATAATGTCGTCCACATAAATAAGTAATACAGTAAATGTGTTGCTCTCGGACTTGATAAATAGAGAGTAATCGGCCTTTGATTGAGTGAAACTGTTAGATGATGGATCTCTTTGTATCTAGTATAATTATGTGTCTTATCATGTAATTAGTTTAAGTATCTAGGACCATAGTGCAATTATTATACAGTTTGTATATATATAATCTACGCTGAATGAAATTAACCCTAATGGGTTTTCTCCCTATTACGATTACCCTAAAATTGAACATGGTATAAGAGCGATAGAACCTAGCGACCTACGACGTTCTTCTCGTTGCTGCGTGAACAGTACTTTGCGTGAACAGTACTTCCGTGAACAGTGTTTCGTGAACAGTATTTCAGATCTGTTTTTTTTTCTTCTCGTCGATCAGATCTATTTTTTTCTTCTCTCACGAAGTTTTAGCACTGTTTCAATCAGATCCGAAGGTATTCAGTTGATTTTTTTTTTGAGGTTCTAGGGCTATTGGAATCTTTATTTATTGTTCTTGGAGTTCTAAAGCTACTGGAAAATTTGTTTATTGTTTGTTTGGCATTATTGTTCTGCTTTCAAGAGTCAGAAGAGAAAAAACAGGCTTCCGTTAGTGGCAAGGATGAGTTGAGTCATGTAGGGACTCTGGATAACTCTCCACTGAATATTTGTCCCATCAAACTGGATGACACAAATTATTTACTTTGGTCTCGTACTTTTACATTAGCTATTGAAGCTAAAGGAATGTCTGAGTTCATTGAAGGTCTTGTTACTGAGCCTACTACAGATGTTGAACTCAAGACGTTTAAGTCTCATCGATCTTTAGCCATGATCTGGTTGTCTAATTCTATGAAGGCTGATATTCGTAGTCCTTTCTTGCTTCTTAACACTCCATATCAGATTTGGACTATTGCCAAACAGACTTATTCTCAGCAAGGCAATGATACTCAGTGTTTTGAGTTACGAAAGCGACTTCGTACTATGGATCAACAAAATCGATTTGTTACTGTTTACTTTGCTGATCTCAATGGGGCCTGGCAAGAATTTGATTATTATCAGGGGTTTCAGGCAGTCTGCTCTGTTGATGCTGGTGCTTGGTTAAAAAGAATAGAGAAAGAGCGTGTGTATGACTTTCTTGCTGGCCTTGATATGGAGTATGATCTAATTAGAGTGCAGGTATTGGGTCGTGTTCCGTTTCCATCTTTGGGAGAGGCCTATGGCATTGTTTAGCAGGAGGAGAACAGAAGGGGTGCTATGTTACAAGCTCCTACTTCTGATCATTCTGCATTGGTTGCTATTCCGCAGGGACAGTTTGGGTCTGGCAGTGGAAAGTCTCAATCCGGTACTACCAGTGGGACCATAGATCATATGTCACTCCAGTGTGATTATTGCCATAACAATGGACATACCAAGGATTTCTGTTGGAAGTTACATGGTCGTGCTTCTCGTGGGCGAGGCAGTGGACGTGGAGGTCGAGGTCGTCGTCCTGGGTGTTCTCAGGCTCAAGCGCATGTTTCAGAGTTTGCTACCTTGTCTGATTCTGGGTTCAGTACAGGAGTTCAGTCACCTTCTGATTTTGTTGGCAGTTTCTCTCAGGGGGAGATGCAAGCTCTCAGGCGTCTTATGGCTCGGGCTGATTCTTCCTCTACTATAGCTCCTACTTCCACACCAGCTCCTACTGCATCCTATTTTGCTCATTCAGGTATTCCAACTAGTTCATTTACTGCCTCCTCCGATATTCCTTGGATTATCGATTCTGGTGCTTCAAATCATATGACAGGTTGTTCCTTTGATTTTGATTCCTATTCTACTTGTTCTGGTAAGGATAAAGTTTGAATTGCCAATGGGTCCTTCTCTGCTATTTCAGGGAAAGGTTCCGTTCGGTATTCTCCCACTATCTTTCTCTCTTCAGTCCTCCATATTCCAAACTTTGCCACTAACCTTCTTTCAGTTAGTAGTTTTACCCATTCTGCAAACTGTTTTGTGACATTTTTTCCTACTCACTGTGTCTTTCAGGAACTAGAAATGGGGAAAGTGATTGGCAGTGGTAAAGCACATGGTGGTATCTATTATCTAGAGAACGCACCTCATCCATCTCAGCCATTTTTATCATGTGGACAAGCTCTACAGGCAGATATGAGTTCCACTCTTTCTTTGTTACATCGGTGGCACCGTAGATTGGGGAATCGTTCTTTTGGGATATTAGAGAAACTCTTTCCTATTTAAGTTAAACATTGTCCTATGGATCAATTTTTTTGTGAAGCCTATGAGTTTGGGAAACATAAACGCTCTTTTTATGCACCTATTAATAAACGAAGTGATTTTCCATTTATGGTTATCCATTCTGATGTTTGGGGTCCTTCTCCTGTTACTTCTTTAAAAGGCTATCGATGGTTTGTTACTTTTATTGATTGTTATTCTCGTGCCACATGGGTGTACTTACTCCAGTCAAAAAATGAAGTATTTTCCTGTTTCAAATCTTTTAATAAGATGGAGTGCACTCAGTTTGATACACATATTAAAATTCTTCGGAGTGATAATGGGACTGAGTATATTGATAAGATTTTTCGGACATATCTAGATGATAATGGTATTATTTTTCAGACGACTTGCGTTGACACTCTACAACAAAATGGAGTTGCTGAACGTAAAAATCGCCATCTTGCTGAGGTCGCTCGATCCCTTTTGTTCACTATGAATGTTCCTAAATACTTATGGGGAGAAACTATTTTAACTGCCACGTATCTTATCAACCGTATGCCATCCAGTGTCCTTAATTTTAAAACACCCATTGAGTGCCTGCCAAGCAGTTGTCGAGTTACGACTCTTCCACCTTGGGTGTTTGGTTGTGTGTGTTTTGTTCATACCCCCAAACCTTCTGGGGGTAAGCTGGGACATAAAGCCCATAAGTGTATTTTTGTTGGGTACTCTCCAACCCAGAAAGCTATAAGTGTTATGATCCTTATTCGAGGAAATGTTTGTCTCTATGGATGTTACTTTTTGGGAAACAGAGGTTTTTTATTCTCCTTCCAAACCATCTCTTCAGGGGGAGTATCAGCAGGAGGAAGAGATATTTACCTTTTATAATCAAAGTGAGGGAGAGAAATTGTTCTATGATCATAGTGAGGGGGAGAAGGAAAACACTAGAGAGGAACCAATATTTGTTGAATGGAAACACATGATATTGGTGGTGACATTGAAGAACAACTACCTGCACGACAACGACTGCAGGGAGCTGGCTTACAGAGGTATGCTAGACGGAAAAATGGAAAGTCTTCATGTACATTACCACCTTGTCAATCACAATCACCCACTTCAGTTCCAGATTCCTCAGCTGACTCTTCTGGTAATGATTCTTCTCTTATTGAACCTTCTCCTATGGATCCTGACAATCTTCCTATTGCTATTCGAAAAGGTGTTAGATCTTGTACTCAACATCTTATCTCACAGCTTGTTTTTTATGACCATTTGTCTCCTTCTTACCATGCCTTTGTCTCTTCTCTTTCCTCTTTATCTATTCCACAGAATTGGCAGGATGCATTCAAGATACCCAAGTGGAAAGGAGCTATGGTAGAAGAGATGACAGCTTTGAAAAAGAATGGCACCTGGGATCTAGTGTCACTTCCAGGAGGGAAGAAACCAGTGGGCTGCAAGTGGGTGTTCACTATTAAGCAAAAGGCTGATGGTACAGTTGAGAGATACAAGGCAAGGCTTGTTGCCAGAGGTTTTACTCAAACTTATGGTATTGACTATGAGGAGACGTTTGCTCCGTTAGCGAAGATGAATTCTGTGCGAGTTCTTCCCTCATGTGCTGCCCACTTGAATTGGCCTCTTCAACAATTTGATGTGAAAAATGCATTCCTCCATAGTGATTTAGAAGAGGAAGTTTATATGGATATTCCACCAGGTTTCTTGATGCAGGGAAGCGTATGAAAACAAGAACAGACTCGAGAACAAAACTCACAAACTCACAATATAGAGAAAGCTCTCTATTTTCTTATTATTCAAACTCAACCGAATTGCCCTAAGGCTTACAAAGCCTATTTATAGGCTACTAAGATCAAACTAATTAGGAAACAAATAACCAAAAGGCAATACTTGCCAATCAAGAAAAAGATCTAATTACCAAAAAATGACTTATTCCTAATATTAATTCCCAGAGAATTCTTGCCAAAACAAGCGGCATTGCAAAAGAAGTTTCCTATTAAAAGATACTCAAATAAAATATTCTTCTACTAGAAAATCAAATCAAATCTTTTCCCATATATGTGAAGATTTGGAGGATTCCTAGAAATTGTGGTTCTAGAAACCGGCCCATATAATCAAGTGCGATCAATTCTGCATCATTTCTCTTCTCCTGCAAGTGAAGGAAAGGTGTGTAGATTGAAGAAGGCACTTTATGGGTTGAAGCAGTCACCTAGAGCCTGGTTTGGCAGGTTTTCTAAGGCTATGTTGAGTTTTGGTTACAAGCAGAGTCGTGCAGATCATGCGATGTTCATCCGGCAAACTAATGGTAAGATTGCTATCCTTATTGTTTATGTTGATGACATAATAATGACAGGCAATGATGTGAGTGAGATTCATAACCTTAAGTCTCGTCTGGCTCAAGAGTTCGAGATTAAGTCCTTGGAATCATTGAGATACTTCCTTGGAATGAAAGTAGCGAGGTCTGATAGAGGTATCTTTATTTCTCAACGCAAGTATATACTTGATTTTTTGAAAGAAACAGGTATGTTGGGCTGTAGACCTGCAGATTCTCCTATTGAGGCGAATCATCATCTTAGTGGAGATGTGGGGGAGCGTACTGATAAGGAGAGGTATCAGTGACTTGTGGGTCGACTAATATATTTGGTCCACACTCGACCAGATATTACTTATGCAGTAGGTGTTGTTAGTCAGTTTATGCATGATCGTCGTACTTCACATCTAGATGCAGTTTATCGTATTTTGAGGTATTTGAAATTAGCTCCAGGAAAAGGAATTTTGTTCTCTAATCATGGCCATTTGCGATTGGAGGCATTCACTGATGCTGATTGGGCTGGTTCTGTGGATGATAGGTTCTCTACTTCTGGCTATTGCACTTTTCTTGGGGGTAATCTGATTACCTGGCAAAGCAAGAAGCAATCGGTAGTCGCCAGGTCTAGCCAGAAGTTGAATATAGAGCTATGCCTCATGGTGTTTGCGAGCTCTTGTGGCTCCAAACTTTGTTGCTTGATTTGGGGTTTGCTGACAATGTTCCGATGAAGCTTTATTACGACAATAAAGCTGCCATTAACATTGCTCATAATCCCATTCAGCATGACAGAACGAAGCACATAGAGATTGATCGACACTTCATCAAGGAAAAGTTGAACGAGGGTTTGATATGTATGCCGTTTGTGAGATCTGGAGATCAGTTAGCTGATATATTCATAAAAGCGCTGGGTAGCAAGAGTTTTCATCCTATTGTGTTCAAGTTGGGCTTGATTGATATCTTCGCACCAACTTGAGGGGAAGTGTTAGATGATGGATCTATTTGTATCTAGTATAATTATGTGTCTTATCATGTAATTAGTTTAAGTATCTAGGACCGTAGTGCAATTATTATACAGCTTGTATATATATATTCTACGTTGAATGAAATTAACCCTAATGGGTTTTCTCTCTATTACGATTACCCTAAAATTGAACAGAAACCTACCTTTTGAATAGCACCAGAAAATTTGGCAAACCAGTTACGTGAAGTTTGCTTCAAACCATATAATGATTTATGGAGCCGACATACCATAGTCTCCCCCTGTCGGCGAAGACCAGTGGGAAGGTCCATATAGACAACCTCATTAAGATCGCCTTGCAAAAAGGCATTGTGAACATGCATCTGATGGAGGATCCAATTGCGAGAAGCAGCTACCGCTAAGAGACAACGCACAATGGTCAATTTGGCAATGGGAGAGAAAGTCTCCAAATAATCAACTCCTTCAATTTAAGTGTAACCTTTAGCAACGAGGCAGGCCTTGTAACGTTCAATAGACCCGTCAGAATTGTATTTGATTTTGTAAACCCATTTGCAGCCAATGGGTTTATGACCAACAGGTAGAGGAACAAGAGACCAAGTATTATTGCGAGCAAAGGCATCAAGTTCAGCTTGCATAACATCCCTCCATTTTGGGTTAAGAATTGACTGATCATAGTTAGAGGGCTCACGAAGACCAGAAATAGAAGTAAGAAAAGAATAATGGGTAGGAGAAATAAGGGAATAAGTGAGAGAGTTAAAGAAAGGGTGCCTTGTACCTCGGGTTGGACGTGGCGACGAGATGGATGATTGTGGGAAAGTAGTATGGGCAAAGTTCATTTGATAATCGGCATGCCACGCAGGACGGGCGCGAGGCCGGGTGGAATGATGAGAACCATTGGATGGGGTGGTGGGTGTAACGGAAGGTGGTGGATTTGGTAAGTAATCGGTTGAGTGAGTAGTGGTAGTAGATCTAGTGGAAAAGTGTTGGTAGACTGATTAGGTGATAAATCGATTGGTGAGTCGGTAGGCTGGTGGAGTAAATGGGATAGGTGAATTGGTGGGGTAATCGGTTGGTATATTGTGGATATGAAGAGCAGTAGAATTGGGTAAAGGTGTGGTGTAGGTGAGGACAGGTGCAGGAGCGGGGAGAAAAGCAGGAGAATACGTCCCTTTATAAGGAAAGATATGCTCATGAAAACTGACATCTCTACTAACAAAAATTCTATGAGAATCTAAATCTAACAATTTATAACCCTTTTGACCCGTAGAATAGCCCAAAAAAACGCAATGCTTAGCACGAGGAGCAAACTTAGAAATAGGTTTGACAATTGTAGCATAACATAAATTTCCAAAAACCCGAAGGTGGTGATAAAGGGGTGGATGACCATGCAAGCGCTCAAACGGTGTAAGGTAAGAAAGGAGTCGGGTAGGCAATCTATTGATTAAATAAACTGTGGTGGTAACACACTCACCCCAAAAACGAATGGGCACATTAGATTGGAAAAGAAGAGCACGAGGAACTCGCAATATATGACCATGCTTACGTTCTACAACTCCATCTTGTTGTGGAGTGGAGACGCAAGAGGTCTGAAATTCAACACCTTTAGTTATAAAAAAGATTTGAAAGAAAGAAATTCACTACCATTGTCACTCCAAAAGATTTTAATGTGTGCGTTAAATTGGTTGTGAACAAAGGTAAAAAATGATTTAAGTAAAGAAGAAGCATCAGACTTATGAGACATAAGAAATAACCATGTACAACGAGTAAAGTCATCCACAATGGTTAAAAAATAACTATCAACAGAATGTGTTTGATGTCTATGTGGACCCCAAATATCACAATAGATTAATTGAAAAGGCATGGTAGAAGAAATAGAACTTGTTGGAAACGGTAATCTAGTTTGTTTGGTCAAAGGACAAACATTACAAAAATTATCAAAAGAAACAGAAACAGAAGAATTGGACTTAGAGATGAGACGTAGATAGGCAGGTGATGGGTGGCCAAGGTGATGGTGCCAGGTAGAATCGGGATGTGTAGTATGGCAAGCAGTTGGCGAGATGTGATTTGATGACATGTAATAGAGGCCGCCACTTTGCTTACCCCAGCCAATCATCTTCCCCTATAGCCAAGTCCTGCAAAACACAGATATTCGAGAATAAGATCACACAACAGTTTAAGGATTGGGTAATTTTACTGGTAGACAAAAGGTTTAATCGAAAGGAAGGCACACAAAGAACATCTTTTAAAACAACATCTCTGTTGAAGAGGAGCGTGCCAATAGAGTTAATAGGTACGACAGAGTCATTGGGTAAATTAACACAAGGTGCGTGGGGGGATGAGAGTGAGAAAATAAAGAAGAATCAGAAGCAATATGGTCTGTAGCACCATTATCTAAAATCCAACAATTTGAGGAGGTAGAATTAACGAAGGGATGATTATACAAAACTGCGACATTTGCATAATCATCATTATTACCCTTGGATAAATGTGGCGCATTTGCCACGGCAGTGGTCAATTACTGATACTGCTCGGCAGAAAGCCTTGAAAGAGGCGGCATGGCACCGTTGGGAGATGCGGCATGTGCAGCAGTAGGATTGGATCGAGCACCATATTGCTGATTTTGCTATCCCAGACAGTTGCTTGGTGGTTTAAAATTGGGATCATATTTTGGTTTAAAGTTGGGATCATGGTGTGGGTGCCCGACTGGAAAGCCACGCAACTTATAGTAACTTTCAGTAGGATGTGTATCCTTTTTGCAATATTTGCAAAATAATCCTTCAGTATTGGAAGTAGAAGATGAAAAGGACGAGTTACCAGAGAACTTGTTGTCTGGTTTGAAGCCTTTATGAAATCGTACAGCCGCTGCAATTGAGAAATTTTTGGCGGGCGAATTGTTCCCAATCTCTCTTTGTTTCTCGTCCTGGGTCACCATGTTAATTATAAGCTTCTTGAATATCGGGTATGGGCTTCAAGAGCAGTATTTGGCCTCGAATGAGATTATAAGTTGTGTTGAGTCCCATGAGAAATTGCATGAGACGGTCCTCATTATGATGTGCATTCCTCTTACTCCCTTCACCGCATTGACAACAATCGCATGTGGAAAAAGGGCGGTAAGAGTCCAACTCATCCCAAAATTCATGCAACTTTTTGTAGTAGTTTGCAACTGACATAATTCCCTGAACATGTGAACCAATGAAACTTTTGATTTGAAATATTCGGGGCAGATTACCTTGAGCGAAACGGGCTTGAAAATCCTCCCAAACGTATTGGGTTGTGGGAGCAAAAGAACACTTGGAACTAGATCTTGTGAAACTGAATGAGAAAACCATGAGATCAACATATGGTTGGCTCTTTCCCATAGATCAAACTCATCTGGATCGGTAGACTTAGAAGGCTTTTTGAATTTTTCAATAACAAAGCCCAATTTGTTCTTAACAGAAAGAGCAATTTCAACAGATCTGCTCCATGTTACCCAATTTCTGCCATCCAGTAGTTGTGAGCAAAGCTTGGTGGCTGAAGTGCCTGAGTGATGAAAATAATAACGGCTTGACGGGTCAGGCAGATTAGAACTAGAAATACTGCTATCTTTCATGGTTGGCAGGTATAGAAGATGAAAGGCGTCAGAAAAATCACAAACTGAATCCAGTTTTGATTCGAACCAATTGTTTAATCGATTGTTGATGAAATGATTGGATGATATGAAAGTGGAGATTTAATGGTTGTTCCAAAAAGCTAAAAAAAAAAAAGGGATTGATGGAGAAAAAATAACCACGGTGGGCAAAGAAAAAAATAGCTAGGTATAGAACCCGAAGCTAAACTAGGAAGAAAGTTAAACTCGAAAAGAATAAATATACAATACTTCTATACTACAATCATGGATCCTCAATCAATCAATTAGGCAACTGATTAGGAAATCGGATTTTCCTCTAACAATTTCATACCAAAATTTTGCTCGTATGACGTGAACCTCTCGTGCTTTGCCCAGAAAGATTTTTTGCGCATACATTTACACTCAGTCACCTCAATGCGCAAGATCCACACACGCTACACCACCAGGGTCTGAACCCCACACATTTTGTAACATGTGCATGTGGTTGTAGAGTTTGCGTGGGAGGATTACGATGCGTCACATCAATTTAGGGCCGGCCTTGGCATTTAAGAGGCTGAAAGCAAATTTTAAAACGAGGCCTAGTTCTCGTTAACAAAAAAAGATTCAAATATAGGTGGCTAAGATAAGGTTAAAAGTTTTTTTTTACTGGTAAGGTAAAAGATTAAATATGGTATTTTAGCCTTGTAATTTAAGCAAGGAAATTTTTTGAAAAAAAAAATTATCCAATGGAAAATTTTGAATCAAACATAACGAAATACCAGTCATACATTACGTTTTCTCTAATGGTTATTTAAATATTTTTTTTATCAATGATTATTGAGTGAAAATAAATTATTTTGATCCATTTTTAGTACATTTTGATTTATTATTGAATTTGATATTCAAAGTTAAAAGTAAAATTAAAACAAACATAAAAAATCTTATCAAAACATTTATGGTGCGCAAAAGATTTGAACCTTGATCTAGAGTCACTAAAGCTAGTAGTTGAAAATAATATGATGGCATTTGTACTCTAGTTTCGGATGAGCTTCTCCCAATTCTCTAGTAAGAATAGGGTGGCTTGCTCTAACCAAGATTGCTTACCAGGATTTTAGAAAAATTGGTAAATTCTCTAGTAAGAATAGGGTGGCTTGCTCTAACCAAGATTGCTTACCAGGATTTTAGAAAAATTGGTAGAAAAAATAGTGCCAAAATGTACCTCCTGGGTTTTGAACCAGGATACCCACATTTTCAGTAGGCTGCAATCCCCACTTGGCCTAGGCTCCTCTTGTGTAGTAATGTGGAACAAATTAATTTATAATATATAATTATATTATATGGACAACGAGGCCCTCGTTTTTTATAAAATTCGGAGGCCTAAAGCGGCCGCACCTCACGCTTCACCTCAGGGCCGGCCCTGAATTCAATTCACGTTAAAATCATTTTTTTAACGTATCGTTAATTACATCCTCTCTTTTTTTCTTTTCTTGCCCCTTGTCCCAACATTTGTAGTCAAACACACCATTGAGTTTGCAACAAGAGAAGAGGCTGAAACAGATGGGAGCAACAGTGAGGAATGCATCTGCCTGCATGAACAGACTGAAGGTGAATGAAGACAGAGCAAATTTAGCAAGGAAAGTGATCGAGAAAATGTCCGTGGAAAACGTAACTGATCTCATGTCCTTTTACCACATCGTGGACAATATCTGTTCAGAAGTTTTGGAGATCGAGAAAGCTTCACGGGATTGTGAATGAACTTGGTCCTTAAACTTACCAATCTGATCTCATGTCCTTCCATTTTCTTTGTTTGTTGTCCAATTGATAGACGTGGATAACAGGTCATGTCGGGTCGTGTTCGTGTTCGTGTCGTCACAAACCACTAAATCCGAACCAGTTAGAATTTGTGTTTCTCAAGTCGTGTCATTTTCGTGTTTCGTGTCAAAAATGCTCAATTCTAACCAGTTAACTTCGTATCTGGTTCGTGTTATGTTATCGTGTCTGTTGTCCAACTTTATATAGAATTACAGATATACCATATATTATATACATATGTTCGTGTTAATGGGTGACACAGATTAGTAACCGTGTTGGTCGTGTCAATTTCGTGTCTCGCGTGTTCAACCCGACCCCAACCCATTTAGAATTCGTGTTCTCGAGTCGTGTCATTTTCGTGTTTCGTGTCAGAAATGTTCAACCCTAACCCACCAACCTCGTGTTGTATTATCGTGTTTCGTGTCCATTGCTCAGCTCTACTAATTGATGTAGTTGATGACACTTGCATCCTCCGGTCTTTTTCTTTAAATTTGTATCTACCCATTACCCGTTTGTTGATTATTCATTTTTCGAAGAAAAAACTTGTGAAAGTGATTTATTTCCGCGTTTTCGACTGGATGATATTAATCTCCATCGGTTCATCCATGATGTATATAAATGTACATGTCTCAATCTCGAATTCGATTTCTACCCGTATGGCCTGGTAAAGTTGAGTTTGTATCCGCTACATTAACGGTTAAAAGACGGTGTTTCAACGATCTCTTGGACCACACCACAAAAATTAACCCTTCATATCGCTGTGCGAATTAGCAAATCCGTGCCTGATCTGATAGCCGTACAACAACAATTGTACAGCAGCCAGGTACAGATCTCGTTTGCACCCTTTTCGAGTCCTGCAAAGATGATCGGAACCGCTCATTTTTTTTAAAACATTTCGTTTAGGGTCCTTATAAAAAATTATCTCAATCCGATATCGGAAAGAGTATTTATGAGTCATCCAACTTTGCTTCAAAATTTAGGCCATAAACACCTTTTCCGATATCAGATTGAGATGATTTTTTACAGGAACCCTAAACGAAATGTTTTAAACAAAATGAGCAGTTCCGATCATCTTTGCAAGACCCGAAACGGGAGCAAACGAGATCTGCACCTGGCTGCTGTACAATTGTTGCTGTACCTGTAGCAAGGTTCTTTCTAAAGCATCTCTCAGAAATGTTCGTGACCCGAATTAAATCGACTTTCAGTGGACCCGAGGGCTTTGCTGCCTGCCTGCAGCCCCTACACACTACAAAACGTTACTGTTTTGTTGAGCGAAAAAAATCTTTTTTACCTATTTGTAATCCTATGAAACAGAAACGTGATTATGAGAGCTCTAAAGATAAAATTTGATTATGTCTCTTTAGAATAATATGATTAGAATAATAAGATTTTCACACCTATTCAAACGGATTAAAAATTGGAGCACTTAATTTTTTAACCATATTTTTTACTCCCTCCGTCCCTTATTTATAGTCCAGTATTCCATTTTGGGTTGTTCCTTAATAAGTATCCATTTGTAAAGTTAATGGGTAAAAGTTGGTGAATTGTCTATTTTGTCCCTAAAAGTAGATTCCATTTTGAAAAGTAAATGAGTAAAAGTGTAATGATGATGGGTAAGTAGGGAAAGTAGACGAAAAAGTTGATGTGAAAGGTATAATGATGATGTTTTTTTAATAAGTTGGAGTTACGAAGCCGGACACTTAAAAAGGGACGGAGGGAGTAATATATATAAACGGTCTCAAAAAATTAAGTACTCAAATTTTCATTCCGTTTGAATCGATGCAAAGATCTTGTTATTTTGATTATATTATTTTAAAGGGTCGTAATTAATTTTTATCTTTAGAGCTCTTATATTAAATATATGCTTTTTATTTAGGACCCTGTGAAGCAGAGATGTGATTATGAGAGCCCTATAGACAAAAATTAATTATGACCATTTAGAATAATATGATCAAAATAACAAGATCTTTGCACCAATTCAAACGGAGTGAAAATTTAGGCACTTAATTTTTTGAGACCGTTTATATTTTAAAAAATATGGATAAAAAATTAAGTGCTCCAATTTTTAATCTGTTTAAACAGGTGTGAAGATTTTATTATTCTGATCATATTCTAAAGAGACATAATCAAATTTTGTATTTAGAGCTCTTATAATCACGTTTCTGTTTCATAGGATTGTAAATAGGTGGCAATGCATTTTTTCCCTCAGCAAAACGGTAACGATTTGGTGGGTAGGGGCTGCTGCGCCAGGCAGGCAGTAGAGCCCCCGGGTCCACTTTCCGTACCTATTCTTTTCGTAGACAGATGGAGAATATCGCATAGCGTATCACAAGTACTTGAAAGAACGACAGGCTTCCGAAACCAGACCACAATTTCGTTAGCCCCATACAGCAGTTAAGCAGCGGCTATCCTCAAAGGGTAGGCCGAGAGGAAGCAGGCAATAAGTAGTGGGTTTACATTCCATAGCTCGAAAAGTCCGACTCCACTGTCAACAAAATGATCTTGAGATCACTGGAAGTTTGTTTGGTTGTTTACTTCAGGGTCTCGAGAGTAGTCGAGCATGGACACCGGACAAATAAAAAAAAAATGAAGGGCATGTTTTGTGATCAGTAAACTCGCATTGTTTTCACTCACAAAAGGTCAAAGATGTGGTTCATGAATCTCCTCACTTTATAATCAATATGAGAAGTTTTTGGGTGCCGGGTGGGTACCGCACACGTGGTACCTGTTGGCGATCCCAGTCATCCAAACGTGTAGTAACAGTCCGGATTTTAGAGCGAGAAAAGGAGGAGAGAGACTGGTCGGGTGGGGGAAAGAGAGGAATAAATTTGAGCTGTCGAAAACAAGTTTGGATGGCTGGAATTGCCGACGGATACCACCATGTGGTACCTGCTCGACACCCAAATATTTCTTAATCAATACAGGTGCAAATTAAGATATATGGTTGGTGGGTAATAGGTGGTCCATAATCTTAATTACTAGGAAGCAACTGACTAGCAGGCGCTCATTCCATATGTGATTAATGGCTTAGGTTAGGGTCTAGCCTGATAAGATAAGGTAAGATAATTAAGTCCAGAAGTGACCGTTTGAATAAACCACGAATTGTCCATCCGGAATGTTAAATTGGCAGTAACCCAATGCGCTCTTTCTTACAGCAAAATATAAGAGAGAGATATATAGTAGGTAGATGAACAAAGAATATTTACTATCCCAATAGTACTAGGTTTGGAACTGACTCTGACCGTGAAATTCAATTATGTGTCACAACGAGCATTTGCCACTATATATCTGGCCAGTGTTAAAAATCCTTATTGGTGAGTCATAATTTGGTCTTTCAGCTAATCAATGCAGCCAACCCCCACAAAAGAATTGCCTTTCCAATAGTACTTTTGACCGTGCGATTCAAATGTGTTACAACGCGCATTTGCCACTGTATGTCCGGCCAAAGTTAGAAATCTATATTGATGAGCCATAATTTGGTCGTTAAGCTAATCAATGTGGCCAACCCCCACGAAGGAGCTCGGATGGACTAAACCCGAGGACTGCTTAGACCAACCGAGCGAGTGTACGTAAACCGACATAAAAAGATTTACTCATCTTCGTAGGGACTATGTTATAAGGAGATCACAAAACTCATTAATGAGACATTTTAGGAAGGAGATACATCACTAAAGAATCCAAACCCTTACTTGCAGAGTCTTTTTTATACAATTTTCGTAGCCAGAAGTAACACCGGTACTTAAGTTTGTTTTGCAAGAACCGGCGCGGAGCTCTCAGATCAACCATCGATATTTTGACAACATCGTTACATATACAAATTAGTATTAATTAATAAGAAAAAGACCCATGTACGAATAATAGTATTATTAATTACGATTTTGATACCCTGTTGTCCCTCGGGGGTGTTGGCCCTATCCAAACTGTCCATGTTCGGCATGGACGGCTGATATCTGTTCGGCCGAGATGATTTGAGTCGTCTATTACCGAGCTTGGACAAACCGAACGGGGCAAACACTCATGTTATCCCTAAGCGACAGCAGTTCCCCTTTTCTATTACTCTCTTCGTCCCAATTTGTTTGTCTAATTGTCGAAATTCGTATATTTCAAAAATATACTTTATCTTACATTTTATAATGTTTTTATGATTTTGAAGATTTTGTATAGTAAATTAATTGAGATCTATCAAACAAGATCTATATTGCATATTAAAAACATTACAAATTCAAAATCATAGGCAATTCTTTAAGAGGTCAAACACTATTAAAAAGTCAAAAATAGGACAAACAAACCAGGACGAAGGGAATAATTAATAAGAAAAAGACTTCCCAACCATGTAAACTTCCAGACCAAAAACGACTTCGGGACAATGACGGGCTTGATGAGTACTGACATCCAAAAACGAAAACACTTTGCCCGTATCATGAATAATATTATTATTTTGAACTTCTTGTTCACCAAACAAAAGAAAATGGGTAAAAATACTTTACCCAAAAATATTTTTTATCAAGTTGCAGGGATGTATTCTGATAAAAAAAGGAAAAAAAATTAAACTACCGTTCATAATTTTTTCGCTTCAAATTAATCAAGATATTTACTTTGGGTGGTGCGAAGAAGTTAAAAAATATATGTACGAAAGTCATTTGTTTTTTCTTTAAAAATTACTCATCGTTTCGTAATACACAATCATTTCAGGATGGAGGAGGACTCGGGGACCCTATTGGGAGGTAGGGTCAACAGTACTGGTGTTGTCCTGTTCAAAAGGGTGCCGTTGTGGCACAAGAAACCATTTCTTTTTGGTCCCTGTTTGGTGCCCAATAAATGGAAATTATGATTGATGGTTTTGTGGGTTTCATTTTAGATCCAAAAAAGATGATTCGAACAGCTCGTTATTTTTATAAAAAAAATTGTGTTCTTGTAAAAAATTAGTTCAATCAAATATCAGTAAGGACCTTTTTAGATTGGATTTTTCCCGCTCCATTGAGAGTCTCCTTGCAAGCGCACCCAATTGGTTTGAGTCCGGCACCCGAACATGTTTTAATTAAATTGAGACATCAAAATTAGATGCATGTTTTAATCAAATTGAAGTCTAATGACTCTTATTTGAAGAGTTCTTTTGAGATAAGTGTTGGAAAATATTGTTGGATTATAATATTTTTATTTGGTTTGAATGTAAATTGAATTGATATAGAGTCGCGTCTTTTCGGAGACATCTATTCATCGTGGACGGATGCATCTTATCTGAATAGATGTCTCTCCTCCATTGATGACTCTTCGGAATAGTTACCACTTGTTCTATATATATTGCATCTTCATTTTTTGGGGACGGTTTTTTTCCTTCCATTCGAGTCTATACATTTGAGAGAGTACAAAACACAAGAAGGTTCAACAGACTCATCGATTGTAATGCTACTTCTGTGGGGAGGAGTTCGATCAAGTAGTGTTGGGAGATAGACGTTCATGCAAACCGTAAGCACCGTAGCGGAAACGACGAATCCGTCTTAAGTATAGAGTGTCAGACACAAACACTCGCCTTGATCACCAATTTGTTTAATTTTCATTGATTTCTAGGTTTTGAGTTCCGATTTTATTGCACTCATATTATTGATTTTTATCACAAATGGTACACATATTTTTCCAACAATAAGTGATTGGGAAATTGGTAAAGATTGTAAAACCTGACACTGGAATACTTTTAAGCCCCTCCAAACCTGATATATTGAAAAAGAAGATAGAAAAAAAAAAAGTTGAACCCCTACCGGGCGTTGGCACAACCTCACCGTGCTCTGTTATGCCATGCAGACATATCAAAATGCGACCTCCATATTCAAAACTCCGAACTTTGTTTTATGCTTACAAATTAAATTTAGACAAAAATTTAACAAAGGTTGAGGGTTATATTATCAATATAAATACTTCTGAAATACCATGTGATGTTGTCGACCGGGTATGTTATTGCCAACAAATCACGTGATGACAAATTGCACTAGTCGGATATGATGGCATAGTTTTGTTAGGTGATTGGAAGTGAAGAAGAGAATCGCAATCCAGGGGACAAGGCGTTCCAAGGGTGTCGAGCGCCTTAATTAGTGTCCTTCATCGAATTTTTCGTTATCATTATCTGAATTGTTCAGTTTGTAGAGGTTGTTGAATACTACGTGTATGCTAGCTAGAACTCAAGTAAATCAAGCATTAATATTGCATGATCGAGTAGATTTGCGTCAGTATTATTTTTGGAAATATATTGACCACCATTTTTTTTATACCTACTGTGTGGTCTAACCGAAACTAACGACACCAGGTAAGATTGACCCATGATTTCAAGTCTTTGTGATTTCTACGTTGCACCTTGAAAAAGATGGCCATTAGCTTTCGTATACATGCAGCAAAAATAAATAGACACAGATCTGGAAATTAAACAGTACTACAAAGAGAGAAGTACCACATGTTTTCCATTATTTTCCTCCTTATACATAACTTGTACTAGATGACACAACTAGCTAGATGACGCAACTAGCTAGCAAAAAAAGACATGACAAACACGGCGACGACTCTGTCGGCGGCGACCCAATCTTGCCGGCAGTGTTGCATCATTATGTATTCTTAAGACTAGCTCATAAACATGTAGCTAGACAGGTAGTGATCCATTTTTCTTTCACAGGTAGTGATCCAATTTTAAGACTAGTTCATAAACATGTATTTTTAATTTGTCCTTTATTTTTGGGATTTGTAAATATTCTAGCATGTTGGGACAGGGACACCACAAGTGGACAAAACCTTCTTGGCATAGGGACTGTTGACATACTTGCTTAAGTTAGGGTTCTTTATGTACCCACAGAGACAAGGCTTCTGCTCCTTCAGCTTGTTACAGCAATTCGCCGACGGTGCCTGCCCTGACGTGAATGCCGGAAGACATGGGCTCAGTTCCGAGGGGTTGCATGTCACCGCCTCGGTCACACGTGCATTAGCTAGCACCACCACCACAACCAGAGCACACAATAGTGAAGCACAAGACCCTTTCTTCATCTTTCCAACAGCACCACACTAATATCAGAGAGAGAGGGAGAGAGAGAAGGAATGCTAGTGGGGTACTGCATTTAGGCCAGTGCTTGGAGCACAATTTATAGAGGCCGGACCTCTCAGGTCGTCGCGTGGTCCACGCATCTTAGATCAGTGCTATTGGGACCCACCGAGAAAAATACCAAAAGAGCAAGAAAAATTTAAATCTGTTTTGATCAATTACAAGAACTCATTAGCAGGCAAAAGCTTCGAGTGTTTTTTTTTTTAGCTTCGAGTTTTTTGCCCCTGAGAAAACTGCGTTATTTGTAAGTTATTGTTTTGCAAATCGGACTATCTTTTTGAAACGTACTTAGTATTTTGTAACTATTACACTCTAATATATATATATATATATATATATATATATATATATATATATATATATATATATATATATATATATATAGTCCGGATCCAATGAGGGATCCTGCACGGTACGACCGTGCGGGATTCCCCTTTTCCGATCGAATTACGACGATCCGAGCCGCTCAAAGTAATCAGAACGTGATTTTAGGGGTACTTGTGAGAAATCAGGAAAAAAAAATGATCGGAAAGAGCTTGATCCGAACAGTTTAGTAAAAAACTGCTCGGATCAAGCCCTTTCCGATTTTTTTTTTTGTGATTTCTCCCGGATACTCTTAAAATCACGTTCTGCACACTTTGAGCGGCTTGGATCGTCGCAATTCGATCGGAAAAGGGGAGTCCCGCACGGTAGCACCATGCGGGATCCCTCATTGGATCCGGACTGATACACACACACACACACACACACACACATATATATATATATATATATATATATATATATATATATTAAAAAACTCAACCATGGTATTGTCTGTACCGCAACGTTTTGTGCTAAGGTGATAGTGTCCATTTTGGGTGGTTGGGCCGTCTAATTTGAAATAATATGTGTGGTGAGCTTCCACTCAACCACACTGTCCATTGGTGTCCGACCACTAATGGCCGTCTAATTAATTTTAAATCCAATCAGACATTGGCACCGACTACAGGCAGCTAAGGTCAGATTGACCCACGGTTGAAGTCTTTCTGATGGCCCTAATAGCTCTTTATTTATTTATATATATATATATATACACACACATGTATTAGGTGATCGGCTCGTGCCAATACGGAGAGTTTCATGCCTGGCTTCTTAAATTTAAGTTCTTTATGGTAGAATATAGAATGGAGACAGTCTGCATATATTTACACATTTTAGTAAGCATAATATCACTTTATGGTGGGATCCACACCATTTCAACCAATAAGAAATAGGGTAATGTTCACCCTCTTTTAAAGATAGTGAACAAAATTGCACTCGTCCGTGCGAGAGGCCAGAGAGAAAGAGGAAATTGGAAGAAAAAGATGGATTTTTTAAAATGGTTACTGGCCATATGTGGTTCACAAAAAGAACACATGGTCCACCCTTAGGCAATAGACCAAATAGTCCCTCATGAGAAAACAGATGGTTGGCAATTGGAAGGCTAAAATTTGGAAATTTTGGCAACCCATCCAATTGGCTTCAATTCTCTTTTATTTAAAGGTTTAGATATACTGTAGAAGATACAAAAATTGCCACCGACATGGGTATCCAGTCACAAATATGTTCGAAAATGACTTGTTTGTGTGAGCTGCACATCTACCATGTCGGGTCTACATTCATCAGACACTATTGGATACATATGTTTACGTCCAGATCTTTGCAGTACTATTTCTTTTTATATGGAAACAACAAATATATTTTCTTTCTCAATGCCCGGGGTGTATGCTTCGTTTGCTTTTCAGGGAAATGAAGAGAAAGAAAGAAAAAAAAATTGAGGAAAAGTGTAAAGAAATTAGAAGTCTAGGGAAAATGTATTTTGCATGATATGTGAAGGATGCGAAGAAGTTTATCGATCAGGATATATATTTATTCATTTGAAAAAACAAAGGAAATCAAGATTAATTTCAATTCGGCTAATTAACAATGGGTGACTTGCTAAGAGCATCCACAGTGGAATAATCAAAAGTGAATAATCAAAAGTTGCCACATCATCTTTTGATTATCCATTTAAGAGGTTGTTAAGGTTAGCAATGTAGAAGTCCACAATAGTACAATCAAAATTGAATAACCAAAACTTGTCACATCACCTTTTCAACTTATAAAAATTCAAAATCTAGAAATTGTGACATAAAAAACAATTTTTTTAAAATGGTTTTCAAACTAATAAAAACAAGTTATTAGAAAAAGAGAAAATAGTTTTTTGAAAACTTTGATTTAAAAAAAAAATAGTTTTTGGGAAAAAGTTAAACAAAACAGTTTTTGAAAAAAAAATTTAATAAAAAAACTGCTTTTGCAAAAAAAAAAAAAAAAAAACTGTTTTGAAAGAAAAAGTTTTTGCAAAAAATTCAAACTGTTTTTAAAAGGTTTTTTCTTAAAAACATGTTGAAAATGGAAGAGAGAGAAGATTTTTGTGTAATGATGGTATATTTGATTGAGAAAATATATGGATAATTAAATTTGATTATTGACAAAGGTTGCTAGTTTTGATTATCCAATGGCCAAAATTTGATGAGTTGCTAAGAGATTGCTAAGTTTGGTTATTCCAATGTGAGCTCTGTTTTGAACAAATGTTTCTAACCTTAGCAACCTTTTAGTTTTGATTATACCACTATGGATGCTCTAAAAGAGTAGCCAATGAAGTCATAAAGGTTACATTTTCTAAGAAATAGTATAAAGTAGAAAACCGATATGTGGATTCCATAGATAAATTAAGATGGATGTCGAAATGAAGAGACTAACAAGATTAATTTTCAAAAAAAAAAATCCACGACAAAACTTAATTTTATGGCTTTCTACAATTAATTTTCTTCCTCATTTTTTTTTTGCACAACATCTAACTAAATTTCCATTAAATGGCGCGACCCCCACGGCCGAATCCTGGCTCCGCCCCTGCTCCAAAGTCCACAAACATGGCTGACACTATTACAATAAAGCAGATTGTTAGTCTTCCATCACACTCCTACCGTGATAGATCTGGAGTGATTGTAAGTCACTCTTTTTTATCACTGTTATAGAACGTGATTGAAAGATAGAAACAATCACGCCCAAAAGGTGTGATAGTTTCTAGGCAAAACCGAAATGGAAACTCATTTTCCGTGTTCTTCCCTGGGTTTTGATCATGCTTTTCTTGAAAAACCGTAATTGAAAGATGACAAAAGTACATAAACACCCCCTCAACTATCACTTTTCCCATAGAGACTCCCTCACATTTAAAATCACCCATACAGACCCTCTCAACTACTGAAAATGAAAAAAATGCTAACTCCGTTAACGGAATGAAGGAAATGACTAAGATACCCTTTTTTAATACGGTGAAAGTACATAAACACCCCCTCAACTATCATTTTGTTCCACGGAGATCTCCTAACATTTATATTATACCCTTATTCTATCAATCGTTCTCATTGTTGTTTTTTTGTTTTATATAATTTCTTTTTTTCTTACATCAATCATTTTAAAGAGAACCTTCTGTATATAACCATAAAAAATAGCGCGAAAACCATGGAGCGATGGCAGCAAGTGCTGCGGTGGTTCTTTTACTGATAAGAAATGAGAAGGGAAGAAGATGAAGGAAAGAAGAGAGATGTGGGAGAAGAAAAGTCGAGGAGAATGGTGGTGGCAGTTGACGGCAGCTGCTGCGTTACTTTTTCCATCTCTATTTTTTTAACTTTTCTTTAGAGAGTGTGTGTGTGTATTGGAGGAGAAAGAAAAAAAGGTCACCGGAACCAGTGGTTAGTCGGTTAGGGTATAAAGATGCTATGATTGAGAAGGAGGAGGAGAATACAGTTCTTTTAAGTTTTAATCCAATCATTGATTTTAATGGTTGAGATAAAGTATTTTTTTTTTTTTTAAATTGTGTGGGTGGAACCGGCCCCTATATATATGAACCAAAGTTTTAGATCTATTTCTGATTTTGGGTTTTGATTGGAGGCTATTTGTAGAGGGAAGAAAGAGAAGGGTTAGGTGGGTGTATGTATGTAATGCAATAAGGGTATTTTTGTCCGATTTATGGATGAAG